>CM037592.1:27634700-28259700 GCA_021018995.1 Chloranthus sessilifolius | reverse complement strand
GTAAACACTGGGAAAAACTATCGCCATAGATTGAAAAATCATGCATAAATTGGTCAATCATATCAGAAAAAATGGCATACATGCATCTTTGGAAGGTAGCAGGAGCATTACAAAGACCAAAAGGTATTCTCCTATAGGCAAAAGTGCCAAAAGGGCAAGTGAATGCGGTCTTTTCCTGATCTTGTGGGTACACAGGAATCTGGTTGTAACCAGAGTAACCATCAAGAAAACAGTAATAAGCTTTTCCTGCAAGCTTATCTAAGATCTGATCAATGAATGGGAGGGGGAAATGGTCTTTTCTGGTCATTGCATTTAATTTTCTGTAATCAATACAGACTCTCCATCCAGTTGTTTGTCTGGTTGACATAAGCTCACCATAATCTGAGGTTAGGATTCCAGATTTCTTAGGTACCACCCGTGTAGGTGCCACCCAAAATTTGAATCAAATGGGGTAAATGACCTTTTGCATCCAACAACTTAACAACCTCTTTCATGACCACTTCTTGCATATGAGGGTTCAACCTCCTTTGCATTTCCCTAGAAGGCTTTGCATCTTCTTCCAAGTGGATTTTATGCATGCAAACAATTTGGATGATTCCTCCTAAGTCAATAGTCCAACCAATTGCCCTTTTATGTTCTTTCAAGACTATCAACAGCTCTTCCTCTTGCTCCTTTGTGAGAGGAAGAAATAATGGCAGCAATGATTTATGATTACCTAAGAACACATACTCAAATGCTTGCTTTAGTTCTAAATCGTGGGTGAGAAAGAAGGTAACAAAGGTACCTTAGGCGTTTGTGGAAGGGGAGAGTAGCAGGTTTCAAGAAGAGAAACTTCGATTGATTAAGAGTTCCTTGCACAACATTTATTTCCTCGAATTTGAGATACAACTTGCTTCTTTTCAGATATCCCCAAACATCTTTAACATTTGTGGTGAAGTCTTCATTAAATTGTTGTAAAGTCCCTTCCACAAGTTCATCCAATAGATCAACATGAAAACATTCTTCCGAAATTTGAATTGAGTTTGATTTGCATTATAAACATTTAATTTACCTTCATGTTTCCAAATGAGATTTTCATAATACCGGACACTGCATTGAATGCAAGCATTTGTCAGAGCTGTGAATGGTCTTCCCAAAATGATTGAGGATGGAAGTTTTGCTTTTGGTAGTTCCATATCCAAAACTAGAAAATCAGGATAGAAGAATTTATCTACTCCCACCAATACATCTTCAATCATCCCTCGGCTTTCTTTGAGATCATGCTCGCTAGTTGTAACACCACATGAGTGGGTTTTAATTCTCTCAAACCTAGTTTCTCATATATGAATATGGAAGTAGGTTGACACTAGCACCCAGATCTAATAAAGCATTTTCAATGGTGTGTTCCCAATAATGCAAGGGATTGTGGGGATTCGGGATCTTGAAGTTTAGGAGGTGTAGCAATGGATAACACCGTTAATTCTTTCCACAAAGAAAGACCTGCTGTATCTAGACTATCTTTTGTGAGTGCAAACATCTTTCAAAATTTTGCATATGTCGGAATTTGTTTGATTGCCTCAAGCAAAGGTAAATTTATCTTGACTTGCTTGAAAGTCTCCATCATGTCATCTATTTTTGTGTTCCCTTTATCAAAAGGGATCTGATTTCATTGCATGAGGAAATGGTAAATGAGGAACTAATCTTTCATCTGACTTTAGAAGTATTTTTAAAATTTTTGAATTTTCTATTTTTCATTTTTTGGTTTTTCGAGGTACATCAAGAACCCCATCGCTATCACTATGCTCTTCTTTGCATATCTTTATCCTCTTTCTCATTTCTTTCTTCTTCAGTACCCACTTTGTTATCTATCATTTTTCCACTTCTCAAAGTGGTGACAGTTTTTACTTCTTCATGTGAATTAGAAGCTTCTCCAACCATGAACTGTCCTTTGGGATTGTTCAAAGGTTGGCTGGGTAACTTTCCTTCCTCTCTTTTTGCCAAATTATTTGAAAGCTGTCCCAATGTTTCTTCAATCTTCTTTATGCTTTGGCTGTGAAAGTTCACAGTCTGAGTTAAAGATCCTAAATTCTGAAGTGAATTTAGGACTTGATCTTCAAAAGAAAGGGACCTGGAGGGGTTTGAACAAGGCATTCTATCGCAGGTTGTTGTGGAATGGGCTGCTGAAAATTTGGTTTGACATAAAAATTCTGCTGATAAGGCTATGTAGTTTTGAAAGGCATTTGATTCTTTGGTTGTTGCTGGTTTTGGGATTGGTAATTCCCTTGGTTCCACCTCAAATTAGGGTGTGCTCTCCATGGATATTCATTTGACTGCATCTGTCCAAATGATTGAGCAGCATGAGCTTGTTCCACCATTAAATCTGGGAACTGTGATGCAGCAGGACATTGGTCAATTGAATGAGTAGGGGACTGGCATATCAGACATGCCTCCTCTACTCTTGAAACATTTGGATTTTTAAGTGAGTCCATCAATCTATCAAACTTTGTGGTTAGATTGTCTATCTTTCTTTCCAACTCATTCACCTCATAGATCTTCCCTTTGGTGGGTTGGTGATTGTTCAACCTAGCAGGATTTTCAATTTCTCTTGACAGAGATTCCGACTGAGTTGAGTTTTCACCAATCACTTCAAATAAGTCCCAAACCTCTTCAACTATTTTTTGCAAGTAAGTGCCTCCACAGAAGGCATCCACCATATTTTTGCCTTTTTGATCAATTCCTTGATAAAAGCTTTGAACTAGCTGCCATCTAGGAATTTGATGATGAGGACATTGCCTTAAAAGTTCCTTAAATCTTTCCCATGCTTCATGGAAAGTTTCAGTTGAGTTTTGGGAGAATGAAATGATACTTTGTCTCAATTGGCTTGTTTTAGACATTGGGAAATATTTGGCTAAAAATTGACACTGCAAATCATTCCAAGAAGTGATACTGTTTGGTGCTAACATGGATAACCATGCTCTAGCTTTATCCTTTAATGAAAAAGGAAAGAGCCTAAGCTTGGTTGCTTCTGGACCAAGTCCAGCTATGTTGAATGTGGTGCAAAGAGCCAAGAATTCATCCACATGTTTGTATGGGTCTTCCTTACTCAACCCATGGAAGGAAGGAAGCATTTGGATAGTTGATGACTTGATCTCATAATTTCCTTCAACAGTAGGAAATTGAATGCAAAAGGGAGAATTATAAGCACCAGGTGCAAAGTAATCCCTCAAAAGTCGAGGTTCTTCACCCATAGTAGCAGAATTCTATGTTGTTTGTTTGGTTCGTAGTAACCTTTCAACTTCTAAATTCAGTGGGACAATCTCAGGGCTGAGAGTCCTCCTACCAAACATACAACTCAGAACAAAAAAATCTGATTATTCACAGCAAACCTTCAGAATTTCTTTTTAAGTAGTTTCCCTTCTTCAAAAATTGGACATGAATAACTGCACAGGTATAAACAATAGAATAGTTTAGTAATGATATAAAAATAAAAGTAAAAACTTAGGTCTACCAATTTTAGAACAAATTCCCCAGGTTCGATCCCCGGCAACGGCGCCAAAAACTTGTTGCTTCTTAGTGTGCTTGATTTATGTGTGTTTTGAAAACAGATTTATAGCTGCTAAATTACAGTGGCTCTAGACTATATAAAAAAAATAAAGAAATATCAGCACAGTTAGAAGAGAATTAGCCTGCAAGATCAGGGCCAATTGTAGCAAGTTTTAAAAGTAAGTGAGTGAAAGATCGTCCACAAAGAATTTATCTAAAATGTAAGATAAACCTCCAGATCTGAGCTACCAGATCTGGCTTCTTATCCTATCTAGAAAACTGATAAGATGAGAGGTTTGAATTTGTCACGTTTAACTAACTAAAAACAAAGAAAAATTTAAACTAAATGATCCAGATCCGAGTTGGGGGAATGATTGAAACAAAGATGGAGAAGTAATATCTAAATCTGATTTGGTCTTTGAAATCGAATGAGAATAACTGCAGCTCACAGAGGTGATCCAATCTTCATCTGGCTACAAGCACAGATGTAAGAGAGATAACTCTAATTCAAGGATTAGGCTTACACTTATGGCTATGGTCTGTCAACTTTAATGGCCACAAACCATCCAATAGTCTTTAATCCAAATCTTCAATTCAGAACAAGAAACATCACTACAAATGCTGTAAGAGACTAGGTTACAAACACTAATTCTCACAGGATTAATGAATCAAGGGAAATTGCATGCAAAACAATGAATCTAAAGGAGTCTAATGTACTGAGGAGATCAGAGGGAACCCTTGACATGAGTCCAATGGAGAATGCATAGTTTACAGCAACCTTTTAAAATTCATCCTTACAATTTACAGAGCACGGCTTAACAGCTCTCGGATTTGCAGTCTTGGATGCAAACTCTCCTTTGAGTTACAGCAGTATCTCACAGCTCTCAAATGCAAGTACAAAGTAGGCTATTACAAGGATTGCAGACAAGCTGTCTGGCTGGGAAATGGGGGATTAGAAATGAAACTCAAAATCTGGATGCCCCAATTGGGTAAATGCTTCGTCTATTTATAGCTTTCCCCAGGTCCAGCTCAGATGTGTATCAACCAATCAAAGGTTCTCAGATCTGTATTGACCAATGGTAGTCGAGCACGGGGATCCAGATCTGTTCTGGCCAATCAGCATTCCTCGATCTGGTTCAGCCAATAAGGTGAAAAAGGCATCAACTCTGTTATGCATTTTGAAAGTTTGTTAGAGTTTCTAGAAGTTCCCGCCAAGTTATTCCCTCTCTAGGTGCTCACGTGGGGTGGAATATTCCTTCGCTTCATGCTTAGAACCCTCTGGAATGTCTGTAGGTTTATAAAATGCATTGGGACGCGTGCAACAGATTACTGAATTGCCCTTGTTAAAGCTGTGAATCTCCAGAATGCCTCTTCGCACAGCTTAGGGGCTTTTTCGCAAAGTGTTGTGACTCCTGAAGCTCTTTTCGCAATGTTCTGGTTCTGTTCAAATTGTGTTCTCTTCTTTTCGCAAAGTTCAATCATTTCTTCAAACAGTTTAGATGCTCTTCGAATGCTACGCCTGGAGTTTTATTCCTTTTCGCAGAGTTTCAGGTTCTTTGCGAAAAGTACAGGTTCTTTGCGAAAAGGACTCTGTAGTGCATTTTTCTGTTCGAATTGTCCCATACTTCTCTTCCAGGTCTTTGCTTCTTCTATTCAGACCTTTCAACGGCTGATGAGGTTGTTTCTTCACTTTCTTCCTTTGGATTGACATGGATTGTCATCTTATTGGCACTTTTAAGCTGCTTTTATGGTTAAGCCTGTCTTTATTGTTAGCTGCAACATAAGCACTTAAAACACTTATTTAGTTCTCTCAAAGGTCTATCAAGACTCAAGTTCATGGGTGAAAAATGATATTTTTCACTTGTCAACATGTACCGGCACCACAAAGATTCTATTTTTAGGTTTTGATTTGATTATTTTTTTAGAGAATATTTTGTAAAACAAAGGTTTCGAGGCGTTGGAATTCCCTTCTCGGGTGGCTCTCGTACCCTAATTTAAGTCCTGCGGTGATGATTCCAACGCACTTCAAAAGAATCAGAGGACCTTCGATCTATTGAAGGCAAAGAAATCGAGGTAAATAACTCGATCCCTCGAAATGAGTCAAAAAAAAGTTGCCTTCTTTTCACCAGCGGGAGCATATTGGGTGTCGGAGATGGCGGGGCCCAAACAACGGTACTAAGCACACTAATCGGAGGACTCAAGAGGTGAGAAAGCCTCAGATTTCAGGCTACAGCTGTTCAGAATTGCACTGGCATAACTAATACATGTGGTAGGCCAAAAGTGCAAGATTTAAAGCTGGCGCAACTAATAGTTGCGCCAGTGTACTGTTGGGAAATTTTGCATTGGCGCAACTATTAGTTATGCCAGAGCAATTTGGCTCTCCAGCTTGTTTTGACAACAACCACTTCAGTCCAAGAATTGCCCCAAATAGGCCTTAAATCCTATTTGTGCCCCTCCGTTCCTACCAAAAATTCGGCGGCATAACGGCACAAATGGGAGGATGGGAAATGCTAAAAAGAGATAGGAGAAGGAAGGGGAGAGCCGGAGCCCTCGGGCCCTTGTAGCATCGTAGGAGAGCCTTGCGTGACTTACTTTGATGAACTTTTGGAGGCTTTCTATGGTATGGAATGAGATTCTAACTCCTAAGGCTTAAAGCTAAGAGGTAGAGTGAGGGGTCTAGGGGATAGCACACACCTAGGCTAAGGGTTTTGGATGCAAGAGTAAGCTTGAAATGAGGTTGGGAGATTCTAAAATTTATGTGAAAATGAGGCATAAAAGGGAGGAAGAACTTCTCACTTTGAGTTCTTTCTCTCTTAAGCAAATTTCTCAACCTCTAATCCATGGGGAGGGGGGCTCTATTTATAGGGAATGAGTGGATTAGGAGATCACTTAGATGTTAATTATTTTTAATAATTAGGTAATCTCATATCTAAGGATTCCGAGGATTTATTGAGCCTTGAAAGGTGTGAAAAGATCCCCCAATAGTGGATGATAGGGAGGGGCTTTAAGTCATCTAACGGGTTGCAAACTTGGTGTAAGAGGGTGTAACAGAACTATCAAAATACACCCCAAAGACCCAGGTGGTCAACAAGTCAAACCCTAATCACGAAATTTGGGATAAAACCAGAGGTTACTGTTCATATGTCGGGCGTAACTATTAGTTACACAGGCAAATGTACAGTAAAATAGAGCTGAACAGTGGCCTGAAAGTTGGCTTCGCAAGGGTCCACTTTAATGCTGGCGCAACTATTAGTTGCGCCAGGCATAAATCCTGAGAAAATGGCCTGGCGCAACTGGTAGTTGTGCCAGACAAATATATAATTGGCGCAACTATTAGTTGCGCCAAATCCCTAGGGGGAGGCCAATCAAAATTACGCTTGTGCCCTCCGGGTTCAGACTGTCATATCTTTTGATGTACAACTCTGATTGGGGCAGTTCTTGGACCGTTGGAAAGTTGACGACTTCTACTTTTTAATGGTATGAGATTTGATTATAGTAGAAGGCCATAGCTAGTCCCTGTGCACCACTCCTCATCCATTGCCCGGGAAGGTTAGGTTTAGGGTACGAAATGGGTTCTAAGGGTTGAGATTGGTTTCTAAAGGTTCGGGATAGGTTCCTAAGGGATCTAGGGTGATTCCTAAGGGTTCCATATATGCCATCAAAAGCTCAGAAATGTGCCTCTCTTGAAATGTGTTTCGATCAGGCCTTGGGCCAAACTCAGGTATCTATAGCCCTAAGATACTATAAATCTGATATATTCATATAATTAGAAATTTACCCTTCTACTAGAACTATAATGATGTATTATTGTTGCAAGTCTATATTATTATTTATTTAAAACTAATTAAGCCTTAAAACTAAACTATGTTCTTATTTTATTTAAAAGAATAATAGATTGTACCATCTTGAAGATTCGGGTTCAAACTCGCGGCCATGAACCCAAATTCGCGACCACGAACTTGAACTCGCGACCATCGATGTACTGGTCTTAGTATTTTGACCATAACTTTTTACTCTGATCTTGAATTGATGCGATTCTTATAGCATTGGAAAGAAGATAGCGAGCTTTACAAATTTGTGTGAATAGTCATTTCACAAATATGATATTTTAGAGGTTAAAATAGAGCAGGTCGGGTTCAGTTTTGAATGACCCAAGGCTGCACGAATTTGACGTTATTTTCTAATTTTTATGATCAAAATTTTTATGTATATTATATTTTACTTAAGGTATTTCGATTCATGGTCATGATAAATCACAACATAATAATTATAAATACCCTTTAATTTAATTATCAAATTATAATATATATATATATCAGTTTTATTGCTTTTACGCGACCACTTCGATAACACAAAGTATTAAAATTTTGATAGCCTTGTAAAAATTAAATTTTGACCTTCATATTATTGAAATCACATTAATAACTACCCTATTTTATATTTGTATTGATGTGAATATAAATAAATATATATACAAACATAACTAAATCTAAATATAAATCTATGTTGTGTGTATTATAGTTTTGTGCTTCTATCTTGATTATGATATATAAGTTATGGAAATGTTAGGTCATATGTACACGAGTGTATGAGATCATGCCTACGCTTGGGCGTAGTGATTCGTCGAGATGGTATCGAAGCGAGTAATATATTATATTCACATGTCTTACAACTCATGATAGTATGAGACATCATGACGAATTGGGTGAGTACGAATTCAGTGTAACCTCATATACGGTGGCATATATGGTGGCCTTATCACCCCAAGTTTTAATATGAGAGGATAAAATATCAGCTACGATATAAAATCAGGCCTTGGGCCTTAGCTGTGGTGGGGTTATCCCACTATAGCTCGTCTTAGAATTAAGTTGTAAGAGTATGTTACGAGTATGAGTACGAGATATGATATGTTATGTGTACGATAATAAGATACCGCTGTGTAGACTAGTAAAAGATTAAGAACTTAAGTCTTTATATATATCGTTCTTTGTGTAATCACCGTAAGGGCAACAACGTCTTACAACCAAGACGGGTCTCTGGGAGACAGTATGAGTATTAGTGTGATTATGAGTATGATATGAGTTATGTTTGGCCATTATGTCTCCCCATTAGGCTGGGTGGGGAGTAGGAAGAGGATAGGAAGGGCGATTAGATGATTATGATATGGTGGTATGATACTATGACGACCCTCACATGGTAGCTCAAGCAGCGACTTTGGCACAGGTCGTATAAAATTTATGAGTAGGCTAGTTACGTTCATATGATGTACAAACGTATGTACGAGAATAATAACATATGAGATATTATGAGATATGAGATATTGTGAGGTACGTTAGGATATAAGTGTTTAGATCATGGTCTTGTATTTATGTAATAATATGAGTTTTACATTATACACATATTTTGATTATATTCTCTTTCAATTGTTTTGTTATACTATGTTTATCACTCACGTGATGCACCTATAATGCACCTGAGCAGTATGAGGTAGATTGGTGGTGTATCCCATTGAGTTTACGTGACTGAGTAAACTCATCCCATGAAAATCTAACAACTGCAGGTGTTTATTTCGATGAAGTGGACATTAGCTATTCTGATCCCATTGACGTTGACTTCGTTGACCCCGTGGATGCTATTGACCGTTGTGGACTTAGTACTGAGTTCGTTTGACGTTATTATCTTTGACTCTATTCTTTCTTATATCGGATCTGTCTCTGACTTATATTATTATTTTATTGGTAGACTACTTGGATTCGTCTCTTTCGTTCGATTATTTATGATAGTCTTTATGTTTCTACTTTATATGTTGGCTTTCACAGATTTCGTGGAATCAGATTGTGCAAGAACTTTGATTAGGTGTATGTCCGCTTAGCATATCTGAGATATGTGCGGATCATAACTCGAAATTCTAGGCCCTCGGGATGGGGTAGAATTTCGGGACGTGACAAATCCCTAGCCTACTTCAGTTCAATTTTTTTTTATAAGGCCATACGGCCTTGAAAACCTCAAGGCAGAGGAGTGCACTTGCAAATATGATAGTTCAGGAGTAGCACCAACATTTTAGTGGTGATGAAGCATGAACATTTGTGGTAAGGAATTACCACACAACCAAACCTCACCTTTGTAAAGATAAAGGGTGGGAACTACCATGGAGAATCAACCCACAACCACTACCCACACAGAGGGGGGAGCATAGCAACTGAGCTACCTCACGCAGGTACTTTAGTTTAGTTTAATTCAATGGCTATTCTATTACTTTGACGACTTGGATTACTCTCATTTTATACCTTTAATGGCGTTCAGATGAGACCAGTTGGTGTCACGGGACACCGCAAGGTCTCGTACGAGATCGATCAACTGCAATCTCATACGAGAGTGATCGATCGCACTTAAAAACAAATGCACACTTGTTTATTAAAAGTGAACATAACACACAAGCCCAATTTTTAAAAAAAGTTAAAGGTCCCAACGATATTAAAAAATTATTAATAGGTCGAACCTTATGCAATAAATATCGTATAGTTGGTGACCCTCTCACCTAAAATTCCTTTTATCACATGGTTTATGCCAATTATATCATGCCAATATAGTTGTGCCAGTTCTCCTATATCCAAGGGAATCACCTAATTATTACTGCTATATGCGATTGGTCTTAAGCCGGTTCTGGAGCACTAGATGCTGATGCTCTTGACTCAATAGTTTTTTTAAGAAGCCATTCATCTTTTATAGTGTTAAAAGATGCAGTCCTTGTATCTCTAAAATATAGATTATTTCCTGATGCTTGTATTTCAACCTCAGAAATAATCCACATCTGTAACATCCTGAAAATTTTTACTTTAAAGAGTATACCTCGGAATGCATGCTTGACTTTGAATAGTGTACCTCGAGATGCATGCCCGTCTAGTCATTTATTTGATCAAGTTAAATTCAACTTAATGAATTAGGTTAGATTAGGTTTGAAGTGAAAGTGCACGTATGTGTGTGGTATTAGATCTTTTGATAAGGTCATATACACCTGTTGTGGGTGTATGTGTTTTACACCAAAGATGGGATTGGGTTAAATAGGTTAAAAGCTAAGAGAACTTATTTCTCTTTGATTTTGGTTGGTAGTTAAAGAAAAAGGAAGAAGAAGAGAGGGAGTGAAGAAAGGAAAGGAGAGTAAATTCTTATGAAGTGATGCGTGGAAGCCGTGCCAAGGCGTTAAACTCTGTGGAAATCGCGTGTGATTTGGGGATTTGAAAGGTAGGAGCCCTAACCCTTGATCCAAGCCATTGAATCACTCATATGTTGGATTTGAGGTAAGGTTTTGTTAATTTATGATGTGTGTGATGTTTAAGCTTTAATTTAATGTATAAATGTTTAATTAAAAGAGGGAAGAGAAGAAAATTTGAGAAAAGGGTGAAAACAAGAGAAACTGCCCGAAGAGGGCTGGGTTTCTGTTAAAATCGATTGATCGATTTTGAAAACCGATTAATCGATTTTGACAGAAAGAAAATCTGAGCACTGAAGCCTGAAACCGATTAATCAAATTAAATTTCGATTGATCGATTTTTGGTTTCGATTAATCGATTGATCTAATGGGTACTTTCAGTGGCTGAAAAAGATTGTTTTCTTAGAAAATTGATTAATCGATTTTGGGGTCAATTAATCAATTTTGGAATTTTGATTGATCAATTTTGGGGTCGATTAATCGATTTTGAAAATTTAATTGATCGATTTTGGGGGTTGATTAATCTATTTTGACTGTGCTTGTCGACACTGCTTCGGTATTTCTGTCGTAACATTTTACTCCGAACTCCGATTGACGCAATTCTTATGACGTTGGAAAGAGAACAACGAACTATACAACTTTTGTGATTTAACCATCTCGTGAATTCAAAGATTTAAAGTTCAAAATTTAGGAGGAATGTTGCATCAAACTCTATATTAGCATGAACTTGCCCATAAGGACAATGGTATCGCTTTGAATGGCTCCGTGCGTGAGGTAGGGAAACTATATGTAGTGCACTTTTGATACTTTTAATATTTAAGGTTTGACAGAATACTCCACCGATGTGGCCAGATACCCATGACTGACTCGGCAAAATATCCGTGACCGGTACGGCGGCCAATCCGTACACCAGTTGGACATCCCAGGGATGTATGTATGAGACTTGAAACCCCTGTCGCCTATAATAAAGGGACTTGGGTAGTATGAAATGAATGAAAAAGGATATGAAAATTGTCTGATTAGATGACGATGGAGGGTATTCCATCGGGCGCCCGATTCTATAGTAAGTCAGGGAATATTTAAGTTATGATTGAAGTGTTTAGGCCAATCATTATCTTATATGAGCAAGTTGAGAGAAAATGAGCATATATAAAGTATCAGTAACATTCAGTGCTTCTTTTCAGTCATTTAAACTACTTTTCCGGCTAATTCATTGATAAATCATGCTTCTAAATGTCATAGAATATGTGCGAGTAAGATAGCTTTACATATTCAAATATTTTTCCCTACCTCACGCACGGAGCCGTTCAAAGCGATACCACTGTCCTTATAGACAACTTTTTGCCCTTAATCTATATCACAAACACACCATGATGCATCAAGGCTTAACTCTACTCACTAAAAATCTAGACTTATTTAAGTATTTCTCAAAAATGAGGCAGAAATGGGCAAGTTCATGCTAATATAGAGTTTGATGCAACATTCCCCATAAATTTTGACCTTTAAATCTTTGGATTTATGAAATGGTTAAATCACAAAAGTTGTATAGTTCGTTGTCCTCTTTCTAATGTTGTAAGAATTGTATCAATCGAAGTTCAGAGTAAAAGGTTACGGTAGAAATACCGAAGTAGTGTCGGCAAGCACAGTCAAAATCGATTAATCGACCCCTAAAATCGATCAATCAAAATTTCAAAATCAATTAATCGACCCCAAAATCGGTCAATCAAAATTTCAAAATTGATTAATCGACCCCAAAATTGATTAATCAATTTTCCAAGAAAACAAGCTTTTTCAGCCACTGAAAGTACCCATTCGATCAATCGATTAATCGAAACCAAAAATCGATCAATCGAAATTTAATTCGATTAATCAGTTTCGGGCTTCAGTGCTCATATTTGCTTTCTGTCAAAATCGATTAATCGATTTTCAAAATTGATCAATCGATTTTGATAGAAACCCAGCCCTCTTCGGGCAATTTCTCTTGTTTTCACCCTTTTCTCAATTTTTCTTCTCTTCCCTCTTTTAATCCAATATTTATACATTAAATTAAAGCTTAAACATTACACACATCATAAATTAACAAAACCCTACCCAAATCCAACATATGAGTGATTCAATGGCTTAGATCAAGGGTTAGGGCTCCTAGCTTTCAAATCCCCAAATCACACGCGATTTCCACAGAGTTTAATGCCTTAGCACGGCTTCCACGCACGATCCACGCATCACTGCATAAGCATTTACTCTCCTTTCCTTTCTTCACTCCCTCTGTTCTTCTTCCTCTTTCTCTAACTACCAACTAAAATCAAAGAGAAATAAGTTCTCTTAGCTTTTAACCTATTTAACCCAATCCCATCTTTGGTGTAAAACACATACACTCACAACAGGTGTATATGACCTTATTAAAAGATCTAACACCACACACACATGTGCACTTTCACCTCAAACCTAATCTAACCTAAGTCATCAAGTTGACTTTCACTTGATCAAATAACTGACTAGACGGGCATGCATCTCGAGATACACTATTCAAAGTCAAGCACGCAGCTCGAGATATACTCTTTAAAGTCAAAATTTTTAGGATGTTACATTCTTCCCACCTTATAAAATTTTCATCATCGAAAATTGTCCTAAGTAACCAGGTCTTATCATGCACATCAAGTTGAACACTCACGTTCAGATATGAATTGATTTATACTCAAAATAAATTCGGGGTTGTTACAGCATCTATATTGGCCATATACTATCAATTTAATATTTACTATTTAACAATCCACATCTGGGTTTGAGATTTTGGTTTTGTTCTAAGAGATCTTCAAATAGCCATTGTTTAGGTATTTGTAAATCTTTCCAATTTATTAATCTTGGTTGGATTTCTGAATCATATGGTTTGGGTTCAAATATTTCAATCAGATTTTTATCTGATTTGTGCATTTTTGTTATAGGTTTTGATGTTAATTCATGTTCTGTCTGCCAGATTATGGTCAGATTATGTGAATCTTCCTTTATTTTTAATCCTTTGGTTTGGATTTTAATTTTTATTGTATCTTCAATATTTGGGTCGTCAAGCGAAATAAAATAATTTAGTTTTAGTTTAAACCAAATCATTCCATAAGCTAAATTTGATTGAATTCCTCCAATCAAGGATTGTAAAGGATTTAGTAATATTTTATCCATTACTACAGCTAGTATAGGAGTGTCTATACCATGTCTGAACAACCCTGTTATACATATTTGAAGTACTCCAATATGAATATATTTTAATTTTGGATTTTCTTTTTTCCATCTTAATATTTTCTTTTTATCGAATAGTGTTATTTTAGCTATAATATTAGATGTGCGTTTTGCAGTAGTGTTTCCTGAAAAAGCTTCAAAGATTCATCTAGACAAAATTTTGTCTAATGGAGAAATTTATATATATCTTCTTTATTAAGTTTCTATTGTAGCTCAAATTCTCGAAGTTGTTCTTCAGAGAAAGATATTTCTTTACCTATTACATCTTTTAGTGTAATCATTTGATGTTCTTCGTCTGAAGTTTCGACGACATTTAACATAAATAGTAGATCATCTATGTTAGTATCAGAATTTGTTTCAAATTCTAATTCATAAATGACACTATTATCATCACATGAAATTTCTTCACCAAAATAAACATCTAGATCTTCTTTATCTAAATATTTAATCATTTTAGTTATATTCTTTCATCATTTTGGATATTGAGGAGCATAATGTCCTTCTTCATTATAAATAAAACCACGACATTTCTTTTTAGCCATAGTCATTTCATCTGTTTTCTCAGTTTATTTTTTCTTTTTAATATATTTTTTATTTTTAACAAACCTTTTCCGCTTGTTCTAAGGTTTCCATTTGAATTTTTTCTTCTTAAAACCCTTCTTATATTCCCTTCTTTTAGAGATATTGCATCCTATCTTTCAATTTTCTTGAAGAATTTTATCACAACATTTGTGATCAAAGTTAGAATTCGTTATTTGATTCTTAACTTGGTTTTTATCTTTTATTTCTAGACACCTATCACCTATTAGTCTTAGGGCAAAGGATGTTCTGAGTCTTAAAGTATCTTTTTTAGATAATTTATTTATAAAATCTAGATAGCCTTTGATGGCTAATTCATCCCATGGTGCTGGGAGTTTATGATAAAATTGTTCTAACCATGATATATTAATTGGGGGTTCCAATTGATAATAATATTTTTTAAAAGTATTGTAATATTCCTGGAATTGGTAAATATTGCATAATTCTAATTTTGATAGAATATAGATAGCATCTTCTTGTAGGTTTTGTTCACCCGTGTAACCACAAAGACATTCTTTAATGATTATCGTAAAGTATTTTAAGATATCATCAAGACTATTAAAACTTTCTAATAATGATGCTTTTTGTGCTTTTCCATCATTTGACTTTTCCCATTGTTTTAACCATTGCAAAACATCACCTTGAAGTGTTGCTGCAATTTAGTCAAAAAATCTTTCTTTAGACCAGGTTGCTTTTTGGTTTGTAATTACTATGGACATGGATTGTGCCCTATCGTCAATTCCCTTTTCTTGATCTTTAAAATGGACATTTGTTAAATCAAGATATGTACCTCCTTGAGGTACGTTTTGTTTGTTCAAATCATCGCGTCTATTATTTGTAGAAATTGGGATTTTCTCATCTTTAACTCCAGATGATGAACTACCATCATTCATATGAATATGATATTTTAAATATTCTTCTTGTTCTTCAAGAGTTAATATTTTTAAATATGTTTCTAAAATTTCAAATTTCTCTAACGGTTCTTCAGCTTTTCTCTTTCTAAGAGTCAGAGGAGTTTGTGACTCACTAAGATCTGAAGAAGCATCTATCTGAAGAAGCATCTGATTGATCAGAAGTAATATTCATTGTATCGGTTTCCAATTCTTCATTTAATTCTTGGTTTTGGAAGTATGTTAAAAGATGTTCATGTTTTAAAGAAACTTATTATTTGAGCAATGATATTGTTTCTATCTTCAACTGGAAGGGTTTCATCTAGATATAAGTTTTGCCAATAGTCAATGATTTCTTTTACATTTAAGTATTCCTGAAAATTATATTCAATGTTTTCATTTAAGACACAGATGTCATCGGTATTGATTTCATCAGTTCTCTCAGTTCCGTAGAATAATCGTGTATTCGAATATTCATCTTTTTGTCTTTCTAAATTTAATTGATCTAATTTTGTTATTAGATTTTCTATTTTTGATTTGGTCTCTTCTTTTTGATCCAAATTGATTAACTTACCTAGGGCCAAAATATTTTCCTTGTTTATCATTACTTCGTTATGAATTGCATATAGTTGTATTTCCATATTATCTTGCTTCTTATAAATTTTCTTTAATCAAGTACCCGTTATATCTAATAAACTATTTATACAACTACTTATTATATGCATATTATTTTTAGATGTTTTATCTATATGAAATATATGTCTATAATCTTCTTGGTTTTTATTTGTCCAAGAGCTTATACAATCTATAGGTATTTCTAAATTTTTACTAGATGTTTCTGCCATATTATTTGATATAGGTACCTAAAATAGCTTAACGTATGGTTGGTCCCTAAATCGTTCCCAAATAGATAAAAAGCTTTTACAGCTACCAACGTCTTTGAAGGGATATGGGCTTTACCAGACGAGAAGTAAATGGGTTTTATATCAAATAAGTGACCAAAATATTTTGTAAAAATAAAAAATACTCCCTTTTTATTTATTTATTTATTTATTTTTTATAGACTAATATAATTCCAAAAGATATTAATATAGATAAACAACATTATGATATATTAAACGTAAGACAATATATCGGTTCCATTATATTACATACTTACAATGACTATTGTGGCCAATACGAACACAAACGCCAATCCTAACACCAAACACTAACACTCTAGCTTGGCTCTGATACCATTTACAACATTACGAATTATTTTCTACACTCGATGTCTCAACAAGGATGAGAACATTCCTTCTTATAGACTAACAGCGAATCTACTTGTAATGTCCCGAAAATTACGAGCTTAAATAGTGCACCTCAGAAAGCGGACCAACTGGTCGCATCTTTGACCGAGTCAATGCTGACTTGGTTGGCTTGATAGATCATAGCTGAGATGAGGTGTATCATAGAAACCACTTAGCTGGACTATGTATCTAGAGATATATACACACACACACACACACACACACTAGTTAGCTATATGCGCTTAACACCTAATATAAAAGTTGGTTTATAAAGAGAATTTATTTCTTTTAGATTGAGTGGTTGAGAGAAATTGAAAGAGAGTAAATGAGAGGGATATCTGATTGTGAAATCTAGGAGCGGGCATTCAATACGAGTGATTAGAATAAGAAATCTAGCAAATCAAGCTTGGTATCGACGGACGATTCGAGATTTGGGGGTTTGAGAAACCCAAGTGTAGCTAAAGCTTTGGATCAACGGATCCAACCGATAGAAATGGTAAGCCCTACTATTTTAAGTTAATTTAAGTTTCTAAATGATAAAATCTAAGAGATTAGCTATGGGGAGAGATGATAAATGGTGGAATGATGATGAAATGGGTTCTAGAGGATAGAACACATTTCAGATATGAGAATGGGTAAATCGATCGAATGAAATTAGATTTCGTTCCATCGATTTTGACCAATGAGAAAATAGGGTGAAGAGTAAGTTCTGAAGAAATCGTTCAATTGATTTAAAATTCGTTCAATCGGTTTGCCAGGGGACAGAAATGAGATAATTGGATTTATGAGGAAATCGATTGAACGAAATAAATTCGTTCAATCGATTTTGAATTTCGTTCGATTGATTTTAAAATCCTTCGATCGATTTGGACAAATTCAGGTTTTGTGGGTTTTTCCATATGAACTGTCGTTTGTTGGGGTTAGGGTTCTAACCCAATGTTTTTACAATTATAGTGATGGGTTATATATGTTTGGCTAGGCTTAGTTATACCAAACATAATGATGTTTGAGTACGGCTCGGATTGAAGGATCCATGGATAGAAATCAAGTGAGAGGTAGGGGAATATCTGAACTTATACCCTCAATTACGAGAACATGTATGTGACGATAGTATATGAATGCTTATTCTTTAAAGACGAGTTGAAATACAAATGTATTTTCTTTTAAAGTGTAGTTGAAATGTAAAATGTTAAAGTAAATGTAGTAAGAAACAGTATGTGAATACACAAATAAAGGAGGAAATTTATGAGTAAAAGAGTTAAGTCATCCCAGGGATGCATATGTATATTGGGCATCTGAGTGATGCATCACACCATGAGACATCCCAGAGATGTAATGTGGATGTAAAGATCCACGTTGTGGAAGGTCCATGAAAGAGATTTAGCAGGCTGGGAATTATTATATTATTAGCACAATTATACGGTGAATAACTATATGTAATGCACAATCGATTTAAGGTTTGTAGAATACCCAATCGACATAGCGGTATACTCGTGACTAACTCGGTAGGATATTCGTGACTGGTACGGTGGCCAATCCGTACACCAGTAGATATCCCAAGGATGTATTGTAATGTGCCCGTCGCCTATAAGAAAGCGACGTGGGTCAGGATACTTGAAAAATAGTCTGATTAGATGACGATGGAGGGTATTCCATCGGGGTTCGATGTTATATTGCTCGGGGATTATTTAAGTTAAGCAATTAAGTCATGAGACTAGCCTGGTTACAAACACAAGAACAATTTATATCTGATGTCATGACTAGAGTAATAAAAGCAGTTTAATTATTTTCTTGCATCTCAAACTGTTTTAAATAAATTACATTGATGAATTCATTCTTTATTTTCTGTTATGAAATATATGTGAGTAAGAAAGATGCACTCGTTCAGATATTATCCCTATTGAGCTAGGATGTAGCTCACCGTTTGACAATACGTCACAGGTGCTGTATTAGGAGTTGCTTCTGGAGAGGTCGATCTTGAAGACTCAGACTATATTCTAGGGGAGGAGTCTGAGCCCCCTCTTGAGAGGTTCTTCTAGAAGACCCTTTGCGTGCTTTGACGATTATTTTGAGAGATATTTTTGTCTTGGTACGTCCAGCCATGGTTTGTAAGGATAATGGTTCATGTAATAATCTTTTGCCGAACCATCTAGGGTGACCATAGTTACGGCATTGATGGTTCGGGTTTGTTCTTTTGCCCATGCGGGAGCATGGGATTAGAACGATCTTTTGAGTGCTTGTTTTGGTGTTAAATAGTAGAATTAAAGATTTGTTATACCTTAGTTTGGTTTATGTTTTGACTATGGATGTGGGATTTTATCAAGTGTTTCGCTTACTATATGGGGCACGGTCTAGATGGGCAGTGCTGATGGCATGGGTTTTGGGGTGTTAAAATCTGGGCTGTCACAGTTGATATCAGAGCCTTTTCTTTAGAATTTTCTGACAAGTTATAGTTGTTGTCAGAGTGAAGGGACCTACTACTAACGAAACTTGGTTTCATGTGCAGAACGTGATGTCTTCTGGGAGGAGGGGTCGACCTAGAGGTCGTCATAATAGAAGTCAGAGAGGTGGTGAGAAATTTCAAGCAGGGTCTAGTAGAGACCAAGAAAATCCTTATGAGAGGGAGGATCAGAGTGGTGATGCGACGGATCATATCGCATTAGCCATGGAGGCTATGGCTGCTGTGATGGCCCAATAGATGTAGCAGACTGCGTTACTGGCCGAGCAGACGACATTGATGGCTGCCAATAATGTCGCTAGTCATTAGCCACCGCCACCACCTCCTCCGGCATTGTTGCCGTCTTCATTCATAGATTTTAGGAGATTGAGACCTCCTAGCTTCTACGGGCAGACAGATCCATTAGAAGCTAAAATATGGTTGAACCAGATGAAGAAGCTTCTGGATAGGTTACAAAGTACAGAGAATGAGAAGGTAGGCTGGGCTTCCTTCCAGCTCGAGGGAGATGCCGATCCCTAGTGGAAATTGGTATTGAGGAGAAGAGAAGTTGAGCACCCTCATTGCCTATGGACTTGGGTGAATTTTGTTAGGGATTTCAACCGGGAGTATTTCTCCAAACAGGTAAGAGTGCAGATGAGAAGAGACTTTGCAATTCTACAGCAAGGAAGCATGTCTGTGCCAGAATATGGTGTGGAGTTTACACGCTTGCCACGATTTGCACCAGAGTTAGTATCCATAGAAAACATGAAGGCAGCCAAATTTGAGGAAGGTCTAAGGCCAAATGTCCGTGAGTGAGTGTTGATTTTTGAACTTGAAAGCTATGCAAATGTGATGGGGAAAGCTATAGTGGCCGAAAGGGATATATACATCATATACAAACGAAGGGATCAACACGATGGAGGAAGAACCTTCCAAGGGAGAGTGGGTGACTATGACTCGGGGAATAAAAAGCCAAGGTTTATAGCACTAGCTCCATTCCATTCCCTAGACAGATTACATATACAAACTTTTCGAGACCACCTGTATCTACATTTGCAAGATCGATCCGATATGAGAGCCCTACTGCTGCCACAGGAGTGTCTGCTACCCAAGGTGTCTCACGAGCAGCCTCTTCTACACCAAAGGAGACTTGTGTTAAGTGTGGAAAATCTCACAAGACAGTTGATTGTAGACGGGGAATGCAGGGATGCTACAAATGTGGGAAAATAGGCCGCATTATCCGAGATTGTCCCGAGATGGCTAAGGGAAGAACAGCTTCTGTTTCTGTACCAAGACCGATCCAAGCAAAGAAGCCGGTCATACAAGGAAGGGCCTATGCAGTTACGGTTCAGGACGCCCAAAATTCCAATGATGTTATACAAAGTGAGCTTTACTTGGATTAAATTATTTATTGTCTTACGGGTGTTGGACAATTTTGTTTTAGATAGCGAAAGTACTTTTATCTAGATAGTATTATGAGAATAATTGATCTTACTTACCATATCCTGCTACGTTGCATGAAACAAATGCTAAAATGTGTATACCTTATAGGTACCTTAGATGTATATGGGAAAGAGAGTGATGTAGCGTACGTGGCCAGAGTGTTGATAGACCCAGGGTCTACTCATTCCTTTATCACTCCTCAATTTGCAAGAAAGATGAAAGTTAAGCCAGAGACTTTGGATTTTGTCTTGGCAGTGTCTATTCCGACGGGAAGATCGGTTGATACAGACTTAGTCTGCAAGTCGATGATCATAGCCATTAGAGATGGGGATTTCTTTGAGTTACCCATAAATTTGATTCTATTAGACATGCAAGGATTCGACGTTATCCTTGGCATGGACTGGCTGTCGCAACACTGTGAAACAATCGATTGTAAGAATAAAGTTGTCATATTTAGGCCAAATACAAGAAGATCATTCCGATTCATAGGGGTGAGAACCATGTTTCTGCCACTTGTGTCTGCCATCAAGACCGAGCGTCTGATCAAGAGTGGATGCAGTGGGTACTTGACATTCTTGAAAGAGGACAAAGAAGGGAAGAATGTTGTTTCTGAGATCGCAGTGGTATGCGAATTCGATGACGTCTTTTCAGAAGAACTACCAGGACTACCTCCGGATAGGGCGGAGTTCGCCATCGACTTGGCACCTGGAACGGAGCCTGTTTTGAAAGCACCATATAGGATGGCTCTGGCCAAGTTGAAGGAATTGAAAGAGTAGTTGCAAGAGCTCTTAGGCAAAGGATTCATAAGACCGAGTGTGTCTCCTTGGGGAGCACCGGTCTTGTTTGTAAAGAAAAAGGATGGGTTAATGAGGTTGTGCATTGACTACCGCCAGTTAAACAAACTCACTTCAAAGAATAAATATCCATTGCCTAGAATTGATAATTTGTTTGACCAGCTACAAGGGGCAAGATATTTTTCTAAGATTGATCTACGTTCTCGATATCATCAACTGAGAGTCAAGGCAGAGGACCTTCAAAAGACTGCTTTTAGGACAAGATACGAACACTACGAGTTTTTAGTGATGCTGTTTGGATTGTCGAATGCGCCAACATCATTTATGGATTTGATGAATTGGGTGTTTAAACCACACCTAGATTCTTGCGTTGTAGTATTCGTCGACGATATCCTGATCTACTCCAAATCAAAGAAGGATCATGAAGAACACTTGAGAACAGCTCTGCAAACTTTGCGTGAACATCAACTGTATGCCAAGCTCAGTAAGTGCGAGTTTTGGTTGGAGAAAGCTAGCTTTTTGGGACATGTCATCTCAAAAGAGGGTGTCACGATGGATCTAGATAAGATCGAGGCCGTAGTGCAGTGGGAACAGCCCAAGACGGTGATCAACATCCGCAGTTTCCTTGGTTTGGCTGGATATTATAGGCATTTTGTGAAGGAATTTTCAAAGATATCGGGGCCGCTAACGAGACTCACACGGAAGGATGTAAGGTTTGAGTGGAATGACGCGTGCGAAGCAAGCTTCCAAGAACTCAATAAGTGGCTTACTTCATCTCCAATACTTACCATTCCTTCAGGTAGTGGGGGTTTTGCGGTTTATAGCGATGCTTCTCATAACGGGTTAGGCTGTGTTCTCAACCAATACAAGGTCATTGCTTATGGGTCGAGGCAGCTGAAAAATCACGAGAAGAATTACCTGACCCATGACCTGGAACTAGCAGCGGTTATATATGCATTGAAGATCTGGAGACACTATTTATATGGGGAGACCTTTGAAATCTTCACTGACCATAAGAGCCTTCGATACTTATTCACGCAGAAAGAACTGAATATGAGGCACGACGGTGGATGGAGTTCCTCAAAGATTACGATTGCTCCATTCAATATCACCCAGGCAAGGCTAATGTTATAGCAGATGCTTTGAGTCGTAAGGGTTCGGCTCAGTTAGCTAGCCTTGTGATGGGAATGCACGGGTCGAAATTGTTTGAAGACCTGTCATTGTATGATGCGAACATTGAGGTACAAGCTTCAGGTGGTCTTTTGGCCAATATTTTAGTGAGGCCAACAATTTTTGAACACATTCACGAGTTACAAATGAAAGACTCCGACTTGGTCAAGATTCGACAAGAGGTGATTGAAGACACCAGACCGAATTTCTCTATAAGGGAGAATGGTTCCATGCTATTTAGGGGCCGCCTCTGTATTCCAGTTGATGCCGGTTTGAGACAAACTATTTTAGATGAAACTCATAAGTCTAAATACGCGATTCATCCTGGTAGCACCAAGATGTATCAAGATATGAGGAAGAGCTATTGGTGGAGAGGTCTAAAACGCGATATCGCTGAGTACGTGTCACGATGTTTGACATGTCAGCAGGTGAAGGTCGATCATAGACACCCTGCTAGATTATTGTAACCTCTACCTATCCCGGAATGGAAATGGGAGTCAATCTCAATAGATTTCATCATGGGGTTGTCGCGAACAGCAAAAAGGAAAAACGCTATATGAGTTGTCGTAGATAAACTGACGAAATCAGCTCACTTCTTGCCCTACAACACTATATATACAGCAAGAAGACTCGCAGAACTTTATATGAAGGAGATTGTGCGGTTGCATGGCATTCCTAGTAGTATTGTATCTAATCGTGACCCATTATATACTTCAAAGTTTTGATAGAAATTTCAGGAAGGTATGGGCACTCATTTAGATTTTAGTTCGGCGTTCCATCCACAGACCGATGGGCAGACAGAGCGAGTAAATCAAGTGATTGAAGATATGCTTAGGGCATTTATGCTAGAGTTACAAGGATCATGGGATCAACATCTACCATTGATCGAGTTTGCATACAACAACAGTTTTTAAGCAAGCATTGGGATGACACCGTATGAAGCTCTCTATGGAAGGCGATGCAAATCGCCTATCAACTAGGAAAAATCAGGGAGAAATTTGTGTTAGGACCAGAAGTTCTTGAAGATAATGCCATGGTCGTATGTATGATTTGGGAGAGGCTTAAATCAGCTCAGAGTAGACAGAAGAGCTATACTGATGTCAAACGGACTAGCCTAGACTTTACCGTTGGCGATCATGTTTTTGTGAAAATATCAAGCATGAGGGGTGTGATGAGGTTCGGAAGGAAGGGAAAGTTGAGTCCCCGTTCCATAGGACCCTTTGAAGTCTTGGGTCGAGTCGGTGAAGTGGCTTATCGTATCGGGTTGCCTTCGTTATTTGATCGCGTGCACAATGTCTTTCATGTCTCTATGCTCAGGAAATATGTAAAGGACCCTACACACATTTTGAGGAATCAACCTGTTGAGCTGCACGAGAACATGACTATGATTGAAGAAGTGACCCAAATTTTGGATCGAAAAGAACGGACTTTACGCACTAAAATCATCCCTTTAGTACTTGTCAAATGGGGAAATCATCCGATCGAGGAAGCGACTTGGGAAAGAGAGGTTGAAATTAGGGAACTGTATCCCCATTTGTTTGAGTAACAGTAGATGAGCACAAGTTCGAACCTTGTTTTGTAATTATAAGTTGGAATTTACATGTATGAAAGAAAATGGGTACTAATGTATTGAGATTTGTTTTATATTTGTAAGTATCTTGAAAATTTATTTGTTTGTACTTGTGAGTCAGACTCGACGACGTATAATTAGAGAGCTACTACCAAATTGGTGGAGCTACCACTTAGTTCATGGATTGGCAAACCATGTGAATGATCTAGGCATAACGTGATCAAACACGCTGTGGACGGTCATTTTTATTTTTATAACTAGAGGATAATTATTAGACGAGTTGGGGGACATGCACACACAACTTCCCCACAATTTCTGAAAATTTCGTTCGATCGAAATCGAAATCCGTTCGATTGAATTTCTGTAGGATTAAGGCTTCAAGAGTTGCCAGAGAATCATTCGATCGATTCTCAAATCATTCGAACGAAATACTCCGACCAGTAAGAACTTTAGGCAATTGCCAGAAACCGTTCGATCGATTTTTCATATCATTCGAATGGAATGCTTGGGCCAGTGGAGTGCAAAATCGCATAAGCCTCAACTTCTGAAAAATCGTTCGATCGATTTTTAATTTCGATCGAACGAAAAATTTGAGACCACACTAACTAATGCAATTCGTTCGAACGAATTTTTGGGGCTTGCATTAATGACTGTAAACTGATCGAGCGATTTTCCAAATTGTTCGATCGATTTTGCACACTATATATGTTGAGTTTGATTTTTTTGCCATTCATTCGAACTCCACCCATTTTTCTTCTTTTCTTTCTCCCTGAGTGAGTTCTAGGGTTTATGGGGGTTGCCGGTTTTGCGTTGTTTCCGACCATCTCAAGCTAAGAGCAGCACGCAACCACTATTCGGAACATCAAGAGGTAATCATTCACCTCTTTTAAGTTTTCAAAACCTACATTTTCTTTATATCCTAGGAATTGTAGGATTAGGGCTAAACCCTTAGCCATAAACCCTAAATTTTTAGTTAGTTAACAATGCCACCAAAGACTCGCCAAGCCACGGTGAGTATGGCACCAAAGAAACCCACTCCAGGTTCCTCTTCGCAACAGCCACCGAAGAAACCACCTACTGGTTCTTCATCGGCACCACCTACACAAGTACCACCTCCACCACTACCACGTGAACGACCGAATGAATGGTGGTTTGACAAAGACTTTGAACCCGAGTGGATAATTGAGCCTAAAACTTTCGCCAAGCGCCCTGAGACAAAGTGGGCTTTCGACTATATTTCCACCGCGGGTTTGACGGGAATCCTTCGCCCATGCAAGGATAGTTATTACCCTAGAATAGTCCGACTATTTTATCAGAACATGGAATGGATCAAGGACCCAACCATTCTCTGGACCAAAATTGATAATCGACCCTACACGTTCATTTTCAATGATGTGGCCGATGCCTTGGAGTGTTTCCACACTTATAACCACGAGGATATTGCCCTCGCTGAGCCTTTTCCAGCCACTCTCGATTACAAATATGTTGCAGCTGAGATGACCCATGGAAGAATTGGTTCGGGTCGCTCGATTAAATGTGTTGACTTACCACGCGAGCTTTGGATGCTCGATTCCATCATTCACTGCAACTTGTACCCGTTACGCCATAGAACTGAAAGGGTGGGTGAAGTCCAAATGGCACTTTTTGCAGCTTTTAGTGGCCGGTAGTTTAATGCGCCCCAGATGGTACTTGAAGGGATGAAGTATGCCCGTAAAAAGATGCTCAAAGAGGTTAAGAAATCCGTAGATGATATGCCATATGCCCGTCTGATTTCCCTGATGGTCGAGGATTACACGGGAGGTGAGATGTACACCCTCTCTCCCAATGAACCACGACTCATGGGTAATGTTCAACCGTTCACTATGGTTGACTGGAATCAAACTTACGTAAAGTTGATTAAGAAACTGCTTGTCGAAGAACCACCTCAACCGAAACCACAAGCTCCGGACCAGCCAACACATGACACTCCTATTCATGACGAGCCTGCTGCTACTTTTCCATTGTAGCAACCTGTTCGACGCCGTGCTCAGGTGCCCATTCCACCATTGCATGAAGGCATTCCTATGCCGACTGTTGCTGATCTTTATGCGTTGTTGGAGGCCAACACGCGACAAATGGCAGAAAAAAACCGCCTTCTAAATCGATGCCTAGACTACTACGACGCATTGCATGCCGAGGAGATGCGCTTTATGTATCCCGCTGATTATCTCCAGCGTAGGCCTGGGTCCCGGGGGAGTCGACTTCGGGTGCGGGGCAGCATGGGCATGGTGATGGCGGCAATCCGCTAGGCGAAGAGGAGTCTTGATGGCTATTTTCTTTGGAGTTCTATTTTGGGTGTAAATTTTTTTTGGATAATTAATACTTTTTGGCCAACGGTTGTAAATTTTAACACAGGTACCTGAGGACATGGGTCCTCTTGAACAATTGTGGCATGGTTGCCACCCAAACATCCGTCCCTCACTTTTTGGTGATGTTTTATATCTAACTATACTCTTATTTTGCTATGGGAAATGTTCGCATAATTTAACTCAATGGATGTGCTCTATGGTTTCACTGTAAAATTATGCCGTGTAGTTATGTCGCTGTTTTCTTCATGGGTACTTGTGTACTTGTTGGTGTTTCTTTTGCAGGAGGTGTACTTATCCATATGGGTTGCAGCATGTGTGCCTAAACAACCATGTGTGTGACTGTTTTGGATGGACATTTTATGTGCTTGTTCTGACACGTGTGTCTACATTATGTACTGTGTTTTTAACAACATTTCTGTTTGTTGTAAATGTTGTGTTTTTCTTGTCTGTGTCATGCCTGGTCTGTAGTGTTAATTCTGTTTTCATGCCCTATTCAGTGTGTGTGGGGCTCCCACGCCGGAGTGTTAATTCTGTTATGCCATTTGTGTATAATTTTCGCGGATGAAAATTCCCAAGGAGGGGTGAATGTAACGTCCCAAAAATTACGAGCTTAAATAGTGCACCTCGAGAAGTGGACCAACTGGTCGCATCTTTGATCGAGTCAATGTTGACTTGGTTGACTTGATAGATCATAGGTGAGATGAGATGTATCATAGAAACCACTTAGTTGGACTATGTATCCAGAGATATATACACACACACACACACTAGTTAGCTATATGCGCTTAACACCTAATATAAAAGTTAGGTTATAAAGAGAATTTATTTCTCTTAGATTGAGTGGTTGAGAGAAATTGAAAGAGAGTATATGAGAGGGAGATCTGATTGTGAAATCTAGGAGCGGGCATTCAATACGAGTGATTAGAATCGGAAATCTAGCAAATTGAGCTCGGTATCGACGGACGATTCGAGATTTAGGGGTTTGAGAAACCCAAGTGTAGCTAAAGCTTTGGATCAAGGGATCCAACCGGTAGAAATGGTGAGCCCTACTATTTTAAGCTAATTTTAGTTGCTAAATGATAAAATCTAAGAGATTAGCTATGGGGAGAGATGATAAATGGATGAATGATGATGAAATGGGTTCTAGAGGATAGAACACATTTTAGATATGAGAATGGGTAAATCGATCGAACAAAATTAGATTTCGTTCCATCGATTTTGACCAATGAGAAAATAGGGTGAAGAGTAAGTTCTGAAGAAATCGTTCGAACGATTTTAGAAATCATTCGATCAATTTAAAATTCGTTAAATCGGTTTGCCAAGGGACAAAAATGAGATAATTGGATTTATGAGGAAATCGATTGAACGAAATAAATTCGTTCGATCAATATTGAATTTTGTTTGATCGATTTTCCAAATCGTTTGATTGATTTGGACAAATTCAGGTTTTGTGGGTTTTTCCATATGAATTGTCTTTTGTTGGGGTTAGGGTTCTAACCCAATGTTTTTACAATTATAGTGATGAGCTATATATGTTTGGCCAGGCTTAGTTATACCAAACATAATGATGTTTGAGTACGGCTCGGATTGAAGGATCCGTGGATAGAAATCAAGTGAGAGGTAGGGGAACATCTGAACTTGTACCCTCAATTACGAGAACATGTATGTGACGATAGTATATGAATGCTTGTTCTTTAAAGCCGAGTTGAACTACAAATGTGTTTTCTTTTAAAGTGTAGTTGAAATGTAAAATGTTAAAGTAAATGTAGTAAGAAACAGTATGTGGATACACAGATAAAGGAGGAAAATTATGAGTAAAAGAGTTAAGTCATCCCAGGGATGCATATGTATATTGGGCATCTGAGTGATGCATCAGACCATGAGACATCCCAGGGATGTAATTTGGATTTAAAGATCCATGTTGTGGAAGGTCCATGAAAGAGATTTAGCAGGCTGGGAATTATTATATTATTAGCATAATTACACGGTGAATAATTATATGTAACGCACAATCGATTTAAGGTTTGTAGAATACCCAACCGACACGGCGGTATACCCGTGACTGACTCGGCAAGATATCCATGACCGATACGACGGCCAATCCGTACACCAGTAGACATTCCAGGATTATATTGTAATATGTCCGTTGCCTATAAGAAAGGAATGTGGGTCAGGATACTTGAAAAATAGTTTGATTAGACGACAATGGAGGGTATTCCATCGGGGCTCGATTCTATATAGCTCGGGGATTATTTAAGTTAAGCAGTTAAGTCATGAGACTAGCCTGGTTACAAACACAAGAACAAGTTACATCTGATGTCATGAGTAGAGTAATAAAAGCAGTTTAATTATTTTCTTGCATCTCAAACTGTTTTAAATAAATTACATTGATGAATTCATTTTTTATATTCTATCATGATATATATGTGAGTAAGAAAGATGCACTCGTTCGGATATTGTCCCTATTGAGCTAGGATGTAGCACACCCTTTGACAATACATCACAAGTGTTGTATTAGGAGGTACTTCTGGAGAGGTCGATCTTAAAGATTCAGACTATATTCCAGGGGAGGAGTCTGAGCCCCCTCTTGAGAGGTTCTTCTAGAAGACCCTCTGCGTGCTTTGACAATTATTTTGAGAGAGATATTTTTGGCTTGGTACGTCTAGCCATATTTTGTAAGGATAATGGTTCATATAATATTCTTTTGCCGAACTATCTAGGGTGACCGTAGTTACGACACTGATGGTTCGGGTTGGTTCTTTTGCCCATGAGGGAGCATGAGATTAGAACGATCTTTTGCGTACTTGTTTTGGTGTTAAATAGTAGAATTGGAGATTTGTTCTACCTTAGTTTGATTTATGTTTTGACTATGGATGTGGGATTGTACCAAGTGTTCCACTTACTATATGGGGCACAGTCTAGATGGACCGTGCTGATGGCACGGGTTTTGGGGTGTTGAAATCTGAGCTGTCACACTACTTTTTACAATAGTACTACTTTTAAAAAAATTGCAGACAAAACAGATCGAATCTCTTTATCCAAAGTGGATTCCTTTTTCTAAAGACGATATCTACTTTAGCTTTTCCTAAAGTAAAGATATGATTCAAAGTGTTAATACGTCATTGCTGACGTTACGGCGTAGCAACGTGTCTTGGATGAGCTGGAGTCGTCCTTGCTACTGATAGTGGTGGGGTCCACTATGCTTACATACGATTTCCAGATTGTGGTAGAAAATCGAATCTTCTGAGGTTGGACTATGAGGATCATAGCTGTCTTGCATCTCATCTTCTTCGAGCATTGTTGTTTCAATCTCGAGATTTTTTAGGAGGTTGAGGGCTTTTCGAGAATCCATCTTTAATAGCAGAGATTGTGCTTCAACCTTTTGTTCATGAGTTCTCATATATTCGATAGGCAGATGTGTAGAAAAAAGTCTTCGTCCATCCGATATATTAAATTGATTATCAGCAGCACGGATTTGCCTTGCCATTGATGAAAATATTTTTAAAGAACGAATCCAATAAGATTTTGAATTAATGGACATGATGTTGGCTTTTGCCATGGGATCTTCGACCTTATCGAACTCGTAGTCTTTAGTTTTGTCTAAAAACCAGATTTGATACGATTGATAGAATTTTTCTTTCGATCTCCATCCTATTGTGCTTGTTATCTAAAACGTATAGTAGACGGTGTGATTCAAGTTTTTGGAGATGATAGACCATTGTTTTGATCATCATAGGAAATTCATTGATGAGATATTCGGGAAAGATTAGTTATTTTACTAATCCCCAATCAAGACATTCTTCCATATTATATATGGGATTTTCAGTATAAACTGACAATTTTGGAAGAAAATCTTCATAACATTGAGTGATGTTATAGTTATCTATTAAGATTTATTTAATCTTAATCTCTTGATCTTGAATTTGTGCTATCAGAGGTTTACTGATATCACATGACAGAATATATTTTATTTTTTCAAACAAATAAATTCATTTTAATTTGTGAAAAATCGGGTCTTGAATCCATAAGGTTTGCTAGTTCTAGAAAATGATTGATTTTTTTCAGAGAAAAATTTTCTGAAAATGTTTCAGAATCCCATGCTATGGATTTAACAAGGGCATTTGAACTATCTTGTAATTTTTCTAGCTTTTGTTCTTTTTCATAAATTTTCTTAGATAAGCTGTTCATATGATGCCGGAATTGTTTCTTATCATTGAGGAGTTGGTTGTTCCAAGCTCTATTAATCTCATGATAAAGTTTGGGACTTATTCCTGGATTATAAAAATTTGGGACATTGTTTATATTGATGCTAGCTTGTTCTAGCAAAAATTGAGATTGTTGTACTTGATATAAAATGAAGGCGAATTTAGTTTCATTAAATGAATCATGCACTTGATAAAGAGAATTTGAAAAGTTGGTAACTTATTTTTGGCAAGCTAAAAAAGAGGTATAAAGTCTAGGCTAGCGACCTCTCAATACAACATAAAATTTTCTTATGAATGGAGGAGGTGGTTGAGGTTGAGAAGAAGAGGAGGAGTTTCCTTCTTCTATTATCTTCCATCATTTACAGAGTAAAATCCACTGGTTTAGTGGTAACATAAATCTTCTTCCTGCAGTAAATATGCCCACTTTGGTTAGTGGTTTAAACTTGGATCTCTGCTTAAGACATCAGCCAAAACATTCGTACTTCCTTTAACATGTTCAACTTCAAAAGTATAAAGAGCTATTTGATTATGCCATTTCAATCGTCTTCCATCTAAAATATCTCGTTTATTAATTAAAAAGTCTCGAACTGCTTTGTTATCAGTTCTGACAATAATGTGCAACCGTGGGATTTGTGACCATCTCGTTTCGGCGATGCGCTCGCTTGCAAAAAATATAGAGTCGCCACTCAGAGCTTTTGGTGTCCCGGGAAACCTAGTTCAATTTTATGAGCACCAAAGTGCTAAAAATATGACTTTGAATCTGGTCCACACCAAAGGCTCTTGGGTAGGGGCTTCGGTTATCGATCGGAAAGGTGTTAGGCACCCGATCAACCCGCTTAACGCGGTCTCTACTAATGGCCAATATAAAAATAAAGTAAAAGAAAAGAAAACGACTTCCTCTTGCCCAAATGGTCCTTAAATCCTATTTGTGCCCCTCCGTTCCTACCGAAAATTTGGCGGCGTAATGGCACAAATGGGAGGATGGGAAGAGCTAAAGAAGTTATAGGAGAAGAAAGGGGAGAGCTAGAGCCCTCAGGCCCTTGTAGCACCGTAGGAGAGCCTTGCGTTGCCTTGCTTTGATGAACTTTTGAAGGCTTGAATGGTGGAAAAAAGAGTTCTAACTCCTAAGGCTTGAAGCTAAGAGGTAGAGAGGGAAGGCTAAGGGATTACACACACCTAACGTAAAGGCTTTTAGTGAAATGCTAAGGTCTAAGGGAGCTTTTTGAAATCTGAAATTTGTATGGGAAGTGTGCACCAAAGGGAGAAAGATCTCACTTTAAGCTCTTTCTCTCTTAGGCCAAAATTCTCAACCTTTAAACCAAGGGGAGGGGGGCTCTATTTATAGGAAAAGGGTAAGTTAGGAGGCTACTTAGATGTTAATTAGAGTTAGTAATTAGGTAATCTCTAATCTAAGGTTTCCTAGGATTTTGAGAGCTTGGAGATATGGAGGAATGGTTTTAATGGTGGATGATAGGTTAGTGTTTCAAATCACTTAAGGGTTGCAAATATGCATTAAAAGGGTGCAACAAAGTTATCAAAATACACCCCAAGGACTGAGGTGGTCAACAAGTCAAACCCTAGCTTCAAAATTTGAGGCAAAAACCAACTGTCTCCATTCATATGCCTGGAGCAACTATTAGTTGCACTAGGCAAATGTACAGTAAAATAGTTCTGTATAGTAGCCTGGAAGTTGGCTCCATGAGGGGTGGGGGGACTCAACTATTAGTTGCGCCAGGCAAAAATTCCTCCAAAATAGCCCGATCTTCAAATGGTTATAACTTTTGATATACAACTACGATTGAGATGATTTTTAGCTTGTTAGAAAGTTGGAGAAGTCCTATTTCTAATGGTATATAACTCAGCTCCTAAAGAGGTCTGTGTAAAATTTGGAACTCCTCTTTCTAACCATTGCTTGGGAGGGTTTGACACTAGTCCAGGAATGGGTTCTAATAGGTTTGGGAAGGTTAGGGTTGATTCCTAAGGGTCCGGGAAGGTTACTAAGGGTTTAAAAAGGTTCCTAAGGGTTTCATACATGCCATTAAAAGCTCGAAAGTGCACCTCTCTCGAAATGTGTTTCGATCGAGCCTTGGGCCAAATTTGGGTGTCTACAGATGCCCTCTTTGGTATCCGATCACTAATGATCGAATGCCAAAGAAAAGAGACATCTGAAGAGGCCTAAGGCATTACTGACGGGTCCACTGCATTTAGAACAAACTTCAAACACTAGATGAGTAATATGGTGAGAAAACGAAAGCCCTAGATGTCAGGCTAAACATTCATTTCTCAAGGTAATCGGTCTCCAAACGCTTAACGACATTACTGGGCATAACCGAGGTGGAACGAGTTGTGAAAGCCCTGTATGCCAGGCCAAACATTCTCTTATCGAGATGATTTGAAGGTATTTGAATTTTAAGATTCATTCTAAATGTAACAGCTTCAGAAGTAAGAGGGGTGATCGACCCACATTCAAAGATAGGCACTAAGCAAAACTACGCAAGGCTCCACAGTTTGTGTCCAATCCTATAAGGCATTTGATTGCCCCATTTGACTGGTCGCGGGTGCCCTTGCCTGAAGCAGGGTTCAAAATCTCTAGGTGAACCCAACAATCCTGAATTTTATTTAGCATGACTACCTGAGCGGAGTGAATGAAGTCGCAACGCTTTTTGGGACGACGTGTCATTTTCGAAAATGTGCCTTGAATCAATATGACCTAGAGCATCCAGCTTCAAGTACTACTAAATAGATCAAACCAATCATTAGGTGTCTCCCAAAAAGGGGCATCCGATCCTGGCTTCCGCCGACAATGATCATAAACATTAATTGACTATGCATAAACATGTACCCATTAGGGGCGATAAGCAATAATTAAGGCAATGGAAGCTCCGACCCGAACTTGCCCGGGTATAATTTACGAGAACAAACGACCATCATACGAATACTCAGACGCATGGCGTACACTTTATAGGGATACCACTAGCCATACAGGTTTTTAGCCTGCAGAAAAATAAAAGGGAAATGAACCCTTCTGGATGCATTGTTACATATAGTTTGATTGATGCGTAATCTCATTTTCAACAAGTTCGTCTCAACCAACGATTGACCTTTTCCAATAGAGAATCTGAAGCTTAAGATACTTAAGTTCATATGAATTCGAAACAGAGTGCTTAGCTTGAAGATATAGCAGTGGAGCCAACCTGATCAAAACATTGACTGTTTGATTGGGATTGACACCGTTGCTCCTACTTTAAAGTAGGATCCAGAATCCAAGGCGTACTTTAGAATTAGGACGTTACTATAGGACAATGGTGTTGCTGATAAAATATCGACATTTTATCGCATCGAAACACACATGTGCGTAGCTCTGTGGGGAAGCATAGATTTATTCTTTCTTTTTCAAAATGATTTTCTCTCTTTTAAATTTTTTTTTTTAATAGTCCTGACGTCAGTGGTGAGATGTTTCATCTGATTTGTCCATTGCTGAGAAGTTGCCCGCTTTGAGGCTTTGGACCGTGTGATATTCCTGCACATTCTTAAGAAAACGTCAGTCCCTTTTTTGTTTATATAAGTAACAAATGCATCATAATTAATAGAAAGAGAAACAAACTTTTACTAATATTTTTTCATTTTCAAGATTTATATATATTTTGGATTTTTATTTTCAAAGATTTTTTTTGTTCTTTTTCTTTATTTTTGACATGGAAGTACAATGCTGTAACTATGTACATGAGAAAGAGTAGAATTTTTTGGAATTTTCTTTTTCAGAGATCTTTTATTATTTTTCTTCATTTTTTGAAATAGAGGTACAATGCCGTACATGTGGAAAAGAGTAGAAACATATATAATTTTTTGTATTTAGATTTTTCTTGATTTTTTTGTTCTTTTCTCTTTTTTTTTGGCTTTTCTTTCTTTTTTTGGTGTGGTGCCTCAATCACCGGGTGTGATCTCGGGTCCCCTTTGGAGCATAGTCAAACCCCCTTTAAGTAGTCGGATCTTGGGTGAGTTTCAACAGCTTTACCAAGACCGAAACGTCAATCCCTTGGGATTGAGTCAAACCTTTCTCCTTACCTTGGGTCATACGTTTGACAAAGTAGCTTCACAAAGACAATTCTGGTCGAGGCCCGATTCGAACTAGCATGAGCGGCCCAGTCGAAAAAGGGTATCAAAGAGAGTAACCAAGAGGGCTGCTCAAGCATCAATCCTCTCAATCAGTCCAAACCTGCCTTTTTTTCTTTTTTCTTTCATTTATTTTATTTTATCTCCTTTTTTACCCGTGGCGCCCTTTCGGGTTTTCACCACGTCCATGGGTTTAGCTCTCTTACCCCAAGCGCCCTTTCGGGTTTTCACTTGGTCCGCACAAGCTCGCTGTTTTTACCCGTAGCACCCTTTCGGGTTTTCACCATGTCCATCTTGCTTTGAGCTTGTATTTTTATTTTATTTTTTATTTTTTTATTTCTCCTTTTTTTTTTAAAAGTCACGACATAAACGTCAATTCCATCATAGCCGACTGGACGGAGTTCTGGTGTCATCTCACAACCTGGCTTGTGTTGACTTAACAGATATTTTGATTGCTTGTAAACCTAAAAGAGGGCTTTCTTCAGGGTGTAGCTTGGCCATGGGTTAGGTTAGGATTTGAAGGTATGCTAGGCTAAAAGGGTTTCCTTGATGTGGCTTCAATTTTTTCAAAATACTTTCTTCCTTGGGGGTTTTCACTGTACATGCCCCATGATTTTTGTTCTTTTCATTTTATTTCAGGCAATCTCTTTGAGGTTTTGCTTTTCTAATTTTTTTTTGGATTTTGATGGTAATTTCACTTCTTTTTTTTGTTTTCTTTTTGTGTATGTACATACACACATTTTTTTTTGGGGAAAAGGGGTTATTGAAAGAAAAAGGCCTAGGCTCAAATGGGGTAGCAAGAGATATCATCATTTTTGGGGATGCTTTTTGACTACTGTGCTTGAAATGATGGCCTCTTTTGGGTGGTTCTTAAGCAGTCACGTATCTGTTTCATCAATACTTACCTTATCGCGATAGACTAAGAGTAGAACCGTTGGACATATCCCGCATTGATGGGCTCAGGAAGATGATCTCCGTCCATGGTGTCGAGGCGGATGGTGTATCCCAGTAGTATTTCTCGAACGACATAAGGTCCTTCCCAGTTTGGCTTGAACTTGCCTCTCGGATCAGCATGGAGGGATGGGAAGATCTTCTTCAGTACAGTGTCTCCTACCTTCAGATCTCGACCGCAGACATGTTTATTATAAGCGGGTGCGATTTGCCCCTGGTAAACTTGAGTATGGCACAAGGCTAGGAGTCTCTTCTCATCCAATAAGTTCAATTGTTCAAGGCGAGATCTCTCTCTGTGTTTCGGGTAAGCCTGATTCCATGAGAATTCAGAGCGAGGGTACTTCAACCTCAATTGGAGGACGACCTCAGTTCCATACAAAAGGGAGAACGGTGTTGCCCTTGTAGCGGTACAGATCGACGTTCTGTAGGCCCACAAAGCAAACGGTAGCATTTCACTCCAATCTCGGTAAGTGACCACCATCTTCTCTAGGATGCGGACAATCGTCTTGTTAGCAGCTTCCATGGCTCCATTAGTTTGAGGCTGATAAGGGGATGAGCGATGGTGCTTGATTTTGTATTGCTCACAGAAAGCTCGGATGTGCTTATTCGTAAAATTGGTGCTATTGTCTGTGATGATATCTTTAGGTACTCCAAATCGGCACACAATATTACTCTTGAGGAACTTCTCGACGTGACTGGCTGTGTTGTTGGCATATGGCACCGCTTCTACCCATTTGGTGAATTATTCAATGACGACGAGGATGAACTGATGCCCATTTGATGCTTTCGGATTAATCATTCCAACGACGTCAAGGCCTCAGGTAGCAAATGGCCAAGGAGTGGTCATGCAGTGTAGATCAATGGTAGGAGCATGTATCTAACTGGAGTTTTCCTGATACTTGTACCATTTCTGAACATATTTGCAGCAATCTGATTCCATAGTGGTCCAAAAGTATCCCTGCCACAGAATTTTCTTAGCAAGCATGTGACCGCTAACATGGGCTCCGCATACTCCTTCATGGATCTCCTTCATGATATTGGCTGCTTCACTTTCTGTAAGGCACCTGAGTAAGATGTTATTATACGATCGCTTGTAAAGGCATTCCCCGTAAACAATATAGCCTATTGCTAAACGTTGAATGGTTCGTCAGTCAGTCTTGGATGTACCCTCAGGGAAAGATAGTGTTTCGAGAAAATTCTGGATATCTGAGAACCAAGGAGGCTCATCATAAGGCTTTGTAGGTTCCTCAATCTGGAGGCAGAAGGCCGGCTCATTCATCTGCTTGATCATGATCGGCTTCATCTCAGCACCATACGAGATTTCTATCATCGACGCCAAAGTGGCGAATGCGTCGGCAAAACAATTCCTTATTCGGGGGACATATGAGAATGCCACGTCTTGAAAGCAAGCTATCAGATCCTCAAGGTGTTCATGATAGGGGATCAATTTCTCGTCTTTCATCTTCCAGTCACCATTCATCTGGCATATGATTAACTGTAAATCACCAAACACTCGAAGGTGAGTTATATTCAGATCGAGAGCCGCCTGTAGACTAGCGACACAAGCTTCATATTCAGCCATGTTGTTTGTGCAAGGGAAGTTGAGCTTGATAGAGACTGGTACATAGGATCCTTTTGGCGAAATCAGAATGGAGCCAACTCCTTGGCCCTCGGCGTTTGCTGCCTCGTCAAAGTGCATTACCCATGATTCCTCTGCTTCCTCAGTATCGTCTTTTGTCATGAACAAGATATCTTCATCTGGGAACTCAGTTCTTAAAGGTTCATAATCTGGTAAAGGATTCTCGACAAGATGATCAGCGAGTGCCTACCCCTTGATTGACTTTTGAGAACGTACGTGATGTCAAACTTAGACAATAACAACTGCCGTCGTGCAGTCCGCCCAGTGAGAGCTGGCTTTTTGAACAAGTATTTTAATGGGTCCATGCGAGCCAAAAGTAGAACGGCCTGAGATAGCAAGTAATGGCGGAGCCTCTGAGTAGCCCATACAAGAGCCAGGCACGCTTTCTCCAGATGAGAATAGTGCATCTCATAATTAGTAAGTTTCTTGCTCAGATAGTAGATGGTCTGCGCTCTTCTTCCCATCTCGTCATGATGACCTAAGATGCATCCCATTGAGAAATTTGTCATGGAGAGATACATTAAGAGTGGTCTACCCGGCTCGGGTGGTACCAACACAGGTGGGTTAAGGAGGTAACTTTTGATTTTATTGAACACTGCCTGACAGTCGTCGTTCCATTCAACGGGTGAGTTCTTCCCTAGTAGCTTGAAGATTGACATGCAGATTGGAGTTAGTTGTGCAATGAATCGATTGATATATTGTATTCTGCCCAGGAACCCTCTGACTTCTTTCTCGGTAGATGGTGGCGGCATCTCAGTGATAGCTTTGACTTTAACTGGGTCAACCTCAATCCCTCTCCTGCTAACAATGAACCCCAACAGCTTTCCGGACATAGCACCAAATGCGCACTTCTGTGGGTTTAGGCGTAACCTGTACTTCCTCAGTCTCTTAAATAGCTTCTGAAGGTTTACCAAGTGATTGCCTCGCTCCGGTGACTTGGCTATCATATCATTGATGTACACCTCAATCTCTCGGTGCATCATGTCATGAAACAGTGCGGTCATAGCTCTCTGGTATGTTGCACCGGCATTCTTTAGGCCAAACGGCATGACTCGATAGTAAAAGGTTCCCCATGGAGTAATGAATGCAGTCTTCTCCCGATCGGCCTCTGCCATCTTTATTTGATTGTATCCTAAGAATCCATCCATAAATGAAAGCATCCCATGCTTAGCAATGTTATCGACCAAGATGTCGATGTGTGGCAATAGAAAATCGTCCTTCGGGCTTGCCCTGTTCAAATTTTGAAAATCTGTAGACACCCAAATTCGGCCCAAGGCCCGATCAATCTGTACTCTGAGAGAGATGTACCCTTGTGCTTCCAATGGCACCCTTGAACCTTTAGGAATCATCATGAATCCTTTAGAACCATTCCCCCAAGCCTTAGAGATCACCCCTAAATCCTAGGATCCCTTCCCTGACCCAACTTAAACCCTTATGAGCATTTATGGGAAGAGAGCTACAAAATTTTACACAGATTACTGCCAAGGATGAGCCACATACTATTGGAAGGAGGACTTCTCCAGCTTTCCAGCAGCCCAAAGATCACCCAATTTGGAGTCTTCCGTTCGTGCCTATTTGCTGCTTATCGCCTTTGATGGGTGTCTGTCTGTGCATAGTTAGTAAGATGTGATTTCATTGGGGATGGAGGCTAGAATTGACCATCTCTTTCGATGGATGTTTGATCCTAGCCTGATCCTTTTTAGCTTTGTCTCGAGTTAAGACACTCCGGTTCGTGTGAATTAGGAGCACCTCACCACCGGAACGTGCACATCCCCAAGGTGTACCCATCCCCGGCAGAGCGCACGCACTCTTAAAGCGTATCAACTGGCATTTGATCCACTTAAAGAGTTGTGCAAGAATAAAATTGCCAGAGGTCCTTGAGCTTTGCTTGGAGGCCCAGAAACAAAAGAAAATTCAAAAAAAAAATAAAATATATATATATATATATATATATATAACAAAAATTCACTTTGAAAATGGGATTGCATTCCCAAGAAGTGTTGCAACATCAATATTCGCTTCACTCGGGTAAATCATGTTAAAGCAACCTTGAGGTTGACGGGTTCGCCCAAAGACTCCGAGCCTTACCTAGGTAAGGGCACCCGTGGCCAATCTAATGGAGCTATCGATACCCCATAGGATTGGACACAATTTGTAGGCCTTCACTTTGTGTGCTTTGCGTCGATTCCGAAGCATAGATCGATCACCCCGTTTTATGGAGCTGTCTGGTTCAGATTAATACTCAACATCACAAATCTATAATTTCCCTCAAGAAGTGGACGATATCCCGGCTAACGGGCTTACACTTTTTGTGATCACCACAGTTATGCCCATAATGTCGCAATGCACTTGGGGACTGTTAGCTTTGAGGTACGGACGATATCCTGAAATGAGAGGGTTTACGTACACTCACCATCACCATGGATGTTTGAAAATTGAGTTGAACCAGGCGGACCCATCAAACGTTCCTTGGACCTCTTCGGATGTCTCTTGTCTTTGGCATCCGATCATTAGTGATCGAATACCAAAGAGGGGCTTCTGTAGACACCCAAATTCAGCCCAAGGCCCGATCAGTCTGTACTCAGAGAGAGATGTATCCTTGTGCTTCCAATAGCACCCTTGAACCTTTAGGAATCACCTTGAATCCTTTAGAACCATTCCCCCAACCCTTAGAGATCACCCCTAAACCCTAGGATCCCTTCCCAGACCCAACTTAAACCCTTCTGAGCATTTGATGGGAGGAGAGCTACAAAATTTTACATGGATCATTGTCAAGGATGAGACACATACCATTGGAAGGAGGACTTCTCCAGCTTTCCATCAGGCCAAAGACCCTGTTACAATTTGAAGTTGTGGTTCGAAAGTTATGGATGATTGAAGTTTCACATAAAATCATGACTTTTGCTCAGGCATATGTATTAGATACGCCCAGCAAATTTGGCCCCATTTTGGTCAGGCATAAATATTATATACGCCTAGCATTTTTGGGCCAAATTTGGTCGGGCATATATAATACATACGCCCAGCATAGGTAGGGCCCACCGCGGACACCTACCTTCTCATATCTCCTCTGGTTTTCATGGAAATCATTGTACATAAACTGGGCGTATGTAATATATATGCCCAGCTTAGCTACAGTAACTGTCATCAAATGCTCGAAATTCCTTCATCAGGTTTGACTTTTTGGCCATCCCCTTTGTTGAGGTGGGTGTCCTAAGATCGGTTGCACCCCCTTTGAGCTTATATGCAACCCTTAAGTCACCTATGGTCTCACCCCATCGTCTGCCATTGAAACCGGTTCCCCAAACCCCTAGGACCCTAAAAACCTAGAAAACCTTAGATGGAGGATTACCTAATTCCTAACCTAATTAGCTCTTAAGCAACCCTCTAACCCACCTCTTCTCTATAAATAGAGAGGCCCCCCTCTTCCCAAAGGGTTGAAAAAATTAGGGTTGAAGAAAATTAGGGAGCCCTAGTGAGAGAAAGCCCTTTTATTTTCCATTCTCCCAACCAGAATTCCAGCATGCTTAGTTCACCCCTTTCAACCCCTTTCAACCATTAGATCACTCCTTTTTTTAGTCAAGCTTAGTCTCTAGCTTCATCCTACACTTCCCATCTACCGAATCCTAGCATTATAATCCATTCCCCTACCGATTAAGTCATTTAAAGCCATCAGAAGCACGCCAAAGCGAAGGTCTTCCACGGTGCAACAAGGGTCCGTGAGCTCCGGCTCACCCCTCTCTTCCTCTACCTTCTTGATGTTTCTTCCGTCCAAGGATTCAAGTCGTTACGCCGCCTAAATTTCAGTGTGGCTCAAAGCTTGATAGGACCGTATTGCCTTCGGGCAAGGGAAAGCTCCACCCATTTATTTTTCATTTTGGCCATAGATAGAGACCGCTATGTGCGGGTTGATCGAGTGCCTAAACCCTTCCCGATCGATAATCGAAGCCCCTACCCTAGAGCCTTTGGTAAAAACCGGTAAATCAGAGTCATATTTAGCACTTCGGTGCTCCAAATATTGATTTAAAGGTTTCCCGGGTCACCAAAAGCTCCGGGTGGCGACTCTACATTTTATTCCATCGTGAGTGCATCGTCGTGACGAGTTCGAGAGAATCCATGGTCACACAAAATCGATGAACGTGCGGACCTTTCCATCTTTCTTTGGCACATGCACGATATTGGCTACCCACTGCGGGTATTTGGATACCATGAGAAACCCCCGCATCATACTGGTTGATGACCTCGTCTTTGACGTCTCAGCTTTTGCTTAACTTGCTTCACATCAGGGTAGAGAGGCAACTCATGCTCGACCAAATCAGTGTCCAGACCAGGCATGTCCTCGTATGACCAGGCAAAAATGTCTTGATATGATCGAAGGGAGTCGATCATGCTTTTTCTTTCTTCGGGAGACAACAATGTTCTGATTTTGGTAATTCTGGGAATCTCCTTAGTCCCTAAATTGACGTCTTCAGTTTCCTCGATAATGGAGGTAGGGCCATGCTCAATGTTGGTGAACCGGTCAAGGAGCTCATTGGGGAGCTCCTCCAAAGGACTATCCTCATCCAGACACGTAACACCTACCTCTTCTTGTATTTCTATAGGGAAGGGGTCGATTTTACGTGGGACGGGTATTTCGGTTAAGGCATCATTTTGTGGGACTTTATCTGGGATTTTAAAAGATAATATTTTTGGATTTTGAATTTTTTCAATTGTTTTGGATTTTATATTTTTTCAATATTTTTGAGATTTTTGTTTTTTTCGGAGATGGTCCCTTGGCAAAGCGGATTGCTATATATACAAGGTATTGCCTGCCAAGGGGTTATCTCAGTTTTTATAGGTTATTTTTTTTTAGGAAACATGTGCCAAACTTTTGGCCACTCCCTGCTTCCAGAGTTTAGGCCCAAGATGCCCAATTGCGTACTTGAGGGGCCGCTCTTTTACCTGTTTGGATGGAGGGTGTTGACTAATATGGCTCATTAGAGTTAGCCTCCATCATGTTGATCCCCATTTCATCTGAGATGATATCCTCAAACGTCAATACCATTTTGTGGTCAAGTACTGGCCGTCGTTCCTCGAAGAGGGACAACACAGCCAAATCTATTTCCAGGCTGGGAAGGGAGATCTGAGGATTGGTGGGATGTATTGGGGCTGTGGGTTTATGTGGGGTCAAATGGGTTACCCCATTTCGATTGATTTTTATGACCCCAGCGCTGATAAAGGATTCCCTGATGTGCGGCCTAGGGCAAGGTTTCTCTTCTATGTTGATCCCTCGAGCTCTTGCAGGTGCAGCGACCCTGGCGTTCTCTTTGGCCTCTCGGACCTCTTCCTCCGTGGGCTTGTAACCTAACCCGAATTGGACCTTCTGCCCCTTGGTGATAATTGGCTCTTTCCTTCCTTGTAATCTGGGTCCGAGCCCTCTGCCTTTCTGATATCCCCATTTTTGGAGCATGGCCACCGCTGCTTTCATTCCGCCGTCGGTTGTACAAGTGATATTTCTCAGGGGTTCTGGGCCTATTGCCGATACCTCATACTCGAAACTGTGGAGGTCGATGTCTTCCTTAGTATGTGGCACATCCATTACTTTAGGATTTTCAATGCTGTGAGTGGCCTTGTCTTTCTCATCATGCCCTTCACCAATGATGGTGATCACCTTCTACTCGGATATGAATTTTAGCTTTTGATGCAGGGTAGAAGGTATCACCCCGACCTCATGTAACCACGGGCGTCCTATCAATAAATTAAAAGAAGTTTTTATATCCATCACTTGAAAAGGTATAGAGAAGGTCATGGGCCCAATTACTAATTCTAGATCGACCTCTCCCATTATTTATCTTCTTGTATTATCAAATCCCCGAGCGCTAGTCCTTGTCGGCCTTAGCATACAGGGGTCCACGTCGATCTTGGTGGCAGTCCTCAACGGGCACACATTCAGAGCCGACCCGCTATTAATTAGAACCAAGAGAATTATCATGTTCCCGGATTCGACAATAATGTTGAGGGATTTAGCATGAAGGTTTCCCTCCTCCGGCAAATCCGCATCCGAAAATGAAATGGCATTGGGTGCCATTACCTGTCCGATTATTTGCCCAACCTCGTCTGGGCTCACTTGTTGGGACACATGTGCATTATTTAACACCTCCATTAATGCTTGGAAATGGAGTGGGAACGTCATCAACAGATCCCATATAGTTATATGGGCAGGCATTCTTCTCAGCTGAGTCTCCAGTATATGTTCTCGACTCATCTTCTCGAAGGGGTTCATTGCACTATCTTTCTTTTCTTCGGGTTGGGTTTGAGCTACTGCTATTGTTGCTTGGGCTATTTTGAGACTCTTCCCGATCTGGTAACGAAGTCCACTGCTCCTCCCGTTGTCAGCTGCAAGATTAGCATTGGTTTTCATAGCTCATAGGTTGGTCCTGAGAGTTGAAAAGGTATGGCTGTCGGTATCTGAAGTGCATGTACCGATGGCTATGGGATGATAGGTAAGACCTGGCTTACCTCAGTGATGGATGGGTGGGTGGTAAAATTTGGCCAGGTAGGGGTGGTAAAGCTTAACGATGGTTGTACCGGGGGTAGTGGGGTGGGCGTAGGCCATTGGTAGTTGATGGGTGCGGGCAGAGGATTGGGGGTTTGATGGGCCACTAGGGAATTGATGGGGATGGTAGAATATGTTGGTGGTTGAAATGGGGATAATGGGGTGGGTGTAGGCCATTGGTAATTGATGGGTGCAGGTGGAGAATTGGGGGCGAGATGGCTTATGGGGTAATTCAAGGGGGTGGTGGAATATGGTTGATACGTATTTATTTGTACGTAGTTGATGGGGGTGGGTGATGGGCCTAAGATCTAGGGGTTCAACTGCTGGTGTAGGGGTGGGAAAATAATCTGCTAGATTCAGGGGCTCAATCACCCCAATGGTTCTCTCTTCTTGGCCTCACTGCCAGGGGACCACAAAATTTTCTCTGTTACTGATATAATTAGAGGGGTGAAATTTATACTCTTCCTCAATTTCCTCTACCATCCCTATGGTGGGTCTAGGACCTACTATTCCGATAGGGTGTGCTGGCAAAGGCACCTGGTGAATATTTGCATACTGGTTTGCTTGGGTGGGTACAGGGGGAATGATCTTTTCAGCATTGATTAAATCTTAGATCGCGTGCTTCAATGGGAAGCAATGACCAATCGGGTGACCCGGGCCCTAGTGGAAATTACAATGAGTATTCGGGTCAAAGTTATATGGAATCAGATTAGGAGGAGGTCATGATTGGAGCACAGTTACTAATCCCTTTTCAATTAATAAAGGTAAAAGTACACTTAAAGATTGCCCCAAGGGTGTAAAAACACGATCATAACGGGCTCTCCTTTCCAGGGTCATTTGCATTCCCTGCCCATTCTCGGCTTTCTGTACTGGCCCTGTCTTGAAGGGAGCTGGTTGTGCTGCATGAAATTGGAATGGGGCTACGTTATTATTTGGCCTGGTATTGGCGACGTTCTAGACGTCGGTCCCGATTCTCTTATCGTTCCTCTACTCTGAAAACCTCCTGACCCCACTAGTTTTGCTTGGTATATTTTAATTCAAGCGACCTTCCCTGATCACGTCCTCACATCTATTAGCATTTCTTACCAGATCAGCAAAGCTGGACTACTGCTGGTACACTAAGAAGTTCGAGATCACTGGCAGAGTGTTTTTTGAAATCATTTCGATCTGCTCATCGTCAGGTATCTTGTTTCTGACTTGAGCTGCCAGTGCTCTCCAGCGTCCTAAATAGTCACTGAAGGTCTCATTCGGGTTCAGCCTTAAGCGGGCTAAGTTTGACTTACACAGTTCAATGTCTATATTGTAGACATATTATTCTTGGAACAAGTGGGTTAGATCTTTCCACGTCTTCATCATGGAGGGTTCTAAGGATGTGAGACACTTCAAGGCCGGACCTGTCAGACTCTTCTGGAAGACTTTTATTAGCAGTCTCTCATCTCCCTCGTATTGACACATATCCCCGCAATAGGACTTGAGGTGTGTAATAGGATTGTCAGTGCCGTGATATTTGTCGAAGGTCGACATTTTAAATTTTGGAGGTAGGGGGACCTCGACGAACAAGCACAAATCTGTGAAGTCCGTGGCGTAGATTTCAGCACCACCCATTTTCATCAACTGCTTTTGTATTTTGTTCAACTGTTCTTTCAGCTGCTCTGACTCTTTCGATACAAGGGCTGCTTTCTCGACCGTTGGTTGGACTTCACTCTAGGCCACCAAGGGGTGGGCAATTATGGGAGGATGGTTAAGGCTGGTCAAAGCCTCGGCATATGCCCCGCTATTCCTAATCTCGTCTTCCTCATACTGCTGGTCGACATAATGTGCAGTGAGGGCAGGATTCTCTTGTGGGTGTTGCATGGGTTGGATGGGAATGACATGAGTGGGGGTTGGGTGAGCCCATTGGGGGTGAGGAAAGGTTTGTTGGGTGATGGGATAAATGGAAGTTTGGTTTTAGGGTGGGGCCTGATGGGGCCATTGGATATGGGGGAAGGTTTGGAGATGGCCTTGGGGTGTGGGGCCATGGGAAAATTGGGTCTGAGGTATGGCATGGGTTTGACCAGGTTGTGAAGGTTGGGGGTGAGTGCAATTTTGGGGGTATTGTGGAGGGTATGAGTATGTGGCTTGGGCCATGGGCCCGGGGTAGTTTTGGGCTACAAGGCCTTGATCAGGTTGGGTTTGGGTAAAGGGCATGGGATTTGGGGGATCTTGGCCTATTAGGCCTTGATGGGTATGGCCCATTGGGCTTTGGAGGGCTTGGGCCATGAGCCATTGGTGGATATGGGCCTGGGCCAGATGGGTCTGGGCTATGGGCCCATCCCACTAGGTATTGAGCGGTATGGGCCATGGGCCATTGGTGGGTATGGGCCATGGGCCCTTGGAGGGTTTGAGCTTGGGCTAAATGGGTTTGGGCCATGGGCCCTTAGGCAATGGGCCCTTGGGGTATGTGGGCCTAGCCCACTGGGTTTTGAGGGGTATGGCCGTGGTCCCTTGGAGGGTTTGGGCTTGGGCCAAATGGGTTTGGGCCATGGGCCCTTAGGTAAGGGTTTGGGGAATGGGCCCTTGGGGTATGTGGGCCTGATCCACTGGGTTTTGAGGGGTATGGGCTATGGGCCATTGGTGGGTTTAGGCCATGGGCCTTTGATGGGTTTAAGCCATGGGCCCTTGGGTATGGGTGATGGGGTGTTGGGCCATTGGGCCTTGGAGATCATGGGTGATAGGGTGTTGGGCCATTGGGTCTCGGAGATCATGGGTGGTGGGGTTTTGGGCCAATGGGCCTTGGAGATCATGGATGGTGGGGTTTTGGGCCAATGGGCCTTGGTGAATGGTGAGATTTTGGGCCAATGGGCCTTGGGGCATGCGGGAGATGGGGGTTTGGATGGTGTGAATTATGAGGGGTTGATGGGGATCATGGGAGAGTGGAGCATGGAGATTGGCTAGGGTATGGGATGGGTCCATGAATGTGGGGTGTGGATGATGGGGGGTGTTTTGGGAAGCCTTCCATAAGGAGTAGGCTTGGAACATTTCCTCCATCATGGTGATGGAAGGAGGATCGGATGTGGGTGGTGGATTTAAGGGATGATTGGGTATAGATGGGGTACGTGGAGGAAAAATTGGGCATGGCCTCGGTATGATTTGGCATGGCCATGGTAGGTGGTGAAATATGGGGTGGGTTGAAGGAATGTGGTGGGGCATTGGCAAAGGGGGATGATGAAGGGTAAAGTGTGAGTATTTGGGAAAAACTGGGTATGGCCCCGATAAAAATGGGCATGACCCGGGTAGATGGCGGGGCTTGTGGGGGGTTGGATAGGGTGGAGGTGACATAGGTGAAGGATGGTGGATTAGGTCTATATGGGGAAGATGGAAAATGGGGCATGGGTGTGGATGTGGAAACTTGGGTTGGGTTTATCATGGATGGGGTTGGGAAATGTGTTGGGTTTTGAGGGGAAGTGGATGGAATGGGTGGTTGGCTTGGCATGGACATGGGAGGAAAGGTAGCTTGGGAAAATGGGGGCGCCAAATGGGCCAGTAACGGTAAAAGGGGATAGGGTGATGGGGATGGATGTGAAGGCTTCTCCGGAATGGGAGTGGGTTGGAGAATGTGGCGGGGATGAGTCGGGATCGGCGTAAGTCGGGTCCACTACCCACGACATCCTTTGGGAACGGGTTGGGTAAGAGTGCCTTAGATAAGGCCTAAAAATCCTCCTTCCCCTACGGGAGGATGGAGGCCAAGATGATGCCGTTGTGCCGGTACCACAAACTATATATTTTTTGGTTTTGATTTGATTTTTAGTTTTTTTTTTGTTTAATTTTTTTGAGAAAATTTTAAAAAATAAAGGTTCCGAGGCCTTAGAATTCCCTTCTCGGGTGGCTTTCGTACCCTAATTCAAGACCAGCAGCGACGATTTTGACACACTTCAGAAGAATCAAAGGAGGACCTCCGATCTATTGAAGGCACGAAAATTGAGGCAAACAACTCGATCCTCCGGCATGAGTAAAAAAGAAGTTGCCTTCTTTTGACCGATAGGGGCGTATTGGGTGTCGGAGATGGTGGGGCCTAAACAGAGGTACTAAGCACACTAATCGGGGGACTCGGGAGGTAAGAAAGCCTCAGATTTCAGGCTGCTGCTGTCCAGGTAGACTTGGCGCAACTAATACATGCGCCAAGGTAGCAGGGCCTCTTTTTTACACTGGCGCAACTAAGGTAAAAGTGGAGGATTTAAAGCTTAGTTGCGCTAGTTGCGCCAGTTATAAATTCTCAATTTTTGCATTGGCACAACTAATACTTTCACCAGGTAAAAATGATGCTCCAGATTCTAAAACAGCAGGGCTTGAGTTTTGTGGAAGCTAGGCTTCCGGGAACTGAGCTATTTTTTTTGTGATCGGTTCTTTCCTCACTGCACCTAAAGGGTTTGAGTCCGATATAACTCGCTAGAGCGCTCCCTAAGGGTTTTAAGCTTTGGAATGGGAACCCACCCGATATACCTCTGGCGCGAGTGCCTTCTTAGATACTAGGTGGGCTGGGACTTTTCTGGATCATCACCACTAGGGGCTGCCGCCATACTAACATCCGGGTGGTTGTGTGTTTGCCTCATCCCAACCCCTTCAAAATCTACCCTGTAAAAGCAAATTAATTAAGCTCCCTAACTTAGTTTAATTTTAATTTTTTCAAAGCTTTTTTTCTTTTTTTTGGAAGTTTTCTTTAGTTCAAAGACCGGGGGTGATGATCCCGTGCCACCACTACGGGTCGGCGTCCGAGTAATCAACCGAGGATATGGGCATGCTGGCATGGGGCTAGAGACGTGGCTTTATAAATGGATGTTGGCATATTGCATGCCTTCTCATACCACTTTTAGGGCATTCACCCATCTATTCTCATGAACAACAAATAAGGCTTGTAAGAGAGCATCTCGGCGCTCTCTTTCATGTTGCATCGGGTACAAATTACAATGGAACACACAGTCAAGAAACCACATCTTCTATGGTAATTGGCTGCAGCGGACTGAAAGGCCTTTGACAGAAGAGGTCTGTCCATCAGTCATCTTTGTAGTGATGTGATGGAATTTCACATCCTTTTGTCGAGGCATCCGCAACCCGAGACTAACTTCAAAATTTGAACTACAATCCATAGCTTACACTATGTCTTGTAAATTCAAATAAAATTTTCGATTATCAATTTCAGTTTCTAGATGGCCAACTACGGGTGATACTTTTAAATTTTGATAAAACAAACGGACCAGACGGGGATAAAAATGAGTATGGAAGGGTTGATATAAGGCGTCTAGACGCGCCTGTTCCATATACCGAATGGACCATGCGGTCTGGTCGTTCGGTGTAAGTAGTGTATCGTCAACAATCTACTTGGGTTCCATCGCCTTTGCGTCCCACCATGGGACAGGCTGTTCTCGATCCATAGGTGGATCAATACGTTCATGGGAGGTAGAAGGGGCTTTGCCCTTTGCTTTGGCTGATGCCTTTGGGGGTTTGGATACTACAGTCTTCCTAGGAGGCATACTAATTAAATCAAAATGCAAGGAATTAAAACTAGAGCTAAGGTTATGGTTTTACCTCACACAGACTCCAAAAATGTGCATGAACTGTTGAAATAACAGAAAATGGAGAGCTGCCAAGAGGAAATCTGTAGCATGCAAGAGGTTTTAGCTCATTTTTCGAAGTGCATGAAGGTAGTATGGCTCGGAAGCCCGAAGAAACAAGAATCCCCATAGCAGAAATAACAGAAAACAGACTTAAGAGGGGTTTCGGACCCACTTATGCTCCACAGGGTTGCCGCGGCAACCAACTATACTTGCTGCGGCCAGCTTTATTCCTTGCCGCAGCAAGGGGATTAGATGTATACAGGCCCAGATTGTGAGACCAAAGGAGCCTGGTTGCAAGGCACTGAGTATTAGTGTGTACTTAACAGACAAGGGGTCAGTAGAAAAATATTCATGAAAGTTTTTGAGGTGTCTCGAGCTGGTAAAATATTTTATTTTGATGAACATTTTTATCCGTATCTTATGGTATTGTTCGGATAGGTACTCTGCCAGTCCGTCGATGACCAATGCACCTGCTGCATTTATGGACTTGATGAATTGAGTCTTCAAGCCTTATCTTGATCAGTGTATCGTGGTATTCATCGACGATATACTCATCAATTTAAAGACAAAGATAGAGCATGTCGACCATCTACGTCTGGCATTTCAAACATTACGAGATTCTCAGTTGTATGCGAAGTTCAGTAAATGCGACTTCTGGTTGAATCAAGTCAGTTTTTTTTGGTCATATTATCTCAGAAGCAGGTATTATGGTTGATCCTGCAAAGATCGAAGCTGTAGTGCAATGGAAGCAGCCACAGACAGTAACCGAGATCCAAAGTTTTTTAGGTCTAGCAGGCTATTACCTAGGTTTTGTTGAAGCGTCTTCACAACTTGCTGGACCACTCACGCAACTCACTTGCAAGAATGTTAAATTCGGGTGGACTGAGTCATGCAAATAGGGTTTCAAAGAATTAAAAAGGAGACTCACTTTCGCACCTGCTTTAGCATTACCATCAGGCAGTGGTGGGTTTGTCGTCTTCAGTGATGCCTCATACAGTGGGTGTGTTTTGAATCAATGAGAACGTGTTAATGCATATGGCTCCTGCCAGTTGAAAGACCATGAGAAGAACTATCTCACTCATGACCTGGAACTAGCAGCGGTCATCTTTGCATTAATAATCTAGAGACACTATCTGTATGGTGAAACTTTTGAGATTTTTACCGATCACAAGAGTCTTAAATATCTCTTTACCTAGAAAGAGTTGAATTTGAGGTAAAAAAGATGGATGGAATTCTTGAAGGACTATGATTGTTCTATCCAGTACCATCTCGGCAAAGCCAATGTCGTAGTTGATGCGCTCAATCGCAAATCATCCGCTCAGTTATCTCATCTAGTGACACGGCTACAAAGATGGAGACTACTCAATGACATTGTATCATCGAGTGCCACTCTGCGAGCAACGTCAACTAGAGGTTTACTTGCTATAGTGATGATCCGAGCTTCACTCTTTGATAGGATTAGAGAGCTCTAAATGCAGGATGCAGAGCTTATTTCCATCATACAGGGAATACAAAATGGGTTACAGCCAGAAATCTCGATCAAGGGCGATGGGTCCTTATTGTTTCTAGGTCGAATATGCGTACCTGATGACAGTGCCTTGCCCCAGGAAATTTTGGAAGAAGCTCACCAATCAGCTTATGTTATTCATCCTGGCAGCACGAAAATGTACCAAGATCTAAAGAAGACGTTTTGGTGGAACGGCCAAAAATGCGATGTAGCGGAATATGTTGCGAAGTGTTTAACCTGTCAGGAAGTAAAGGTTGAGCACAAGCACCTTGCTGGTCTGTTACAGCCACTGCCCATTCCAGAGTGGAAATGGGAAAATATTTCTATGGATTTCATTTTCGGTTTGCCCCGTACTCAGAAGGGTTATAATGCGATTTGGGTGATTGTTGATTGTCTCACCAAATCGGCGCATTTCTTACCCTATTGTACGCGATATACAGCATCAAAATTGGCTGAAATTTATCTGAGGGAGATTGTACGATTACATGGGATACCCAAAAGTATTGTGTCAGATCATTATCCTTTATATACTTCACGATTTTGATAGAGTTTCTAAGAAGGTATGGGTTCCAAGTTAGACTTCAGCACTACGTTTCATCCTTAGACCGATGGGCAGACGGAGAGGGTGAATCAGGTGATTGAAGATATGTTAAGGGCCTGTATGCTAAATTTTCAAGGATCATGGGATAAGCACTTACCTCTGATCAAATTCGCATACATTAATAGTTTCCAATCAAGCATCGACATGGCACCATTCGAGGCATTGTATGGACGCCGATGTAAATCTCTGATTAATTGGAAAGAAGCTGGAGAGCGTTTGATTTTAGGCCCTGATCTGATCAAAAGCACCAATGCGATTGTTCACATTATTCGGGAACAATTGAAGAGTGCTCAGAGTCGACATAAAAGTTATGTAGATCTCAAAAGAATAAGTGTTGATTTTCATGTAATACCCTACACTGATAAGTCCATTGTGAATTCACTGACCCATATTATCAATCTGATGAATAGTCTATAGATTGGCGAGCACATCTTTATCAAAATCTCTCCGATAAAAGGCGTGATGCGATTTGGGAAACGAGGCAAGTTGAGTCCTCATTATGTTGGACCATTCCCAGTATTGGGCAGAGAAGGAGAGGTCGCGTATCGACTTCCATTACCTCCACATTTATCTGGCATTCATGATGTCTTCCAGGTGTCTATGCTGAGGAAGTACGTCAGCAATCCAACACATGTGTTGGATTATCAACCGTTAGATATTCAGGAAAATTTAATGGTGACCGAGGAACCAGGTCAAATTTTGGACCGCGGAGATCAAATCTTACAAACGAAAAGAATCTCACTTGTCTTGATCCAATGGAAGAATCATTGATCTCATGAGGCTACCTGGGAGCGCGAAGTTGATATTCGCACTCAGTACCCTCATTTATTTCCATGAGCTACATTAATTATGGTACTTAGAAATTTCTGTTTCAATGCTTATGATATGACTATGCTTTTCTACACTTAGAACTCGTTATTTTGTTAAAATAAAATTATTTGAAGGAAAATAAACCTCAAACCTCAGATCAAATGTTTTTATCAATAACTAGTAGGGGTGACATATCATAATACCATTCCTCCAAGTTTAGATACGACTACTAAGTCATAGAGGGACTGACATAGTACCTGTCTGAATAATACCACAAGATACGGATAGAAATGTTCATCAAAATAAAATATTTTAATAGCTGGAGACACCTAAAAAACTTTCATAAATATTTTTCTACAGATCCCTTGTCTGTTAAGTACACACTAATACTCAGTGCCTTGCAACCAAGCTCCTTTGGTCTCAAAATCTAGGCTTGTATACATCTGACCCCCTTGCCGCGGCAAGGAATAAAGCTGGCCGTGGCAAGTCACTTGCCGCGACAAGTATAGTTGGTTGTCGCGGCAACCCTGTGGAGCATAAGTGGGTCCGAAACCCATCTTGAGTTTGTTTTCTGTTATTTCTGTTGTGGGGTTTCTTGTTTCTTCTAGCTTCCGAGCCATACTACCTTCATGCACTCCCAAAAACGAGCCAAAACCTATTGCATGCTACGGATTTCCTCTTGGCAGCTCTCCATTTTTTGTTATTTCAACAGTTCATGCACATTTTTAGTGTTTGTGTGAGGTAAAACCATAACCTTAGCTCTAGTTTTAATTCCTTGCATTTTGATTTAATTAGTATGCCTCCTAGGAAGACTGTAGTATCCAAACCACCAAAGGCATCAGCCAAAGCAAAGGGCAAAGCCCCTTCTACTTCCCATGAATGTATCGATCCACCTACGGATCGAGAACAACCCGTCCTATGGTGGGATGCGAAGGCGATGGAACCCGAGTGGATCATTGATGATACACTACTTACACCGAATGACCAGACCACATGGTCCATTTGGTATATGGAACAGGCGCGTCTAAACGCTTTATACCAACCCTTCCATACTCATTTTTATCCCCCTCTGGTCCGTTTGTTTTATCAAAATTTAAAAGTATCACCCGTAGTTGGCCAACTAGAAACTGTAATTGATAATCGAAAATTTTATTTGAATTTACAAGACATAGCGCAAGCTATGGATTGTAGTTCAAATTTTGATGTTAGTCTCGGGATGCTGATGCCTCAACAAAAGGATGTGAAATTCCATCACATCACTACCAAGATGACTGATGGGTAGACCTCTTCTGTCCAAGGCCTTTCAGTCCGCCGCAACCAATTACCACGAAATGTGGTTTATTGACTGTGTGTTCCATTATAATTTGTACCCGATGCAACATGAAAAAGTGCACCGAGATGCTCTCTTACAAGTCTTATTTGCTGTTCATGAGAACAGATGGGTGAATGCCCCAAAAGTGGTATGGGAAGGCATGCAATATGCCAACATCTATTTACAAAGCAACGTCTCTAGCCCCATGCCAGCTTGCCCATATCCCCGCTTGATTACCCGCCTTTTAGAAGGTCACTCTGATAGTGTCAATTAAGTTCCTTACCAAGTTCCTCAAGGCGAAGAAGTCTGCACCGATAATATGCAGGTTTCAGCCTAGCAATATGGAGAAATGTGTATCAACGATCATCTCAAGCGGTGTGAAACCGTCAAGCCCAACAGATCCGTCCTCCACCACCTCCACAAGCTACACCCTCAGTACCAACCCAAGACATCGCCATTCCACCTCAACCTCAAACTCAAGAACAAACTGAATCGGTTCCCTTGTTACATGGGACATACACCATTGCTGATTTGGCACAGCTCATGCGATAAAATTATGAGCAAACTCTTCTACAGTTCGATAATTTATATCAAAACCACTACATGCTCCATCAGTGAGTTGATTATATTGAGGAAGCCACCAATATCATGATGGAGCATTCTTTTTAGACAGCTTCAAGTCCTTACATTGGGTGGGCGCGAAACTATGTCTCGCAATACACCAGCAATGCAGCGTTACTCGTGCCAGAATTCCAGCAAGACTTTCAACAATAGGATGCTGGTCCTTCATCAGCTGGTCAGAAACAACTGAGTCCACAGCCTGGTGAGTCACAAACTCACATGTTAGTAGTTTTGGTTTATGTCATTTCAATTCAAAATCAGACAAATTTAAATTCCTATAGCTATTTCATATCAAATCTAGCTGAGCTAATTGAACTAGAATGATAGTCTGGTTAGATTCTATGTACCTCATGCATGTATATGTAGTGTATTTTCGTGATTTATATATCTGTGTTTATCGTCATGCTAGTACTTTTGTGGATTGAAAATACCACATATAGCAGATGTAGAATAGGGCATAGGGATAATTGCAGGGGATATTAGGATCAGTATATAGTCATTGGATACACCCTTGATTTTTACATCTTCCCACCATAACCTGATTCACATTATTGTCTCGGTTTATTTTCGAGGACGAAAATTCCTTAACTAGGGGAGAATGTAACAAATTCCCTAAACCCATTCTAGTGAGGGCACGGGTCTGGTTAGACATATGCAAAAAAAAAAACGTAACACAAAAGGGCCTCTATACGTTAATGTGTAGCATAACTTGTTCAGTTAAATCGGTCCTAGTAAGTAATAATAGTAGAAGTATGTAGGAAACCCAAGAATGTAGGAGTGTGTATGGTGCTTTACACTAAAGCCAATTCCAAAGTCAGGCCTATTTGGCTTTAGGCATGTAACCTTGTAATTCAAATATCCTTATTGTAGCTTATTGGCCTATACAAAGTAAATGCCCATATGGGCAGTACATAGAAACCCAGCCTAATTGGTTTATATCCTCTTATATATACAATGACAAACAAACTTGTTTGTTTTTAGCTGAGCTATACATAGCCAATAAGTTGTGGACTTGCATGGGAGAATACCTCGGCATGCTTATAAGTTCCTTGAATGGTATATTGACTACACGACTCGATGAGTCATTTTGCCTTTGCATGCACGCAAAGTGCGGCTACCATGTATAAAACCACAAGACAACTCCCTTCATCTTCCTTGTTTCAATCCCTTGTAAGCCGACCCTGAAACTAGGGATACCGTAACCAAGTACATAAATCCTAGCCCAGCCATGAAAACCACTTTTAGGTGTTAAGTTGAGGTAAGCTTAGTCAGCTCATAGAGACCTCTGTAGTTCACTGGCTCGGCAAGCGCAGCTGTAATAGATGTCAGCATCGCACTATTGAGCCCACAAATTGGCCAAAAAGGTACGATAACGAACACCGTATGTATCAAAATTATAAGAGACTCGCTATGTGGTGATGAGCATTTGAATCACATCGGCAACACAACAGCGAACACAATATACTGTTGGGTAATGCTGAACTGATGAGATATATCGTGAGTGAGACAATATGTCTAGATATATATCTCTAATTCTAACCTGCATATAGATAGATCTCGATATTTCTCACCTATATATATCTATCCTATATATATGATAACCTACAAAGGCACCAAATGACACTAACCATCACTAAGTAAGGAAGAAGCACCATGGCAAGCTGGCCTTAAGCTTGCCGCGGCAAGTTCCTCAGCAAGGCTGCTTGCCGCGACAACCTAACAAGGCTTGCCGCAGCAAGGTCTTCAGCTGGCTACTTGCCGAGGCAAGCCTAGGCATGGCTACTATTTGTGCTTCGCAGGCCTTGGTCTGTATCAGGCTTATGTACAGGAACCCTCCAAGTTGTACATAGTATAAGACAGGTTGAGAATTTACCTTGTTTCCATCTATTTGTTTTTCCTTATTCTCATCAAAGATTGCAAATTAATGCTAATGATTAGTAAAAAATTAGAATAATACCTATTCTCGTTTATTGATCAAATGCATATAATCTTGTGTGTTATATACGTGAACCCTGAACAGTTGATGATGAGTATAAATTGTTAGTAAATGTCAAAATCACATGACAATAAGATCAGTTATATATATACATTGAAAAATTATGATAGTTTTACATGCTGAGGCAATTTAGGAGATTAAATAGATTCAGTGTACTCTATGCTACATGGATTGTAGTTTAAACATGTAAGTTCTTTGATTTCAATGCATCAGTCATATTACATCTTTCAATATTGTTATTTCATCTTGAGTAAAGTGATCCCGCTAACTCGGGAGCTTGATTTTCTTGGTCCAAGTGATCCCGCTAACTAGGAAGCTTGACAAGTGATTCCGCTAACTCGGGAGCTTGATTTATCCTGGTCTAAGTGATCCTGCTAACTCGATAGCTTGATTCTTCTGTTTCTGCCTGCACGTGTATCTTATTTCAGCTTGATTCTCATACCTGTTGTATCATGAATTAATTCAGCTTGTCCACATGTTATATTATTCACATAATAAGAAAGTCATATTTTTTATAATATTTTATGCCTCTCTATGAGAATGTGGTAAAGTACAATATATGCTAGCAATGTAATATTCTCTACTGAGCTTTGATGATAGTTCATTCTATGACTTAAATATCTTAGCTACAGATTTAGATCCCGAGCATGCCGCTGACCCTACGTATGTGCCAGAGGAAGAGGAAGGAGACGACGACGAAGAAGACGATTTCGCAGAAGACTTCTTCTCAAAATAGATTTGAGTTTTGAGAGAGAGAGATAAAGAGGTTGAGATAGAGGTATTAGATAAACTTGTATGATTTACGGATAGTATTTTGAGATACTTTGTTATAGGATGCATAGGTTTTCTTTCCATTGTTTAGATGACGGATGACAGTCATCGGTGGAAAGCTATACATCAGAGCGGTTAGTCTTGTATATATTTTTGCTAGTTTGATTAGATCAGTAAAGGTCAGTTTATTTTGTCATATTATTAATTGTCAGAGTAAGTACATTGCTTCCGCATTTGCATCACTTTGTACACGAAATGACCCCTTATACTAAAGGATCATATTAGGTGATCCGACAACACGACGGTTCCAATATATAAAGAAGGGAAACGTCGGGTTGTCATAGGTGGTATCAAAGCTCCGGCGTTAAGTCATTTAGAGACTTAACTCTGGCATATATATATGACAAAATGTCTAATAGTTGGTTAGTAGTAGAAATTAGATTGAGTTTATGTTGTCTGATCAAGTTGTTACCTGATCAAAATAGGTTGAGATGCCTCCACGACGTGGAAGAGGTAGGGGTAGACCACCGTTGCCCCATCGCACTGGGCCGAATACGATTCTAGTAGCAGGTCATGAGCATGACACCGCTTCGGGAAGTGGTGAGAATGTACACATGGCCGAAAGCCGAACGACGATGGAAAATGTTGTAGAGCATACTCCGCCAGTGGTAAATGCTCCTTAGATGGGAAATACTCTGGGAGTTGAGCAAAATGCGAGACACAACCTGCAGCTGATGGAGACTATGGTCAACACCATGGCCATGCTTGCAGTTCGACGCACCGAGGATTTTACAGAATTTGTTCGACTTCGACCACCGAGTTTTCATGGTCAGCATGACCCAATATTGGCTGAGAATTGAAGTGGTTGACGCAGATCGAAAAGGTTTTGCAAAGAGTTACTTGCACCGAAGTAGAAAAAGTGAGTTGAGTGGCATATAAATTAGAAAGTGAGGTAGAACCGTGGTGGTAGTATGTCAAACGAACGAGAATGCCTGGAGTACCATGGACCTGGGCAATATAACGTTATTGACGCAATATATATGTCAACCAGGACATACAATAATAGTTCCCAATCAAGTATACTAACTGTTATTATACATATAATAACAGTTAGTATACTTATATGACTAGTCAGCATATAATAACTAGTCACTAATACTCGTGATATTAAATTCTAGTAACTGTATACTAACAGTTAATGGTAACTAGTTACTATACTAACTAACTACAAAGATCATCAGACAATAATAGTATATTAGATACTGATAGTATTAGTTACTAGTTAGTATTAGTAAGGTGACTAATTAATATTATATTAGTATACTAATATAATATTAGTATATATTACTAATATATACTAATATAATATTAATATATTATTAACTAATATAATATATTAATATTATATTAATATATTATAACTATTATATTAACTAATATTAATATATTAACTAGTAATATATATAACTAATATTATGTATTAGTTATATATATATTAATATTAATATTATAATATATATTATATACTAATATTATAATATATACTAATATAATAGCTAATATATACTAATAGTATAATAGTAATATATATTAGTTAATATATTAACTAATATTAATATATATTAGTATATATATGATCCGTTACTATTAATATTAATATAATATACTAAAACTAGTATATTAATATATTAATATTAATAGTATAATATTAATATTAAAATTTATACTAATATATATTAATATATAATATTAATATTAATATTATATATACTATTATATAATAAGGATATTATATAATATTAATATTAATATTATTATATATATATTAGTATGTATATAATATATTAGTATAATATATTATATATATATATATATATATTAGTAATAGTATATAATACATTAATATTATATTATATATTAATATATTAATATATATACTAATATTAATAGCTCATTCTGTGACTTAAATGTCTTAGCTGCAAATATTATATTAGTATATATTAATATTATATACAAATATTAATATTAGTATATTAATATATTAATATAATATAATATTAATCTATTAATATTAATGGTGTATGTCCTTCGTCACATGGGACTTAAACCATTGCTGATTTGGCACAGCTCATGCTAGAAAACCATGAGCAGACCCTTCTACAGTTCAATAATTTATATCGAAATCACTACATGCTCCATCAGCGAGTTGATCATATTGAGGAAGCCACCAATATCATGATGGAGCATATTTTTCAGACAGCTTCAAGTCCTTACATTGGGCGGGTGCGAAACTATGTCTCGCAATACACCCGTAATGCAGCCTTGTGTTAAAATTCTAGCAAGACTTTCAGCAACAGGATGCTGGTCCTTCATCAGCTGGTCAGTAACAACCGAGTCCATAGCCTGGTGAGTCACAAACTCATATGTTAGCAGTTTTGGTTTATGTCATTTCAATTCAAAATCAGACAAATTTAAATTCCTACAGCTATTTCATCTCAAATCTAGCTAAGCTAACTGAACTAGAATGATATTGTCTGGTTAGATTCTATGTACCTCATGCATGTATATGTAGTGCGTTTTCGTGATTTATATATTTGTGTTGATCGTCATGCTAGCACTTCAGTGGATTGACAATACCACATATAGTAGACGTAGAACAGGGCATAGGGATAATTGCAGGGGATATCAGAATCGGTATATAGTCATTGGATACACCCTTGATTTTTACATCTTCCCACCATAACCTGATTCACATTATCGTCTCGATTTATTTTCGAGGATGAAAATTCCTTAACTAGGGGAGAAAGTAACGGATGCCTTGTTAAAACCATACTAGTGAGGGCACGGGTCTGGTTAGACGTATGAAAAAAAAAAACGAAAAACAAAAGGGCCTCTATACGTTAATGTGTAGCATAACTTGTTCAGTTAAATCGGTCCTAGTAAGTAACAATAGTAGAAGTATGTAGGAAACCCAAGTATGTAGGAGTGTGTATGGTGCTTTACACTAAAGCCAATTCCAAAGTCAGGCCTATTTGGCTTTAGGCATATAACCTTGTAATTCAAATATCCTTATTGTAGCTTATTGGCCTATACAAAGTAAATGCCCATATGGGCAGTACATAGAAACCCAGCCCAATGGCTTATATCCTCTTATATATACAACAACAAACAAACTTGTTTGTTTTTAGTTGAGCTATACATAGCCACTAAGTAGTGGACTTGCATGGGAGACTACCTCAGCAAGCTTATAAGCTGCTTGCATGGTATATTGACTACACGACTCGATGAGTCATTTCGCCTTTGCATGCATGAAAAGTGCAGCTACCATGTATAAAAATACAAGATAACTCCCATCATCTTCCTCGTTTCATTCCCTTGTAAGCCGACCCTGAAACTAGGGATATCGTAGCCAAGTACATAAATCCTAGCCTAGCCATGAAAACCGCTGTTAGGTGTTAAGTTGAGGTCAGCTCAGTTAGCTCAGAGAGACCTTTGTAGTTCACTGGCTCGGCAAGCACAACGGTAATAGATGTCAGCATCGCACTATTGAGATCGTAAATTGACCGAAAAGGTACGATAACGAACGGCGTACGTATCAAAATTATAAGAGACTCACTATGTGGTGACGAGCATCTGAATCACATTGGCAGCACATCATTGAACATGATATACTGCTGGGTAATGCTGAAGTGATGATAAATCTCGTGAGTGAGACAATATATATATCTCTAATTCTAACCTATATATAGATAGATCTCGATATTTCTGACCTATATATATCTATCCTATATATATGATAACCTACAAAGGCACCTAATGGCACTAACCATCACTAAGTAAGGAAGAAGCACCATGGCAGGTTGGCCTTAAGCTTACCGCGGGTAGCTTGGGAGCTTCCCGCGGCAAGGTCCTCAGCATGGCTGCTTGCCGTTGCAACCTAACAAGGCTTGCCACGACAAGGTCTTTAGCTGGCTACTTGCCGAGGCAAGCCTAGGCATGGCTACTATTTGTGCTTCGCAGGCCTTGGTCTGTATATGGCTTACGTACGGGCACCCTCCAGGCTGTACATAGTATTCATGATTTATATATCAAGTTTCAGATGACCCCATCTTCCCTTTGCTTCTATTAATTGTATATATGATCTATAGGGACCCTATAGGTGCCACTTGATGCACTCATTATGCAATTATCTTCCCGACATGAAAGCATGTAAAAGTATAAGACAGGTAGGGAATTTACCTTGTCTCCATGTATTTGTTTTTCCTTATTCTCATCAAAGATTGCAAATTAATGCTAATGATTAGTAGAAAATTAGAATAATACCTATTCTCGTTTATTGATCAAATGCATATAATCTTGTGTTATATAAGTGAACCCTGAACAGTTGATGATGAGTATAAATTATAGTAAGTAAATGTAAAAATCACATGACAGTAAGATTAGTTATATATATACATTGAAAAATTATGATAGTTTTACATGCTGAGATAGTTTAGGAGATTAAATAGATTCAGTGTACTCTATGCTATATGTATTGCAGTTTAAACATGCAAGTTCTTTGATTTCAATGCATTAGTCATATTATATCTTTCAATGTTGTTATTTCATCTTGAGTCAAGTGATCCTGCAAACTCGGGGGCTTGATTTTCTTGGTCCAAGTGATCCCGCTAACTCGGGAGCTTGACAAGTGATTTCGCTAACTCGGGAGCTTGATTTATCCTGGTCCAAGTGATCCCGCTAACTCGGGAGCTTGACAAGTGATCTCGTTAACTTGGGAGCTTGATTCTTCTTTTTCTGCCTGCACATGTATCTTGTTTCAGCTTGATTCTCATACTTGTTGCATCATGAATTAATTCAGCTTGTCCACATGTCATATTATTTGCATAATAAGAAAGTCATATTTTTTATTATATTTTATGCCTCTCTATGAGAATGTAGTAAATGGACAATATATGCTAGCAATGTAATATTCTCTACTAAGCTTTGATGATAGCTCAATCTATGACTTAAATGTCTTAGCTGCAGATTTAGATCTCGAGCACGCCACTGACCCTACGTATGTGCCAGAGGAAGAGGAAGGAGACGACGACGAAGAAGACGATTTCGCGGAAGACTTCTTCCCGAAATAGATTTGAGTTTTGAGAGAGAGAGAGATAAAGAGGTTGAGATAGAGGTATTAGATAAACTTGTATGAATTATGGATAGATTTTGAGATACTTTGTTATAGGATGTATAGGTTTTCTTTCCATTGTTTAGATGACGGATGACCGTCATCGGTGGAAAGCTATACATCTGAGCAGTTAGTCTTGTATATATTTTTGCTAGTTTGATAAGATCAGTAAAAGTCAGTTTATTTTGCCATATTATTAACTGTCAGAGTAAGTACATTGCTTCCGCATTCGCATCACTTTATACACGAAATGACATCTTATATGAAAGGATCATATTAGGTGATCCGACGATGCGACGGTTCCAATATATAAAGAAGGGAAACGTCGGGTTGTCACATTATGAGCATGACACCGCTTCGGGAAGTGGTGAGAATGTACACATGGCTGAAAGATAAACGACGATGGGAAATGTTGCAGAGCATACTCTGCCAGTGCAAACTCCGCCAGTGGTAAATGCTCCTCAGATGGGAAATGCTTCGGGAGTTGACCAAAATGCGGGACATAACCCGCAGCTGATGGAGACTATGGTCAACACCATGGCCATGCTTGTTGTTCGATGCCCTGAGGGTTGTACAATATTTGTTCGACTTTGACTGCCGAATTTTCATGGTCAGCATGTGACAGCCCGGATTTTGGCACCCCGAAACCCGTGCCATCAGCATGATCATCTTGACCGTGCCCCTTAGCTATGCACGGAACATTGGTATATCAAGCATCAAATAGAATAATAAACGAAATGGTGAAATTTAAATCTATATTAAAGCAGTTCTCCAAAAGACAGTTCTACCCTCATGCCTCTGCATGAATGGAGAACCGATCCGAACCATCGACGATAGCAATCATCACGGATGGTTCGTCCCAAAAGAATAATCCAACTCAATATATATACATGATTAAACAAAACAAGGCTTGACATACCAAGCCGTACAAATCTCTCTCAAAAAGCCCTCAAAGTGGCACAACGGAGTCCTCTAGAAGAAGTCCTCAGGAGGTGGCTCCAACTCTTCGCCGGCCGCAAGGTCCGACTCACCGGGGTCAGCGTCTCCTGAAGCCTCGGCAGCTGCTAGTAGTGGACCTGCGACGTATAGTCTATAGGGTGAGCTACATCCTAGCTCAATAGGGAACAAAACACAGTTGAACATATAAATTATTACTCACATATATTCCATGATATGCCATGCATGATGTGTCTATGCAGTTATTGATGAAAACAGTTAAAAAGCATTTCATTTTACTGGTAATTATTTATGTTTTCATTTATTCATGAATGATGCTGAAAAGGCCTAAAGCAAAACTTAAACTTTCAACTTAAGTAGTCCCCGAGCAATATAGCATCGAGCCCCGATGAGATACCCTTCATCGTCATCTATATAGACACTTTTAACGTATTCCCTGGGAATACCATATAGTATCGAAGCCCCTTTCCCCTGGGGATTGGTGGCGGGGTTTCACTTGTCTCAAATCAACACCCCTGGGGTGTGCTTACTGTGTACGGATAAGCCTCCGCACTGGCCTACGGTTTCGCCGCCGTATCGGTCACGGATATCCTGCCGTGTCAGTCGTGGATATCCCGCCACGTCGGTGGGGTACCCTATCAAACCTCAAATAACAAAAATATCGGTGCCTTACATATAGTTATTCACCGTGTAAGTGTGCTATCTTATGTCAGTTAGGCCCTATCAAACATGATTCAATCTTGGATACATCCCTGGGATGTATCCATTTACTTGCATCACACCTGATGCCCTTATCTCTTCACTTTATCATCCCCTGGGGATGGCTCATTATAATTACTCTTATGGATTTCACACACACACACTCTTTTCACAATTCTTAAGCAATAAAATATTTGAATTGAATTCTATATCACTACATACATGCTCTTGTAAAATAAAGTACATGTTCAAGGTGTTCCCTACCTCAAGTCTTCATTTGATCAATGCATCAAGGGCCCACGTGGCTCCTTGTGCATTAGTTCACACGTACCACCTATGGTACCACTTAACAGGTGAAACACATCACAAAGGATGCAATAAAGAAGGTCCAAGACCCTCCAAGAATCTTAAAGTCAAACTCAAAAGTTAACATAATTTATCTCAGTCGATTAATCGAACTCCAAAATCGATTAATCGAAAGTCAATATCGATTAATCGATTCTCAAATCGATAAATCGAGATTTTCATTCGATTAATCGAATCCTAATTCGATTAATCGAAATTCTCTGTTCAGCAAAGTCGATTCTCAATTCGAGTAATCGAGTTTCTAAAATTGATTAATCGATCCCAAATCGATTAATCAAAAATTGAAATCGATTAATCGAAATCCCATTTCGATTAGTCGATTTTCTACAAGTCATTTCCTCCAGCCCCTGGGGTCCACTGGAGGTTCCCAGTCGATTAATCGATATCCAAATCGATTAATCGAAATCCAAAGTCGATTAATCGAACTCCAATTCGATTAATCGAAATCGGGGTCCACTGACTTTTCAACTTATTGGCCAATTTCGATTAATCGAAACCCAATTTCGATTAATCGAAATTGTCAGATTCAGCCCCCTTTTGGTTGTTCTTCTCAATCTTTTTCCACACTTTTTCCTCTATTTTTCTAAACCATTTTCCTATGATTTAAACCATTTTCAACTACAATCTAACCTCTACAATCTATGCATTTCATTCACAAAAGTTTACCTTGAATCAATCTCAAATTGATTTCAAATCAAGTGGTTGGAAGGCTAGGGTTCCAGCTTTGCTTCTAGCGGATCCCTCGCGTCGAATTCGACGTTTATTGCTCGAATCTCCCTTCCTCAACTAGCATTTACTCCTTGTATTAATCACCCTCTTTACTCCTCTCTCTCTCTTCTTTACTTCTCTCTCAACAACCAAACTATTGATTTTAGGGTTATTAAACCCTTTTATCTCCCCCCTAGCTTGTGTGTTGAGCAAATGCACCTCAATAGGTTTATGAGACTTCAGATTCACAACACACACCACATGGTTTCACAACCATCTCATCTCATTCACTCATCACACTCTACGCTAACTGTCAAACTCCTACTTGGTCAAACCTGTGACCGATCGGGCACGGATCCCAAGGTCATAGTTTAGCGTGATATTTCTGGCTATTACATCCTCCCCACCTTAGGAATTTTCGTCCTCAAAAATAACCCAAGGCTCATCGGTGTGGGTCTCTCTCCCCCCCCCCCACACCCTCAGGTGAGGTGGTCCCGTTTACTCAGACGCATTTAGGTATTTACCAATACAAGCATGGAAGTACATTAACAAAATGAAACAATTGCTACCAAAAGTCTGATTTATATTTAAAATTTGGAAATTTACAATGCCAGATAAGTTGGCGTACAAAAATAATCTACAGATATACACTGACGACTCTAAATATATAGAAGACTCAGGCTGTCCCCTCGCCAGGCTGGTCGGGTACTGGAGTAGGCTGCTCCATCTGAGGTGACGGTGGTACAGTGGCTGGCGGGTCTGCTGGAGCTGGCTGCGGCTGCGGTGGTGGTGACTGTGGTGGAAGCGTCTCAGTCGGCGGAGCGGAGGCAGATGTGGAAGGAGCCGCGTCTGCAGTGGTGGGATGGAAGACGGGTCCTCTGTGGAAGGCTGTGCGTCCGGCTGTCCACTCCTCCTCCTGGGCGAGGTAGCGGCGGTAGTCGGTCGGGTAGATGTGGCGTAGGGTGTGAAAGAGGAGGAAGTCCATCCTCCGGTTCATGCGTTCATTGTTGGCCTCCATACGGGCCAACACCTCCTCTATGGTCGGCCCAGATGATGCGGCGCGCCAGCGGTAGGACGAGGTGGGTGCCGCGGGCGCGGAGTGGGCAGGTGGCATCGGTGAGGCTGCGGTATGAGAGGGAGCCCTCTCCACGGATGGCTCAGCGGGGACAGGGTGTGCCCCACCCACGGGTGGGTCCTGCTGTGGTGGTGGGGGTGGTGGCGGTGCTACTGCTGCTGCTGGGGCTACCGGAGCGGGACCCGGAGCCGGTAGGGTCCGCTTTAGTAGGTTATAGCTACGGGCCCATGAAGACGTAGAGAATGTCTTCACGCAGTCCGTAGCCCTCATCTCGTGAGGAGAGACGGTGTAGGAGGGATCGTCGGAGTAGCACTCCAACATGCTCGATATAGCGTAAGGCATCTTCTCCTTGGGCCTTAGGTTGCCCTTCATCGCCTTGCCTTATATACCTCATCCCCTCAAGGATGAGCAGGTGGCATCAAACCACCGGCCACGTATAAGGCGATAAAGTGCTGTTGCACTTTCTCCACGCTCTTCATCGCGTGCGCATAGGGTAGAGGTTGCACTTGACCACTGAGTCAAGCATCCACATATAGTGGGGAAGGTCAACCCTCTTGATGGAGGAGCCCGACCCCTTCTTGCCATTGGTCATGCGAGTCATGACCTCCTCGAAGCGAGGTTCCTCCTCAAAGGGTGGGAATAGGGTAGTCTCGGGGGTGAAATCGAGGTAGCACTCGAGCACCTCGTGTATGTGGCGACGAGTGATCGTGTAGTCGCGACCCTCAATAGTGGTCTTGATCACATCGTCGGTCGGTCCGTCCACAAGCCCTTGATAGAATAATCTCACCAATCTAGGGTAGTAAGAACCCCGGATTGGTTTGAGAAGGTTGCCGAGACCGGCATTATTTAGGTAGTTTCGAGCCCATTGGGTCTCGCCCGGCACATCGGGATTGGTGAAAAGGGTTGGGTGAATGATGTATTCGACCTCAAAGGTCTTGTCCGCCCACCATTCATTTGGTTTCACCACATTGGTGGGTGGTGGTGGCATGGGCGTGGACTCGCGGGAAGACTCGCGCATAGATGCGCTCGTCGAACCGGAGGTGGTCTCCGATGTCGACGGCGATGGAGTCCTCACCGGCGATGGGGTAGGTGGTGGTGGCGCGGCATTCTTATGCCGAACCAGGAGCTTAGAGGTTGCCTTCTTCGAAGACAACCGGGTTTTGGGCGGCATGGTTGGTGAAATAGTAAGAATCTAGGGTTTTTATAGTTCAAATTGAAGGAAAAAGTACGAATCTAGGGTTTACCTTAGGTTTCGATCTGAAATGGGGCGATCTTAGTCGAAAATCGATGGAGAATGCTCAAAACCCTAGCTCGGATGGATGGCCGGAGAAGAAGGAGAAAAGGCGCTCGAAAACTCAAGGTGCAAATGATTCGAATGGGAAAGAAAATCCCCAATTTTATATATATAGGCTCCGGCTCGATTAATCGAAATCAAGAATCGATTAATCGAGATTCAAAACTAGGTTAAGCCACGTAAAATCGATTAATCGATTTCCCAAATCGATCAATCGAAAGTTAAATTCGATTAATCGAAAACATTTCGATTAATCGAAATCGTATCTGTTTAAAAATTTAAGTTTTTGAGCTCACTGGCGCGAGCCAGTCGATTAATCGAAATCCATTTCGATTAATCGAAATTCCAAAATCGATTAATCGAATTTCACTTCGATTAATCGAAATCGTGCAGTAACTTCTAAATTTCCAAAATTCCTTAAGTTATTCGATTAATCGAAATCCATTTCGATTAATCGAAATTTCAAAATCGATTAATCAAAATTCACTTCGATTAATCGAAATCGTCTATCTGACTTCAATTTCTTCCAAGTCCCTTTAGTAAATCGATTAATCGAGATCCAGTTCGATTAATCGAAATCCAAAATCGATTAATCGACACTGCTTCGATTAATCGAAATTTCATTAATTTACTCCCAATTCGTCTAACATTCCCAGTTTGTTCGATTAATCTAACTTGCAGTTCGATTACTCGAATTCCCAATTCGATTAATCGAATTCCCAAAATCGATTAATCGATCCCAAATCGATTAATCAAAATTATAACTCGATCAATCGAAATGTCATTCTATGTATATTCTAACTCTCAATTCCATTTCCAGTCACTGGCACATGCCAGTCGACTAATCGAACAAAATCGATTAATCGAAATTCCAAATCGATTAATCGATTTGAAATTCGATTAATCGGTTTTGCCCAATTTCTTCAGACTTTCAGGTTCTTTTTGGTTCTTGAATATTTTTGACAATTTATGACATCAAGTGGTTCGTAGATCCATAAAGACACATTCACTTGGTCATGCACATACAAAAACTATTCCTTTAGTCATACTTTTGAGCAAAATTTCCATCAAATTACAAGGATCGTGGAGATTCCACGAACACGTTTGTGGTTTACATTGAATTCTCACATCGTTGGAAACATGGCTGGATATTGTTCTTTCACATCGGCCTCTCGTTCCCAAGTAGCCTCTTCTTTTGGATGATTGTTCCACCGAACAAGCACTAAGGGAATCACTTTAGTCTGTGATGCTTGTTCCTTTCGATCCAAGATTTCCACTGGTTCCTCTATCATGCTCATGTCCTCACACATCTCTATAGGTTGCTTTCCTAATACATGAGACGGATCATTCACGTACTTCTTGAGCATCGATATGTGGAAAACATTATGTACTCGATCAAACAGCGGTGGTAAACCAATGCGATACGCAACTTCACCTACGCGTCCCAAAATTTCAAATGGTCCAACATAACGTGGACTTAACTTCCCTCTCTTGCCAAATCTCATTACACCTTTCATAGGTGACACTTTCACAAACACGCGTTTTCGCCCACTTTATAGTCGACACTTGTCCGCTTCATATCGGCGTAACTTTTTCGTCTACTCATCTTGACTTTCTCTGATAATTCGAACGACGGTAGCGTTATCTTCAAGTAGTTTTGGTCCTAACACAAATTTCTCACCCGTTTCCTCCCAATTGAGGGGTGATTTGCATCGTCGTCCATACAGAGCTTCGTACGGTGCCATGCCAATGCTCGTTTAAACCTGTTGTTGTATGCGAACTCGAGCATCGGTAGATACTCATCCCAGTATCCTTGCATATAAAGCATGCATGCTCTGAGCATGTCTTCTATTACTTGGTTCACTCGCTCTGTCTGACCATCAGTTTGAGGATGGAAAGCTGAACTAAAGTCTAGTCGTGTTCCCATTCCTTCTTGAAATTTCTTCCAAAACTTGGACGTATATAATGGGTCACGATCTGAAACGATGCTGCTTGGAATCCCATGTAATCTTACAATCTCCTTCATGTATAAGTCTGCCAGTCTTCCTGCTGTATACGGCAGTCTTCCTGCATTGTACGGCAAAAAGTGTGCTGATTTAGTCAATCGGTCTACGACGACCCAAATGGCATTGTGTCTCTTGGCAGTACGGGGCAATCCAACAATGAAGTCCATCGAAATTGATTCCCACTTCCATTTTGGGATTGGTAAAGGTTGCAATAGTCCAGCAGGATGTCTATGATCTACCTTCACTTGCTGACAAGTCAAACACCGTGATACGTATTCGGCCACGTCTTGCTTCAGTCCTCTCCACCAGTAGTTCTTTTTCAAATCTTGGTACATTTTGGTGCTACCAGGGTGGATAGCATAATTTGACTTATGGGCTTCATCAAGAATCGTTCGTCTTAGATCGGCATTGTCCGGAATGCATAGACGGCCTTTAAACAATAAGGAACCATCTTCTTTGACCGAGAAGTCCGACCTAATGCCTTCCTTCACGTCTTGATGAATCTTTGTCAATACCGGATCATTCATCTGTAGATCCTGGATATGCTCAAATATCACTGGCTTTACTGATATGTTAGCCAAAAAGGATCCGGTGGCTTTTGACTCAATGTTCGCATCATAGAATGCCAGATCTTCCAATAATTTCCATCGGTGCATACCCAAAACCAAACAAGCGAACTGAGCTGAACCTTTCCGACTTAATGCATCAGCTACAACATTCGCCTTGCCTGGATGGTATTGTATGGAGCAATCGTAATCCTTGAGGAATTCCATCCACCTGCGCTGTCTCATGTTGAGCTATTTACGTAAACAGTATCGAGGCTCTTATGATCGGTGAAAATTTCAAAAGTCTCACCATACAAGTAATGTCTCCAAATCTTCAAATAGAAAATGATAGTCATGAGTCGGGTAATTTTTCTTGTGTTCTTTCAGCTGTCTTGATCCGTAAGCTATCACCTTCTTGTGTTGGTTGAGTACACAACCAAGGCCATTGTATGACGCGTCGCTGTTCACGGCGTATCCTCCACTGCCCGAAGGAATCGCTAACACTGGAGCCGAAGTGAGTCTCATTTTGAGTTCTTGAAAACTCTTCTCGCATGCCTCACTCCACTCAAACGTTGAATCTTTTCGTGTCAGCTTTGTGAGAGGTCCCGATATCTTTGAAAACCCCTCGACGAAACATCGATAATAGCCTGCTAAGCCCAGAAAACTTTGGACATCGGTCACTGTCTTTGGTTGCTCCCATTTAACCACTGCTTCTATCTTTGCTGGATCTACAGTGACACCATGCTTTGAGACGACATGTCCCAAAAAGCTAACCTCTTCTAACCAAAACTCACACTTGCTGAGTTTGGCGTACAATTGGTGTTCACGTAGCGTCTGTAGAGCAATCCTCAAATGTTCTTCGTGTTCCGTCTTGGATTTGGAGTATATCAAAATATCATCGATAAACACTACGACGCAGGAGTCCAAGTGTGGTTTAAACACTCGGTTCATCAGATCCATAAACAATGCCGGAGCATTCGTCAATCCAAACGGCATCACAAGGAATTCATAGTGTCCATACCGTGTCCTAAAGTCGTCTTCCAATGTCCTCACTTTGACTCAAGAATCGATGATACCCAGATCTCAGGTCGATCTTGGAAAAATACCTTGCTCCTTGCAGTTGGTCGAATAGATCGTCAATTCTAGGCAAAGGGTAACGGTTCTTCACAGTGAGTTTGTTCAATTGTCGATAGTCAATGCATAGCCGCATTGACCCATCCTTCTTCTTGACAAACAAGACCGGTGCTCCCCATGGAGACACGCTCGGTCTAACAAACCCCTAGTCCATAAGTTCTTGTAGTTGTTCCTTCAACTCCTTTAACTCAGCAGGAGCCATTCTATAAGGCGCTTTCGAAATAGGCTCCGTTCCTGGTGCTAAGTCAATGGCGAATTCTACTTCTCTTTCTGGAGGTAATCCAGTAATTCCTCGAAACACGTCGCAAAGTCTCGCAAACCGCTATCTCGTAAATGACGCTTCTTTTCTTCCTTGTCCTCCTTTAAGAAAGCTAAGTATCCATCGCAACCCTTTCTCGATCATTTTCTGGCCTTATCACGAGATCAAGCAGCACAGATGACGACCTCACTCCTTGAAACCGAAATGATCTTCTTGTGTTGGGTCTGAAAATGACTACCTTGTTCTTACAATCGACGGTTGTACAATGCTGCGCCAACCAGTCCATGCCAAGGATCACATCAAACCCTTGCATGTCTAACAGTATCAACTTTGCTTCCAATTCATGCACCTCTAAGTCTCGAACTGCTACAATGATGGATTTGCAAGCTAACTCCATTTCTACTAACTCTCCAGTAGGAATAGACACAGATAGGACGAAATCCAACGTCTCTGGAACAATCTTCATCTTCTTGGCGAAACGTGGAGTGACGAATGAGTGGGTAGACCCTGGGTCTATCAACACTCGAGCGTCATATCCACCGAAGCATCCTTTTTCATATATATTTAAAGTACCTATAGCATACATACATACATACAATAATTTACACATCAATTTACACTCTTAATTCACATACAGCTTTTTATATTGAGAAAGAATCTATACAATTCCTAATGCATGCTCCTTCTCTATCTAAAATTTTAATGAAATGAAAATTTTCTTTAATTTTAACGAGTCTCACCTTGGATGACGCCATGCACGTTCCCTGCTTCCTGAGCAGTGACTGCATAGGCTCTCCCCTGAACGATCAGCTTCCTTGCTTGAATGGGTCGTGGCGTTGCAACTGAAACCGTCTTTCTCTTATCCGTCTCGGGGCAATCCTTGATCAAGTGGCCCACCTTGCCACATCGGAAGCAACCCCTAGTTCCCGATCTGCAATCCACTATCCTATGAGGCTTGCCACACTTTGCGCAAGTCTCCTGAGGTGCGGAAGAAACAATACGAGAACCCTGTGTGATAGTGGCGCCAGTAGACATGGCAGGGCTCTCATAGCGAAAAGGTCTCCCCGACGCAAGTAATGGAAACCTCTGTTGGCGTTGTTGTTGCGCCGGTCTTCCGAAACCCCCTTGGAACTGTGGTCTCTGATTTTGGGCTACGAACCTTGGCTTTTTGTTCACCGGTTCGTAGTGCCCCGATCTTCCTTTTTCATTTCCTCCTCTCTGCTACTCTCTCTGTCGATATCTATTTGTATTCTCCTCTTCAACCACTAGTGCTTTACTCATGACCTCTTCATAGGTCCTCAGCTGAAATGGAGCTACGCCTCCCCTAACTTCAGGCTTCAAACCTTGCTGAAACCTCTTGGACTTCATCACTTCAGTAGCGACGTAATCCGGAGTAAAACGGGCAAGTCTTAGAAACTCTACCCCATATTCTCTCACTGTCATTCTCCCTTGCACTAACTACAAAAATTGTATCTCAAGCTGGTTCCTCACCACTTCTGGAAAATATTGTTTGTTGAACTCCTCAACAAACTCCTCCCAAGTCCAAGGCAACTCTGGGGTCTCCTGAGCCCGAGTCCGTATCACGGACTTCCACCAAGGCCCAGCCTCCCCATCCAACATATAAGCTGCCCATCTCACACTCTCATCTTCCGTGCATGTTAGCATGCTAAAGACTTTCTCCATCTCCATCAGCCAGTTCTCAGTGGCCATTGTGTCTGCCTGCCCAGAAAATGAAGGAGGTCTCATCCTCCTAAACAATGTAAAAGATGAGGGCACAGGCAGTCCCACTGTGTGGTAGGTGGTCGCCGTTTCTTGATGCATGAGCTGCAAAGGATGCCGCTTGTTGTGCCATGGCAGCTACCATAGTCTCCATAGTGTGCATCATCCTTTGTCACTCCTCTCTATCTTCCTGTCTTTCTCTCACTCTCTCTTGTTCTCTTAGATCTTGATCCTGCCGATCTCGATCCTCTTCATTATGCTGTCTACTACTACTGCCCCCTGGGGCCTCAGTACCTCCTAAAGGCACTCTATTAGTAGGAGAGATGTAATCATCTCCACTACGTAGACTCCTCTGTTGGCCTCCCCTTGGTCGGCCTCTTCCTCTAGATGACATTTGCGGCTGCATTTGAAACTAAATTTTCTTTAGCAGAAGCCCCTATGTTCTGATCAAAAGGACGATTGTCAGAATTTCTAAAAGAAAAGGCTTTGATACCAACTGTGACAGCCCAGATTTCGACACCCCGAAACCCGTGCCATCAGCACGATCATCTTGACCGTGCCCCTTAGCTATGCACGGAACATTGGTATATCAAGCATCAAATAGAATAATAAACGAAATTGCAGAATTTAAATCTATATTAAAGCAGTTCTCCAAAAGACAGTTCTACCCTCATGCCTCTGCATGAATGGAGAACCGATCCGAACCATCGACGATAGCAATCATCACGGATGGTTCGTCCTAAAAGAATAATCCAACTCAATATATATACATGGTTAAACAAAACAAGGCTTGACATACCAAGCCGTACAAATCTCTCTCAAAAAGCCCTCAAAGTGGCACAACGGAGTCCTCTAGAAGAAGTCCTCAGGAGGTGGCTTCAACTCTTCGCCGACCGCAAGGTCCGACTCACCGGGGTCAGCGTCTCCTGAATCCTCGGCAGCTGCTAGTAGTGGACCTGCGACGTATAGTCTATAGGGTGAGCTACATCCTAGCTCAATAGGGAACAAAACACAGTTGAACATATAAATTATTACTCACATATATTCCATGATATGCCATGCATGATGTGTCTATGCAGTTATTGATGAAAACAGTTAAAAAGCATTTCATTTTACTGGTAATTATTTATGTTTTCATTTATTCATGAATGATGCTGAAAAGGCCTAAAGCAAAACTTAAACTTTCAACTTAAGTAGTCCCCGAGCAATATAGCATCGAGCCCCAATGAGATACCCTTCATCGTCATCTATATAGACACTTTTAACGTATTCCCTGGGAATACCATATAGTACCGAAGCCCCTTTCCCCTGGGGATTGGTGGCGGGGTTTCACTTGTCTCAAATCAACACCCCTGGGGTGTGCTTACTGTGTACGGATAAGCCTCCCCGGCCGCCTACGGTTTCGTATACCGTATCGGTCACAGATATTCTATCAAACCTCAAATAACAAAAATATCGGTGCCTTACATATAGTTATTCACCATGTAAGTGTGCTATCTTATGTTAGTTAGGCCCTATCAAACATGATTCAATCTTGGATACATCCCTGGGATGTATCCATTTACTTGCATCACACCTGATGCCCTTATCTCTTCACTTTATCATCCCCTGGGGATGGCTCATTATAATTACTCTTATGGATGTCACACACACACACTCTTTTCACAATTCTTAAGCAATAAAACATTTGAATTGAATTCTATATCACTACATACATGCTCTTGTAAAATAAAGTACATGTTCAAGGTGTTCCCTACCTCAAGTCTTCATTTGATCAATGCATCAAGGTCCCACGTGGCTCCTTGTGCATTAGTTCACACGTACCACCTATGGTACCACATAACAGGTGAAACACATCACAAAGGATGCAATAAAGAAGGTCCAAGACCCTCCAAGAATCTTAAAGTCAAACTCAAAAGTTAACATAATTTATCTCAGTCGATTAATCGAACTCCAAAATCGATTAATCGAAAGTCAATATCGATTAATCGATTCTCAAATCGATAAAAAATTCTCTGTTCAGCAAAGTCGATTCTCAATTCGAGTAATCGAGTTCCTAAAATCGATTAATCGATCCCAAATCGATTAATCAAAAATTGAAATCGATTAATCGAAATCCCATTTCGATTAGTCGATTTTCTACAAGTCATTTCCTCCAACCCCTGGGGTCCACTGGAGGTTCCCAGTCGATTAATCGATATCCAAATCGATTAATCGAAATCCAAAGTCGATTAATCGAACTCCAATTCGATTAATCGAAATCGGGGTCCACTGACTTTTCAACTTCTTGGCCAATTTCGATTAATCGAAACCCAATTTCGATTAATCGAAATTGTCAGATTCAGCCCCCTTTTGGCTGTTCTTCTCAATCTTTTTCCACACTTTTTCCTCTATTTTTCTAAACCATTTTCCTATGATTTAAACCATTTTCAACTACAATCTAACCTCTACAATCTATGCATTTCATTCACAAAAGTTTACCTTGAATCAATCTCAAATTGATTTCAAATCAAGTGGTTGGAAGGCTAGGGTTCCAGCTTTGCTTCTAGCGGATCCCTCGCGTCGAATCCGACGTTTATTGCTCGAATCTCCCTTCCTCAACTAGCATTTACTCCTTGTATTAATCACCCTCTTTAATCCTCTCTCTCTCTTCTTTACTTCTCTCTCAACAACCAAACTATTGATTTTAGGGTTATTAAACCCTTTTATCTCCCCCCTAGCTTGTGTGTTGAGCACATGCACCTCAATAGGTGTATGTGACTTTAGATTCACAACACACACCACATGGTTTCACAACCATCTCATCTCATTCACTCATCACACTCTACGCTAACTGTCGAACTCCTACTTGGTCAAACCTGTGACCGATCGGGCACGGATCCCGAGGTCATAGTTTAGCGTGATTTTTCGGGCTATTACACAGCATGACCCAATGGAGGCTGAGAAGTGGTTGACACAGATCAAAAAGGTGCTGCAAAGAGTTACTTGCACCGAAGAAGAAAAAGTGAGTTAGGCGGCATATAAATTAGAAAGTGAGGCAGAACCGTGGTGGCAGTCTGTCGAACGAACGAGAATGCCTGGAGTACCATGGACCTGGGCAGAGTTCACATAGGCATTTAATGAAAAATATTTTCCAGCACCTGAACGATGCAAGATGTAGGTGCAGTTTGGGACTTTAGTACAGGGTCAGATGACGGTTAGAGAGTATGAAGCGGAATTCACTCGTCTCTCTCGCTTTGCTCCCTTGCTTGTAGCCACAGAGCTAATGAAGACACAAAAGTTTGAGCGAGGTTTGAAACCACTGATCAAGGAATGAATTTCATTGTTCCAAGCAATGACTTATGCCAATGTGATGAAATTGGCCCTGATAGCAGAAACAGATGTGGATACCATGTTCAAAAGGAGAGAGGAAAAAAAAGCCAGAAAAGCTCCATCTCAGTCCTATAGTATCGGTCAAATCAATAAGCGATCGCAATTCCAAGGACAACCCGCATTTCAACCGGCTGCAGGAGCTTATGCATGGCCTTACGGTTCACCGATGTTTCCATTACCACCAAGGATTCCACGTGTTCAAGACCAGTCTTTTCCAACGGCAGCCAGAAGTACATTTGGGTTTTCACAAGCACGGCCGACAGGTTCTTGCACGGGATCCTATACGGCCTCATCGATTGCTTAAAAAAAAATCTGTGGGAAATGTGGAAAGGCACATAAGACAGATGAATGCTGAAAAGCATCTGGGGCATGCTTTCGTTGTGGAATAATGGGACATCGGATCAAAGAATGCCCCAAAATGGTCGGAATAGCAGTATAGGTGGGGCCAATGTTACGATCTGCACGACCTACAGTACAAGGCCGAGCTTATGCTGTCACTGCATGGGATGCATGCACTAGCAATGATATCATTCAAGGTATGCTGCCCATTAACACTACAATAGCTATTGCAATAAATTAACGTATACAATAGCTCTTGTAATAGACAAGGGGAATGTAATGGTAATAGATTATTATTGCAATAATCCGTTGCCAATGTAACGGATTTCACTGGTAATGTTACCTATGTAAGGAATTGTCGTCCTTGAAAATAAAACGAGACGATAATGTGAATACAATATAACATATAGCTATATGTACATATAGCTATATATACATATTGCTGAAATCATAGGCAATTGGTACATCTGAAAGTGAAATTTTCTTCGCTTCCTGATCTTTACTTTGAATAAAAGCAAGATACCCTTGAGCACCATTATCGAAATTGGAGGAATGGTATTATGATATGTCACCCCTACTGGTTATTGATAAAAATATTTGATTTGAGGTTTGAGGTTTATTGTCCTTCAAATAAATTTATTTTAACAAAATAACGAATTCTACGAGTAGAAAAGCCTAGTCATATCATAAGCATTGAAACAAAAATTTATAAGTACCATAATTAATGTAGCTTATGGAAATAAATGAGGGTACTGAGTGCGAATATCAACTTCGCGCTCCCAGGTAGCCTCATGAGATCCATGATTCTTCCATTAGATCAAGACAAGTGGGATTCTTTTCGTTCGCAAGATTTAATCTCTGCGGTCCAAAATCTGACTTGGTTCCTCGGTCACCGTTAAATTTTCCTGAATATCTAATAGTTGATAATCCAACACATGTGTTGGATCGCTGACGTACTTTCTGAGCATAGACAAGTGGAAGACGTCATTAATGCCAGATAAATGTGGAGGTAATGCAAGTTGATACGCGACCTCTCCTACTCTGCCCAATACTGGGAATGGTCCAACATAATGAGGACTCAACTTGCCTCGTTTCCCAAATCTCATCACGCCATTTATCGGAGAGATTTTGATAAAGACGTGCTTGTCAAGCTATATACCATTCATCAGAATGATAATATAGGTCAGTGAATTCACAATGGACTTATCAGTGTAGTGTATTACCTAAAAATCAACACTTATTCTTTTGAGATCCACATAACTTTTCTGTCGACTCTGAGAACTCTTCAATCATTCCCGAATAATATGAACAACCGCATTGGTGCTTTCGATTAGATCACATCCTAAAATCAAATGCTCTCTAACTTCTTCCCGATTAATCGGAGATTTACATCGGTGTCCATACAATGCCTCAAATGGTGCCATGCCGATGCTTGATTGGAAACTGTTATTGTATGCGAATTCGATCAGAGGTAAGTGCTTATCACATGATCCTTGAAAATCTAACATACAGGCCCTTAACATATCTTCAATCACCTGATTCACCCTCTCCGTCTACCCATCAGTCTGAGGATGAAACACAGTGCTAAAGTTTAACTTGGAACCCATACCTTCTTAGAAACTCTGCCAAAATCGCGAAGTATATAATGGATCACGATCTGACACAATACTTACCAGCATCCCATGTAATCATACAAGCTCCCTCAGATAAATTTCAGCCAATTTTGACGTTGTATATCGCGTACAATAGGGTTAGAAATGTGCAGATTTGGTGAGACGATCAACAATCACCCAAATCGCATTATAACCCTTCTGAGTATGGGGCAAACCGAGAATGAAATCCATAGAAATATTTTCCCATTTCCATTTTAGAATGGCCAGTGGCTGTAACAGACCAGTAGGGTGCTTGTGCTCAACCTTTACTTGCTGAGAGGTTAAACACTTCGCAACATATTCCGCTACATCTCATTTTAGGCCGTTCCACCAAAATGTCTTCTTTAGATCCTGATACATTTTCATGCTTCCAGGATGAATAACATAAGCTGATTTGTGAGCTTCTTTGAGAATTTTTGGACGCAAGGCACTATCATCAGGTATGCATATTCGACCTCGAAACAATAAGGACCCATCATCCTTGATCGAGAAATTTGGCTGTAGCCCACTTTGTACTCCCTGTCTGATGGAAATAAGCTCTGCATCCTGCATTTGGAGCTCTTTGATCCTATCGAAGAGTGGAGCTCAGATCATCACTGTAGCAAGTAAACCTCCAGTTGATGTTGCTCGCAGAGTGGCACTCGATGATACAATGTCATTGAGTAGTTTCCATCTTTGCAGCCATGTCACTAGATGAGATAATTGAGCGGATGATTTGTGACTGAGCACATAAGCTATGACATTGGTTTTGTCGGGATGGTACTGAATAGAACAATCATAGTCCTTCAAGAATTCCATCCATCTTCTTTGCCTCAAATTTAACTCTTTCTGGGTAAAGAGATATTTAAGACTCTTGTGATCGGTAAAAATCTCAAAAGTTTTACCATACAGATAGTGTCTCCAGATTTTTAATGCGAAGATGACCGCTGCTAGTTCCACGTCATGAGTGGGATAGTTCTTCTCATTGTCTTTCAACTAACAGGAACCATATGCAATAACACGTTCCCATTGATTCAAAACACATCCTAACCCACTGTATGAGGCATCGCTGAAGACGACAAACCCACCACTGCCTAATGGTAATGCTCAAACAGGTGTGAAAGTGAGTCTCCTTTTTAATTCTTGGAAACCTTGTTTGCATGCCTTAGTCCACTCGAATTTAACTTTCTTGCGAGTGAGCTGCGTGAGTGGTCCAGCAAGTCGTGAAAACCCTTCAACAAAATGTCAGTAATAGCCTGCTAGACCTAGAAAACTTCGGATCTCAGTTACTATCTGTGGTTGCTTCCATTTCACAATAGCCTCGATCAACCGTAATACCAGCTTCTGAGATAATATGACCCAAAAAATTGACTTGATTCAACCAAAAGTCGCATTTACTGAACTTAGCATACAACTGAGAATCTCGTAATGTTTGCAATGGCAGACGTAGATGGTCTTCATGCTCTATCTTTATCTTTGAATAGATGAGTATATCGTCGATGAATACCACGATACACTGATCAAGATAAGGCTTGAAGACTTGATTCATCATGTCCATAAATGTGGTAGGTGCATTGGTCAACCTGAAGGGTATGACGAGAAACTCGTAGTGACCATAGCATGTTCGGAAGGCTGTCATTGAAATATCTTCAGCTTTCACCTTCATCTGGTGATAACCCAATCGTAGGTCAATTTTTGAAAAGAACTATGCTCCTTGTAACTGATCGAAGCGATCGTCGATTCAAGGGAGCGGATATCTATTCTTGATCGTCAATTTATTGAGTTGATGATAATCAATGTAGAGGTGCATCCAACCATCTCTCTTTTTCATAAACAAAACTGGTGCACCCCACGGAGACACACTTGGTCTGATAAAGCCTTTATCAAAAAGCTCTTGTAACTGCTCCTTGAGTTCTTTCAACTCTATCGGTGCCATTCGATATAGCGCCTTTGATACTGGCTCGGTACTCGGAGCTAATTCAATAGCGAATTCCACTTCCTTGTCAGACGATAATCCTAGCAACTCATAAGGAAAAACATTAGGGAAATCACAGGAAATTGGTACATCTGAAAGTGAAATTTTCTTCGCTTCCTGATCTTTACTTTAAATAAAAGCAAGATACCCTTGAGCACCATTATCAAGCAATCGTCGTGCTTGAATCGCAGATATCAAAGAAAGATTAGTTGATGGTACTCCGTAAAATTTAGCTAATGTCTTCTTTTGAGGGCGGAAAGAGACAATCTTCTTTCTATAGTCAACATTTGCATGGTGGTGGAACAACCAATCCATGCCAAGGATTATGTCGTATCCTTGCATCGAAAGTAAGATCAAGTCCACTACCACTTCGTAGTGCCAGTAGTCTTTGATCAAGACGAGAATCGAGCGATACACCTTATCAGTCGTGAGAGACTGTCTAGTTGAAAGTGTAACATCTAAAATAAAATCAAGAGGTTCTAGAATGCCTCCTAATTTTTTTAACTTTTCAGCAAACTGAGGAGCGACAAACGAGTGTGTAGATTCAGGATCTATCAAAACTTGTGTGTCATAACACAAATAAGCATCTTTTGGATATAATTGTAAGATACCTAAGGCATACAAACTAGTGTTAGCTAGATTATTTCTAAGTACCCAAATAGGAAAGTAACAATATATCAATATAGCAAATATAAATGTTGTTCTCCTAATTTACTAGATGCACCTTCTTTATTTAAAAAGATAATTTATGAGAAAATTTAACATAGAAATTAATGGACAGCATACCTTGAAAGATATCATTACTAGTGCATGCATCCCGTGCAGTGACAACATAAACTCGGCCTTGTACTGTAGGCCGTGCATATCGTAACACCGGTCCCACCTTTACTGCTATTCCGACAATTTCTGGGCATTCTTTGATCCAATGCCCCATTTTTCCACAATGAAAGTATGCCCAAGATGCTTTTCGGGATTCATCTGTCTTATGTGCCTTTCCACATTTCCCACAGATTTCTTTTGAAGCAATCGATGAGGCCGTATAGGATCCCATGTGAGAACCTGTTGGCCATGTTGGTGAAAACCCAGACGTACTTCTGGTTACCGTTGTATTAGACTGGTCTTGAACACGTGGAATCCTTGGTGGTATTGGAAACATCGGTGAATCGTAAGGCCATGCATAAGCTCCTACAGCCGGTTGAATTGTAGCTTGTCCTTAGAATTGCGATCGCTTATTGATTTGACCGGTACTATATGACTGAGATGGAGCTTTTCTGCCTTTTTATTTTTCGTCTCTCCTTTTGAACATGGTATCCACATCTGTTTCTGCTATCAGAGCCAATTTCATCACATTGGCATAAGTCGTTGCTTGGAACAATGAAATTCGTTCCTTGATCAGGGGTTTCAAACCTCGCTCAAATATTTGTGTCATCATCAGCTCTGTGGCTACAAGTAAGGGTGCAAAGCGAGAGAGACGAGTGAATTCTACTTCATATTCTCTAACCGTCATCTGACCCTGTACTAAGGTCGCATATCACACCTCCATCTTGTATCGCTTAGGTGCTGGGAAATATTTTTCACTAAATGCCTCTTTGAACTTTGCTTGGTCCATGGTACTCGGGCATTCTTGTTAAATCTGACAGAACTGACCACCCAGTTACGCCTCACTTTCTAATTTATATGCTTAACTCACTTTTTTCTTCTTGATGGTGTAAGTAACTCTTTGCGGCACCTTCATCTGCGTCAACCACTTATCGAACCTCTATTGGTTCATCGTGAAACCATGGCTTCGGCGATCGAAGTGAAACAAATTCTGTAAAACCCTCGGGGCGTCGAATAGCAAGCATGGCCATGGTGTTGACCATAGTCTCCATCAGTTGCGGGTTGTGTCCCACATTTTGCTCAACTCCCAGAGCATTTCCCATCTAAGGAGCATTTACCACTGGCGGAGTATGCTCTGCAACATTTTCCATCGTCGTTCAGCTTTCGGCCATGTGTACATTCTCACCACTTCCCGAAGCAGTGTAATGCTCATAACCTGCTACTAGAATCGTATTTGGCCCAGTGCGATGTGGCAATGATGGTCTACCCCTACCTCTTCCACATCGTGGAGGCATCTCAACCTATTTTGATCAGGTAACAACTTGATTAGACAACATAAACTCAATCTAATTCCGACTACTAACCAACTATCAGACATTTTTCCATATATATATGCCAGAGTTAAGTCTCCAAATGACTTAACGGCAGAGCTTTGATACCACCTGTGACAACCCAACGTTTCCCTTCTTTATATATTGGAACCGTCGCGTCGTCGGATCACCTAATATGGTCCTTTCATATAAGGGGTCATTTCATGTACAAAGTAATGCAAATGCGGAAGTAATGTACTTACTCTGATAATTAATAATATGGTAAAATAAACTGACTTTTACTGATCTAATCAAACTAGCAAAAAATATATACAGGACTAACCGCTCTGATGTATAGCTTTCCACCGATGACGGTCATCCGTCATCTAAACAATGGAAAGAAAACCTATACATCCTATAACAAACTATCTCAAAATACTATCCATAATTCATACAAGTTTATCTAATACCTCTATCTCAACCTCTTTATCTCTCTCTCTCAAAACTCAAATCTATTTCGAGAAGAAGTCTTTCACGAAATCGTCTTCTTCGACTTCTAAATCGTTTGTTCCTTCCTCTTCCTATCCATAGCTTTAAGTAGTGGTCGGCGTGCTGGAGATACCTGCGGACTAAGACATTTAAGTCATAGAATGAGCTATCATCAAAGCTCAATAGAGAATATTACATTGCTAGCATATATTGTCCATTTACCACATTCTCATAGAGGCATAAAATATAATAAAAAATATGACTTTCTTATTATGTGAATAATATAACATGTGGACAAGCTGAATTAATTCATGATGTAATAGGTATGAGAATCAAGCTGAAACAAGATACGTGAGCCGAGCACGGAAGAATCAAGCTATTAGCAAGATGTTGTTGAGGGATAAATCAAGCTTCTGAGTTAGCGAAATCACTTGTCAATTTCCCGAGTTAGCAAGATTACTTGGACCAAGGAAATCAAGCTCCCGAGTTAGTGGTATCATTTGACTCAAGATGAAATAACAACATTGAAAGATGCAATATGACTAATGCATTGAAATAAAAGAACTTGCATGTTTAAACTGCAATACATGTAGCATAGAGTACACTAAATCAATTTAATCTCCTAAACTGCCTCAACATGTAAAACTATCATAATTTTTCAATGTATATATATAACTAAAATTACTGTCATGTGATTTTGATATTTACTTACTATAATTTATACTCATCATCAACTGTTCAGGGTCCACGTATATAACACACAAGATTATATGCATTTGATCAATAAACGAGAATAGGTATTATTCTAATTTTCTACTAATCATTAGCATTAATTTACAATCTTTGCTGAGAATAAGGAAAAACAAATAGATGGAGACAAGGTAAATTCCCTACTTGTCTTATACTTTTACGTGCTTTCATGCCAGGAAGATCATTGCATAACGAGTGCATCAAGTGGAACCTATAGGGTCCCTATTGATCATATATACAATTAATAGAAGCAAAGGGAAGATGGGGTCATCTGACACCCGATATATAGATCGTGTATACTATGTACAACCCTGGAGGGTTCCGTCGTAAACTGATATAGACCACACGAAGCATCTATATATCGGGTGTCCATGCCTATCTTGCCTTGGCAAGTATATAAAGACCTAGGACAAGCCTTGTTAGGTTCCATTGAGCAGCGGCCTTGGTCCTTCCCGGCATGAAAGCTGCCGCGACAAGTATAAGACAAGTAGAATTTACCGTGGTGCTTCTTCCTTATTAGTGATTTTCCTTATGCCTTTGAAAGGTTATATATATATAGGATGGAATATATAGTGAGAAAATTAGAATCTATCTATATCTGGTTAGAATTGAAATATATCTAGACATATTGTCTCACCACGATATATCTATACTTCAGCATTACTAACGCTTGATGATGTGTAAATTATGTGATATGTAAATATCAAAGAGTCATCTTATAATGATAGATCGGTGTTCATATATTACATTGAAAAATTCTTGATAGTCGTACATCTATAGTGCTTAGGAGATTAAATCGATTTAGTGTACTCTATGCTACATGTATTGTAGTTTAAACATGCAAGTTATTTGATTTCAATGCATTAGTCATATTGCATCTTTCAATGTTGTTATTTCATCTTGAGTCAAATGATACCGCTAACTCGGGAGCTTGATTTCCTTGGTCCAAGTAATCTTGCTAACTCGGGAACTTGAGAAGTGATTTCGCTAACTCGGAATCTTGATTTAGCCTGGTCCAAGGGATCCTGCTAACTCGGGAGCTTGACAAGTGATCCCGCTAAATCGAGAGCTTGATTCTTCTGTTTCTGCCTACACGTGTATCTTGTTTGAGCTTGATTCTCATACCTGTTGCTTCATAATTAATTCAACTTGTCCACATGTTATATTATTCACATAATAAGAAAGTCATATTTTATATTATATTTTATGCCTCTCTATGAGAATGTGGTAAATGGATAATATATGCTAGCAATATAATATTCTCTACTGAGCTTTGATGATAGCTTATTCTTTGACTTAAATGTCTTAGTTGCAGATTTAGATCCCGAGCACGCTGCTGACCCTACGTATGTACTAGAGGAAGAGGAAGGGGACGACGAAGAAGAAGACGGTTTTGTGGAAGACTTCTTCCCGAAATAGATTTGAGTTTAGAGAGAGAGATAAAGAGGTTGAGATAGAGGTCTTAGATAAACTTGTATGAATTATGGATAGTATTTTGAGATAGTTTGTTATAGAATGTATAGGTTTTCTTTCCATTGTTTAGATGACGGATGACCATGATCAGTGGAAAGCTGTACATCAGAGCAGTTAGTCTTGTATATATTTTTGCTAGTTTGATTAGATCAGTAAAAGTCAGTTTATTTTGCCATATTATTAACTATCAGAGTAAGTACATTGCTTCCGCATTTGCATCACTTTGTAAATGAAATGACCCCTTATATGAATGGATCATATTAGGTGATCCGACGACGTGATGGTTCCAATATATAAAGAAGGGAAACGCCGGGTTGCCACAAGTGGTATCGAAGCTCTGGCATTCTGTAATTTGGAGACTTAACTCTGGCATATATATATGGCAAAATGTCTGATAGTTGGTTAGTAGTCAGAATTAGATTGAGTTTATGTTGTCTGATAAAGTTGTTACCTGATCAAAATAGGTTGAGATGGCTCCACGACGTGGAAGAGGTAGGGGTAGACCATCGTTGCCACATCGCACTGGGCCGAATACGATTCCAGTAGTAGGTTATGAGCATGACACCGCTTTGGGAAGTGGTGAGAGTGTACACATGGCTGAAAGCAGAACGACGATGAAAAATGTTGCAGGGCATACTCCGCCAATGGTAAATGCTCCTCAGATGGGAAATGCTCCGGGAGTTGAGCAAAATGCGGGACACAACCCGTAGCTGATGGAGACTATGGTCAACACCATGGCCATGCTTGCTGTTCGACGCCCCGAGGGTTTTACAGAATTTGTTCGACTTTGACCACCGAGTTTTCATGGTTAGCATGACCCAATAGAGGCTGAGAAGTGGTTGACACAGATCGAAAAGGTGCTACAAAAAGTTACTTACACTGAAGAAGAAAAAGTGAGTTTGGCGGCATATAAATTAGAAAGTGAGGCAGAACCGTGGTGGCAGTCTGTCAAACGAACGAGAATGCCTGGAGTACCATGGACTTGGGCATAGTTCACAGAGGCATTTAATGAAAAATATTTCCCAACACCTAAGCGATACAAGATGGAGGTGTGTTTTGAGGCTTTAGTACAGGGTTAGATGACGGTTAGAGAGTATGAAGCGGAATTCACTCGTCTCTCTCGCTTTGCTCCCTTGCTTGTAGCCACAAAGCTGATAAAGACACAAAAGTTTGAGTGAGGTTTGAAATCCCTGATCAAGGAATGAATTTCATTGTTCCAAGAAATGACTTATGCCAATGTGATGAAATTGGCCCTGATAGCAGAAACATATGTGGATACCATGTTCCAAAGGAGAGGAAAAATAAAAAGCCAGAAAAGCTCCATCTCAGTCCTATAGTACCGGTCAAATCAATAAGCGATCGTGATTCCAAGGACACAAACCGCATTTCAACCAGCTACAGGAGCTTATGCACGGCCTTACGGTTCACCGACGTTTCCATTACCACCAAGGATTTCACATGTACAAGACCAGTCTTTTCCAACGGCAGCCAGAAGTACATCTGGGTTTTCACAAGCACGACCGATAGGTTCTCGCACGAGATCCTATACGGCCTCATCGATTGCTTCAAAAGAAATCTGTGAGAAATGTGGAAAGGGACATAAGACAGATGAATGTCGGAAAGCATCCGGGACATGCTTTCGTTGTGGAAAAATGGGGCATTGGATCAAAGAATGCTCGAAAATGGTCGAAATAGCAGTAAAGGCGGGACCAGTGTTACGATCTGCATAGCCTACTGTACAAGGCCAAGCTTATGCTGCCACTACACAGGATGCACGCACTAGCAATGATATCATTCAAGGTATGTTGTCCATTTGTGACAACCCGACGTTTCCCTTCTTAAAATATTGGAACCGTCGCATTGTCGGATCACCTAATATGATCCTTTCATATAAGGGGTCATTTCTTGTACAAAATGATGCAAATGTAGAAGCAATGTACTTACTCTGATAGTTAATAAAATGGCAAAATAAACTGACTTTTACTGATCTACTCAAACTAGCAAAACTATATACAAGACTAACTGATCTGATGTATAGTGTTCCATCGATGACGGCCACCCGTCATCTAAATTATAGAAAGAAAACCTGTATATCCTATAACAAACTTCTCAAAATACCATACATAATTCATACAAGTTTATCCCATGTCTTTATCTAAACTTCTCTCTCTCTCTCTCTCTCTCTCTCTCTTTTCATGTCCACAAACCTATTTTGGGAAGAAGTCTTCCACAAAATCATCTTCCTCGTCGTCTTCTCCTTCCTCCATGTCGGGCACATACGTAGGGTCAGCTGCGTGCTCAGGGTCTACCTCTGCAGCTAAGACATTTAAGGCCTGAAATGAGCTACCATCAAAGCTCAGCAGAGAATATTACATTGCTAACATACATTGACTATTTATCACATTCTTATCGAGAGGCATAAATAGAAGTAAAGAATATGATTTTAGTATTATATGACTAATATAATATGCTGATATGCTAAATTAACGCATGATACAACAGGTATGAGAAATCAAGCTGAAACAAGATACACATGTAGGCGGAAACAGAAGAAACAGAAAAATCAAGCTCCCGAGTTAGTGGGATCACTTTCTAAGCTCTCGAGTTAGCGGGATCACTTGTCTCAAGATGAAGTAACAACATCTGAAAGATACCACAGATAATAAGATCTGAATAGCGTATAAATTCAAAGAATGTGCATGCTTACATCCAACTAGCATGTCATGTATGGTTTACTAGTGCATTGTACCAAAACTGATTTATACAAAATTGACATACTTTATAAAACTGTTATGCCCAATTTATATTTATTTCTATCCAACAGATATTCAAAATTGACATGTCTTTCTAGAAATCGATTTACAAAACTGATATATGAGTACATAGGGTTTTTCTGTGATTCCTCACCCTAGGAGAGATTAGAACCAATAAGATTGGCTTCTAGGCGAAGAGCGTAGGATAGAGAGAGATAAGCATCGGATAGATCGGTTGTAGCTGCCTTTACATTCTTTAAGGCGGTCTTGTAATTCAATTCTTTTTGCCTTCTTCTCTGAGAGTGAGGGTAGTCATAAATCAAGAAAGAAAGGAATGTATTAGGTTGCTGTTGCAGTTCTTGTTCTTGGATGTGGGATAGCGCGCAATGGGGGCTTTGAGGGCTCTCCCCTAAACTAGTATGTACTCATCAGTGATATGCATTTCTCATTAAATCGTTTGCTAATCTAGTTCACTTAGTTCATATCTGATCAAGTTTATCATGTTTAATCAAATTCGGGTCTACTTATTACTCCTAACCCGCTTATCAGTGAATTTTAACAACATATATTCCCTACATGTTTGTTTATTTGAATCGAAGTGTATGTTTGATCAGGCATCCGGGAGCATCATGATCATATAATTTCTCAACACTGCTTAAGTGCACCATGTTGCACCTATATATTTATATGAATATAGTTTAGTATAAGCAATGAAATATAGGTCACCTGAGACCCACCATCTTGGTTTTATAACAGCAACGGTGCATAGGGTTAAGACATATATCCATGTACAGACCAACCAAGCAGCATCCAAAATATATGGGCCAGAAATCTGCTTGCCTCGGTAAACCCCAAGGGTTGCCGCGGCAAGTAGCCCTGCTAATATCCTTGCCACGGCAACCCTGGTGAGGTTGCCGTGGCAAGCAGTTCAGGTTAGGTGCCTGCCGCGGCAACCTTGTGAGGTTGCCGCGGCAAGCCTTGCTTGTTGGGGTGCCTTCATGGTTTCTCTGTGTTTTGTTGCCCTGCAGTTTTGTATAGTTATGTGTATATATCTATATGTATAGAGATCGTGACTTTGTATTATGGGGTTGGCATAAATATAGCTATATAGTCAGTTCAGCAAGTCATTAAAGAAGATCTGGAGTGCACCAATCTGCACTCAGACTTCATGTATTCAAGCTGAGAGCTAACTCTGAGCTACATCTTCTTATGACCAACTCTAATTTTAATGTACATGAACGAACAATATACCTTTGTGTGAATGCGAGATGACGATGATACCGACTCGGTATTAATGGCGTCGAGTTCATTGAGTTTGAAGAATGGTGTCTAAGGTTACAGTAGCACTTGTTTCTTTCGTAATTGTCACCTTCACTTAACGGACTGTGGTTTTACTGGCAATGGTTTCACGTCTCTGCATGGTCGGCTTACAAGGAATTCAAATGGAGATGATGAAGGAAATTGTCTTGTATTTTTATACATGGTAGCTGCACTTTGTGTGCATGCAAAGGAAAAATGACTCATCGAGTCATGTAGTCACAATAGGCTATAAGTAGATTATAATCGTTGCAGGTTGTGCTATTGTATCAAGCCAGCATTTGCTTTGTACTTGTATCTCCCTAAACGACAAGACAGGCAGAGTTTGGGTATAAGTTTGGTATATCCCTTTTCTTCTGTATAAGCCACCACTAACATAACTTGAAAGACCCATTGAATATACTCATGGGTTTAATGTTGGGTACCTACAATTAAGGCCAACCAGGATTACACCACCTTAGCCTATACTTCATCTAATTTATTCCATACGAAGCTACTATACTTGACTTAGGATATAGATAAAATAATATCTAGTCTTTAACATATGCGTAGTTCAACTTCCATTTGTGTCTCGTGTGTGGCAACGTCTAACTGGACTCACAGTCATACTACCGCATGTAGGTGTCAAATAGGGCATCTGTTACATTCTCCCCTATTTAAGGAATTTTCTTCCTCGAAAATATATCTAGACAATGAGGTGAATCAGGTCATGGTGGTTATATACAATGAGGTAAAAATCAAGGGTGTATCTAAGGACTATACCATGATGCTAATGTCTCATTAGCAAATATTCCTAGGCCATGTTCTACTGCTACTATCTGTGTTATTTGCAATCCATATATATAGAAAACCAGCATTACGATCAACGCATATATATAACCCACAAAAATATACTACATATACATGTATGAGGTACATAGAATCTAAGCAGACAACAACATTTTAGTTTAGTTAGCTCAGTTAGATTTGATATGAAATAGCAATAGGAATTTAGTGTAATCAGGTCTCCAATTGAAATGACATTAACAACACTGTTAACATGTGAGTTTATGACTCACCAGGCTGTGGACACGGTTGTTGCTGAGCAGCTGATGATGGACTAGCATCCTGTTGCTAAAAGTCTTGCTGGAATTCTGGCACAAGTAATGCTGCATTACGGGTGTATTGCGACACATAGTTTCACGCCCGCCCAATGTACGGACTTGAACCTGTCTGAAACGTATACTCCATCATGATATTTGTAGCTTCTTCACTATAATCAATTCTTTGATGGAGCATATAGTGATTTCGATATAAATCATCGAATTGGAGAAGTGTTTGCTCATGGTTTTCACGCATGAGCTGTACTAGATCAGCATTGGTGTATGTCCCATGTGACGAGGGAACCGATTTAGTTTGTGCTTGAGGTTGAGGTTGAGGGGGAATGCAGATATCTTGGGTTGGTACTGAGGGTGTTGCTTGTGGAGGTGGTGGAGGATGGATCTGCTGGGCTTGGCGGTTTTGAACCGCTTGTGATGATCGTTGATACACATTTCTCCATATCGCTTGGCTAAAGACCCGCATATTATCAGTGCTGACTTCTTCACCTTGAGGAACTTGGTAAGGAACTTGATTGACACTATTTGAGTAACCTTCTAAAAGGCGGGTGATCAAGTGGGGATATGGGCATGTTGGCATAGGGCTAGAGATGGTGCTTTGTAAATGGATGTTGGCATATTGCATGCCATCCCATACCACTTTTGGGGCATTTACCCATATGTTCTCATGAACAACAAATAAGGCGTGTAACAGAGCATCTCGGCGCTCTCTTTCATGTTGCATCGGGTACAAATTATAACGGAACACACAGTTAAGAAACCACATCTTTTGTGATAATTGGCTGTGGCGGACTGGAAGGTCTTGGGCAGAAGAGGTCTACCCATCAGTCATCTTTGTAGTGATGTGATGAAATTTCACATCCTTTTGTCGAGGCATCCACAGCTCGTGACTAACATCAAAATTTGAACTACAATCCATAGCTTGCGCTATGTCTTATAAATTAAAATAAAATTTTTGATTATCAATTTCAGTTTATAGCTGGCCAATTATGGGTGATACTTTTAAATTTTGATAAAACAAACAGACTAGACGGGGATGAAAATGAGTATGGAAGGGTTGGTATAAGGCGTCTAGACGTGCCTATTCCATATACCGAATGGACCATGCGGTCTGGTCGTTTGGTGTAAATAGTGTATCGTCAATGATCCACTAGAGTTCCACTGCCTTCGCGTCCCACCATGGGACGGGTTGTTCTCAATCCGTAGGTGGATCGATTCGTTCATGGGAGGTAGCAGGGGCCTTGTCCTTTGCTTTGGCTGATGCCTTTGGGGGTTTGGATACTCCTGTCTTCCTAGGAGGCATGTTGACTGAATCAAAATACAAGTAATTAAAACAGAGCTAAGGGTGTGGTTGTACCTCTTCAGAACCCCAAAAATATGGATGAAATGCTGAAATAGAAGAGAATGGAGGCTGCTACGGTGGAATCCGTCACATGCAACAACTGTGGGGCTCGATTTCTTGACGTGGTTATGCTTGCATGGAAGGAGGATGGCTCGGAAGCTAGGAGAACTAAGGAAAATAACAGAAAATAGACGAAAGTAGTGTTTCGGACCCACTTAAGCTCCACAGGGTTGCCGCGGCAACCAACTATACTTGCCATGGTAGCAAGTGACTTGCCGCGGCCAACTTTATTCCTTGTTGCGGCAAGGGGGTCAGATGTATATAGGCCCAAATTTTGAGGCCAAAGGAGCTTGGTTGCAATGCCCTTGGTATCTAGGTGTACTTAATAGCTAAAGGCTCGATATAAAAATATTTGCTGATCCTTTTGAAGTGTGTTGATATGTTCAAATATTTTATTTTGATGAGAATAATATTCGTACCTTATGGTATTACGTGGACATATACTGTGTCAACCCTTTTTTGGGCCTAGTAGTGTTAATTAGAAGTTAAAGATGTGTATTGGGATGTGTCACCTCTACTAGGTATTTGATCAAAATATTGGATGTAACTTTTTAGCTTTCTCTTTCCTCCAAATAATTTGTATTTGAACAAAATAAAGAATTCTCAGTGTATTTTATGGTACAAATTTTCTTTTTTACTTAACTAATGCTAGTTATATCATTTATGAGTTTATCATTTCTCATTTTACACTATATCATGTATATCCACAATAATATCAAATAGATATATTCATGAGAATTATTATATATATTCATTTGAAATAAGCATTTTTATATCAGAAGCATACAATAGTTAATGTACCTTATGTAAATAAATGAGGGTACTGGGCACGAATATCGGCTTCGCGTTCCCAGGTAGCCTCATGCGATGACGAGTGGGATTCATTTTTGTTCGCAAGATTTGATCTCTGCGATCCAAAATCTGATCTAGTTCCTCGATCACCGTTAAAACTTCCTGAATATCTAACGGTTGATAATCCAACACATGTGTTGGATCACTGACGTACTTCCTCAGTATAGACACGTGGAAGACGTCATAAATGCCAGATAAATGTGCAGGTAATGCAAGTCGATACGCGACCTCTCCTACTCTGCCCAATACTGGGAATGGACCAACATAACGAGGACTCAACTTGCCTCGTTTCCCAAATCACATCATGCCTTTTATCAGAGAGATTTTGATAAAGACGTGCTCACCAATCTGTATACCATTCATCATAATGATAAGCAAAATGATAATATAGGTTAGTGAATTCACAATGGACTTATCAGTGTAGGGTCTTACCTAAAAATCAACACTTATTCTTTTGAGATCTACATAACTTTTCTGTCAACTTTGAGCACTCTTCAATCGTTCCCGAATAATGTGAACAACCGCATTGGTGCTTTCGATCAGATTAGGGCCTAAAATCAAACGCTCTTCAGCTTCTTCCTAATTAATTGGAGATTTACATCGGCGTCCATACAATGCCTCGAATGGTGCCATGCCGATGCTTGATTGGAAACTGTTGTTGTATGCAAATTCGATCAGAGGTAAGTGCTTATCCCATGATCCTTGAAAATCTAGCATACATGCTCTTAACATATCTTTGATCACCTAATTCCCCCTCTTCGTCTTCCCGTCGATCTGAGAATGAAACGCAGTACTGAAGTCTAACTTTGAACCCATACCTTCTTGGAAACTTTGCCAAAATTGCGAAGTATATAAAGGATTGCGATCTGACATAATGCTTATGGGTATCCCATGTAATCGTACAATCTCTGTTAGATAAATTTCAGCCAATTTTGACGTTGTATATCATGTACAATAGGGTAAGAAATGCGCCAATTTGGTGAGACAATCAACAATCACCCAAATCGCATTGTAACCCTTCTAAGTACGGGGCAAACCGAGCATGAAATCCATGGAAATATTTTCCCATTTCCACTTTGGAATGGGCAGTGGCAGTAACAGACCAGCAGGGTGCTTGTGCTCAACCTTTACTTGCTGACAGTTTAAACACTTCGCAACATATTCCGCTACATCGCGTTTTAAGCCATTCCACCAAAACTTCTTCTTTAGATCCTGTTACATCTTTGTGCTACCAGGATGAATAACATAGGCTGACTTGTGAGCTTCTTCGAGAATGTCTTGACGTAGAGCACTATCATCAGGTATGCATACTCGACCTCGAAACAATAAGGACCCATCGTCCTTGATCTGGCTGTAGCCCACTTTATACTCCCTGTTCGATGGAAATAAGCTCTGCATCCTGCATCAGGAGCTCTCTAATCCTATCAAAGAGTGGAGCTTGTATCATCACTGTAGTAAGTAAACCTCCAGTTGACATTGCTTGCAGAGTGGCACTCGATGATACAATGTCATTGAGTAGTTTCCATCTTTGTAGCCGTGTCACTAGATGAGATAACTGAGTGGATGATTTGTGACTGAGCGCATCAGCTACGACATTGGCTTTGCCGGGATGGTACTGAATAGAACAATCATAGTCCTTCAAGAATTCTATTCATCTTCTTTGCCTCAATTTCAACTCTTTCTGGGTAAAGAGATATTTAAGACTCTTGTGATCGATAAAAATCTCAAAAGTTTCACCATACAGATAGTGTCTTCAGATTTTTAATGCGAAGATGACCGCTGCTAGTTCCAGGTCATGTGTGGGATAACACGTTCCCATTGATTCAAAACACATCCTAATCCACTGTATGAGGCATCCCTGAAGATGACAAACCCACCACTGCCTGATGGTAATGCTAAAATAGGTGCGGAAGTGAGTCTCCTTTTTAATTCTTGGAAACCCTGTTCACATGCCTCAGTCCACTTGAATTTAACATTCTTGCGAGTGAGCTGCGTGAGTGGTCCAGTAGGTCGTGAAAACCCTACAACAAAATGTCGATAATAGCTACTAAACTTAGAAAACTTCGAATCTCAGTTATTGTCTGTGGCTGCTTCTATTGCACTACGGCCTCGATCTTTGCAGGATCAACGATAATACCTATTTTTGAGATAATATGACCCAAAAAACTGACTTGATTCAACTAGAAGTTGCATTTACTGAAATTAGCATATAGCTACGAATTTCTCAATGTTTGCAATGCCAGACGTAGGTGATCTTCATGCTCTGCCTTCGTCCTTGAGTAGATGAGAATATCGTAGATGAATACTATGATACACTGATCGAGATAAGGCTTGAAGACTCGATTCATCAAGTCCATAAATGCAGTAGGTGTGTTGGTCAATCTGAAGGGCATGACGAGAAACTCGTAGTGACCATAGCATGTTCGGAAGGCCGTCTTCGAAATATCTTCAGCTTTCACCTTCATCTGGTGATAACTCGACCGTAGGTCAATTTTTAAAAAGATTCGCGCTCCTTATAACTGATCAAAGAGATTGTCGATTCGAGGGAGCAAATATCTATTCTTGATCGTCAGTTTATTGAGTTGTTGGTAATCAATGCAGAGGCGCATCAACCCATCTTTCTTTTTAACGAACAACACTGGTGCGCCCCATGGGAACATGCTCTGTCGGTTAAAGCCTTTATCAAGAAGCTCCTGTAACTGCTCCTTGATTTCTTTCAACTCTGCCGGTGCCATTCAATATGGCGCCTTTGATACTGGCTCGGTACCCAGAGCTAAATCAATAGCGAATTTGATTTCCCTGTCAGGCGGTAATCCTGGCAACTCATCAGGGAAAACATCAGGGAACTCACAGGCAATTGGTACATCTGAAAGTAAAATTTTCTTTGCTTCCTGATCTTTACTTTGAATAAAAGTAAGATACCCTTGAGCACCATTATCAAGTAATCGTCGTGCTCGAATTACAGATATCAAAGAAAGATTAGTTGATGGTACTCCATAAAATTTAGCTGATGTCTTCTTTTGGGGGCAGAAAGAGGCAATCTTCTTTCTACAGTCAATGTTTGCATGGTGGTGGAACAACCAATCCATGCCAAGGATTACGTCATATCCTTGCGTCGGAAGTAAGATCAACTCATCTACCGCTTCGTAGTGTTAGTAATCTTTGATCAAGATGAGAATCGAGCGATACATCCTATCAGTTGTGAGAGACTGTCCAATTGGAAGTGTTACATCTAAAATAAAATTAAGAGGTTCTAGAATACCTCCCAACTTCTTCAATTTTTTTGCAAACTGGGGTGTAACAAACAAGTGTGTAGATCCAGGATCTATCAAAACTTGTGCTTCATAACACAAATAAGCATCTTTTGGATATAATTGCAAGATACCTAAGGTATATAGACTAGTGTTAGCTAGATACTCTCTAAGTACTAACAATATGTCACTATAGCAAATATAAATGTTGTTCTCATAGTTTACTGGATGCCCCTTCATTATCTAAAAAGTTAAGTTACGAAACTAGAAAATTAATAACTAATGCGCATGCATACCTTGAATGATATCATTGCTTGTGTGTGCATCTCGTGCAGTGATAGCATAAGCTCGGCCTTTTACCGTAGGCCGTGCAGATCGTAATACTGGTCCCGCCTTTACTGCTATTCCGACCATTTTCGGGTATTCTTTGATCTGATATCCCATTTTTCCACAACGAAAGCATGCCCCAGATGCTTTCCGACATTCATCTGTCTTATGTGCCTTTTCACATTTCCCACAGATTTCTTTTGAAGCAACCGATGAAGCCGTATAGGATCCCATGAGAGAACCTGTCGATCGTGCTTATGAAAACCAAGATATACTTCTGGTTACCGTAGGAAAAGACTGGTCTTGAACACGTGGAATCCTTGGTGGTAATGGAAACGTCAGTGAACTGCAAGGTCGTGCATAAGCTCCTGCAGCCGGTTGAAATATGGTTTGTCCTTAGAATCGCGGTCGCTTATTAATTTGACCAATACTATAGGACTGAGATGGTGCTTTTCTGGCTTTTTATTTTTCCTCTCCTTTTGAATAGGGTTTTCACATCTGTTTCTGCTATCAGGGCCAATTTCATCACATTGGTATAAGTCGTTGCTTGGAACAATTAAATTCGTTCCTTGATCAGGGGTTTTAAACCTCTCTCAAACGTTTGTGTCATCATCAGCTCTGTGGCTACAAGTAAGGGTGCAAAGCGAGAGAGACGTGTGAATTCTGCTTCATATTCTCTAACCGTCATCTGACCCTGTACTAAGGTCGCATATCACACCTCCATCTTGTATCGCTCAGGTGCTAGGAAATATTTTTCACTAAATGCCTCTTTGAACTCTGCCCAGGTCCATGGTACTCCAGGCATTCTTGTTCGTACGACAGACAGCCACCACGGTTCTGCCTCACTTTCTAATTTATATGCCGCCCAACTCACTTTTTCTTCTTCGGTTGAAGTAACTCTTTGCAGCACCTTTTCGATCTACGTTAACCACTTATCAGCCTCTATTGGTTCATGCTGACCATGAAAACTCGGCGGTCGAAGTGAAACAAATTCTGTAAAACCATCGGGGCGTCGAACAGCATGCATGGCCATGGTGTTGACCATAGTCTCCATTAGCTGTGGATTGTGTCCCGCATTTTGCTCAACTCCCGGAGCATTTCCCATCTGAGGAGCATTTATAATTGGCAGAGTCTGCACTAGCGGAGTATGCTCTACAATATTCTTCATCGTCGTTCGGCTTTCTACTATATGCACATTCTCTTCGCTTCTTGAGGCAGTGTCGTGCTCATAGCCTACTACTGGAATCACATTCGGTCCAGTGCGATGGGGCAACGGTAGTCTACCCCTACCTCTTCCACGACATGGAGGCATCTCAACCTATTTAAATCAGATAATGACTTGATCAGACAACATGCACTCAATCTAAATCCTACTTCTGAATAATTATCAATCATTTTGCCATATATGTACGCCAGAGTTAAGTCTCCAAATGACTTAACGCCAGAGCTTTGATACCACCTGTGACAACCCGACGTTTCCCTTCTTAAAATATTGGAACCGTCGCGTCATCGGATCACCTAATATGATCCTTTCATATAAGGGGTCATTTCCTGTACAAAATGATATAAATGCGGAAGCAATGTGCTTACTCTGACAGTTAATAATATAGCAAAATAAACTGACTTTTACTGAACTACTCAAACTAGCAAAACTATATGCAGGACTAACTGATCTAATGTATAGCTTTTCACTGATGATGGCCACCCGTCATCTAAATAATGGTAAGAAAACTTATATATCCTATAACAAAGTATCTCAAAATACCATACATAATTCATACAAATTTATCCCATGTCTCTATCTAAACTTCTCTCTCTCTCTTGTCATGTCCACAAACCTATTTTGGGAAGAAGTCTTCCTCAAAATCGTCTTCCTCGTCTTCGTCGTCGTCTTCTCCTTCCTCCTCGTCGGATACGTACGTAGGGTCCCCTGCGTGCTCAAGGTCTACCTCTGCAGCTAAGACATTTAAGGCGTGGAATGAGCTACCATCAAAGCTTAGCAGAGAATATTACATTGCTAGCATACATTGACTATTTATCACATTCTCATCAAGAGGCATAAATAGAAGTAAAGAATATGATTTTAGTATTATATGACTAATATAATATGCTGATATGCTAAATTAACGCATGATGCAACAGGTATGAGAAATCAAGCTAAAACAAGATACACGTACAGGCGGAAACAGAAGAACCAGAAAAATCAAGCTTCCGAGTTAGTGGGATCACTTGTCAAGCTCCCGAGTTCGCAGGATCACCTAGACTAATGGAATCAAGCTCCCGAGTTAGCGGGACCACTTGTCAAGCTCCTGAGTTAGTGGGATCACTTGGACTAAGGGAATCAAGCTCCCGAGTTAGCAGGATCACTTATCTCAAGCTGAAGTAACAACTACTGAAAGATACCACGGATAACAGGATCTGAATAGCGTATGAATTCAAAGAAGGTGCATGCTTACATCCAACTAGCATGTCATGTATGGTTTACTAGTGCATTGTACCAAAACTGACATACTTTATAAAACTGTTATGCATTTCTCATTAAATCATTTTCTAATCTTGTTCACTTATTTCATATCTGATCAGGTTTATCATGTTTTCTCAAATTCGGGTCTACTTGTTACTCCTAACTCGCTTATCAATGAATCTTATCAGTGAATTTTACTTCCACATAATTTATGACTATATTTAATCATCTAATGAAAATTTAATTGGCATTCTATTTGAGAAGAAGAAATACCATATATATTAACAACATATATTCCCTACCTATTTGTTTACTTGAATCAAAGTGTATGTTTGATCAGGCATCCGGGAGCATCATGATCATATAATTTCTCAACACTGCTTAAGTGCACCATGTTGCACCTATATATTTATATAAATATAGTTTAGTATAAGCAATGGAATATAGGTCACCTGAGACCCTCCATCTTGGTTTTATAATAGCAACGGTGCATAGGGTTAAGACATATATCCATGTACAGACCAACCAAGCAGCATCCAAAATATATGGGCCAGAAATCTGCTTGCCTTGGCAAACCCCAAGGGTAGCCGCGACAAGCAGCCCAGGTAATAACCTTGCCACGGCAACCTTGTGAGGTTGTCGCGACAAGCCTTGCTTGCCAGGGTGCCTTCATGGTTTCTCTGTGTTTTGTTGCCTTTGCAGTTTTGTATTGTTATGTATATATCTCTATATGTATAGAGATCGTGACTTTGTATTATGGGGTTGGCATAAATATAGCTATTTAGTCAGTTCAGCAGGTCATCAAAGAAGATCCGGAGTGCACCAATCTGCACTCAGATTTCATGTATTCAAGCTGAGAGCTAACTCTAAGCTACATCTTCTTATGACCAACTCTACTTTTAACGTACATGAACGAACAATATACCTTTGTGTGAATGCGAGATGACGATGATACTGACTCGCTATTAATGGCGTTGAGTTCAAAAAATGGTGTCTAAGGTTACACTAGCACTTGTTTCTTTGGTAATTTTCACCTTCACTTAACAGACTGTGGTTTTACTGGTGATGGTTTCACGTCTTTGCATGGTCGGCTTACAAGGAATTCAAATGGAGACGATGAAGGAAATTGTCTTGTATTTTTATACATGGTAGCTGCACTTTGCGTGCATGCAAAGGCAAAATGACACATCGAGTCGTGTAGTCACAATAGGCTATAAGTAGCTTATAATCGTTGCAGGCTGTGCTATTGTATCAAGCCAGCATTTGCCTTGTACTTGTATCTCCCTAAGTGACAAGTCAGGCAGAGTTTGGGTATAAGTCTGGTATATCCCTATTCTTCTGTATAAGCCACCACTAACGTAACTTGAAAGACCCATTGAATATACTCATGGGTTTAATGTTGGGTACCTACAGTTAAGGCCAACCAGGATTACACTACCTTGGCCTATACTTCATCTAATTTATTCCATACCAAGCTACTATACCTGACTTAGGATATAGATAAAATAATATCTAGTCTTTAACATATGTGCAGTTCAACTTCCATTTGTGTCTCGTGTGTGGCAACGTTTGACTGGACTCACAGTCATACTACCGTATGTAGGTGTCAAATAGGGCATCTGTTACACCATTAATTTCTACGTTAATTTTTTTCATAAATTATCTTTTTAAATAAAGAAGGTGCATCTAGTAAACTAGGAGAACAACATTTATATTTGCTATATTGACATATTGTTACTTTCCTATTTGGGTACTTAGAAATAATCTAGCTAACATTAGTCTGTATGCCTTAGGTATCTTGCAATTATATCCAAAAGATGTTTATTTGTGTTATAACGCACAAGTTTTGATAGATCCTGAATCTACACACTTGTTTGTCGCACCTTAGTTTGCTGAAAAGTTGAGAAAATTAGGAGGCATTCCAGAACCTCTTGATTTTATTTTGGATGTAACACTTCCAACTGGACAGTCTCTCATGACTGATAAGGTGTATCGCTCAATTCTCGTCTTGATCAAAGACTACTGGCACTACGAAGCGTTAGCCGACTTGATCTTACTTCCGATGCAAGGATACGACATAATCCTTGGCATGGATTGGTTGTTCCACCACCATGCAAATGTTGACTGTGGAAAGAAGATTGCCTCTTTCTGCCCCCAAAAGAAGACATTAGCTAAATTTTACGGAGTACCGTCAACTAATCATTCTTTGATATTCGTGATTTGAGCACGACGATTACTTGATAATGGTACTCAAGGGTATCTTGCTTTTATTCAAAGTAAAGATCAGGAAGCGAAGAAAATTTTAGTTTCAGATGTACCAATTGCCTATGATTTCTCTGATGTTTTCCCTGATGAGTTTCCAAGATTACTGCCTAACAGGGAAGTAGAATTCGCTATTGAATTAGCTCTGGGTACCGAGCCAGTATCAAAGGCGCCGTATCGAATGGCACCGAGAGAGTTGAAAGAACTCAAGGAGAAGTTACAAGAGCTTGTTGATAAAGGCTTTATCAGACCAAGTGTGTCTCCGTGGGGCACACCAGTGTTGTTCATGAAAAAGAATGGTTCGATGCACCTCAGCATTGATTATCGTCAACTCAATAAACTGACGATCAAGAATAGATATCCGCTCCCTTGAATTGACTTTCTCTTCGATTAGTTACAAGGTGCGCGATTATTTTCAAAAATTTACCTACGATTGGGTTATCACCAGATGAAGGTGAAAGCTGAAGATATTTCGAAGATAGCCTTCCAAACTCGCTATGGTCACTACGAGTTTCTCGTCATACCCTTCGGGTTGACCAATGCACCTGCCACATTTATGGACTTGATGAATCAAGGCTTCAAGCCTTATCTTGATTAGTGTATCGTGGTATTCATCAACGATATACTTATCTACTCAAAGACAAAGACAGAGCATGACGACCATCTACGTCTGGCATTGCAAACATTACGAGATTCACAGTTGTATGCTAAGTTTAGTAAATGCAATTCCTGGTTGAATCAAGTCAGTTTTCTGGGTCATATTATCTCAGAAGCAGGTTTTATGATTGATCCTGCAAAGATCGAGGTTGTAGTGTAATGGAAGCAGCCATAGACAGTAACCGAGATACGAAGTTTTCTAGGTATAGCAGGCTATTACCGATGTTTTATTGAAGGGTTTTCATGACTTGCTGGATCACTCACGTTGCTCACTCGAAAGAATGTTAAATTCGAGTGGACTGAGGCATGCGAATAGGGTTTTCAAAAAATAATGAGACTCACTTTCGCACCTGTTTTAGCATTACCATCAGGCAGTGGTGGGTTTGTCGTCTTCAGCGATGCTTCATACAGTGGGTTAGGATGTGTTTTGAATCAATGGGAACGTGTTATTGCATATGGTTTCCGTCAGTTGAAAGACCATGAGAAGAACTATCCCACTCATGTCCTAGAACTAGCAGTGGTCATCTTCGCATTAAAAATCTGGAGACACTATTTGTATGGTGAAACTTTCGAGATTTTTATCGATCACAAGAGTCTTAAATATCTCTTTACCCAGAAAGAGTTGAATTTGAGACAAAGAAGATGGATGGAATTCTTGAAGGACTATGATTGTTCTATTCAGTACCATCCCGACAACGCCAATGTCGTAGCTGATGCGCTCAGTTGCAAATCATCCGCTCAGTTATCTCATCTAGTGACATGGCTACAAAGATGTAAACTACTTAATGACATTGTATCATCGAGTGCCACTCTACGAGTAATATCAACTGGAGGTTTACTTGCTACAGTGATGATCTGAGCTCCACTCTTAGATAGGATCAGAGAGCTCTAGATGCAGGATGCAGAGCTTATTTCCATAAGACAGGGAATACAAAATGGGTTACAGCCAAAATTCTCGATCAAGGATGATGGGTCTTTATTATTCCGAGGTTGAATATGCGTAGTTGATGATAGTGCCTTGCGTTAGGAAATTGTTGAAGAAGCTCACAAATCAGCATATGTTATTCATCCTGGTAGCACAAAAATGTACCAGGATCTAAAGAAGACGTTTTGGTGGAACGACTTAAAACGCGATGTAGCAGAATATGTTGCAAAGTGTTTAACCTGTCAGCAAGTAAAGATTGAGCATAAGCACCCTTCTGGTCTATTACAGCCACTGCCCATTCCAGAGTGGAAATTGGAAAATATTTCTATGGATTTCATTCTCGGTTTGCCCTGCGCTCAGAAGGGTTACAATGCGATTTGGGTGATTGTTCATCGTCTCACCAAATCGGCGCATTTCTTACCCTATTATACGTGATATATAGCATCAAAATTGGCTGAAATTTATCCGAGGGAGATTGTATGATTACATGGGACACCCGTAAGTATTGTGTTAGATCGTGATCCATTATATACTTCATGATTTTGGCAGAGTTTCCAAGAAGGTATGGGTTCCAAGTTAAACTTCAGCACTACGTTTCATCCTCAGACTGATGGGCAGATGGAGAGGGTGAATCAGGTGATTGAAGATATGCTAAGGACCTCTATGCTAGATTTTTAAGGATCATGGGATAAGAACTTACCTCTGATCGAATTCGCATACAATAATAGTTTCCAATCAAGCATCGGCATAGCACAATTCGAGGCATTGTATGGACGCTGATGTAAATCTTTGATTAATTGGGAAGAAGCTGGAGAGCGTTTAATTTTAGGCCCTGATCTGATTGAAAGCACTAATGCGGTTGTTCATGTTATTCAGGAATGATTGAAGAGTTCTCAGAGTCGACAGAAAATTTATGCGGATCTCAAAAGAACAAGTGTTGATTTTCAGGTAAGACCCTACACTGATATGTCCATTGTGAATTCACTGACCTACATTATCATTCTGAAGAATGGTATACAGATTGGCGAGCACGTCTTTATCAAAATCTCTCCGATAAAAGGCGTGATGCGATTTGGGAAATGAGGCAAGTTGAGCCCTCGTTATGTTGGATCATTCCCAGTATTGGATAGAGTAGGAGAGGTCACATATCGACTTGCATTACCTCCACATTTATCTGGCATTCATGGCGTCTTCCATGTGTCTACGCTGAAGAAGTACGTCAGCGATCCAACACATGTGTTGGATTATCAACCGTTAGATATTCAAGAAAAATTTAACGGTGACCGAGGAACCAAGTCAAATTTTGGACTGCAGAGATCAAATCTTGCGAACAAAAAGAATCCCACTTGTCTTGATCCAATGGAAGAATCATGGATCTCATGAGGCTACCTGGGAGCGTGAAGCTGATATTCGCACTCAGTACCCTCATTTATTTCCACAAGGTACATTAATTATGGTACTTAGAAATTTTTATTTCAATGCTTATGATATGACTATGCTTTTCTACACTTAGAATTTGTTATTTTGTTAAAATAAAATTATTTGAAGGAAAATAAACCTCATACCTCAGATCAAATATTTTTATCAATAAACATATCATAATACCATCCCTCCAAGCATGGGTCAAAATATCGTCCGATACCGATACGTATTAGTATCGGACGTGAACGATACATTAAATGTAGCGTTTGATACATTCAATTGTATGGAATGTATCGAACGATACATTCAATGTATCGTTCGATACAGACCGGTACTGATACGTATCGTCCGATACGTACCGATTTTCCAGTCAGACGATATGTATCGGTTTTCTGGCATTTTGATCCATGCCTCCAAGTTTAGATATGACTACTAAGTCATAGACGGACTGACACAGTACCTATCCGAATAATACCATAAGATACGAATAGAAATGTTCATCAAAATAAAATATTTTAACAGCTGGAGACACCTCAAAAACTTTCATAAATATTTTTCTACAGACCCCTTCTCTGTTAAGTACACACTAATACTCAGTGCCTTGCAACCAAGCCCCTTTGGCCTCAAAATCTGGGCCTATATACATCTGATCCCCTTGCCGCGGCAAGGAATAAAGTTGGTCGTGGCAAGTATAGTTGGTTGCCGCGGCATCCCTGTGGAGCATAAGTGGGTCAGAAACCCCTCTTGAGTATGTTTTCTATTATTTTTGCTGTGGGGTTTCTTGTTTCCTCTAGCTTCCGAGCCATATTACCTTCACGTACTCCCAAAAATGAGCCAAAACATCTTGCATGCTACGGATTTCCTCTTGGCAACTCTGTTATTTCAACAGTTCATGCACATTTTTGGTGTCTGTGTGAGGTAAAACCATAACCTTAGCTCTAGTTTTAATTCCTTGCATTTTGATTTAATTAGTATGCCTCCTAGGAAGACTATAGTATCCAAACCCCCAAAGGCATCAGCCAAAGCAAAGGGCAAAGCCCCTTTTACTCCCATGAATGTATCGATCCACCTATGGATCGAGAACAGCCCGTCCCATGGTGGGACGCGAAGGCGATGGAACCCGAGTGGATCGTTGACAATACAGTATTTACAGCGAACGACCAGACGGCATTGTCCATTCAGTATATGGAACAGGCGCGTCTACACGCCTTATACCAACCCTTCCATAATCATTTTTATCCCCGTCTGGTCCGTTTATTTTATCAAAATTTAAAAGTATCACCCGTAGTTGGCCAGCTAGAAACTGAAATTGATAATCAAAAATTTTATTTGAATTTATAAGACATAGCATAAGCTATGGATTGTAGTTCAAATTTCAATGTTAGTCTCAGGCTGCGGATGCCTCGACAAAAGGACGTGAAATTCCATCACATCACTACAAAGATGACTGATGGGCATACCTCTTCTGTCTAAGGCCTTTTAGTCCGCCGCAGTCAATTACCATAGAAGATATGGTTTCTTGACTGTGTTCCGTTGTAATTTGTACACGATGCTACATGAAAGAGAGCGCCGAGATGCTCTCTTACAAGCAGTCTTTGCTGTTCATGAGAACAAATGGAAAGTGGTATGGGACGACATGCAATATGCCAACATCCATTTACAAAGCAACGTCTCTAGCCCCATGCCAGCATGCCCATATCCCCACTTGATTACCTGCCTTTTAGAAGGTCACTTTGATAGTGTCAATCAAGTTCCTCAGGGTGAAGAAGTCCACACCGATAATATGCGGGTCTTTAGCCCAGCAATATGGAGAAATGTGTATCAACAATCATCTCAAGCAGTGCGAAACCGCCAAGCCCAACAGATCCGTCCTCCACCACCTCCACAAGCTACATCCTTATTACCAACCCATGACATCCCCATTCCCCCTCAACCTCAAACTTAAGCACAAACTGAATCGGTTCCTTCGTCCCATGGGACAAACACCATTACTGATTTGGCACAGCTCATGTGAGAAAACCATGAGCAGACTCTACTGCAGTTTGATAATTTATATCGATACCACTACATGCTCCATTAGAAAGTAAACCTCCAGTTAACGTTGCTCGCAGAGTGGCACTCGATGATACAATGTCATTGAGTAGTTTACATCTTTATAGCTGTGTCACTAGATGAGATAACTGAGCGGATGATTGGTGACTGAGCGCATCAGCTATGACATTGGCTTTGCCGGGATAGTACAGAATGGAACAGTCATAGTCCTTCAAGAATTTCATCCATCTTCTTTGCCTCAAATTCAACTCTTTTTGCGTAAAGAGATATTTAAGACTCTTGTGATCGGTAAAAATCTTGAAAGTTTCACCATACAGATAGTGTCTCTAGATTTTGAATGCGGAGATGACCGCTGCTAGTTCCAGGTCATGAGTGGGATAGTTCTTCTCATGGTCTTTCAACTGACAGGAACCATATGTAATAACACGCTCCCATTGATTCAAAACACATCCTAACCCACTGTATGAGGCATCGCTAAAGATGAAAAACCCACCAATGCCTGATGGTAATGCTAAAACAGGTGCGAAAGTGAGTCTCCTTTTTAATTCTTGGAAATCCTGTTCGCATGCCTCAGTCCACTCGAATTTAACATTCTTGCGAGTGAGCTGCATGAGTGGTCCAGCTAGTCGTGAAAACCCTTCAACAAAATGTCGGTAACAGCCTGCTAGACCTAGAAAACTTTGGATCTCGGTTACTATCTATGGCTGCTTCCATTATACTACAGCCTCGATCTTTGCAGGATCAATCGTAATACTTGCTTCTGAGATAATATGACCCAGTAAACTGATTTGATTCAACCAGAAGTTGCATTTATTGAACTTAGCATACAACTGTGAATCTCGTAATGTTTATAATACCAGACGTAGATGATCGTCATGCTCTATCTTTGTCTTTGAATAGATGAGTATATCGTCGATGAATACCAAGATACGGCTTGAAGACTCGATTCATCAAGTCCATGAATGCGGCAGGTGCATTGGTCAACTCGAAGGGTATGACGAGAAACTCGTAGTGACCATAGCGTGTTCGCAACGCTGTCTTCGAAATATCTTCAGCTTTCAGCTTCATCTGGTGATAACCCTATCATAGGTCAATTTTTGAAAATAATCGCGCTCCTTGTAACTGATCGAAGAGATCGTCGATTTGAGGGAGCGGATATCTATTCTTGATTGTCAGTTTATTGAGTTGACGATAATCAATGCTGAGGTGCATCGAACCATTCTTTTTCACGAACAACAGTGGTGCGCCCCACGGAGACACACTTGGTCTGATAAAGCCTTTATCAACAAGCTCTTGTAACTGCTCCTTGAGTTCTTTCAACTCTCTCGGTGCCATTCGATACGGTGCCTATGATACTGGCTCGATACCCAGAGCTAATTCAATAGCGAATTCTACTTCCCTGTCAGGCAGTAATCCTGGAAACTCATCAGGGAAAACATCAGAGAAATCATAGGTAATTGGTATATCTGAAAGTGAAATTTTCTTCGCTTCCTGATCTTTACTTTCAATAAAAGCAAGATACCCTTGAGCACCATTATCAAGTAATCGTCATGCTCAAATCGCAGATATCAAAGAAAGATTAGTTGACGATACTCCGTAAAATTTAGCTGATGCCTTCTTTTGGGGGCGGAAAGAGACAATCTGCTTTCTACAATCAACGTTTGCATGGCTGCTATTTGTGATTCGCAGGCCTTGTCCTGTATCGGGCTTACGTACGGGAACCCTCCAGGCTGTACATAGTATACACGATCTATATTTCGGGTCTCAGATGACCGCATCTTCCCTTTGCTTCTATTAATTGTATATATGATCTATAAGGACGCCACTTGATGCACTCGTTATCCAATGATCTTCCCAGCATGAAAGCATGTAAAAAGTATAAGACAGGTAGGGAATTTACCTTGTCTCCATCTATTTGTTTTTCCTTATTCTCATCAAAGATTGTAAATTAATGCTAATGATTTGTAGAAAATTAGAATAATACCTATTCTCGTTTATTGATCAAATGCGTATAATCTTATGTGTTATATACGTGAACCCTGAACAGTTGATGATGAGTATAAATTATAGCAAGTAAATGTCAAAATCACATGATAGTCAGATCAGTTATATATATACATTGAAAAATTATGATAGTTTTACATGCTGAGGCAGTTTAGGAGATTAAATAGATTTAGTGTACTCTATGCTACATGTATTGCAGTTTAAACATGCAAGTTCTTTAATTTCAATGCATCAGTCATATTGCATCTTTCAATGTTGTTATTTCATCTTGAGTCAAGTGATCCCGCTAACTCGGGAGCTTGAATTTCTTGGTTCAAGTGATCCCGCTAACTCGGGAGCTTGAAAAGTGATTCCGCTAACTCGGGAGCTTGACAAGTGATTCCGCTAACTCGGGAGCTTGATTTATCCTGGTCCAAGTGATCTCGCTAATGTTAATATTAATATTAATATACTAAACAATATATTATTAATATATTAATATATATTAATATTATATTATATTAATATTATAATATATTAATATACTTATATTAATATATTAATATACTAATATTAGTATATTAATATATTAATATATATATTAATATCAATATACTAATATTAGTATATTAGTATAATAATATATTAATATATATTCATATATATTAATATTAATATATTAGTATATTAATATTAATATACTAAGTCATAGACTGACTGACACAGTACCTATCCGAATAATACCATAAGATACAGATAGAAATGTTCATCAAAATAAAATATTTTAATAGCTGGAGACACCTCAAAAACTTTCATAAATATTTTTCTACAGACCCCTTGTCTGTTAAGTACACACTAATACTTAGTGCCTTGCAACCAAGCTCCTTTGGCCTCAACATTTGGGCATGTATACATCTGACCCCCTTGCCGCGGCAAGGAATAAAGCTGGCCGCGACAAGTCACTTGCCGCAGCAAGTATAGTTGGTTGCCGCGGCAACCCTGTTGAGCATAAGTGGGTCCAAAACCCCTCTTGAGTCTGTTTTCTGTTATTTCTGTTGTAGGGTTTCTTGTTTCTTCTAGCTTCCGAGCCATACTACCTTCATGCACTCCCAAAAACAAGCCAAAACGTCTTGCATGCTACGAATTTCCTCTTGGCAGCTCTCCATTTTCTGTTATTTCAAAAGTTCATGCACATTTTTAGTATTTGTGTGAGGTAAAACCATAACCTTAGCTCTAGTTTTAATTCATTGCATTTTGATTTAATTAGTATGCCTCCTAGGAAGATTGTAGTATCCAAACCCCAAAAGGCATCAGCCAAAGCATAGGGCAAAGCTCCATCTACCTCCCATGAACGTACCGATCCACCTACGGATCGAGAACAGCCCGTCCCATGGTGGGACGCGAAGGTGATGGAACCCGAGTGGATCGTTGATGATACACTACTTACACCGAACAACCAGACCGCATGGTTCATTCGGTATATGGAACAGGCGTGTCTAGACGCCTTATACCAACCCTTCCATACTCATTTTTATCCCCGTCTGGTCCGTATGTTTTATCAAAATTTAAAAGTATCACCCGTAGTTGGCCAGCTAGAAACTGAAATTGATAATCAAAAATTTTATTTAAATTTACAAGGCATAGCGCAAGCTATGGATTGTAGTTCAAATTTCGATGTTAGTCTCGGGCTATGGATGCCTCGACAAAAGGATGTGAAATTCCATCACATCACTACAAAGATGACTGATGGGCAGACCTCTTCTATCCAAGGCCTTTCAGTCTGCCGTAGCCAATTACAACAAAAGATGTGGTTTCTTGACTATGTGTTCCATTGTAATTTGTACCCAATGCAACTTGAAAGAGAGCGCCGAGATGCTCTCTTACAAGCCTTATTTGTTGCTCATGAGAACAGATGGGTGAATGCCCCAAAAGTGGTATGGGAAGGCATGCAATATGCCAACATCCATTTTCAAAGCATCGTCTCTAGCCCCATGCCAGCATGCCCATATCCGCGCTTGATTACCCACCTTTTAGAAGGTCACTCTGATAGTGTCAATCAAGTTCCTTACCAAGTTCCTCAAGGTGAAGAAGTCCACACCGATAATATGCGGGTCTTCAGCCCAACAATATGGAGATGTGTATCAAAGATCATCTCATGCGGTGCGAAACCGCCAAGCCCAACAGATCCGTCCTCCACCACCTCCACAAGCTTCACCCTTAGTTCCAACCCAAGACATCCCCATTCTCCCACAACCTCAAACTCAAGCACAAACTGAATCGGTTCCCTTGTCACATGGGACATACACCATTATTGATTTGGCACAACTCATGCGAGAAAACCATGAGCAGACTCTTCTACAGTTTGATAATTTATATTGAAATCACTACATGCTCCATCAGCAAATTGATTATATTGAAGCCACCAATATCATGATGGAGCATACTTTTCAGATAGCTTCAAGTCCTTACATTGGGCGGGCTCAAAACTATGTCTTGCAATACACCCGTAATGCAGCCTTACTCGTGCCAGAATTCCAGCAAGACTTTTAGCAATAGGATGTTGGTCCTTCATCAGTTGGTCAGCAACAGCCGAGTCCACCACCTGGTGAGTCACAAACTCACATGTTAGCAGTTTTGGTCTATGTCATTTCAATTCAAAATCTGAGTAATTTAAATTCCTATAGCTATTTCATCTCAAATCAAGCTAAGCTAACTGAACTAGAATGATATTGTCTAGTTAGATTCTATGTACCTCATGCATGTATATGTAGTGTGTTTTCGTGATTTATATATCTATGTTTATCATAATGCTAATACTTTTGTGGATTGAAAATACCACATATAGTAGACGTATGCAAAAAAAAGTCATTGGATACACCCTTGATTTTGCAGGGGATAGGGATAATTGCAGGGGATATCAGGATCAGTATAAAGTCATTGGATACACCCTTGATTTTTAAATCTTCCCACCATAACCTGATTCACATTATCGTCTCGATTTATTTTTGAGGACGGAAATTCTTTAAATAGGGGAGAATGTAACGGATGCCTTGTTAAAACCATACTAGTGAGGGCACGGGTCCGGTTAGACGTATGCAAAAAAAAATATATAACAGAAAAAGGCCTCTATACGTTAATGTGTAGCATAACTTGTTCAATTAATTCGGTCCTAGTAAGTAATAATAGTAGAAGTATGTAGGAAACCCAAGTATGTAGGAGTGTGTATGGTGCTTTACACTAAAGCCAATTCCAAAGTTAGGCCTATTTCGCTTTAGGCATGTAACCTTGTAATTCAAATATCCTTATTGTAGCTTATTGGCCTATACAAAGTAAATGCCCATATAGGCAGTACATAGAAACCCAGCTCAATGGCTTATATCCTCTTATATATACAACGATAAATAAACTTGCTTGTTTTTAGCTGAGCTATACATAGCCACTAAGTAGTGGAGTTGCATGGGAGACTACCTCGGCAAGCTTATAAGCTACTTGCATGGTATATTGACTACACGACTCGATGAGTCATTTTGCCTTTGCATGCACGCAAAGTGCAACTACCATGTATAAAAATACAAGATAACTCCCTTCATCTTCCTCGTTTCAATCCCTTGTAAGCCGACCCTGCAACTAGGGATACTGTAGCCAAGTACATAAATCCTAGCCCGCCATGAAAATCCCTGTTAGGTGTTAAGTTGAGGAGACCTCTATAGTTCACTGGCTCAGCAAGCGCAATGGTAATAGATGTCAGCATCGCACTATTGAGACCACAAATTGACCAAAAAGGTACGATAACGAACACCGTACGTATCAAAATTATAAGAGACTTGCTATGTGGTGACGAGCATCTGAATCACATCGGCAACACAGAGTGAACATGATATACTGTTGGTTACTGCTGAAGTGATGAGATATATCGTGAGTAAGACAATATGTCTAGATATATATTTCTAATTATAACCTATATATAGATAGATCTCGATATTTCTCACCTATATATATATATCTATCCTATATATATGATAACCTACAAAGGCACCTAATGGCACTAACCATCACTAAGTAAGGAAGAAGCACCACGGCACTCTGGCCTTAAGCTTGTCGCGGCAAGCTTGTGAGCTTGCCGCAGAAAGGTCCTCCACAAGGCTGCTTGCCACGGAAACCTAACAAGGCTTGCCGCGGCAAGGTCTTTAGCTAGATACTTGCCGAGGCAAGCCTAGGCATGGCTACTATTTGTGCTTCGCAGGCCTTGGTCTGTATCAGGCTAACGTATGGGAACCCTCCAGGGTTGTACATAGTATACACGATCTATATATCGGGTGTCGGATGACCCCATCTTCCCTTTGCTTCTATTAATTGTATATATGATCAATAGGGACCCTATAGGTGCCACTTGATGCACTCGTTATGCAATGATCTTCCCGGCATGAAAGCACGTAAAAGTATAAGATAGGTAAGGAATTTACCTTGTCTCCATCTATTTGTTTTTCCTTATTCTCATCAAAGATTGTAAATTAATGCTAATGATTAGTAGAAAATTAGAATAATACCTATTCTCGTTTATTGATCAAATGCGTATAATCTTGTGTGTTATATACATGAACCCTGAATAGTTGATGATGAGTATAAATTATAGTAAGTAAATGTCAAAATCACATGACAGTAAGATCAGTTATATATATACATTGAGAAATTATGATAGTTTTTCATGCTGAGGCAGTTTAGGAGATTAAATAGATTTAGTGTACTCTATGCTACATGTATTGTAGTTTAAACATGCAAGTTCTTTGATTTCAATGCATCTGTCATATTGCATCTTTCAATGTTGTTATTTCATCTTGAGTCACATGATCTCACTAACTCGGGAGCTTGATTTTCTTGGTCCAAGTGATCCTGTTAACTCAGGAGCTTGAAAAGTGATTCCGCTAACTCGGGAGCTTGATTTATCCTTGTAGACACCCAAATTTGGCCCAAGGCCCAATCGAAACACCTTTCGAGAGAGGCGCAATTCTGAGTTTTTGATGACGTGTATCGAACCTTTAGGAACCCCCCTAGAACCCTTTGGAACCTTTCCAAACATATAGAAATTACCCTAGATCCCTTAGGAACCTGACCCGAACCTTTAAAAATTAATCCCGACCCTTAGAACACGTTCTGAACCTAAACCTAACCTTATCAAGAAAATGGTTGAGGAGGGGTACACCGAAACTAGCTACAGCCCTCTACTATGATGGAATCTCATACCATTAAAAAGTAGAGGTCATCAGCTTTCCAAAGGTCTAAGAATTTCCCCAATCGGAGGTATACATCAAAAGATACGGCAAACCGAGCCCAGAGGGCATAAGTGTAAATTCATGTGGGCCCCCTAGGGATTTGGCACAACTAATAGTTGCACCAGTTATAATTTTTCCTGGCGTAACTATTAGTTGCGCTAGGCAAGTTCTCCTAGATTTTAAGCCTAGCGCAACTATTAGTTGTGCCAAGGTTAAAGGTGGGGCCCAACCTCGCGAACCAACTTTCAGGCACTGTTTAAAACTGTTTTACTGTACATTTGCCTGGCGCAATTCTTAGTTGCTCCAGGCATATGAACAATAACCTCTAGATTTTGCCCCGAAAATCATGATTGGGGTTTGACTTATTGACCACCTTGACCTTTGGGGTGTGTTTTGCTAGTTCTGTTGCACCCATTCCCTACCTATTTACAACCCTTCAAGTGGCTTAAGGCCTCACCCCATCATCCACCATTGGAGGACCTTCTCACACATCTCAAGGCTCCAAAAACCTTACGAATCCTTAGATGTGAGATTACCTAATTGCTAAACCCATTTAGCTCTTAAGTGATCTCCTAATCCACCCATTTCTTATAAATAGAGCCCCCCACCACTTGGTTTAAGGGTTGAGAATTTTTGCCTCAGAGAGAAAGAGCTTAAAGTGAGAAGATCTTTCTCCCTTTGGTGCACCATTGCTCATACAAATTTCAGAATTTCAAAACCTCATTCCATGCTTTACCTTTCCTAAAAAGCCTCTAGGTTAGGTGTGTGCTATCCATTTGCCTCCCTTCTCTACCTCTTAGCTAGTAAGCCTTAGTGGTTAGAACCCCTCTTTCCACCATTTAAGCCTTCAAAAGCTCATCAAAAGTAAGCCACACAAGGCTCTCCTATGGTGATACAAGGGCTCAAGGGCTCTGGCTCTCCCCTTTCTTCTCCTATCTCTTCCTTAGCTCTTCCTATCCTCCCATTTGTGCCGTTACGCCGCCGAATTTTCGGTAGAAATGGAAGGGCACAAATAGGATTTGAGGCCCATTTGGGCAAGAGGAAGCCATTTTTTTTTCTTTTACTTTATTTTTGTGTTGGCCATTAGTAGAGATCGCGTTAAGCGGGTTGATCGGGTGCCTAACACCTTCCCGATCGTTAACCGAAGCCCCTACCCAAGAGCCTTTGGTGTGGACCAGATTTAGAGTCATATTTGTGACACTTTGGTGCTTATAAAAATGATATAGGTATCCCGGGACACCAAAAGCTCCGGGTGGCAACTCTATATTTTTGCAAGCGAGCGCATCGCCGCGACGGGATCGTCACAAATCCCATGATTGCACAGATGGTGACTCTACTAGGGATAGCTTGTAGAACTTTTCCTTGAAATTTACCCTTTTTATTTTTATTTTACTAACCATTTTGCTATTTTTTTATTATTTATTTTATTTTATTTTTGTTTTATTGACCCCCTACTTTTCCGTCATTTACATGCCTTAGCCGATCGGCGGGCTTACTTGTGCATTGTCTTTATTTTTTCCTTACATTTCCGTCATCTTTGGTGCCTTAGTCGATTGGCTGGCCTACTTGAGCATTGTCTTTCAATTTCTTTAATTTTCCGTCATTTAAAGTGCCTTAGCCGATTGGCGGGTCTACTTATGCAAATATATTCTGACAGTGGACGTCGGCCTGTAGTGGCGGCACGTGGTCATCACCCCCGTCTTTTGGACTAAAGAAAACTTTCATAAAAAAAAATGTTTTGAAAAAAAAAAGTTAAAATTGGATCAAGAATAGGGAGATTGATTAACTTGTTTTTACGGGGTAGATTTTTAAAGGGTTGGGTTTAGGCACACATACAACCACCCGGGTCTTAGTATGGCGGCAGCCCCTAGTGGTGATAATCCAGAAAAGTCCCAGCCCACCTAGTATCTGAGAAGGCGCTTGCGCCGGAGGTATATCGGGTAGGTTCCTATTCCAAAGCTTAAAACCCTTGGGGAGCATGCTAGCGAGTTATAACGGACTCAAACCCTTTAGGCGCGGTGAAGAGAGAACCGATCCCAAAAAAGAAATAGCTCAGTTCCCGGAAGCCTAACTTCTATAAAACCCAAAAAAAAAGACCCACCTTCAGGCTGTTGTTCCCTGCTATTTTAGAATCTAGAGCATCATTTTTGCCTGGCGCAAGTATTAGTTGCGCCAGTACAAAAATTGGGAATTTATAACTAGCACAATTATTAGTTGAGCCAGCTTTAAATCCACCACTTTTACCTTAGCACAACTAATAGTTGCGCCAGTGTAAAAAAGAGGCCCTGCTACCTTGGCGCATGTATTAGTTGCGCCAAGTCTACCTGGACAGCAGCAGCCCGAAATCTGAGGCTTTCTCACCTCCCAAGTCCCCCAATTAGTGTGCTTAGTACCTTTATTTGGGCCCCGCCATTTCTGACACTCAATAAGCCCCTGCCGATCAAAAGAAGGCAACTTCTTTTTGACTCATTCCGGGGGATCGGGTTGCTTGCCTCGAGAAGGGAATTCTAAGGTCTTGGAACCTTTATTTTTTAAAATTTTCTCAAAAAAATTAAACAAAAAAAAAAGTAAAAATAAAATTAGAACTAAAACAATATATAGTTTGTGGTGCCGGCACAACGGCATCATCTTGCCCTCCACCGTCCCGTAAGGGAAGAGGGAGGAGGATTTTTGGGCCTTATACAAGGCACCCTTACCCAACCCGTTCTCAAAGGATGTCGTGGGTAGTGGACCCGATTTACGCCGATCCCGACTCATCCCCGCCGCATTCTTCCACCCACTCCCATTCGAGAGAAGCCTTCACATCCATCCCCATCACCCTCTCCCCTTTTACCGTTATCAGCCCGTTTGGCGCCCCCATTTTCCCAACCACTACCCCCCAATATATCTAAAGTCCAACCCCCCATTCTCCATCTTTTGCTCAAACCATACCCATACCAAGTCCAACCCATTTCCCTTCCACATCCACACAAAACCCATTCTCCCAATCCACATCCATGCCCCATTTCCCATCTTCCCCCTATAGGCCCGATCCACCCACATTCACATACACCACTTCCTCCCTATCCAACCCCCCGCAAATCCCCCCATCTACCTTGGTCATGCCCATTTTTATTGGGGCCATGCCCGGTTTTTCCCAAACACCTACACCTAACCTTTCATCATCCCCATACATCCACCATACCTTCCCCTTTCCCAATGACCCATCTCATCCACCCCATATCCCACTACCTACCATGGCCATGCCCGATCATATCGGAGCCATGCCCAATTTTTCCTCCACATCCCCCCCATCTACTTCTCATCACCCCTTAAATCCACCATCTACATCCGATCTCCCCTCCATGGCCATGATGGAGGAGATGTTCCCAGCCTACTCCTCATGGAAGGCTTTTCAAAATACCTCTCCTCCGCACCCCATGCCCATGAACCCATCCCATACCCTAGCCAATCTCCAGGCCTCACTCCCCCATGACCCCCATCAACCCCCTATAATCCACACCGTCCAAACCCCCATTACCCACATGCCCCAAGGCCCCATGGCCCAACCTCCCACTACCCATACACCCCAAGGCCTAATGGCTCAATCTCCAAACTCTCACATGCCCCAAGGCCCATTGGCCCAAACCCCCTTTTCCCATATATCCCAGGGCCCCATGGCCCAATACCCTACCACCCAAACCTACGCAGGGCCCATGGCCCAGACCTATCAAGGCCCATTGGGCCACACCCATAAGAGCCCATTGGGCCATACCCATCAAGGACCCATGGCTCAAACCCATCAAGGGTCCATGACCCATCAGGGTCCATTGGGCCAGACCCATCAAGGGCCCATGCCCCAGACCCATCAGGGCTCATTGGGCCAGACCCACCAAGGACCCATACCCCAAACCTATTAAGGGCCCAAAGCCCAAATCTACCAAGGATCCGTGTCTCAAATCCACCAATGGCCCTTAGCCCAACCTTATCATGACCAAGGCTTCGTGGCCCAAGCCTAAACCCCACACTCATACCTTCCGCAATACCCCCAACATTTCACCTAGCCTCCACACCCAGGTCAAACCCTACTCCAAACCCAATTTTCCCATGGCCCCACACCCCAAGGCCATCTCCAAACCTTTCCCCATACCCAATGGCCCCTTCAGGCCCCACCTCAAAACCAAAATCCCATCACCCAACAAACCTTTCCTCATCCCCAGTGGGCTCACCCAACCCCCACTCATGTCATTCCCATCCAACCCGTGCAACAACAACAAGAGAATCCCACCCTCACTACACATTATGCTGACCAGCAGTATGAGGAAGACGAGATTAGGAATAGCGGGGCCTACACTGGGGTAATTGAACCCCTAAATTTGTTAGATTATTTTCCTAACCTGACTCCGCAAATTGAACCCTTAGATCTCAGGGCATACTTTTCACCACCCACTCCCGTCAATTATGTACATATCAATGCATACCAACCATATACAACCACCCCCACCAATTACCCAATAAACCAACGGGCCCCCAATCCTCTCCCGCTAATAAATCATCAATGGCCTGCTCCCACACCATTACCCCCAGTTCAACCACCTGCCAAATCTGCCACTCCCATCAATTACCCTATGGCCCATCAAACTGCCAATCCTCCATCCCCCATCAGTTACCAATGGCCTACTTTCACCCCTTTTCCCCCCGTGCCACCACCCTCAAGCTTCACCACCCCATTTGGCCCAATTTTTTCACCCAACCCGCTACCACCGAAATAAATCAGGTGTTGCCCACACCTCCTGAGCCCGCAGTACAAGTGCCTCAAGTACCGACAGCCATACCTTCCCAGCTCTCGGGACCAACCTATGATCCTCATCAAGTTCCGCTAAGCTACGAGCAAACAGATGTCAATGCCGGCTGTAGCAGCAGAGAGGGGATAGTGGACTTTGTCACGCAGTCTGGGAGGATATCAAAGCAACCAGAAGCACCGGTAGCAGCACAAGCCCAACCAGAGGGGAAGAAGGATAGCTCAGTAAACCCCTTCAAAAAAATGAGTCGGGAACATATACTAGAGATTCAGCTAAGGAGAATGCCCGCCCATATCACTGTGTGGGATCTGTTAATGACGTCTCCACTCTATTTCCAAGCATTGATGGGGGCGTTGAAAAATGCGCATGTGTCACTCCAAGTTAGCCCCGTGAAGTCAGGCAGATAATTGGGCAAGTGATGGCTCTGAACGCCATTTCATTTTCTGATGCTGACTTGTCGGAAGAAGGTAGCCACTCGAAGTCTCTGAATATAACGGTCGAGTCTGAAAACATGATAATCCCCTTGGTTCTAATCGACAACGGGTCCGTATTGAATATATGCCCATTAAGAACTGCCACTAAGATCAGGATCGATCCATGCATGTTAAGGCCTACCAGAACCAACGCTAGAGGATTTGACAATACTAAGAGAGAAATAATGGGAGAAGTTGATCTTGAGCTGTTGAAAGGGCGAATGACCTTTTCCATCTTGTTTCAAGTAATGGATATCAAATCCTCGTTTAATCTATTGTTAGGGCGCCTGTGGCTGCACGAGGTCGAAGCCATACCTTCCACTTTGCACCAGAAACTCAAGTTTTCATCTGGGCACAAGATTATCACGAACGTTAGTGAGGGATGCAGCGAGAAAGAAAAGGCTGCCAATAGCATTGAAAAACCCAATTTGTTGGATATACCGCACACCGCTGAGGACGTCGACCTCCACAGTTTTGAATATGACGTATCGACGATACTCTTAGCGCCCATTGAGGGCATCATGCGTAAAATGGGAGGCGGTATGGTAGCAGCAGTGACTATGCTCTAAAAGTGGGGCTATCAAAAAGGCCGAGGGCTTAGGCCTAGACTGTAAGGCAGAAGAGAGCTAGTTGTGGCCAAAGGACAGAAAGCACGATTTGGGCTAGGATACAAGCCCACGGAGGAAGAGGTTCGAGAGGCTAAAGAGAAAGTCAGGGTCGCCGCAGCTGCAAGAGCTCGAGGAATCAACATAGAAGATAAACCTCGCCCTAGGCCGCACATTAGAGATTCCTTTGTCAGCGCAAGGGTCAGAAAGATCAATCAAAATAGGGTAACCTATTTAACCCCACACAAACCCATAGCCCCTGCCCATCCCACCAATCCCAACATCTCCCTTCCCAACCTAGAGATAGATTTGGCCATGTTATCCCTCTTCGAGGAATGAAGGCCAGTACCTGAACAAACACCCCCTGTGGTAAATTATCGTAAAACGGTATTAACATTTGAGGACATCATCTCGGACGAATTGGGGATCAATATGATGGAGGCTGACTCCAATAAGCCATATCAGTTAGCACCCTCCATCGAAGCAGGTAAAGGAGCGACCCCCTAGGTACGTAACTGGGATCTTTGCCCCAAACCTTGGAAGCGGGGAGTGGCCTAACATTTGACACCCGTTTCTAAAAAAAAAATAACCTATAAAAAGTGAGATAAGCCCTTGGCAGGAAATACTCTGTATATACACAGACTCGTACTACCAAGGGTCTGTCTCGGAAGAAAACAAAAATCTCAAAAACATTGAAAAAATACAAAATCTCAAAAACATTGAAAAACTCCAAAGTCTAAAAATATAGTCATTTAAAATTTCAGAAAAAGTCCCACAAAAGGATGCCTTAATCGGAATACCCATCCCACGTAAAATTGACCCCTTCCCTATAGAAATACAAGAAGAGTAGGTGTTACGAGTCTGGATGAGGATGGTCCTTTGGAGGAGCTCCCCAATGAGCTCCTTCACCTGTTCACCAACTTTTAGCATGGCCCTACCCCCGCTGCGAAGAGACAGAGGATATCAATCTAGGGACTGAGGAGATTCCTAGAATAACCAAGATCGAAACATCACTGTCTCCTGAAGAAATAAAAGGCATGATCGACTTCCTTCGATCATACCAAGACATTTTTGCCTGGTCGTACAAGAACATGCCTGGTCTGGATACCAATTGGTCGAGCATGAGTTGCCCCTCTACCCTGATATGAAGCCAGTTAAGCAGAAGCTGAGGCATCTCGGACTCGAATGGATGCTGAAAGTCAAAGATGAGGTCGTTAAGCAATATGATGCGGGGTTTCTCATGGTATCTAAATCCTCGCAGTGGCTGGCCGATATCTTGCTTGTACCAAAGAAAGATGGAAAGGTCTGCATGTGCATCGACTTCCGTAATTTGAACAGAGCGAGCCCAAAGGATGATTTCCCATTGCCACACATCGACATCTGGTCGATAACACTGCTAAGCACAGGATGCTTTCTTTTATGGATGGATTCTCAGGATATAATCAGATAAAGATGGCAGAGGCAAATCAAGAGAAGACAACCTTTATCACTCCTTGGGGAACCTTCTGCTACAAAGTCATGCCGTTTGGGCAAAAGAATGCCAGTGCGACATACCAAAGAGCTATGATTGCGCTGTTTCACGACATGATGCACTGAGAGATTGAGGTGTATGTTGACAATATGATAGCCAAGTCACCAGAGCGAGGCGATCACTTGGTAAACCTTCAGAAGTTGTTTGAGAGGTTGAGAAAGTATCGGCTATGTTTGAATCCACAGAAGTGCGCTTTTGGTGCTATGTCCAAAAAATTGTTAGGATTCATTGTCAGCCGGAGAGGGATAGTGGTCGACCCAGTCAAAGTCAAAGCTATCACTGAAATGCTGCCACCGTCTACTGAGAAGGAAGTTAGAGGGTTCTTGGGCAGAATATAATATATTAGTCGGTTCATTGCATAGCTAACGTCCATATGCACGCCGATCTTCAAGCTACTAAGGAAGAACTCACCCGTTGAATGGAATGATGATTGTTAGGCAGCATTTGATAAGATCAAAAGCTACCTCCTTAACCCACCTGTATTGGTACCACCCGAGCTAGGGAGACCACTCTTGATGTATCTCTCCACGACGGAAAAGGAGCAGCCCCTCAGGTACGCAACTGGGCATCTTTGCCCCAAACTCTAGAAGCAAGGAGTGGCCTAAAGTTTGGAACATGTTTCCCAAAAAAAACTAACCTATAAAAAGTGAGATAAGCACTTGGCAGGCAATACCTTGTATATACATAGACTCGTGCTGCCAAGGCTCCGTCTCCGAAGAAATATAAAATCTCAAAAACATTTGAAAAATACAAAATCCCAAAAATATAGAAAAAATACAAAACCCAAAAATATTGTCTTTTAAGATTCCGGATAAAGTCCCACAAAATGATGCCTTAACCGAAATACCTGTCCCACATAAAATCGACCCCTTTCCTGTAGAAGTACAAGAAGAGGTAGGAGTTACGTGTCTGGACGAGGATAGTCCTTTGGAGGAGCTCCCCAATGAGCTCCTTGACCAGTTTATCGACTTTGAGCATGGTCCTACCCTCGTTGTCAAAGAGACAGAGGATATCAATCTAGGGACTGAGGAGATTCCTAGAATAACCAAGATTGCAACGTCGCTGTCTCCCGAAGAAACAAAAAGCATGATCGATTTCCTTCGATCATACCAAGATATTTTATCCAGGTCCTACGAGGACATGCCTGGTCTAGACACTGATTTGGTTGAGCATGAGTTGCCTCTCTACCCCCATATGAAGCTAGTTAAACAGAAGCTGAGACATCTCCGACCTGAGTGGATGTTGAAAGTCAAAGATGAAGTCATCAAGCAGTATGACACAGGGTTTCTCATGGTATCCAAATACCCGCAGTGGCTAGCTAGTATTATGTCGGTGCCAAAGAAGGATGGAAAGGTTCGCATGTGTATCGATTTCCATAATTTAAAAAGGGCGAGCCCGAAGGATGATTTCCCACTGCCACACATCGACATCTTGGTCGATAACACTGCTAAGCACGGGATGCTTTCATTTATGGGTGGATTCTTTGGATACAATCAGATAAAGAAGACAGAGGTCGATCGGGAGAAGACTACATTCATTACTCAATGGGGAACCTTTTGCTATTGAGTCATGCCATTTGGCCTAAAGAATGCCGGTGCAACATACCAGAGAGCTATGACCACACTGTTTCACGACATGATGCACTGAGAGATTAAGGTGTACGCCGACGATATGATAGCCAAGTCACCGGAGTGAGGCGATCACTTAGTAAACCTTTAGAAGCTATTTCAGAGACTGAGGAAGTACAGGTTATGTCTGAACCCACGTAAGTGTGCTTTTGGTGCTATGTTCGAAAAATTGTTAGGATTCATACCGTCGGTGGGAGGGATGGGAGGTCTACCGGTTAAAGTCAAAGCTATCATGGAATGCCACCATCTATGAGAAAAAAGAACACCGAGAGGTTCTAGGCGAGAATATAATATGTCGATTCAGGTTCATTGCATAACTGCTCCAATGCTGCGTACAGCGATCTTCAAGCTACTAAGAAAGAACTTACCCGTTGAATGGAATGATGATTGTCAGGCAACATTCGATAAAATCAAAAGCTACCTCCTTAACCCACCTATGTTGGTACCACCCAAGCCATGGAGACCACTCTTGATGTATCTCTCCACGACGGAAGTCTCGATGGGATGTGTCTTAGGGCAGCATGACGAGACAGGAAGAAGAGAACATGCCATTTACTATCTAAGCAAGAAGTTTACTGATTATGAAATGCGCTATTCTCATATGGAGAAAGCATGCCTGGCTCTTATATGGGCTACTCAGAGGCTCCGCCATTACTTGCTATCCTAGGCCGTTCTACTTTTGACCCGCATGGACCCGTTAACATACTTGTTTGAAAAGCCAGCTCTCACTGGGTGGACTACACAATGGCAGTTGTTATTGTCTGAGTTTCACATCACGTATGTCACTCAGAAGTTGATCAAGGGGCAGGCACTCGTTGATCATCTTGCCGACATTCCTTTGCCAGATTATGAGCCTCTGAAAACTGAGTTTCCTGATGAGGACATTCTGTCCATGACGGAAAATGATACTGAAAAAGCAAAAGATTCATGGGTAATACACTTTGACGGAGCAGCAAATGCCGAGGGTTAGGGAGTTGGCGCCATTCTGATTTCGCCGAAAGGATCCCATGTATCAGTCTCTATTAAGCTCAATTTCCCTTGCACAAGTAACATGGCTGAATATGAAGCTTGTGTCGCTGGTCTGTAGGCGGCTCTCAATCTGAATATAACTCACCTTCGAGTGTTTGGCGATTCACAGTTGATCATATGCCAGACGAACGGTGACTGGAAGACGAAAGACGAGAAATGGATCCCCTTTCATGAACACCTCGAGGATCTGATAGCTTGATTCCAAGACGTGACATTCTCATATGTCCCCCGAATAAGGAACCATTTTGTTGATGCACTAGCAACTTTGGTGTCAATGATAGAAATCCCGTATGGTGCTGAGATGAAGCCGATCATGATCAAACAGAGAAGTGAGCCGGCCTTCTGCCTGCAGATTGAGGAACCGATAAAGCCTGATGATGAGCCACCTTGGTTCTCAGATATCAAGAATTTCCTCGAGACACTAACTTTCCCTGAGGGTGCGTCCAAGACGGACCAGCGAACCATTCAAGGTTTAACAGCAGGCTACGTCATTTGTGGGGAATGCCTTTACAAGCAGTCATACAATAATATTCTACTCAGGTGCCTTACTGAAAGTGAAGTGATCAACATCATGAAGGAGATCCATGAAGGAGTATGCAGATCCCACGTCAGCGGTCATATGCTTGCTAAGAAAATTTTGCGGCAGGGATACTTTTGGACCACTATGGAATCAGATTGCTGCAAATATGTTCAGAAATGCTACAAGTGTCAGGAACACTCCAGTCTGATACATTCTCCTACCATCGATCTACACTACATGACCACTCCTTGGCCATTTGCTACCTGGGGCCTTGACGTCGTCGAAATGATTAATCGAAAAGCATCAAATGGACATCGGTTCATCCTCGTCACCATTGAATACTTCACCAAATGGGTAAAAGCGGCATCATATGCCGACATCACGGCCAGTCATGTAGAGAAGTTCCTTAAGAGTAATATTGTGTGCCGATTTGGAGTACCCAAGGATATCATCACAGACAATGGCACCAATTTTGCGAATAAGTGCATCCGAGTCTTCTGCGAGTAGTACAAAATCAAGCACCATTGCTCGTCACCCTATCGACCTCAAACTAACGGAGCCATGGAAGCTGTAAACAAGATGGTCATCTGCATCCTAGAGAAAATGGTCGTCACCTATCGAGATTGGAGTGAAATGCTACCGTTTGCTTTGTGGGCCTACAGAACATCGATTCGTACCGCTACAGGGGCAACACCGTTCTCCCTTGTATATGGAACCGAGGTCGTCCTACCAGTTGAGGTTGAAGTACCCTCGCTCTGAATTCTCATAGAATCAGGCTTACCAGAAGCAGAGAGAGAGAGATCTCGCTTCGAACAATTGATCTTATTGGACGAGAAGAGACTCCTAGCCTTATGCCATACTCAAGTTTACCAGGGCAAATCGCACACACTTATAATAAATGTGTCCGCAGCCAAGATCTGAAGGTAGGAGACACTGTACTGAAGAAGATCTTCCCATCCCTCCACGCCGATCCAAGAGGCAAGTTCAAACCAAACTGGGAAGGACCTTATGTCGTTCGAGAAGTACTATCGGGATACGCCATCAGCCTTGCCACCATGGACGGAGATCATCTTCCTGAGCCCATCAATGCTAGATACGTCCGACGAATCTACGCTTAGTCTATTGTAATAAGGTAAGTAGTGGTAAAACAGATGCGTGACTGCTTAAGAATCATCCAAAAGAGGCCATCATTCCAAACACAGTAGCCAAAAAGTATCCCTAAAAAAGATGATATCCTTTGCTACCTCATTTTGAGCCTGGGCCTTTCTTTCAATAACCCCCTCTCCCAAAACAAAATGTATGTATGTACATAAACAAAAAAAAGAAAGAATTGAAATTACCATCAAAATCTAAGAAATTAGAAAAGCAAAACCTCAAAAAGAGATTGCCTAAAATAAAATGATAAGAATAAAGAATCACGAGGCATGTACAGTAGAACCCCCAAGGAAGAAAGTATGTTGAGAAAACTGAAGCCGTATCAAGGAAACCCTTTTAGCCCAGCATACCTTCAAATCCTAACTTAACCCATGGCCAAGCTACACCCTGAAGGAAGCCCTCTTTGTAGTTTCACAAGTTGTCATAACATCTGTTAAGTCAACACAAGCCGAGTTGTGAGACGACACTAGAACCCCATCGAGCCGGCTATGATGGAATCAACGTCTATGTCGTGGCTATTTTAGAAAAACAAAAAAGAAGAAAGGAGAATAAAAAAATAAAAATACAAGCTCAAAGCAAGATGGACGTGGTGAAAACCTAAAAGGGCATTACGGGTAAAAACAATGAGCTTGTGCGGACCAGGCGAAAACCTGAAAGGGCGCTTAGGGTAAGAGAGCTAAACCCATAGACGTCGTGAAAACCCGAAAGGGCGCCACGGGTAAAAAAAGGAGATAAAAATAAAAGAAAAGAAAAGAGAAAAAATTGAAAAAGAAAGGTTTGGACTGATTGAGAAGATTGATGTTTGAGGAACCCTTTTATTACTCTTCCTATACCCTTTTGTCCGACTTGGCCGCTCATGCTAGTTCGAATCGGGTCCCGACTAGAATTATCTTTGTGAAACCGCACCGTCAAATGCATGACTCGAGGCTAGGAGAAAGGTTTAACTCAATCTAAAGGGATCAACGTTCTGGCCTTGGTAAAATCTGGAACAGTCAGATGGGGTAATCAAATGCCTCGTAGGATTGGACGCAAACTGTGGAGCCCTACGTATGTTTACTTTGCACCTATCTTTGAATGTGGGTCGATCACCCCTCTTACTTACGAAGCTGTTGCATTCAGAATGAATCTTAAATATCAAATACCTTCAAAATCATCCTGAGAAGCGAATGTCTTTCCCGACTATAGGGAGTTCGCAACTCATTCCACCTCGGTTATGCCCAGTAATGTTGCTAAGCGCTTGGGGACCAATTACCTTGAGAAACGAATGTTTAGCCTGACATCTAAGGCTTTCGTTTTCTCACCATGTTACTCATTTGATATTTGAAGTTCATTCTGAATGCAATGGACCCGTCAGTAATGCCTTAGGCCTCTTTGGATGTCTCTTTTCTTTGGCATTCGATCATTAGTGATCGGATACCAAAGAGGGGCATCTGTAGACACCCAAATTTGGCCCAAGGCCCAATCAGAACACATTTCGAGAGAGGTGCACTTCTGAGCTTTTGATGGCATGTATGAAACCCTTAGGAACATTTTCAAACACTTAGGAACCTTCCCTAACCCTTAGGAATTAACTCTAACCTTCTGAAACCCATTAGAACCCTTTCCTGGACCAGTGTCAAACCCTTCTGAGTAGTGGTTGGAAAGAGGAGTAACAAAATTTACACAAACCTCTTCAGAAGCTGAATTATATACCATTGGAAAGAGGGCTTCTCCAGCTTTTTAACAAGCTAAAAATAACCTCAATCGGAGTTATATATCAAACATTTAAAAATTGGGCTATTTTAGAGGAATTTTTGCCTGGCGCAACTAATAGTTACGCCAAGCCATTTTCCCCCAGAATTTACCTGGCACGACTATTAGTTGCGCCAAGCTTTTTTTCCCCCAGAAATAGCCTGGCGCAACTAATAGTTGTGCCAGGTATAAATGTTTCCCCACCTCATGAAGCCAACTTCCGAACTCTATGCACTGTTTTCTTGTACATTTATGCATGCAAACTATTAGTTGCGCCAGGCATATGAATAGTAATCTCTGGATTTTTCCCCGAAAATCATGATTGGGCTTTGACTTGTTGACCACCTCAGTCCTTGGGGTGTGTTTTGATAACTTTATTGCACCATTTTAATGCCTATTTGCAACCCTTAAGTGATTTGAAACACTAACCTATCATCCACCATTAAAACCATTCCCCCACATTTCTAAGCTCTCAAAACCCTAGAAAACCTTAGATTTGAGATTACCTAATTGCTAAACCCATTTAGCTCCTAAGTGATCTCCTAATCCACGCATTTCCTATAAATAGAGACCCCCACCCCTTGGTTTAGGGGTTGAGAATTTTGGCCTAAGAGAGAAAGAGCTTAAAGTGAGAAGATCTTTCTCCCTTTAGTGCACACTTCCCATACAAAATCCAGAATTTCAAAACCTCCTTTGAGTGATATTTTTAACCTTAGATCCCTTAGTTTAGGTATATACTACCCATTTACCTTCCCTCTCTACTTCTTAGCTAGCAAGCCTTAGAGGTTAAAACCCCTCTTTCCCCCATACAAGCCTTCAAGAGCTCATCAAAGCAAGCCAAGCAAGGCTCTCCTACGGTGTTACGAGGGCCCGAGGGCTCCGACTCTCCCCTTTCTTCTCCTATCTTTTTCTAGCTCCCTCCATCCTTCCATTTGTGCAGTTACGCCGCCGACTTTTCAGTAGGGACGGAGGGGCACAAATAGGATTCTAAGCCCTTTTGGGTAAGAGGAAGCTATTTTCTTTTCTTTTACTTCATTTTATTTTTTGCCATTAGTAGAGACTACTTTAAGCGGGTTGATTGGGTGTCTAACACCTTCCCGATCAATAACCAAAGCCCCTACCCAAGAGCCTTTGGTGTGGACCGAAATCAGAGTCATATTTTTAGCACTTTGATTCTCATAAAAGTGAGCTAGGTTTCTCGGGACATTGAAAGCTCCGGGTGGTGACTCTATATTTTTTGCAAGTGAGTGCATCGCCGTGACGGGAAGGTCACAAATCCCACGGTTGCACAGAAGGAAGGCGAGATAGCCCAAGGCACTCCAAGTCGGCGAGCTCACTCTCATTCAAGCTCCCAAACCAGGTTGTTAGAAATTTTGGCCCCAAGCCCAAGGAAGGGGGTAAATTGGCTCCAGGCCCTCCACGTAAGGGAGGGTTAGAAAGCGGGTCCATGAACATACAAAGATCTTTTGAGAAGACAAAAATTGATGTATGGTGATGGACCCGCCTTGGAAAAGCAAGAGCAAAAAGAACCGGTCAAAAGGGCCAAGACAAATAAAAAGGAAGTGATTTTTGGACTAACTCGAGTATATAAGGACCCACTGCTCCCCAGGTTAAACAGGGTGCAACTATTAGTTGCGCTAGTGTTTTTCTCCCCCAGGTTAAGCCTGGCGCAACTATTAGTTGCACCAGCACATTTTGGTCCCCATTTATGCCTGGCGCAACTAATAGTTGCGCCAGTGCATATTTTCTAGGATTTCAACCTGGCACAACTAATAGTTGCGCCACACTACAGTCCCCCCTCTTCAGCTATCCCGGAACCCAGCTATGGGGACTTACACCCCTTCTATTTTTTTCACACACCTCCTTTCACTAACAGTTTGGCAATTATTTTGTTTATTCATATGCAGGACTGATCCTACATCAAAGCATACGCCCAAGGAGTCGCTTTCTGAGAACATTTTTGGCAAACACATCCTGCAGAGAAACAAGTCCGATGCAAAGAGATCATGGCATAAAATCAAAGCATAAATTTTAAAAATATTTTCTAAAAATAATGATCCAAAGTATCACATCAACCATCCCCAAAATGATTAAACAAATCCAAATCGAATTCCAAAGAGTACTGAGTTTTCAAAACAAAAACTAAAGGCCTATTCTTTACTCCCGCCCTTTAATTTATTGCGACAGCGAGAGGAGCTCTGGAAGGTCATAATGTCCCCCACCCTGGACCATACCTGCGAGATCCTACTGAGTAAAGAATGCGACTCCTTAGCACGAGCACGCGGCAAGGCACAGTCAAAGTCAAGAGTTAGGATCAGTTAAGGGACAAATGATAATGAAATGAATGAGAGGAGTAGGGCAGCAAGTTACTCACCGTCTCCACCTCCCTAAGCTCTGCAAGATGACGATGGTACTCTGTATATTCCATGGCCGAGTTGAAATCCTACTTCCAGAATGATATAACATCAATTATCAGGGCAATCTTAAAGCATGTACAATAGGAGGCTAAAACGGAAAGAGATTGGGTCGTCAACAGACTTACCCATGGAACCACCTCAGGAGGAGGGACACGGGCTGCCTCAGCAGAAAGCCGCGCTTGTCAATCCACGTTCGCGCAGAGGCCCGAAAGGAAGCTATCACCCAGGCGTTGGAAGGTCCCATAGACTACGGGCTGATCATCACCGGGGATAACAGCATGAGAGGTACCTGACGAACCAGCACCAGAGGAGCCCTCGCTCAAGGGACCCACACCAGAAGGGTTAGCACCGGAGGGTCTTCCCCTGACATATCAGCTGCACCCGTCCCACCTTCACCATCTGAATCATCCCCTGGAGCAAACAGTGAATAAAATAAAGATCCGCTTAGAAGGAATGAAGGACCGAACTAAAGCATAAAGGGAACTAATCCAAGCTAAGAAGAATTACCTGGCTGAGAGGGCCGCCGAACGTAAGAAAATTGGTGCTAGGTACAAAGCACGGCAAGATAAACTGGTATGGCAGACACTCGTACCAAAGATTATAGTCCCCGAGCACATGGAGAGCATGGATGGGAAGCCCATTGTTGAAGAAGGCCATGGTAAGCTCCTCGATACTGCCAACGGGATACCAAACATCCGTCGGAGGGTCCACATGTATGGCATAATAATCCTAGAATTGGTGCATGACTCACTCCCCCAGATAATAAAATTTGGCCCATGCTCCATAGAAGAAAACGACGTGGCGATTGTTAAATAGGTAGGAAGGGCCTACAGCTGCTTGGTCCCATAAGGGGAATGTAAGGTACGGGTCAGGGAGGATCTGCCCAAGTCAAAAGAAAAAAGAGAGAATCCAAGTAGTTAGCACATTAGTAAAGGGAGATTCCCGAGCTAAAAACAAACAAAGTTGAAAGAGAGTTTTACCTGCTCAGGAACCATCAAGTCAAGTTGGGACCTTAGACCCGTCTCTAAGTGCTTTAAACCTACATATCGGCACCGGGCCTGATTCTAGTTGCTGAGGAGGGGATAGGTGAGCCCCTTCGAGAAAAGAAGCAGGTGCCCAGGGTGAAAGTGATGGTATCCCCATACCTGAAAAGGGGGGCATTGCATAAGAGCGGTCAGTAGCGTATATGGATCATTAAAAAAAAATGGCAAAGGCAAAGGAATGAGGAATTACCTCCAGGGCGGCCCAAATTCCAACAACAGACTTTGAATCTCCGGTCGTGACCCGAGATAAATTGTACATCAGCCATGCATACCCTGCCCCTCCCAAGTCATACCTGTGGACGTCACTCCAATTATTCATCACACTCAACAGGGCTAGGCTGACTCAGCCACCGCTCGCATTGGTGAAAAGGCTCTTACCAAGCAAGACCAAGAGAGTAATGCGGGCTAGGACGATCGCCCACTCGGGCGTGATGTAGAGCACCCTGTCTGGCTGACCCAGATCCACTAACTCATCAGATGTATAAAGTGAGGTTAGCTAAGACATCTTGACCTTGGTGCCATGTGTCTGCCCGCGAGAAGGATAGGCCCCAATCAATCGAATGATGTCCTCTCGACTCGACACCACAAGATCAGATATCGGCATCCCCCCTATCCTGATGCCGGTAATAATGGCCCACTCGACAGGTGTCAAAGTCATCTCTACATACGGCATGTGAAAGGTCATCGTCTCGGGGTGAAACCATTCAATCAGGGCTTTCAGATAGGCAGCGTTGGCCCTCATGACGGGGCAAGATAGAAATTCTCCGAAGCCCACCTGTGCCAAAAGGACCTTTACCATGGGAGGGACATAGAGGTAGAACTCGTGAAAGTCGAGCCACTGCCCACGGAACACAATGTTGGGCAGGTCCTGCACCCAAGAAAATGCACATCAGACCACAGAGGCAAAGCAAAAACTGCATTATGGAAATAAATTGAACCTCTCTTTTACCTTGCCTGCTATCCCGAAATTTGAAATGTGGGTATGCTGTTGGTGAAGGAGGCAGACCCCGGTGGCCTCGCCTGCATCTCGAGCCATGGGCCCGTTCTCTGATCTACTCAGATGAACTGCTCCCCCCGCAGGCTGTAAACTATCTCAGGCCCCTCCTCGTGCCCCTCCTCAGGAATATGCTCACCCTCACCTAACATGATGGGGCAACAAAAGGCAACCACATTAGAATAGATCAGTGGTAAAGGACGATTTTTGTGCTACATACCAAGGGAAGGTAAGTATGCTCACCCTCTCACTGTTCATGGTCAGGAAGTAAAGATGCACACATATATAGGCAAAAAAAAAAAAGCACAGAAAAAAAAAACAACAAAATCCCTTTTAGGTTGAAATGCAAAAAAAAAATCCCCTCCTTTCTATCTTAGAATGTAAAGAAAAAAAAAATAACAATAATAAAAATAATAATAAAATAAACCCACCCCCTTTCTTTTATGTTTAAAAATAAAAGCCATTTTAAAAAAAATTGTCATCAAAACCAAAGGGTCCTTCCTTTATGCCAAAAAAGCGGGGGTTTTAGAAAAAACAAAACAAAAAATCCTTTTCTTCATGGTTCATAAAATCAAAAAAAAAAAAAGCAAAAAAAAAAAAAAAAAAAAAAACAAAAACTCCAAAAAAAAATCCCTCCCTTTATGTACATAAAATTGACAAAAAATCCTCTTTTACAAAAAAAAAACTAAAACCAAAAAATATATATAAATCAATGCCTTAGTTTTCAAACAATAAAATTTTTAGAGGCAAAATCCTTTTCCTTAATTAAGTATAAGAAAGAAAATAAAAAAAAAATTCCCCTTGATTAGTTTTCAATATATATAGGAACCAAAAATCATTTTTTTATTAACCTTTCAAAAAGAAACAAAAAAAAAAAACAACAAAAAACAAACAAAATTTTTCCCTTTTCCTAAATAGTATCCTTGCTTGGTTTTCAAGATAAAAACAAAGAAAAATAATAAACAAAACCCCTTTTCTAAGCACCAATAAAAACATAAACAAAAATTATTATTGTTTACAAATATTAATAAAACCCATAAAACCACAAAAAAAGGCATTATTCAGGAAAAACCATTCACACATTATCAATCAACATGCTTACAATGGAAATAAACGATTTTTCATCTAGGAATGCAAGAACATGATCATATTTGCAAGAAAAAGCAAGAAAAATAAAAGAAAATAGGTGTTAAATGGTTACCTCTTAGAAGAAAAAAGAGTCTTTGATCTAGCGTGAGCCGACGATTGATCCACACAAGCAAAGAAACGGCAATGGGGCATGCGTAGAGGCAATGTAAAGGAACCCTAGGAGGGGGGGGGGGGGAATTTTCGGTTTCAAAGAAGGAGGGGGAGAAAAATTCGAAATAAAGCCCCCCAGCCCGAACTCGAGCTGTTTAAATTCTCCCCAGCCAAGCCTGGTGCAACTAATAGTTGCGCCAGGCAAAATATATAGTGGCCTTGCACAACTAATAGTTGAGCCAGGCACTTAGGACGGGTCTTGGGCCTGGTACGGGCCAGAGGGGAAGACCGATCCTCCCACTCTTTTTGTTTGTTCTGTCACTCCCGGCAGATGCACGCGCTCCCAAGGCAGCATTTCAATCATCCTTCGACTTGCCAAGAGAGCCGTGCTAAAATAAAAGCGGATCGAGATCAATGAGCACCCCGGTCCTACAAAGGAAAATATAAAGAAAAATCCAAAAAAAAAATCCCCACAGAGAGGCCGGAAGTATTCACAAGAAAAATCCACATAAAATAATAGCTTCAAAGATTCCAAAAAAATCACATAAAATAATAGTTGAAAAATTCAAAAACAAATCGCATAAAATGATAGAAAAATCAAAAACAGGTTTGTATTCCCTACAGAGACGCACAAGCATTAGGCGGTAAAATGTCAATATTTTATTCATAATGAAGTTGTGCCATACTAAAGTCCTGAGTCGGAGCTTCGCCTCAGATTTTTGAATCCTACTTTAAGGAAGGAGCAACAGTGTCGGTCCTGGTCAAACAATCAATGTTTCGATCGAGTCGGCTCCACGGCTAAATCTTTGCGACGAGCATTCTGTTTTGGATTCATGTGAACTTGAGTATCTTAAGCTTCAGATTCTCCATTGGTAAAGGTCAATCGTTGGTTGAGACCAACCTGTTGAGAATGAGATTACATGTCAATCAAACTATATGCAACCATGCATTCAGAAGGGTTCATTTCCCTTTTTATTTTCTGCAGGCTTAAAACCTGTATGGGCAACGGTATCCCTATAAAGTGTATGCCATAAGTTTGGGTATCCGTATGATGGTTGCTTATCCCCGTAAATTATACCCGAGCGGGTCTGGGTCGGGGCTTCCATCGACTTTGTTGTTGCTTATTGCCCCTGATGGGTGCATGATTATACGTAGTTAATTGATGTTTATGATCATTGTCAGCAGAGACCAGGATTGGATGTCCCCTCATGGAGATACCCCAATATTTGGTTAGATATGTTCAAGGTAATCAAAGCTGGATGCTCTAGGCCATGTTAATCTAAGGCATGCTTTTGAAAATGGCACACACTCCCAAAAAGCGTTGCGACATCTATTTATTTCGCTCGGGCAGTCATGCTAAATAAACTTAAGGGTCAATGGGTTTGCCCAAAGTCCTCAAACCCTTCTTTCAGCAGCGGCACCCGTAAACAGTCAGATGGGGCCATCAAATGCCTTGTAGGATTGAACGTAAACTGTGAAGCCTTGCGTATGCTTACTTCGTGCCTATCTTTGAATGTGAGTCGATCCCCCCTTTTTTTACTCATGAAGCTGTTACATTCAGAATGAATTTTAAAAACATCGGATACCTTCAAAATCATCCCAAGGAGTTCGTAACTCATTCCACCTCGATTATGCCCAGTAATGTCGCTAAGTGCTTAGGAACCGATTACCTCGAGAAACGAATGTTTAGCCTGGCGTCCAAGGGCTATTTTCTCACCGTGTTACTCATTTGATGTTTGAAGTTCATTCTAAATGTAGCGGACAAGTCAATAATGCCTTGGGCCTCTTCGGATGTCTCTTTTTCTTTGGCATTCGATCATTAGTAATCGGATACCAAAGAGGGGCATCTATAGACACCCAAATTTGGGCCAAGGCCCGATCGAAACACCTTTAGAGAGAGGTACAATTCTGAGCTTTTGATGACGTGTATGGAACCTTTAAGAACCCCCTAGAACCCTTAAGAACCTTTCCAAACCCTTAGGAATCACCCTAGATTCCTTAGGACCCTGACCCGAACCTTTAAAAATCAATCCCGACCCTTAGAACCCGTTTTGAACCTAAACCTAACCTTATTAAGCAAATGGTTGTGGAGGGGTGCACCGAAACTAGCTACGGCCCTCTACTGTGATCGAATATCATACCATTGAAAAGTAGAGGTCGTCAGCTTTCCAACGGTCTAAGAATTGCCCCAATCGGAGGTATACCTCAAAAGATACGGCAAACCGAGCTGGGAGGGCATAAGTGTAAATTCATGTGGGCCCCCTAGGGATTTGGTGCAACTAATAGTTGCGCCAGTTATAATTTTGCCTGGCACAACTATTAGTTGCGCCAAGCCAATTCTCTTAGATTTTAAGCCTGACGCAACTATTAGTTGTTCCAAGGTTAAAGGTGGGGCCCAACCTCGCGAACCAACTTTCAGGCACTGTTTAAAACTATTTTACTATACATTTGCTTAGCACAACTATTAGTTGTGCTAAGGTTAAAGGTGGGGCCTAACCTCGCAAACCAACTTTCAGGCATTGTTTAAAACTGTTTTACTGTACATTTGCCTAGCGCAACTATTAGTTGTGCCAGGCATATGAACAGTAACCTCTAGATTTTACCTCAAAAATCATGATTGGGGTTTGACTTATTGACCACCTTGACCTTTGGGGTGTGTTTTGCTAGTTCTGTTGCACCCATTTCCTACCTATTTGCAACTCTTCAAGTGGCTTAAGGCCTCACCCCATCATCCACCATTGGAGGATCTTCTCACACATCTCAAGGCTCCAAAAACCCTAGGAATCCTTAGATATGAGATTACCTAATTGCTAAATCCATTTAGCTCTTAAGTGGTCTCCTAATCTACCCATTTCCTATAAATAGAGCCCCCCAACCCTTGGTTGAGAATTTTTGCCTAAGAGAGAAAGAGCTTAAAGTGAGAAGACCTTTCTCCCTTTGGTGCACCATTGCTCATACAAATTCCAGAATTCTAAAACCTCATTCCATGCCATACCTTTTCTAAAAAGCCTGTAGGTTAGATGTGTGCTATCCATTTGCCTCCCTTCTCTACCTCTTAGCTAGTAAGCCTTAGTGGTTAGAACCCCTCTTTCCACAATTCAAGCCTTCAAAAGCTCATCAAAAGTAAGCCACACAAGGCTCTCCTACGGTGCTACAAGGTCCCAAGGGCTCCGGCTCTCCCCTTTCTTCTCCTATCTCTTCCTTAGCTCTTCCTATCCTCTCATTTGTGCCATTACGCCACCGAATTTTTGGTAGAACGGAGAGGCACAAATAAGATTTGAGGCCCATTTGGGCAAGAGGAAGCCATTTTCTTTTCTTTTACTTTATTTTTGTGTTGGCCATTTGTAGAGACCACGTTAAGCGGGTTGATTGGGTGCCTAACACCTTCCCGATCAATAATCGAAGCCCCTACCCAAGAGCCTTTGGTGTGGACCGGATTCAGAGTCATATTTGTGGCACTCGGTGTTTATAAAAATGATATAGGTATCCCGGGACACCAAAAGCTCTGGGTGGCGACTCTATATTTTTGCAAGTGAGCGCATCACCGTGACGGGATCGTCACAAATTCCATGGTTGCACAATCCTGGTCCAAGTGATCCCGCTAACTCGGGAGCTTCATTCTTCTGTTTCTGCCTGCACGTGTATTTTGTTTCAGCTTGATTCTTATACCTGTTGCATCATGAATTAATTCAGCTTGTCCACATGTTATACTATTCGCATAATAAGAAAGTCATATTTTTTATTATATTTTATGCCTCTTTATGAGAATGTGGTAAATGGATAATATATGCTAGCAATGTAATATTCTCTACTAAACTTTGATGATAGCTCATTCTATGACTTAAATGTCTTAGCTGCAGATTTAGATCCCGAGCACAGCGTTGTCCCTACGTATGTGCCAGAGGAAGAGGAAGGAGACGACTAAAAAGAAGATGAAGAAGACGATTTCGCGGAAGACTTCTTCTTGAAATAGATTTGAGTTTTGAGAGAGAGAGAGATAAAGAGGTTGAGATAGAGGTATTAGATAAACTTGTATGAATTATGGATAGTATTTTGAGATACTTTGTTATAGGATGTATAGGTTTTCTTTCCATTGTTTAGATAAAGGATGACCGTCATCGGTGGAAAGCTACACATCAGAGCGGTTAGTCTTGTATATATTTTTGCTAGTTTGATTAGATCAGTAAAAGTCAGTTTATTTTGTCATATTATTAACTGTCAGAGTAAGTACATTGCTTTCGCATTTGTCAGAGGAAGAGGAAGGAGACGACTAAAAAGAAGACGAAGAAGACGATTTCGCGGAAGACTTCTTCCCGAAATAGATATGAGTTTTGAGAGAGAGAGATAAAGAGGTTGAGATAGAGGTATAGTATTTTGAGATACTTTGTTATAGGATGTATAGGTTTTCTTTCCATTGTTTAGATGAAGGATGACCGTCATCGGTGGAAAGCTACACATCAGAGCGGTTAGTCTTGTATATATTTTTGCTAGTTTGATTAGATCAGTAAAAGTCAGTTTATTTTGTCATATTATTAACTGTCAGAGTAAGTACATTGCTTCCGCATTTGTCAGAGGAAGAGGAAGGAGACGACTAAAAAAAGACGAAGAAGACGATTTCGCGGAAGACTTCTTCCCGAAATAGATTTGAGTCTTGAGAGAGAGAGATAAAGAGGTTGAGATAGAGGTATTAGATAAACTTGTATGAATTATGGATAGTATTTTGAGATACTTTGTTATAGGATGTATAGGTTTTCTTTCCATTGTTTAGATGAAGGATGACCGTCATCGGCGAAAAGCTACACATCAGAGCGGTTAGTCTTGTATATATTTTTGCTAGTTTGATTAGATCAGTAAAAGTCAGCTTATTTTGTCATATTATTAACTGTCAGAGTAAGTATAGTGCTTCCGCATTTGCATCACTTTGTATACGAAATGACCCCTTATATGAAAGGATCATATTAGGTGATCCGACGATGCGACGGTTCTAATATATAAAGAAGGGAAACGTCGGGTTATCACAGGTCAAGGAAACATGTGATCAGGTAGGGAGATTACTTTGCTGAATTATGTCTTGTTTTCTTATTCATCTCTGGTTAGCAAATAAAAATATGTACATAAAAGCATGTTATGTTCATGACAGTTTTTGATGTATGGATACAGAGGCATAGGATAGTTTCCGTTCGATGAATCCCTATGCTAAATTTTGGTTTGATGAATGTTTAGGTATGCATACGCTCGTCTAAGATTGATGTAGAAGTGATGTATGATTTTTATAAGATCCGTTCGACATGTAGGCTATGAATGATTAGATATGCATGCTAGGACCATGTTAAGTGCAACTTGACATATGTGTTTATGTGACCAACATGTCAGACCAATTTAGATATAGTAGAAGGATGCTAGATCAGTTTAGATAAATGTTTATAGATCATGATGCAAGTTTAGATTTGACGTGTGATTAATGAATGAATATGCTAGACCTGTTTTGATGAATAGTTAGCTCAGTTCGATAGATGAATGTTAATGATTATGCTAATTTTAGTATTAAATGAATGCCTTTGCATGACTATGCTTGTGTCAAGTTTAATGAATAGATATGCATGATAAGGATCCAAGAAGTTGTGCAGTAGGAATATTATGCTAATTTAGTTAGATGTGTGATTATAAATGATGATACGAATTAGTTATGTACGAATAATGATAAGATCAGTTTCGACCCATGAATATGAATAGTTATGCTAACTCAGTTATACTAATTCAGTTTTGCTATATCATATCTGTTCATGATGTTCTTGCATACATGTTAGCATGTATTATTCATGTACTATTATCCTTAATGTCATGTACACGTCATTATTCTCGTCTTGAAACAAGTGATCCCGCTAACTCAGGAGCTTGATATCTCGTCCAAGTGATCCCGCTAACTTGGGAACTTGATATCTCGTCTAAGTGATCCCGCTAATTCGGGAGCTTGATTTTCTCGGTCTAACTGATCTCGCTAACTCGGGAGCTTGATTTTCTTATTTCTTGTATATGTCTTGTTTTAGTATTATTTTTGTAATTGTCCAGCATGATTCCTTGTCAGTATGATTCCTCGTATTTGTTCAGCATGTTATAATATTTGCATGATTTATTGCTTGTTATACTATATGTTGCTAGAATAGATACGATGCTAGAATAGAGATAAGAGGAGATATAATGTGCTTCATTTTATTGTGCATCTAGAAGTGAATTTGATAATCTAACATATAACTTAGCACTTTAAATTTCCCTGCTGAGCTTTCATGATAGCTCATCCTACGACTTCATGTCTTAGCTACAGATATTGCTCGTAACCCTGAGCACGAAGCTGATCCTACCTACCAGTCTGAGGAGGAGGAGGAGGAAGGTTCTGCTGAGGACTTCTTTCCTTGAGAGGTTTGAGAGAGAGATATTTGTTTATAAAATACTAAACTTGTATAAACAGCAGTATGGTTTGAGATTACTGCTTCATGTATAGGTTTTCTGTTCATATTTCATGTTCAGATTACTGTTTTAGATAAAGGAATGGATATCAGTTATGCCATATTTCTTCGTATCAGAGTTATTTTAATTCGCTTCCGCAATTGGAAAACTTTGTACATAATGCACTTGTAAGAAAGGATCATGTTAGGTGATCCGACGGCGCGACCTTTTCCATTTATGAGAAGAGGAAAAGTTGGGTTGTCACAGGTGGTATCAAAGCCCGACGTTAAGTCTTTGGAGACTTAACTCTGGCACAGATATATGGCAAGACTTCTGATGATTCGTTCAGTGTTAGAGCTTAGGCTTTAGGTCTTCTAGGGACTCAAGGCTATGGCAGTAGGTTCTGTTTAGAGCATAGGTTGTGGATATTTACGACCACGTTTGACTGAAGTACTCGGTCAATAGGGATCAAAGTATGTCGTTAGGATCCAAGTTAGGATGCAAATGTTGTCAAGTCATGGGCTCATGATGATCACGATCATTGTTAATGCATGATTTTTTTAAGTCAGGGGCTCAATATGGCAAATAGCAAAAGAGCTAGGACCACGCAGGCTAGGAAGAATGATCATGAACAAACTAGGCAACTACCGGAGACAATGGTCAGAACGATGGCCCAACAGATGGCGTTATAATATTGCCCACTACACGCACTTCTTCGCCCGCACTCATTTGGTAATGCTCACAGTGTAGAATACAACACAAGACGGGGAAATATAAGTGGGCCACAGGTGAGTGTTTCAGATGTGGCAGACTAGGACATCTGATAAAAGATTGCCCTATGGCAAAAACAAAAAAGATGACACCCAAATCTCAGCAACCTGCTCAAGGTGTTTATCCGAAATTGACTATATCTACACCTTCGGGGTCATTCCGTCACTCGAACCCTACTATAACAGGAGCGTTCGGAGTTCTACAAACTTTACGCATCTCTTCATTCATTCCGTTGGCATTCTGTGGAAAATGTGGGAAGGCACACAACATGGGCGAATGCCGTAGAGCATCTGGAGCGTGCTTTCGTTGTGGTATGATGGGACATCAGATTAAGGATTGCCCAAAGATGGTGGGAATTACATCAAAGACGACACAAGATGTCCAAACCAGCAACGATATTATCTAAGGCCTATGAACTATGTAGTTATAAATTATTTATGAGAATGGTACATCTAGGTAAATAATGTATATCTATGTGTGTGCATCTAGTATGTTGTTTCTTTCATTAATAATAACTCTATATTTTGTTAAGTACTTTGCAATTATATCCATAGGATGCCTACTTGTTGTATGAGGCACATGTTTTAGTAGATCCTGGATTGACACATTCCTTTGTTACACCCAATTTGTTGAAAAGTTGGGAGAGTTGGGAGCCACCCCAGAACATCTCGACTTTATTGTGACATGTCAGTCCTGACCAGACAGCTTGTGACTACTAACATGGTATGTCGATCAATCATCGTCGTACTCCAAGGTCACGATGACTATGAAGCAGTAGCCAAGTGATTTTACTCGATTTACTCGATATGCAAGGAGTCAACGTAATTCTTGGCATGTATTGGCTATCCAATCGTCATGCGAGCATTGATTGCAGAAGTAGATTGCCAATAGCCTGTGAATTCCCTAATATCTTCCCTGCTGAGTTGCCAGGATTTTTGCTTGGCAGGAAAGTGGAATTCGCTAGTGATTTAGCCTCGGGCACTGAGCTAGTATCAAAAGCGCAGTATCAAATGGCACCAACGGAGTTGAAAGAACTTAAGGAGCAGTTGCAAGAGCTTCTTGGCAAAGGGTTTATCAGACCGAGTGTGTCTCCGTGGGGCGCACCAGTATTGTTCGTGAAGAAGAAAGATGGGTCAATTCGTCTTTGCATTGACTACCATCAATTAAATAAGCTGACAATTAAGAATCGTTATCTACTCCCCAGAGTCGATGATCTCTTTGATCAAGTACAAGGAGTACGATGGTTTTTGAAGATTGATTTACGATCGGGATATCACCAGATGAAGGTGAAAGCTGAAGATATTTCGAAGATAGCTTTTCGAACACGTTATGGTCATTATGAGTTTCTCGTCATGCCCCTCGGGTTGACCAATGAGCCTGCATCATTTACGGACTTGATGACCCGAGTCTTCAAGTCCAACTTAGATCAGTGTATCATTTTGTCATGCCGTTTGTTTCACATACAGATATTGAGAGATTCTTAGCTATATGTGAAGTTCAATAAATGTGACTTCTAGTTGAATCAAGTTAGTTTTCTGGGTCATGTCATTTCCGCAGCTGGTATTATCATAGACCCTGCAAAGATAAAGGGTGTAGTGCGATGAAAGTAACCACAATTTGGTCAAGTTCATTTTCTAGGCCTCGCAGGGTATTATCAATGTGTTGTTGAAGGGTTTTTGAAGCTTACTGGACCACTCATGCAGCTCACTTGAAAGAATGCCAAATTTGAGTGGAATGAGGCATGTGAGCAGAGTTTCCAAGAGAATGTGTGATCTCATATGATTCTCGACAGTTGAAAGATCATGAGAAGAACTACCCCACTCATGACCTGGAACTAGTAGTGGTCATCTTTGCATTAAAAATCTGGAGGCACTACCTTTATGATGAAACCTTTGATATTTTCATTGATAAAAAAAGTCTCAGGTATCTCTTTACCCAAAAAGTACTGAATATGAGACAGAGAAGATGGATGGAGTTCTTGAAGGACTACGACTGTTCTATTCCGTACCATCCTTGCAAAGCAAATGTAGTAGTTGATGCGCTAAGTCAAAAGTCATCCGCTCAGCTATCCCATCTTGTGACACGGTTACAGAGATGGAAGTTACTCAATAACATAGGGCCATCCAATGCCATTATTAGGGCAATAATAATTGGAGGTTTGCTTGCTACAGTTATGATTCGATCCACACTTTTCGATAGGATTAGAGAACTCCAGATACATGATGCAGAGCTTATCACCATTAGACAGAGAGTACTCGGTGGGTTCCAGTCAAACTTTTCAATTAAGGACGATGGGTCATTCTTATTTCGAGGTCGAGTATGTGTACCGAATGGTAGTTCTTTGTGTCACAAAATTTTCGATGAAGCTCATAAGTCAGCCTATGTCATTCATCCTGGTAGCATGAAGATGTATCATGACTTAAAGAAGACGTTTTGGTGGAATGGCTTGAAGCAAGAAGTGGTAGAATATGTTGCGAAATATTTGATATGTCAACAAGTAAAGGTCAAACACAAGCATCCTGTTGGACTGCTATAGCCATTGCCCATCCCAAAGTAGAAATGGGAGAACATTTCCATAGATTTTATCCTTGGCTTACCCCGTACGCAGAAGGGTTACAATGCGATTTGGGTGATCGTAGATCATATCACCAAATCTGCACATTTCTTACCCTACAATACAAAGTATACATTGTCGAAATTGGCCGACGTCTATCTGCGAGAGATAGTCAAACTACACGAGATACCAGTGAGTATCGTGTTGTTCACAATCCATTATATAACTCCCGATTCTGGCAGAGTTTTCAAGAAAGAATGGGTTCTACATTTCATCCTCAGACCGACGGTCAGACAGAAGGGGTGAATCGGGTAATAGAAGAAATGTTAAGGGCGGGCCTGTATGCTAGATTTACAAGGATCATGGGATAGGCACTTACCTCTGATCAAATTCGCATACAATCATAGCTTCCAGTCGAATATCGGCATGGCACCATTTGAAGCACTGTACGGACGTCGATGTAAATCTTCGATTAACAGGAAAGAAGCTGGTGAATGTCTTCTTTTGGGCCCTGACTTGATTGAAAGTACCAATGCAGTTGTACATGCCATTCGTGAGCAACTGAAGAGTGTCCAAAGTCAGCGGAAGAGTTATGCTAATCTCAATCACACTAGTGTTGATTTTCAGGTACTGAAACACACCTATACTTGTCCTTGTTTCGTACATTCAATTTTGTGTATTATATCTCTAACATATACTGTACAGATCGGTGATCACATCTTTATTAAAATATCTTCGATAAAGGGCGTGATGCAATTTGGAAAATGAGGCAAGTTAAGTCTTCGATCCAACGTTCCTAGTCTTGGGCAGAGTTGGTGAGGTTGACTATCAAGTTGCGTTACCTCCACATTTATCCAGCGAACACGATGTATTCCATGTGTCTATGTTGAGGAAGTATATCAGTGATCCAACCCACGTGTTGGATTATCATCCCCTGGATAAGTGACTGATGAGCCAGCTTGGCTCATCAATATCAAACCTTTAGAACAAAATGTATTCCACTCGTATTGGTCCAATGGAAGAATCACAGTTCACATGAGGCTACCTGGGAATGCGAAGCTGATATTTGCACTCAATAATTTTCCTAAGGTACATCGTTTATTGAATTTGTTCGAATAACTTACTGCATATGATATATATAAAAGTTTTGTATGCATTGCCCGTATAATTATGTATAAATTAGAAGTAAAGAAATTGATGGATATTAGATTTTGATGCACTATATACTGGCACATGAGACTACACATGATTCAGTTTACTTTATATTATTCTAAATCTGTTAAATATTTATTTTCGTATTCATTATTACCTCGTCAAGTTTACTTTCTCTTCTAATGGGCTATACCTTCTGTGATAGCCCAGATTTTAAGACCCCAAAACTCGTGCCATCATCACGTCCCTCGAGGCCGTGCCCCAAATAGTAAGCGGAACACTTGGTACAATCCCACAATCATAGTCAAAACATAAACCAAACGAAAGTAGAACAAATCTCCAATTCTACTATTTAACATCAAAACAAGTACTCAAAAGATCGTTCTAATCCCATGCTCCCGCATGGGCAAAAGAACCAACCCGAACCATCAGTGTTGTAATTACGATCACCTTAGATGGTTCGGCAAAAGAATATTACAAAACTTGGCTGGACGTACCAAGCCAAAAATCTCTCTCTCTCAAAATAACATCAAAACATGCAGTGGGTCTTCTAGAAGAACCTCTCAGGAGGGGGCTCAGACTCCTCCCCTGGAATATAGATTGAGTCCTCAAGATTGACCTCTCCAAAGTAGCTCATAATATAGCACCTATGACGTATAGTCAAAGGGTGAGCTACATCCTAGCTCAATAGGGACAATATCTGAACGAGTGCATCTTTCTTACTCACATATATATCATGACAGAAATAAAGAATGAATTCATCAATGTAATTTATTTAAAATAGTTTGAGATGCAAGAAAATAAATAGACTGCTTTTATTGCTCTACTCATGACATCAGACGTAAATTATTCTTGTGATTGTAACCAGACTGGCCTCGTGATTTAAATGCTTAACTTAAATAATCCTCGAGCAATATAGCATCGAGCCCCGATGGAATACCCTCCATCGTCGTCTAATCAGACTATTTCTCATTTAAACTGACCCACATCCCTTTCTCGTAGGCGACGGGCACGTATCTACTACACATCCCTGGGATGTCTACTGGTGTACGGATTAGCCGCCATACTAGTCACAGATATTGTGCCGAGTCAGTCACGGGTATACCGCCGTGTCGGTTGGGTATTCTACAAACCTTAAATCGATTGTGCGCTACATATAGTTATTCGCCGTGTGAGTGTGCTAAATATATAATAATACTCAGCCTATTCAGTCCCATTCATGGACCTTCTATTTCATGGATCTTTACATCCACCCCACATCCCTGGGATGTCACCCATTTTGTTGCATCCTTTAGATGCCCATAGCACATATGCATCCCTGGGATGGTTGAACTGTTTTACTCGTTAATTTTCTCATTTATCTGTGTATGCACACACCATTTCTTACAACCACTACTTTAACATTTTACATTTCAACTTCACTTTAAAAGAAAACACGTTTTGATTTCAACTCGGCTTTAAAGAATCAAGCATTCATATACTATCATCAGACACATGTTCTTGTAATTAAGGGTACAAGTTTAGATATTCCCTACCTCTCACTTGATTACTATCTATGGATCCTTCAATCCAAGACGTGCTCAACCATCATTATATTTGGTATAACTACGCCTGGCCAAACATATATAACCCATCACTATAATTGTAAAAACATTGGGTTAGAACCCTAACCCCAACAAAGAATAGTTCATATGAAAAACCCCACAAAACCTGAATTTGTCCAAATCGATTGAACAATTTTTAAATCGGTCAAACGAAATCAAAAATTGATCGAATGAATTTATTTCGTTCAATCGGTTTCCTCATAAATCAATTCTATCTCATTTATGTCCCCTGGCAAACTGATTGAGTGATTTTTAAATCGTTCACACGGTTCTTAAATCGATCGAACGATTTCCAAAATTGTTCGAACGATTTTTTTAGAACTGATTTTTCACCTTATTTCTATTGGCCACTTACCTTGTGTTCAAAAAGGAGTTTAAAACCATACAATTAAAGGATCTATTGGTTGCACACACCAAAGCAAGCAGACATACAAATCTGTAAGTATTTAGGGCCTATTGTAGCAAGTTTTAAAGAAGGGTAAGTAAGGGTATGTCCACAGGGAAATGTGGCTGAAAATTAGGCAAATCTTCAGATCTAAAGCAGATCTGGCACCCTTCCTAGTGCTAAAACAACAAAAGAAAGAGGAGAGATCTAAGGGTTTGTTACTTTTAAACTAAACTACAAAAAATAATTAAAATTGCAGAAATGGATCCAGAGTACAACTCTTACAGTGAAAGGAAATTTAAAACAGAAAATGGGAAGAAGCAGCTTGGAGTTTGGTCTTACTGTAATTGGGTTGAGCTGCCAGGGTTACAAAGAGTTTAAACTGCATTAATCCCTCATCTGGCCATAGGCATAGCTACAGGGTAGAAGAATATGATCTAGGCTAGAGATTTGGCTTGATCTTAAGGCTATGATCTATCCACTTCAATGGTCACAGATCATCCAATAGATTCTCATGCTTCCATTAGAACATTAAAACCACTACAAATGTTGCAATCGCCAGGCCACAGGCACAGGCAATTACAGGAATATCAGATCTAGGGAGATCAAATGGCATCCAAGAGGTTTACCAGTTAAGTGGACTGATCGAGCACCAAATGAAACCAGAGGAACTATAGATCTAATTACAGTAGTTAAACCAACATTACATTGAATTAAACTAACCATACAATGAAATGCCCTCAGATTTGCAATCTATGTAACATCCAACCCTCAATAACACTCTTAGCTTTCCCCAATTACAGACTAAACCTCCCTCTTTGCTGCTCCTAAGAAATTAGCCAACCATGGTTGGGCTAAAAGGAAGAATGGAGAATTTCGATGCAAGCTCTGATCTCCAGAATTGATCCCCTTTTTATGGCGCCTTCCCTTCCTTTTATAGCTTTGCTCCTCCTCCTCAGATCCATTTTTATAGCTTTGCTCCTCCTCCTCAGATCCAATTACAGCTTCCAGAATAATCCTGTTATTCCCTCCTTTATTCCCCTTCTAGAAGGCTCTTTCAGTTAGTTAGAGTTGGGGGAGAGACACGTGGGTCGGTTAGGGTTTCCCAGGGCACTTCTAGAGACTTCGTGTTGGTAACCAGAGTGCCTCGGATTGCATTCAGCAAGTTACCAACTTGCAGCGTGTGCACAACAGCTTTTCTGACAAGTCTTTCAGTTGATTTTGATAGGTTCCTGAGGCTTTCGACAAGTTTCAGACAGCCCAACCTATTCAGGATCCTTTCGATAGGTTCCAATAGGTTGGGCTGAGAATAAAGCTCTAGCATCCGGAGCCTTTATCTGGTGTGTTCGATAGGTTGGAGGCTCCTTTCGACAGGTTTGGCTTCTACTCACTTCATTTCCACAGGTTGATCTATGCGTAATGAGTTTTGATAGGTTTGCTTCTAGTTCCTGTCGACAGGTTCCATCAGCTTTCAATAAGTTCACCAACTGAGCTACAACAACCATTTGATAAGTGGCATTTGCGCGATAGGTTCCAGGATCCTTTCGACAGGATATCTTTGAGCTCCAAGGGACCTTTCGATAGGATGCTTCCTGCTTGCTTTCAACTGCCCGATAGGTTCCAGATCCTATTGTATACTCTGATCTCCACGATTTCTTCCTTTTCAACCTTCAGATCCTATCGATAGGTTGCAATAACCTATCGACACGCTGTTTTTAGCCTGTTTTTCCTTCTTTAGCGCTACTTTGCTATTGTTGCACGTCCCAAGTGGGCATTGGTGTGGAGCCCTTTTGTGTGCCATAGTTGGGCCAGAGCTGTAGTGAGAAATGGACTTTCTTATGGAGCATTTTTAGGTGGATTTCTGCACTATGATTGCTTTTTATTGCTATCTGCAAAATATGCTTATCATGCACTTATTAGTCTACTCACAGGTCTATCAAGGCTCATGTTACAGGGTGAAAAGTGGTATTTTTCACTGATTAACACACCCCCAAACCTAAGCTTTGCTAGTCCCTGAGCAAAGGAAAAATAAAGAAAAATAAATTGCCACTTTTGTAGGGAGCACAGATGCATTTAGCATATGCATCAAGCCTTTTAAACCCCTAGGTGATCCCTAGTGGAGGAGTGAAGTCTCTTGAGGGTTTTCAGTGAAGGTACCCACAAACTTCTCCAATCAAATCAGTTAGTCCTAGTGCAACATGCTAAAACAGAGTTTATATTTAAATAAAATAAATTCCACACCATGTGCATTTAAGTCTAGAGGATTTTCAGTAGAAAAATCATCAGTTTAAAACCTAAAATTCAGCTGTAATTCTTTCATCATCAATTAGTTCATAACAAGGCATTGTACCTAAAAATTAATGCAGAGTTCACCTTTAATTTAAGAATTATGTTTTGATAATGCCCCAATCAATTTTGATTTCAGACCCAAATCTTACCGGGGCTATCACTCATAATAAAAATAGAAGGGTATATCATTTCACACAGCTCAAGAACAGTTACAACCCTCAAATAGGACTGCAAGCATGAGCATAGGCATTGCTCTAATTTCTGAAAATTTCTAACTCTTTTTACCATAGATCAGACAAATCCTCATCTCCACATGGCAGCTCAATCCATTTTAGATCGTAAGGTCTTTTTATTGGGTTGTAATGTGGCTTATGGGTGAAATTTGTAAAAGAATAAAGGGGTACAATGGGATTCAAACTGAGAAATCAGTAAAAGTAAGGAGGTGGTCTAGACAACACCTTCTTCATTTCAGCACAATTCCATCTACTTCTTGAAATTTTATATTTGAAGTGGCCATTTTCTAATCCTCTTTTCAGTCTTTCAATGAAATGACTTCTCTTTCTCATTCCTTTTCTTTGATTTTTTTTTTAATTTTTTAAATTTTTAATTTTTTATTATAGGCTAGAATGCCACACTACCATCAAATGTGCTTCCTTCTCTTTCAAACAAATTTTAAACCTTGCTCTTCTAACTTCACTTCTCCTCCTACTTCCTGATTTCTTAGATTGAGGGTGAGCTAAAATAGGTCAAAAGGTTTTGGGGTTTCCATTCTTCTAGTTTTCATGAAGAAAAACTGGGATTTTTAGGCTCAAAAGGTGTGTATCAAGGGCAGTTCACAGGTGAGACATTTTAAGCTCAAACTGTCCAAGGGATGGCCTTACTTCATGTCCTCAATGTCATGAATGCTGTCAAGCTATTTTAACTTTGATTTGCCTAACTTCTAGTGAGCAAAACTAGATCCAATCAATCCATAGAGCAGAAAAATTGCCAAGACACTCTTGAAGGAAAATTTTTTCAGGCCCAACTCTCACTGGGTATGGCCTTCCATCAAATTTTCTGGAGGGTATCCTCATAGTTTTCTCTCACTTCAAGTTCACTTAACATCATTTTCTAAAAATTCTTGACATTTGCTTCATGAGAAATGTTAAAACTACAGCTCATTTCAGTTTTAAAAAGTTTTTAATTTCCTCTTTTTAAAAAAAATCAGGTGGGAAATCACTTTATTTTCAAAAACTTTTCCAACATAGCTGCACTAGCATTAACTTATTTCATTAGCACACCTGCCATACCCCCAAACCTAAATCAAATAGTGTCCTCACTTTTCCAACATAGCTACATTAGCATTAACTTATAAGCTGCTTGCATGGTATATTGACTACACGACTCGATGAGTCATTTTGCCTTTGCATGCACGCAAAGTGTAACATCCTAAAAATTTTGAATTTAAATAGTGTACCTAGGGATGCATGCCCGACTTTGAATAGTGTGCCTTGGGGTGCGTGCCCGACTGATCACGTACCTGACTTTGTGAAATTAATTAATTAAGTTACTTTGGGTTAGGTCTTAAGTGGAAAAGATTGACAAAATAGTGTGTTAGTCATTAGACGATTTTAATATACACCAAGCTTTGGTGTATTGGCTCAACACCGAATCCGATGGATAAATGGTTTGGGTGTATTAGTCCCACACCGAATTAAAAGAGTATTTTATGGTAGATAACACCCTAACTAAGTGTGTTCGTTTCACGCGGAAGCTAGCTCTTTCGATAAGAACTAATACCCAAGGATTCATGTATATGCTTTGTAAAGGACAGCAAGCCCTACAACTTTTGTGAATTAATCAACTTGTGAATCAACCGTTTTAAAGGTCAAATTTTAGTAATAATCTGGGTCAAATGCTGATTTTTCGATAAACGAAACCAATTGATCGAATTTAATTCGATTGATCGATTTTTAAATTTCGGTTGATCGATTTGGAATCGATTAATTGAATGGGTACTTCCAGTCGCTAAAAAAAAATGGAGTTTGGGAAAATCGATTGATTGATTTTGGAATTTCGATTAATCGATATAGGGATCGATTAATCGATTTTGACTGTGCTCGCCAGTATGGCTTTAGTATTTTGACCATAACTTTCTGCTCTGAACTCCGATTGATACAATTCTTAAGGCTTTGGAAAGATAACAAAACGATCTACAATGGTTATGTTTTGACCAACTCATGAATCTAAAATTTTAAAGGTCACAATTTAGGGAGAAGGTTGCATCAAATTCTAGTTGGCACGAACTTGCTCGTTCCGACTCAGTTTTAAAAAAAGAGCACGTAAATAGGTCTAAGTTATTAGTGATTAGAATTGATCCATGATACATCATCATATATTTGTGATGTAGATTGAGGGCGGAAGGCCATCGATAGGACCTTGCTTGCTTCGAGGTTAAGGTAGGGAAAGTTCATACACAATTGCATTTCGATTTGATTTTTCATAGTTGCTTAGATATGATCATTTGGAATGTGATAAATTGACCGTATTTGAATTGTACCTAAACTCTTTAAAATAGCAAATGCATGTTTGCTTTGAAATCTTTTTGAGATATCGACATATGGATTTGTGTGTTTGCCTTAGAACTTGTGAGATTTCGAACCATAAGGTGCTTTCTACCCTTTTGAAATATTGAAAATGTGTTTTACTTTCAAATCATTTGGAGGATTGAAAATACTTTATTTCAAAGTTGTAGAAAGATCGAATCTAAAATAAAATATTGAGCATCACATAAGTAAATCGAACTATAAGTCAAGTAAATTGAAGTGGACTACTATGGGCGGATTATAAGTATATTATGGATTGCTCTGGGCAGATTATTAGTATACTGTGGACCGCTGTCGGCAGATTATGTACACACTGTGGACCGCTATGGGCGGATTATGTGCATTTGTGGACCGCTAGGGAGGATTGTTCGTGGGATCGTGGACCGCTAGGGTGGATTATAAGTAAGTAAATCCAATTAGTAAGTCACGTGAATGAATTAAACTCTGCAAATCAAATGTATAAGTCATTTAAGCAAATCGAACTTCGGAAATCGAATCTATAAGACTGTAACTTGAACATAAGAACCGTAATTTGATCGGTACGGCGGGTTATCCGTAATTTGATCCGATACGGCGGGATATCCGTAATTTGAACCGGTACGATGAGATATCCGTAATTTAAACCGATACGGCAGGATATCCATAATTTAAACTAGTACGGCAGTTTATTTGTAATTCATTATTTGTATCATACTTTGAAATCCGAACATTGAATCTAAAACTCCGAACTCATTATGTAAGAATGTGTAAGGTCAACACGGCAGAATATCCGTGATTTGAACCGGCACAGCGGGATATTCGTGAATCGACTTTGTAAGCTATGTAAGAATGGGTAAGACATGTAAGTGAAGCTATGTAAGAATGTGTAAGACATGTAAATGAAGCTATGTAAGAATGTGTAAAATCAGTTTGCTTTTGAAATCAGTTGGCATTTGAAATCAGCTTACTTTTGAAATCAGTTTGCTTTTGAAATTAGTTGGCATTTGAAATTAGCTTGCTTTTGAAATTAGTTTGCTTTTGAAATTAGTTTGTCTTTGAAATCAGTTTGCCTTTGAAATCAGTTTGTCTTTGAAATCAGTTGCCTTTGAATTCAGTTTGCTTTTGATAAGAAAGTGCTTTTGGAATGTAGATGTTTGAAAAATATCATTAGTTTTTAATATGAAAATGTTTTTATCCTCGTCTTTGAATCTATGCATGACTGATAATATGTACATTGGTATCGGTTTTCTCTACTGAGCTTAGGATGTTAGCTCACCCCGACTATATGTCACAGGTATAACTTGTCAGGACACCAGACTGGTGGATTGAGAACTTGAGGAGTGCTATGATGTTCGGGGTCGTAGATTGAGAACTTTGTAGAGTTTGGTGAGTGTGGCTTGGTACTATGTATTATTATATACTTGTTGGACACCACTGTTTGGTGATGTTGGTACATCACCGGTGGTTGTTGTTAGTTATTGTAATATTGGATATTAGAACTGGAGATTTATTTATGTCATATGTATTATCTGCTTTGATTTCTTCATGTATTTGGATGTACCAAGAATTCTCTGTATTCGGATCGTGTTCTATGACCCGACGGTCCGAGTTTTCCCATTAGTGTTTGAAGAAAAAAAAAATGTCTAAAAATTCAGGTTGGAAAAATCCGAGCTGTCACAGTTGGTATCAGAGCTTAGGCGATAGGTCTTATTGGGACTCAGACGTGATGGTATTAGATTGTGTCGGAAGTCTAGACCCAACTGTGACTTTATCACAGTTGGTATCAAAGCTTAGGCATTAGGTCTTGTTGGGACCCAAAAATTTAGGACTCAAATGCAATAACATTAGATTATGTCAGAACTTAGGAGGGGTTCACAATTCCTATTTTAAAATCTTCTAGAAATTAAGAGTCATGTCTCTCAATGACATTAGGTTGTCGAGTCCTAGGCATTAAGTCTCCCATGAGACTATGAGTCTTAGTTATATGTGCAGAGTATGATTGTAGGTCTAGAGATGTGACATTAGTTTTTGTTAGAGTATATGTTGAGACATTAGTTTTTGAAAGTCCTGTATGAGTATAATAACCGATTGCTAATTGAAACTTTTGTTTTATTGTTATAACAGATCATTATGTCTGGTAGAGGTCGACGACCGAGAGATGGTCGAGGTAGTAGAGGTTCCCAGTCAAATACAAATAGAGTACCATTGGGGAATAGAGATACCCCAGGAGGCAGTCTTCAGGGGAACAGAGACCAAGAGGGGAACCAAGATAGAGATAAAAGAGAACAGAAAAGAGTAAGAGAAAGAAATGAAGAAAGAGAAGAACGTCAGAGGATGATACATACCATGGAAACCATGGCAGCCGCCATGACTCAGCAAGCGGCTTCATTGGTAACTCATAATGCCAATGACCAGCATCAACCACCACCTACTCCTCCAGTGGGTACCACTCAGCAGATACCTTCTACATTCACTGAGTTTAGGAGGATGCGTCCTCCGAGTTTTTCAGGGCAAGTAGAGCCAATGGATGCAGAAAATTAGCTAAGCGAAATGGAAACAGTGTTCAGTGTACTTACGTGCACTGAGGATGAGAGTGTATGTTGGGCGGCCTATATGCTAGATGCGGAGGCAGGCCCATGGTGGAAGTCTGTATCGTAGACTAGAGCGCAAGAGGCCCCAGGATTGCCTTGGACATGGGAGGAATTCGTGGGAGAATTCAGCAAACAGTACTTCCCTAAGGTAGTGAGAAATCAAATGGAAGTGAAATTCCTACAGCTTGAGCAGGGGAGGATGTCTTTGAGAGAGTATGGAGTCGAGTTTATGAGGCTTGCTCGCTTTGCTCCTGAGTTCGTGGTGACGGATCTGATGAAAGCCAAGAAATTTCAACGTGGCTTAAGGCCGGATATTAGGGGAAAAGTCATTGCTTTTGAGTTGAAAACTTATGATGCAGTAATGAGCAAGGCTCTTATGGTGGAAGAAGACGTGGAAGAAATGTATAAGAGAAGGGACCAACAACGTAAAGAAAGAGCAAGTCAAATGCAGTCATATGCCCATGAGCAGGTAATTGAGATACCCAAGTTCTTGATGCCAGCACCCAGTCTGCCTACTCAGCCTATCTACTCGTGACCACCCATGTCTACTCCTACGAGGTCTTTTCGTCCTCCGAACCCTACAGTGATGCTCCAGTCAAGGGTGCAACCAACTTCGCACACCGCTTCTACCGCCCCAATTGAGTCGTGCTCAAGATGCAGGAAGTAACATAAGACGATAGAGTGCAGGTGGGTCAAGGGCGCATGTTTCAAGTGTGGCCGGCAAGGACATTTGATAAAGGACTATCCCGCGGCGAAGAAAGGATAGGCAACATTGATAAGCTCTCATGAGCCCTCCTGACCTATAATTTAAGATCAAGTTTCAAATGCTCAAACTCTACACTAGACGGTTTTGGTTGTTATAGTTAGATGGTTATTTTATCATTTGCGCATGAATATTGTACCCTTACTTTGGTTATTTTGTGGATGGTTGGATTTATTTTATCGATGGTTGTACCTTTCGAATATTGTTGATATATTTTACTGATAGTTGGACATACTATTGTGACTAGGTTGTCTTTACGATTGATTGCGTTTGTAAAGGTAAATGGCATATGATAAATAAGTGCAGGATTCATTATGGTTATAGTGTAGCTCAAATAGTAATAAATTGCAGGGTAATGCTTTACATAACCTCTATGTTTATGGGATGATTATTTTATGGAATGGTTTAATTTCCTATATGGATAATGGTGGTTGTGGTTAATATCTAAAATGGTTGTAAGTTATGGATGAAGGTTTTAATTATCATTTTCATGATCTTGATTATCTAGGATGCATTAATAGCCTACCAAGCTTAACGAATAAAGGGATAACTTTGTTATGGCTAAATGTTCAGTTTAGTTATGGATATCTTGTTAGTCGTTCGTGAAAATTATGTGGATTGATGTGATTGATTTAGTTTGACTATTATGGTGTACCCTCCGTATTCATATCAAACAACCAACAGTAGCCATACTCTTTAGGTTGGTAAAGTGTATTGGCAGCCAAACGAGTCATGGATAACGAGGACAAAATTTCCTTTTAAGGGGAGGAGAATGTAATAACCCTGATTATATAAAAAATAAGTCCAACAATTTCGAGGACAAAAATTTTATAAGGAGGAAAGAATGTAACATCCTGAAAATTTTGAATTTAAATAGTGTACCTCGGGAAGCATGCCCGACTTTAAATAGTGTGCCTTGGGGTGCGTGCCTGATTGGTCACGTACCTGACTTTGTGAAATTAATTAATTTACTTTGGGTTGGGTCTTAAGTGGAAAAGATTGATAAAATGGTGTGTTAGTTATTAGATGATTTTAATATGCACTAAACTTTGGTGTATTGGCTCAACACCAAATCCGATGGATAAATGGTTTGGGTGTGTTGGCCCCACACCGAATCAAAAGAGTATTTTATGGTAGATAATACCCTAACTAGGTGTGTTCGTTTCACGTAGAAGCTAGTTCTTTAGATAAGAACTAATACCCAAGGATTCATGTATATGTTTTGTAAAGGACAACAAGCCCTACAACTTTTGTGAATTGACCAACTTGTGAATCAACCGTTTTAATGGTCAAAATTTAGTAATAATCAGGGTCAAATGCTGATTTTTCGAGAAACAAAACCAATTAATCGAATTTAATTCGATTGATCAATTTTTGAATTTCGATTGATCGATTTGGAATCGATCAATCGAATGGGTACTTGTAGTGGCTGAAAAAAAATAGAGTTTGGAAAATTTGATTAATCAATTTTAAACTTGATTGATCGATTTTGGAATTTCGATTAATTGATGTAGGGATCGATTAATCGATTTTGACTTGCTCGCCAGTACCGCTTTGGTAGTTTGACCATAACTTTCTGCTCCGAACGCCAATTGATAGGATTCTTAAGGAGTTGGAAAGATAATAAAATGATCTACAATGTTTATGTTTTGACTAACTCATGAATAAAAAAATTTAATGGTCAAAATTTAGGGAGAAGGTTACATCAAATTCTAGTTGGCACGAACTTGCCCGTTCCGACTTGGTTTTGAAAAAATAACACATAAATAGGTCTAAGTTATTAGTGATTAGAATTGATCCTTGATACATCATCATATATTTATGATATAGATTGAAGGCGGAAGGCCATCGATAGGACCTTGCTTGCTTCGAAGTTAAGGTAGGGAAAGTCCATACACAATTGTATTTCGATTTGATTTTTCATAGATAAATAGATATGATCATTTGGAATGTGATAAATTGACCGTATTTGAATTGTACTTAGACTCTTTGAAATATCAAATACATGTTTTCTTTGAAATCCTTTTGAGATATCGACATATGGATTTGTGTGCTTGCCTTAGAACTTGAGAGATTTTGAAACATAAGGTGCTTTCTACCCTTTTGAAATATAAAAAATGTGTGTTACTTTCGAATCATTTGGAGGATCAATAATGCTTTCTTTCGAAGTTTTAGAAAGATCGAATCTAAACCAAAATATTGAACATCACATAAGTAAATCGAACTATAAGTCAAGTAAATTAAAGTGGACCGGTATGGGCGGATTATAAATATATTGTGGACCGCTATGGGTGGATTATAAGTATACTGTGGACCACTATGGACAGATTATATACACCGTGGAACGCTATGGGCGGATTATGTGCATTTGTGGACCACTAGGGCAGATTATTCATGAGATTATTGACCGCTAGGGCGGATTATAAGTAAATCCAATCAGTAAGCCACGTGAATGAATTGAACTCCGCAAATCAAATGTATAAGTCATTTAAGCAAATCGAACTCCGTAAATCAAATCTGTAAGACATGTAATTTGAACATAAGAACCATAATTTGACCAGTACGGCGGGTTATCCATAATTTGAACCGGTACGGCGGGATATCCATAATTTGAACTGGTACAGCAGTTTATTTGAAATTCGTTATTTGTATCGTGCTTTGAAATCTAAACATTGAATCCAAAACTCCACACTTACTATGTAAGAATGTGTAAGGCCGACACGGCGGAATATCCGTGATTTGAATCGGCACGGCAGGATATCTGTGAATCGACTTTGTAAGTTATGTAAGAATGGGTAAGACATGTAAGTGAAGCTATGCAAGAATGTGTAAGTGTTAAGCACTAATTTTTGCCACTTTCTACACCTTTAAACCTGACTTTTGTTAGTACCTAGAGTGGTTAATAACAGTTTTTAATTATATTTTGTAGTTAGAGATGAAATATAGAATAATGCAGTTTTCCTATGTAAAAATGCCAAAAAGAGGAGTTGGAACCATCTATTAGAACTGAGGCAAGAAGGGCCATGGTGTGATCGATCTTAGAGCAGAACAACAGCTTGAAGTGTGCTTGAAATGAAGAGAAGCTCCAGCAATGTAGCTCAATGAACATGCCAGCAGAGGAACTCCTCAGTAGCTAGGAACCTATCAAATGCTTAAAAGAGACTTCAGTTTTATATCCTATCGAGCAGTGGTTTTATCCTGTCGAATGGTGAAGACTACTACTGAAGTAGAACCTAGCGATAAGTTCTGAAATAAGAAGGGATCCTATTGAGCAGTTGGCTGGAGAACCTGTCGACTAGGATATACAGTAGAAGTCCTCAACCTATCGAGATGCCTTGAATACAATAGCTACTGAACCTGTCAAAGTCTTCAAATAGGAGCTTGAACTTATCAACTAGTTGGTAAACTTGATCAGCAGCAGCCAAGTGCAATGGAACCTATCGAATGCTTCAATGAACCTGTCGATTGGTTCATGAAGCTGGAGCTCAACTTATCTAATGGTTGCAATTCAACCTATCGAATGCTTAAAGAATGCTGTAGTTTTGTACCTATCGAGTAGTCCCTCAATGCATCAGCTATGAACCTATCGAATGGTTCAATCCACCAACCTGTCGGAAGTGTAAAAAATGCAGCTTGTACCTATCAAATTCTTGATCTCCCTATCCTTTCAACCTATCGACAGGTGCAACTTCTAATCCTATCGACAACTTGAGGCTGTAGCAGCAAAAATCAGTGGACGACAGGGGCATTTTTGAGAGCAACAAGAGCACATCAGCTGGGCACAAAACTCTACACATGGGACAACAGTCCACATGCAATTTTCCTTCGCTGAAAAACAGTCCTCTGCTCTCTGATTGACTACAACTCAAGGCACATGGATTGATGCATATGTATAAATACCCATCTATATTGCTGTTTTTCTTCAGCTACGAAAGTAGGAGCAAAGGAATAGCCTGAGTTCTCCTTAGCTCATTTAGGTTTAGTTTTAGGTTTTATTTTCCCCCTTTATTTCCCCCCTTCTCTCTCTAATCTAGCCTGTTGGATTAGATCTAGGTAGCAGCTTAGATCTGGTTTGTAATTGTAATTTTGGCATGAAGAAATGTGGATTGATGCACAGACTACAGATCTAGGAACAATGTTATTATAAGTTGTTTTTTATGAAAGCAATAAACTGTTGACTTTAAAGCTTAATTAAATCTAAAGATCTTGTGGTCCCATTAGATTCTCGATCGGATTTTTACACTCGGCACAAGCCCAGGCCCTTTCCCGGTAGATCTCTTGATGACCATCTGATTTCCCTGGGTTTGATATGCCTGTGGGTGCCTGTGCCTATCGCCTTACATCCACAATATCTATAGTGATTATCTAGTTTTGATCAAAGCCATCTGAATGGAGGAAATCGATTAGATGATCTGTGACCATTTGAGTGGACAGATCATAGCCTTAAGATCAATCCAAACCACCGATCTAAATCAGATTCTTATACCTTGCATTTGTGCTTGTAGCCAAATAAAGGATTGCTGTAAATCCCCAGCTCTTGATCTATTTTGCAATAAAAACTAGGCCCTAGCTGTCTATTTGTCCCCATTTTATATTTTATTTTACCATCCATCTTCCTCAATCTTTTAGATTTAGTTTTATATTTCAGTTTTATAAATTAGATCTAGTGACACCCGAAAAGCTTTCTTTCTTCTTAGAATTGCCAGATCTGTAGCCTGATCTGGAGGTCTACTATACACCTTCTAGGTTTAGATCACTACTCCCTGTGGGACAAACTCTTACTTATTAAAACTTGCTATAAAGGACCCTGTATCTTGTAGGTCTAAGATATTTTAATTGTGCTGAATCCATCCTCTGTTTTACTTTGATTTTATTTTCTTACTTTTACTTCATAATAATCAGGACACTGAAATCCCCCAACAAGTTTTTGGTGCCATTTCCGGGGACACCAGCGTGATAGGTGGGAATACTCATGACTAAATGCATCTGTGCTCCCTACAAAAGTGGCATTTTAGTTTTCTTTATTCTTCCTTTGCTCAGGGACGAGCAAAGCTTAGGTTTGGGGGTGTGTTAATCTCTGAAAAGTATCACTTTTCACCCCTTAACATGAGCTTTGATAGACTTATGAGTGGACTAATAAATGCTTGTTGAGTATGTCTTGTAGATAATAATAAAAGGCAATCATAGTGCAAAAATCCATCTCTCAGTGCAGTTCAGACCCAACAATGGCCCACTTAGAGCATGCAGCAATAACAAAGCAACTTTAAAGGAGTGAAAACAGGCTGAAAACAATTTGTCAAGAGGTTATTGGAACCTGTCGATAGGATCTGAAGGCTGAAAAGAGGAAGAAGTCGTGAGGATGGGAGAATTCGATAGGATTCAGAACCTATCGCACAGTCGAAAACAAAAAGGGAGAATCCTATCGAATGGTTGCCTGAGCTTGAACAGAATCTATCGAGAAGTCTGGAACCTATTGATAGGAGCTAGAAGCAAACCTATCAAAATTTATTGCACAAAGATCAACCTATCGAGTGGATTCCCCAACCTGTTGAACTCACGAGATAAAGGATGTGGATGCTGTTGCTCTATTCTCAGGAGCAACCCTATTATAATCTATCGAAAGGATCCTGAATCCTAGAGAAAGGAACAAAAGGCCTGTTTGGAACCTATCGAAAGCTTCAAGAGCCTATCGAAATCGACTGAAGGACTCCTCAGAAGAGCTGTTGTGCACACACAGCAAGTTGGTGACCTGTTGCACACAATCCGAGGAACTCTGCTGACCGACACGAAGTTTCTAGAAGTGTCTGGGAAAACTCTAACCGACCCACATGCTCTCCCCCAACTCTAACTAACTGAGAGAGCCTTCTAGAAGGGGAATAAAAGAGGGAATAACATAATTATTCCAGTTGAGCTGTGATTGGTGAGAAAAATAGATTTGAGGCTGAAGGGGAGAGGTATATAAAGAGGGAAGCTGCCAGAAACCAGAGGGATTAATTCATGAGATCAGAGCTTGCATTGAAATTCTCTATTCTTCCTTTTTTCCCAACTATGGTTGGCTAATTTCTTTGAAGCAGCAAGGAGTGAGGTTGGATCTGTAATTGGGGAGAGTTGAGAGTGTTATTGAGGGTCAGATAATGCACAGACTACAAATCTGAGAGCATTTCATTGTATAGTGAGTTTATTTCAATGCAATGCTGGTTTTATTGTTTTAATTAGATCCATAGTTCATTTGGTTTCATTTGGTGCTCAATCGGATTTGTGTAGATGGGATTCAGCTCACCCACTTAACTGGTAGCCCTCTTGGATGCCATTTGATCTCCCTAGATCTGATGTTCCTGCATTGCCTGTGTCTGTGGCCTGGCAGTAGCAGTATTTATTGTGATTATAATGTTCTGATCAAAACCTGAGAATAGGGTGAATCTATTGGATGATCTGTGACCATTAAAGTGGACAGATCATAGCCTTAAGATCAATCCAAATCTCTGGCTTAGATCAGATCATTCTACCCTGGAGCTGTGCTTAGAGCCAAATGAGGGATTGATGCACTCTGAATTCTTTGTGACACTGTCAGCTCAATCTAATTGTAGCAAGACCAAACTCCAAGCTACTTCTCTCCATTTTCTGTTTCGAATTTCACCAAATATTCCCCTCACTTGTAAGATCTGAACTCTAGATTTAATCTCAATTCATTTCTGCGTTTAATTGTGTTTCTGTAGTTTAGATTAAAGTGACAACCCCTTAAAACCTCTCCTCTCTCTTTTGTTATTTTAGTATTAGGTAGGGTGCCAGATCTGCCTTAGATCTGGAGATTTACTTAATTTTCAGCTCACATTTCTCTGCGGACATACCCTTACTTACCCTTTAAAATTTGCTACAACAGGCTCTAAATACTTACAGGTCTGTGTGTCTGGTTGCATTGGTGTGTGCAACCAATAGATCCTTTAATTGTGTGATTTTAAACCTCTTTTTGAACACAAGGTAAGAACCCAACAAGGTTTTCAGATCTAATTTTTTTCAAAAAAAGAAAAAAGTTTTTATTGCTGTTTTGTTTTTCATTTTTTTATTCTTCCCATTGCATTCCACTTGTTTGATTTAAGGATTGCTGCAGTTTTCGTATAGAAAACCAGTTTTAAAATTGCAGAAATTATGATTTTTCTGAGTTTTTAATTTATGCCTTCTAGATGTTTGAATAAATGCTGCTGTAGCCCTTTGCATTTTTTTGTAAAAATGGGGCTGCAGTCTGAGTTTTTCTTTTTATTTTTGTCAATATACTTGAATAAGGTACTGCTGTAGTTTTTTGTTTTTTTAGATTTTTGCAGATCTGGAGCAGCCGCCAAACAAGCAGCATCTGGATTGCAGCATGAGCAGATCTGCTTGAGTTTGCATCCCTTTCTCCTTGCATTTATTTTTCAATTTTTATATTCTTGAGAACCAGCAGTTTTGTTGTGTTTGATGTTTGTTTTGATTATAATTTCTGCTATTTTTTTTAGGCATGCTGATTTTCGTTTTTACAAAACCAAATACAAAAATAAAAGAAAATGTACACACAAATAGACATTTCTGATTTGTTTTCTTATTAATTTTCTGCAGTAGTAAATAAGGGCTCTTGTGGAGCCTGGGCTGATAAAAAACACATAAAAAAGTAAAAAATTATAAAGTCATAAAAATTTTCTCCAGATGGGCTATTTTCCTTTGCCTTTATTCATTTTTCCCATCTGGAACTGCTGAGATCATGGTTTTAATTTCGAGGAATCATGGAGGTTAATGAGCAATAGATCATATGTTGTCCTGCTAATTTAATTGAGCCACTGATTTTATTTTCCTTTGAGATTTCTTCACCATTAAATGGATCTCAGCTATATGAATCCTGTTTTTAATGTGTGCTCCCATTCTTCATTATTTAGAAATTCTTTTTTATTCATACACATCATCAACAAAGGAGTCAGTCTTATGAATGTTGCTTGTCACTGCATGTTAGTACCGCTGATCATTTTTAAAATCACTTAGATTCATAAGTAGCTGATTGGCTCAGGCTCTTGGGGTTTTCTCTGGGCTTAGGGGATTTATGATTTGGTATAAGGATTTTCTGTTTTAGGAATTCTAGTTTAAAATTCTGTTTTTAGATCTCTGATTTTTCTTTCTTAGGTTAATGTGTCCTAGTTTTACTGATTTTTTGCATTTTTCTGTGATTATAGTTAGTTTCTAACTTTGTTTTCCTATTTTTTTATCTACGACTCTGTTTTTGTATCAACACTTTTCTATTTTTTGTAGCTTTGTATTCAGTTCCTTACTTTGTGTTATTAGCAATAGTTTCCTATCAATTGCATAGTAGTCCTTTTATTTTTCTGTCCATATATGCAGTTTTTAGATTTTATTTTGTAGCAGTTTTAGCTTTGTTTTATTATTTTTTCTGTTTTACCAGTAATTTCCTGCACTTGTATATCATTTTTTCCATTTTCCTGCTCATATATTCAGTTTTGTTTATTTATTTTTTGCTGCACATAGCTCCAATTTTTCTGCTTAGTTTTTTCTTTCTTCTTTTACCCTATGCCCCTAGTTTCTCATTGTGTAGAACATTGAGGACAATGTTCATCTTAGGTTTGGGGGTATGGCAGGTGTGCCAATGAAATGAGTTAATGCTAGTGCAGCTATGTTGAAAAAGTTTTTGAAAATAAAGTAATTTCCCACCTGATTTTTGGAAAAGAGGAAATTAAAAACTTCTTAAAACTAAAATGAGCTGTAGTTTTAATATTTTTCATGAAGCAAATGTCAAAATTTTTCAAAAATTGATGTTTAGTAAACCTAAAATGAGAGAAAATTGTGAGGATATCCCCCAGAAATTTGATGGAAGGCCATACCCAGTGAGATTTGGGCCTAAAAAATTTTCTTTGAAGAGATTCTTGACAATTTTTCTACTCTAAGGACTGATTGGATCTAGTTTCGACAACTAGAAGTTAGGCAAATTCAAATTAAAATAGCTTGACAACATTCATGACATTGAAGATATGAAGTAAGGCCATTCCTTGGACAGTTTGAGCTTAAAATGTCCCACTTTTGACCTGCCCTTGATACACACCATTTGAGCCTTAAAATTCTTAGTTTTCATTGATAAAAACTAAAAAATTTGAACCCAAAACCTCAGTGACCTGATACAGCCTGATCCTCACTCTGAGATTTCAGAAGGTAGAGCTGCTTTGATGGTTGGTTGAGAAAGAAGAAAGCATATTTGGTGGTGTTGTGGCATTCCAACCCATAAAAAGAAAATTGGAGAAAAATATAAAAAGAAAAGCATACAAAAAAAAAGAAAAAAATCAAAGAAAAGGAATGAGAAAGAGAATTCATTTCATTGAAAGATTGAAAAGAGGATTAGAAACTGGCCACTTCAAATCTAAAAATTCAAGAAGTAAATGGAATTGTGGTGAAATGAAGAAGGTGTTGTGTAGACCACCTCCTTACCTTTATTAATTTCTGAATTTGAATCCTTTTTACCCCTTTATTCTTTTACAAATTTCACTTATAATCCACATTACAACCCAATAAAAAGTCCTTACTGATCTGAAATTTGATTTAGTTGTCATGTGGAGATAAGGATTTGTGTAATCTATGGTGAAAAGAGTTAGAAAATTTCAGAAGTTAGAGCAATACCTATGCTCATGCTTGCAGTTCTATTTGAGGGTTGTAACTGCTCCTGAGCTGTGAGAAATGATGTACCCTTCTACTTTTGTTGTGAGTGAACAGCCCTGGTAAGACTTGGGTCTGAAATCTGAATAGTTTGGGGCATTATCAAAGCAGAATTCTTAAATTAATGGTAAGCTCTACATTAATTTTCAGGCACAATGCCTTGACATGAACTGGTTGATGATGAAGGAATTACAGCAGCATTTTATATTTTAAACTAATGATTTTTCTGCTGAAAATCCTCTAAAACTGAATGGACATGGTGTTGAATTTATTTTATTTTACTCGAACTCTGTTTTAGCATGTTGCATGAGTATTAGCTAATTTTATTGGAGAAGTTTGGGTGTAGCTTCACTAAAAGCCCTCAGGAGGCTCCACTCTTTCACTAGGGATCACCTAGGGGTTTAAAAGGCTTGATGCATGTGCCAAATGCACCCGTGTTCCCTAGGAAAGTGGCATTTTATTTCATAGGTTATTTGTTTTAAATTTCACTTTGCTCGAAAACTAGCAAAGGTTAGGTTTGCGGGTGTGTTGAGCACTGAAATATACCACTTTCTACCCCTTAACTTGACCTATGATGGACCTTCGAGCATGTTAATAATGTCTTTTAAGTGTTTTTTTACAGATAACAGAAAAATAAGAGCTTAATGCTGCAATCCATGCTTTCGAAGCTAAGAAGAAGGAATTTTGTGTTTAACAGTGGAGCTGATGGATTTATTGAAAAGGTACCATGGCGGTTCACACCATTGGTGCTTTTTAGCATACTTTGGGGCCTCGAAGACCTGCTGAGAGAGAGAGTGATGAAGCCCAAAGGTTAACAAGGAGCTATGCAGTAATACAACATTTTCTGTTTGTAGCAAGGCAGCACCTTGGATGGAAGACAACAGTAAATCAGCACCTCAAGGCATTCTATGCGAACAGCTGCAGAGCAATTCAAGTGGCATATTACAGCGACAACATTAATGCACTCGAGTACTTTAAGTGTTGAAGACCATCTACTCGAGCTGATGATGGAAGCCCATGAGCAGCACAGCTGCAAACTTGAAGAATTCAAGCAGTTTAGAGGGCTGGTGCAGCCACTCGAGGTGTTTAAATGCAGCTCAAAATGAACGACATGAGCTATTCTTTGTTGGAACTAAAGCACTTGAGTGGTTATGCAGCTGAAAGCAACCCCACGAGTGAATTGTAGAGCTGTTATGCGCTGAAAATAGACTCCATGAGGGGTTGTTTTGAACTCCACGAGCTGCTATGTGTTAAAATTGAACCTGTCACAACTTATCGAATGGTTGTTCAAACCTGTCGCAACCTATTGAATGGTTATTTGAACCTATCGGGAGGTTCTGATGCTAAAAATGAACCTAACAAGCATCATGTCGAATGGTTGAATGAACCAATCGAGCTCCTGTTACAACCTGTCGAGAACCTATCGAATGCATACCTGAAGCCCATTCAACCTGTCGAACAGTTGCCTGAACCTCTCGAGATTGAAGTTTTGAAGCTCCAACCTATCGAGGCACGGGTTCCAGCCATCTATTTCACAATTTAGGGACATTTTGGGGATTCCAATGCTTCTTAGGGATTTATCTTGGGTTCTATTAGCAAATATCAGTGGCCGACAGGGGCATTTTTGAGAGATGCAAGAACACATCAGCTGGGCACAAAACTCTGCACATGGGACAGTAGTCCACATGCAATTTTCCTTGGCTGAAATGAAGACACCTCAACTGTGTATAATGGAACTGAGTCCTCTGCTCTCTGATTGGCTGAAATCCAAAGCACACGGATCACTACAAATGTATAAATAGAACTCCTTTCTGATGTTTTTCTTCAGCAAGAAAAGTAGGAACAAAGGAATAGCCTGGGTTCTCCTTAGCTCATTTAGGTTTAGCTTTAGGTTTTATTTTTCCTTTTCTCTTCCCCCTTCTCTCCCTAATCCAGCCTGTTGGATTAGATCTAGGTAGCAGCTCAGATCTATTTTGTAATTGTAATTTCAGCATGAAGAAATATGGATCGATGCATAGACTACAGATCTGGGAACAATGCTATTGTAAGTTGTTTTTTATTAAAGCAATAAATTGTTGATTTTAAAGCTTAATTAAATCTAAAGATCTTGTGGTCCCATTAGATTTTCGATTGAATTTTTACACTCGGCACAAGCCCAGGCCCTTTTCTGGTAGATCTCTTATTGGCCATCTGACTTTCCTGGGTTTGATATGCCTGTGGATGCCTGTGCCTGTAGCCTTACATCCATAGCATCTGTAGTGATTATCTTATTTTGATTGAAGCCATCGGGATGGAGGAAATCTATTGGATGATCTGTGACTATTTAAGTGGACAGATCATAGCCTTAAGATCAATCCATACCACCGGTCTAAATCAGATTCTTATACCTTGCATTTGTGATTGTAGCCAAATGAAGGATTGCTGCAAATCCCCAGCTCTTGATCTATTTTGTAATAAAAACCAGGCCCTAGCTGTCTATTTCTCTCAATTTTATATTTTATTTTGCCATCCATCTTTCTCAATCTTTTAGATTAAGTCTTATATTTCAGTTTTATAAATTAGATCTAGTGACACCCGAAAAGCTCTCTTTCTTCTTAGAATTGCCAGATCTGTAGCCAGATAAGGAGGTCTACTATACACCTTCTAGGTTTAGATCACTATTCCCTGTGGGACAAACTCTTACTTATTAAAACTTGCTATAAAGGACTATCTTGTAGGTCTAGGATATTTTAGATGTGCTGAATCCATCCTCTATTTTACTTTGATTTTACTTTCTTTCTTTTAATTCATCAGCACTTAAAATTCCTCAACAAGTTTTTGGCGCCACTGCCGGGGATTTGAAAAATGCATCTATCGTTGTAGTATAGTGGTGAGTATTCCCGCCTGTCACGCGGGTGACCCGGGTTCGATCCCCGAAAGTGACACCAAAAACTTGTTGGCTTCTTACCTTGTGTTAAAAAAGAGGTTTAAAGTCACACATTTAAAGGATCTATTAGTTGCACACACCAAGGCAAGCAGACACATAGACCTGCAAGTATTTAGGGCCTGTTGTAGCAAGTTTTAAAGGGTAAGTAAGGGTACGTCCATAGGAAAATGTGAGCTGAAAATTAAGTAAATCTCCCGATCTAAGATAGATCTGACAACCTACCTAATACTAAAATAGCAAAAGAGAGAGGAGAGGTTTTAAGGGGTTGTCACTTTAAAATAAACTATAGAAACACAATTAAATGTAGAAATGAATTGAGATTAAATCCAGAGTTCAGATCTTTCAAGTGAGGGGAATATTTGGTAAAATAATTCTAGCATTGCATTATTGAGTACAATACAATGAATTCAGACTCATCAAATTCTCATGGTTTGTGCATCAATCATATTCCTCTTCAATTCTGATCCAACCTCACTCCTTGCTACTCCAAAGAAATTAGCCAACCATGTTGGGTAGGATCAACCTCACTCCTTGTTGCTCCAAAGAATTAGCTATAGTTGGGCAAAAGGAAGAATGACCTCAAATCCCAACATGATCTTGAGAATCCAACCTCACCTGCTACTCCAAAGAAATTAGCCAACCATAGTTGGTAAGTGATTCAATCTATTTTCCTTAAATCAAGTGGAATAGCATTGTTCCTCTTTTATTCTGCAGAGTGCTCTCTTAGTTAGAATAGGTCATTAACTCTATAGCTGGGTCATTTTGATAGCTTGAGGACACAAATAGAAACTTTACCTTTCTTGGGTTGCCTCAGCACCGTGAAATAGGTCATTAACTGGTGTAGCCTTATAGCTGAGAAGTCCTTGATCAATTTGATAAGTTCTTGATGAGCTTTGACGGTTCTCGATCCTTTTACTCCTTTCACTTCTTTCAGATCCTTTTCGATCGATCGAGTTCCCAAAGAATTCTGAGTTGTTTTCAAATTTCATTTTCACTCCTTTAAAGCTGCTTTACTGTTGATGCATGCTCTAAGTTTGCCATTGTTGGGTCTGAACTGCACTTAGAGATGGATTTTTGTAGATCTTTTATTCTTCCTTTGCTCAGGGACTAGCAAAGCTTAGGTTTGGGGGTGTGTTAATCTCTAAAAAGTACCACTTTTCACCCCTTAGCATGAGCTTTAATAGACCTATGAGTGGACTAATAAATGCTTGTTGATTATGTCTTGTAGATAGCAATAAAAAGCAGTCATAGTACAAAAATCCATCTCTTAGTACAGTTCAGACCCAACAATGGCCCACTTAGAGCATGCAGCAACCGCAAAGCAGCTTTAAAGGAGTGAATAGGATGAAAAAAACCTATCAAGAGGTTACTGGAACCTGTCGATAGGATCTGAAGGCTGAAAAAGGAAGAAGTTGTGAGGATGGGAGTATTCGATAGATCCGTAACCTCATCGCTAGCATGAAATGAAAGGAGCATCCTATCAATGGTTGCTCGAGCTTGAAGATAACCATCGAGAAGTTCGAACCCGCCGACAGGAGCTAGAAGCAAACCTATCAAAATTTATTGCACGTAGATTAACCTATCGAAGGATTCCCCAACTAACACACACGATGAAGGTCAGGATGCTGGAGCTCTATTCTCAGGAGCAACCTATCAGAACCTATCGAAAGGATTCTAAATCCTAGCGAAAGGAACAAAAGGCCTGTTTGGAACTTGTCGAAAGCCTTAAGAACCTATCAAAATTGACTGAAGGACTTCTCAGAAAAGCTGTTGTGCACACGCTGCAAGTTGGTGGCCTGTTGCATGCAATCTGAGGCACTCTGGTGACTGGCACGAAGTTTCTAGAAGTGCCCTGAGAAACCCTAACCGCCCCACGTGCTCTCCCCCAACTCTAACTAATTAAGAGAGCCTTCTAGAAGGGGTATAAAAGAGGGAATAACAGAATTATTCCAGCTGAGCTGTGATTGGCGAGAAAAATAGATTTGAGGCTGAAGGGGAGAGCTATATAAGGAGGGAAGCTGCCAGAAACAAGGGGAATCAATTCTCAAGATCAGAGCTTGCATCGAAATTCTCTATTCTTCCTTTTTTCCCAACTATGGTTGGCTAATTTCTTTGGAGCAGCAAGGAGTGAGGTTGGATCTGTAATTGGGGAGAGTTGAGAGTGTTATTGAAGGTCAGATGAAGCACAAACTATAAATCTGAGAGCATTTTATTGTATAGTGAGTTTGTTTTAATGTAATGCTAGTTTTATTGTTTTAATTAGATCCATAGTTCATCTGATTCATTTGGTGCTCGATCGGATTTGTGTAGATGGAAATAGCTCACCCACTTAGCTGATAGACCTCTTGGATACTATTTGATCTCCCTAGATCTGATGTTCTTACAATTGCCTGTGTCTGTGGTTTGACAGCTGCAGTATTTGTAGTGATTTTAATGTTCTGATGGAAACCTGAGAATGGGGTGAATCTATTGGATGATCCGTGACCATTGAAGTGGACAGATCATAGCCTTCAGATCAATCCAAATCTCTGGCTTAGATCAGATCCTTTTACCCTGTAGTTGTGTTTATAGCCAAATGAGGGATTGATGCAGTCTGAATTCGTTGTGACACTGTCAGCTCAATCCAATTGCAACAAGACCAAACTCCAAGCTGTTTCTCTCCATTTTCTATTTCCAATTTCACCAAATATTCACCTCATTTGCAAGATCTGAACTCTGGATTTAATCTCAATTCATTTATGCATTTAATTGCGTTTCTGTAGTTTAGTTTAAAGTGACAACCCCTTAAAACCTCTCCTCTCTCTTTTGCTATTTTAGTATTAGGTAGGGTGCCAGATCTGTCTTAGATCTGGAGATTTACTCAATTTTCAACTCACATTTCCCTGTGGACATACCCTTACTTACCCTTTAAAACTTGCTACAACAGGCCCTGAATACTTGCAGATCTGTGTCTGCTTGCCTTGGTGTGTGCAACCAATAGATCCTTTAATTGTGTGATTTTAAACCTCTTTTTGAACACAAGGTAAGTAGCCAACAAGTTTTTGGCACCACAGCCGAGGAGTTTTGATCTAAATAGTAGATCTGAGTTTTTTATTTTTGTAGATCTGATTTTTTTTAGTTTTATTGCTGATTAGTTTTTAAAATTTTAAAGTGCATTCTACATGTTTGATTAAATGTCTACTGCAGTTTTTTTTTTTTGTACAGAAAACCTATTTTACTGCAGCAGAATTTATGATTTTTCTGAGTTTTTATTTTATGCCTTCTAGATGTTTGAATAAATGCTACTGTAGCCTTTTGCATTTTTATAGAAATGAGGCTGGAGTTTGCATTTTTCTTTGTGTTTTTCCCAATATGCTTGAATAAGGTACTGCCGCAGTTGTTGAAATTTTGCAGATCTGGAGCAGCTGCTAAACATGGAGCAAATGGATTACAACAGGAGCAAATCTGCTTGAGTTTGCATCCCCTTCTCCCTTGCATTCATTTTCTATTTTTAAATTCTTTTGACCAGCAATTTTGTTGTGTTTGCTGTCACTCTAATTTTTGTATAACTCAACAAAACCAAATAAAAAATAGAAGAAAATGGAAACACAAATAAAAATTTATGTTTCTTATTATTTTTCAACAATAGTAAATAAGGGCTCTTGTTGAGCCCGGGCTTATCCAAAACAAATAAAAACAATAGAAAATTATACAAACATTAAAATATCTTCAGATGGGCTATTTTTCTTTGTTTTTATTCATTTTTCCCATCTGGACCTGCTGAGATCATGCATTTTCATTTTGAGGAATCATGTAGGATAATGAGCAGTGGATCATATGCTATTTTAAATATTCAATGGAGCCACTGATTTTATTTTCCTTCGAGATTTCTTCACCATTAAATGGGTCTCAGCTGTGTATGAACCCTGTTTTTAATGTGTGCTCCCATGCTTCATTATTCAGAAATTTCTTTTTGATTCATACACATCATCAACATAGGGGTCAGTCTTATGAATCTTGCTTTTCATTGTATGTTATTTTTGCTGATCATTTTTATAATCACTTAGATTCATAAGTATCTGATTGGCTCAGGCTCTTGGGGTTTTCTTTGGGCTTAGGGGATTTATGATTTGGTATTAGGATTTTCTGTTTTAGGAATTTTAGTTTAAAATTCTGTTTTTAGATCGCTGATTTTTCTTTCTTAGGTTAATAAGTCCTAGTTTTATATCAACACTTTTCTATCTTTTTTGCATTTTTCTATGATTATAATTAGTTTCTAACGTTGTTTTCCTATTTTTTATCTACAACTCTATTTTTATATCAACACTTTTCTATCTTTTTATAGCTTTGTATTCAGTTCCTTACTTTATTTTTACTGTTTTTCTATTATTAGCATTAGTTCCCTATCATTTACATAGCAATTCTAGCTTTATTTTACTAATTTTTCTGTTTTATCAGTAATTTCTACATTTGTATAGCATTTTTTTCAATTTTCCTGCTCATATATTCAGTTTTGGTTTTTTTATTTTTTGCTACAATTTTTCTGCTTAGTTTATCTTTCTTCTTTTACCCTGCTGCCCCTAGTTTCTCATTGTGTAGAACATTGAGGACAATGCTCATCATAGGTTTGGGGGTATGACAGTTGTTCCAATGAAATGTGTTAATGCTAGTGCAGCTATGTTTAAAAAGTTTTTGAAAATAAAGTAATTTCCCACCTGATTTTTGGAAAAGAGGAAATTAAAAACTTTTTAAAACTGAAATAAGTTATAATTTTAGCATTTTTCATGAAGCAAATGTCAAAAATTTTCAAAATTTGATGGAAGGCCATACCCAGTGAGATTTGGGCCTGAAAAATTTTCTTTGAATAGTGTCTTGGCAATTTTTCTGCTGTAAGGATTGATTGGATCTAGTTTCAATCCCTAGAAGTTAAGCAAATCAAAATTAAAATAGCTTGATGGCATTCATGATATTAAAGACATGAAGTAAGGCCATCCCTTGGACAGTTTGAGCTTAAAATGTCCCACCTTTGAAATGCCCTTGATACACATCATTTGAGCCTTAAAATTCCTAGTTTTCTTCTATAAAAACTAGAAAATTTGAACCCAAAACCTTAGTGACCTGATACAGCCTGACCCTCACTCTGAGATTTTAGAAGGTAGAGCCAGTTTGATGGTTGGTTGAGAAAGAAGAAAGCACATTTGGTGGTGTTGTGGCATTCCAACCCATAAAAAGAAAAATGAAAAAAAAAAATACAAAAAGAAAAACATACAAAAAGAAAAGGAAAAACAGAAAAGCAAAATAAAAAGAATGAGAAAGAAAAGTTATTTCATTGAAAGACTGAAAAGAGGATTAGAAACTGATCACTTAAAATATGAAAATTCAAGAAGTAGATGGAATTGTGCTGAAATGAAGAAGGTGTTGTCTAGACCACCTCCTTACCTTTACTGATTTCTCAATTTGAATCCTTTTTAACCCATTATTCTTTTACAAATTTCACCCATAAGCCACATTACACCCAATAAAAAGACCTTACGGAATTGAAATGGATTGAGCTGTCATGTGGAGACAATGATTTGTTTGATCTATGGCGAAGAGAATTAGAAAATTTCAGAAATTAGAGCGTTGTCTATGCTCATGCTTGCAGTCTTATTTGAGGGCTGTAACTGCTCTTGAGCTGTGAGAAATGATGCACCCTTCTACTTTTGTGGTGAGTGAACAGCCCTGGTAAGACTTGGGTCTGAAATCTGATTTGTTTGGGGCATTATTAAGGTAGAATTCTTAAATTAAAGGTGAGCTCTACATTAATTTTCAGGCACAATGCCTTGACATGAACTGGTTGATTGTGAAGGAATTACAGCAGAATTTCAGGTTTTAAACGGATAATTTTTCTGCTGAAAATCCTCTAAAACTGAATGGACATGGTGTGGAATTTATTTTATTTTGCTTGAACTCTGTTTTAGCATGTTGCATGAATATTAACTAATTTTATTGGAGAAGTTTGGGGGTACCTTCACTGAAAACCCTCAGGAGACTCCACTCCTCCACTAGGGATCACCTAGGGGTTTAAAAGGCTTGGTGCATGTGCCAAATGCACCCGTGTTCCCTATGAAAGTGGCATTTAATTTCATAGGTTAGTTGTTCTAAATTTCACTTTGCTCGAGGACTAGCAAAGGTTAGGTTTGGGGGTGTCTTAAGCACTGATTTTTGCCACTTTTTACACCCTTAAACCTGGCTTTTGTTAGTACCTAGAGTGGTTCATAACGGTTTTTAATTATATTTTGCAGTTAGGGATGAAATATAGAATTATCCAGTTTTCCTATGTAAAAATGCCAAAAAGAGGACTTGGAACCATCTATTAGAACTAAGGCAAGAAGGGCCATGGTGTGATCGATCTTAGAGCAGAACAACAGCTTGAAGTGTGCTTGAAATGAAGAGAAGCTCCACCAATGCAGCTCTATGAACATACCAGCAAAGGAACTCCTCAGTAGCTAGGAACCTATCAAATGCTTAAAAGAGGCTTCAGTTTTATATCCTATCGAGCAGTGGTTTTATCCTGTCGAATGGTGAAGACTACTGCTGAAGTAGAACCTGGCGATAGGTTCTGAAATAAGAAGGGATCCTATCGAGTAGTTGGCTGAAGAACCTATCCACTAGGATACACTGCAGAAGCCCTCACCCTATCGAGATGCCTTGAATACAACAGTTACTAAACCTATCGAAGTGCTCAAATAGGAGCTTGAACCTATCGATTGGTTGGCAAATTTGATCACCTGCAGCCAAGTACAATGGAACCTCTCAAATGCTTCAATAAACTTGTCGATTGGTTCATGAAGCTAGAGCTCAACCTATCGAATGGTTGCAATTCAACCTATCGAATGCTTAAAGAATGTTGCAATTTTGTACCTATCGAGCAGTCCCTCAATGCATCAGCTATGAACCTATCGAATGGTTCAATCCACCAACCTGTCGGAAGCGTCAAACATGTAGCTTGTACCTATCGAATTCTTGAGCTCCCTATCCTTTGAACCTGTCGACAAGTGCAACTTCTAATCCTATTGAAAGCTTGAGGCTTTAGCAGCAAAAATCAGTAGCCGGCAGGGGCATTTTTGAGAGCTGCAAGAACACATCAGCTGGGCACAAAATAGTGCACATGGGACAACAATCCACATGCAATTTTTCTTAGCCGAAATGATGACACCTCAGCTGCGCATAACAGAACTGAGTCCTCTGCTCTCTGATTCGCTGCAACTCAAGGCACATGGATCGATGTATATGTATAAATACCCATCTATTTTACTATTTTTCTTCAGCAAGGAAAGTAGGAACTAAGGAATAGCCTTAGTTCTCCTTAGCTCATTTAGGTTTAGTTTTAGGTTTTATTTTCTCCTTGTTTTTTCCCCCTTCTCTCTCTAATCCAGCCTTTTGGATTAGATCTAGGTAGCAGCTCAGATCTGGTTTGTAATTGTAATTTCACCATGAAGAAATATGGATCGATGCATAGACTACAGATCTGGGAATAATGTTATTGTAAGTTATTTTTTATTAAAGCAATAAATTATTGATTTTAAAGCTTAATTAAATCTAAAGATCTTGTGATCCCATTAGATTCTCTATCGGATTTTTGCACTCAGCACAAGCCCAGGCCCTTTATTGGTAGATCTCTTGATGACCATCTAATTTCCCTGGGTTTGATATGCCTATGGGTGCTTGTGCCTGTGGCCTTACATCCACAGCATCTGTAGTGATTATCTTGTTCTGATCGAAGCCATCGGAATGGATAAAATCTATTAGATGATCTGTGACTATTTAAGTGGATAGATCATAGCCTTAAGATCAATCCAAACCACTGGTCTAAATCAAATTCTTATACCTTGAATTTGTGCTTGTAGCCAAATGAAGGATTGTTGCAAATCCCCAACCCTTGATCTATTTTGCAATAAAAATGAGGCCCTAGCTGTCTATTTCTCCCCATTTTATATTTTATTTTACCATCGATCTTCCTCAATCTTTTAGATTTAGTTTTATATTTTAGTTTTATAAATTAGATCTAGTGACACCCGAAAAGCTCTTTTCTTAGAATTGCCAGATCTGTAGCCAGATCAGGAGGTCTATTATACACCTTCTAGGTTTAGATCACTACTCCCTATGGGACAAACTCTTACTTATTAAAACTTGCTACAAAGGACCCTGTATTTTGCAGGTCTAGGATATTTTAGTTGTGCTGAATCTATCCTCTGTTTTACTTTGATTTGATGTTCTTTCTTTTATTTCCTAATAATCAGCACACTGAAATCCCCCAACAATCCTTCATTTGGCTACAAGCACAAATGCAAGGTATAAGAATCTGATTTAGACCGGTGGTTTGGATTGATCTTAAGGCTATGATTTGTCCACTTAAATGGTCACAGATCATCCAATAGATTTCTTCCATTCTGATGGCTTCGATCAGAACAAGATAATCACTACATGTGTTGTGGATGTAAGGCCACAGGCATAGGCACCCATGGGCATATCAAACCTAGGGAAATTAGATGGTTATCAAGAGATCTATCGGAAAAGGGCCTAGGCTTGTGCCGAGTGCAAAATCCGATCAAGAATCTAATGGGACCACAAGATCTTTAGATTTAATTAAGCTTTAAAATCAACAATTTATTATTTTAGTAAAAAAAAACTTACAATAACATTGTTCCCAGATCTGTAGTCTATGCATCGATCCACATTTCTTCATGCTGAAATTACAATTACAATACAGATCTGAGCTGCTACCTAGATCTAATCCAACAGGCTGGATTAGGGAGAGAAGGGTGAAGGAAAAGGAAAAATAAAACCTAAAGCTAAACCTAAATGATCTAAGGAGAACCCAGGCTATTCCTTTGTTCCTACTTTCCTTGCTGAAGAAAAACAATAGAAAGGAGTTCTATTTATACATTTACAGTGATCTGTGTACTTTGGATTACAACCAATCAGAGAGCAGAGGACTCAGTTCTGTTATGCACAGCTGAGGTGTCTTCATTTCGACCAAGGAAAATTGCATGTGGACTGCTGTCCCATGTGCAGAGTTTTACGCCCAGCTGATGTGTTCTTGCAGCTATCAAAAATGCCCTGTCAGCCACTGATATTTGCTAATGGAACCCGAGATAAATCCCTGAGATGTGTGGGACATTGGGATGTGTGCCCTATAAGCATTGGAATCCCCAAAATGTCCCTAAAGTGTGAAATAGATGGCTGGAACCCGTGCCTCGATAGGTTGGAGCTTCAGAACTTCAATCTCGAGAGGTTCAGGCAACTGTTCGATTGGTTGAATGGGCTTCAGGTATGCATTTGACAAGTTCTCGATAGGTTCTAACAAGAGCTCGATAGGTTCATTCAACCATTCGACATGATGCTCGTTAGGTTCATTTTCAGCATCAGAACCTCTCGACAGGTTTTCGACAGGTTGAAACAACCATTCGATAGGTTGCGACAGGTTCAAACAACCATTCCATAGGTTGTGACAGGTTCAATTTTAACACATAGCAGCTCGTGGAGTTCAAAACAACCCCTCGTGGAGTCTATTTTCAGCGCATAATAGCTCTACAATTCCCTCGTGAGGTTGCTTTCAGCTGCATAACCACTCAAGTGCTTTAGTTCCAACAAAGAATAGCTCGTGTAGTTCATTTTAAGCCGCATTTAAACACCTCGAGTGGCTGCATCAGCCCTCTAAACTGCTCAAATTCTTCAAGTTTGCTGCTGTGCTGCTCATGGGCTTCCATCATCAGCTCGAGTAGATGATCTTCAACACTTAATGTACTCCAGTGCATTAATGTTGTAGCTGTAATATGCTACTTGAATTGCTCTGTAACTGTTCGCATAGAATGCCTTGAGGTGCTGATTTGTTGCTGTCTTCCATCCAAGGTGCTGCCTTGCTACAAACACAAAATGCTGTATTACTACATAGCACCTTGTTAACCTTTGAGCTTCACAACTCTCTCAGCAAGTCTTCAAGGCCCCCAAAGCATGCTAAAAAGCCCAAATGGTGTGAACCACCATGGTGCCTTTTCAATAAATCCATCAGTTCCACTGCTAAACACAAAATTCCTTCTTGTTGGCTTCAAAAGCACGGATTGCAGCATTAAGCTCTTATTTTGTTGTTATCTGTAAAAACACACTTAAAAGATATTATTAACATGCTCAAAGGTTCATCATAGGTCAGGTTAAGGGGTAGAAAGTTGTATATTTCAGTGCTCAACACACCCCCAAACCGAACCTTTGCTAGTCCTCGAGCAAAGTGAAATTTGAAACAACTAACCTATGAAATAAAATGTCACTTTCATAGGGAACACGGGTGCATTTGGCACATGCATCAAGCCTTTTAAACCACTAGGTGATCCCTAGTGGAGGAGTGGAGTCTCCTGAGGGTTTTCAGTGAAGGTACCCCCAAACTTCTCCAATAAAATTAGTTAATACTCATGCAACATTCTAAAACAGAGTTCATGCAAAATAAAATAAATTCCACACCATGTCCATTCAGTTTTAGAGGATTTTCAGCAGAAAAATCATCAGTTCAAAACCTAAAATTCTGCTGTAATTCCTTCATCATCAACCAGTTCATGTCAAGGCATTATGCCTGAAAATTAATGCAAAGCTCACCTTTAATTTAAAAATTCTGCGTTGATAATGCCCCAAGCTAATCAGATTTCAGACCCAAGTCTTACCAGGGCTGTTCACTCACAACAAAAGTAGAAGGGTGCATCATTTCTCACAGCTCAAGAGCAGTTACAACCCTCAAATAGGACTGCAAGCATGAGCATAGGCATTGCTCTAACTTCTGAAATTTTCTAACTCTTTTCACCATAGATTACATAAATCCTTATCTCCACATGATAGCTCAATCAAATTTCAGATCAGTAAGGACTTTTTATTGGGTCGTAATGTGGCTTATAGGTGAAATTAGTAAAATAATAAAGGGGTAAAAAGGATTCAAATTGAGAAATCAGTAAAGGTAAGGAGGTGGTCTACACAACACCTTCTTCATTTCAGCACAATTCCATCTACTTCTTGAATTTTTAGATTTGAAGTGGCCAATTTCTAATCCTCTTTTCAGTATTTCAATGAAATGACTTCTCTTTATCATTCCTTTTCTTTGATTTTTTTTTTTTCTTTTCTTTTTGCATGTTTTTCTTTTGATATTTTTCTCCATTTTTCTTTTTATTGGTTGGAATGCCACAACACCACCAAATGTGCTTTCTTCTTTCTCAACCAACCATCAAACCAGCTCTACCTTCTGAAATCTCAAAGTGAGGGTCAGGCTGTATCAGGACACTGAGGTTTTCGGTTCAAATTTTCTGGTTTTTATAAAAGAAAATTGGGAATTTTAAGGCTTAATGGGGTGCATCAAGGGCAGTTCAAAGGTGGGACATTTTAAGCTCAAACTGTCCAAGGAATGGCCTTACTTCATGTCTTCAATATTATGAATGCCATCAAGCTATTTTAATTTAGATTTGCCTAACTTCTAGTTGTCGAAACTAGATCCAGTCAGTCCTTAGAGCAGAAAAATTGCCAAGACACTCTTCAAAGAAAATTTTTCAGGCCCAAATCTCACTGGGTATGGCGTTCCATCAAATTTCTGAGGGATATCCTCACAATTTTCTCTCATTTCAGGTTTACTAAACATCAATTTTTAAAATTTTTTGACATTTGCTTCATGAAAAATATTAAAACTACAACTCATTTCAGTTTTATAAAGTTTTTAATTTCCTCGTTTCCAAAAATCATGTGGGAAATTACTTTATTTTCAAAAACTTTTTCAACATAGCTGCACTAGCATTAACTCATTTCATTGGCACACTTGCCATACCCCTAAACCTAAGATGAACATTATCCTCAATGTTCTACACAATGAGAAACTAGGCGCAGCAAGGTAAAAGATGAAAGAAAAAACTAAGTAGAAAAATTGCAGCTATGTGCAGTAGAAAATAAAAAGGCAAAACTGAATAAATGAACAGGAAAATGAAGAAAATGATATACAAGTGCAGGAAATTATTGGTAAAATAGAAAAAACAACAAAACAAAGCTAAAACTGCTACAAAATAAAATATAAAAACTGCATAAATGGATAGAAAAATAAACGGACTGCTATGCAATTGAAAGGAAACTATTGCTAATAACACAAAGTAAGGAACTGAATACAAAGCTACAAAAAGCAGAAAAGTGTTGATACAAAAACAGTGTTGTAGATAAAAAAAATAGGAAAACAAAGTTAGAAACTAACTATAATCAAAGAAAAATGCAAAAAATCAGTAAAACTAGGACACATTAACCTCAGAAAGAAAAATCAACGATCTAAAAACAGAATTTTAATCTAAAATTCCTAAAACAGAAAATCTTAATACCAAATCATAAATCCCCTAAGCCCAAAGAAAACCCCAAGAACTTGAGCCAATCAACTACTTATGAATCTAAGTGATTTTTAAAATGATTAGCAGTACTAACATGTAGTGAAAAGCAAGATTCATAAGACTAACCCCTTTGTTGATGATGTGTATGAATCAAAAAGAATTTCTAAATAATGAAGCATGGGAGCACACATTAAAAACAAGATTCATACTGCTGAGATCCATTTAATTGTGAAGAAATCTCGAAGGAAAATAAAATCAGTGGCTTCATTAAATTAGCAGGACAACATATGATCTATTGCTCATTAACCTCCATGATTCCTCAAAATTAAAACCAAGATCTCAGCAATTCCAGATGGGAGAAAATGAATAAAGGCAAAGGAAAACAGCCCATCTGGAGAATATTTTTATGATTTTATAATTTTTTACTTTTTTTTGTGTTTTTGATCAGCCTGGGCTCCACAAGAGCCCTTATTTACTACTGCTGAAAATTAATAGGAAAACAAATCAGAAATGTCTATTTGTGTTTACATTTTCTTTTATTTTTGTGTTTGGTCTTGTAAAAAAATAAATCAGCATGCCTAAAAAAAATAGTAGAAATTATAATCAAAACAAACATCAAACACAACAAAATTGCTGGTTCTCAAGAATTTAAAAATAGAAAAATAAATGCAAGGAGAAAGGGATGCAAACTCAGGCAGATCTGCTCCTGCTGCAATCCAGATGCTCCTTGTTTGACGGCTACTCCAGATCTGTAAAAATCTAAAAAAAACAAAAAACTATAGTAGTACCTTATTCAAGGATATTGACAAAAATAAAAAGTAAAACTCAGACTGTAGCCTCATTTTTGCAAAAAATGCAAAGGGCTACAACAACATTTATTCAAACATCTAGAAGGCATAAAGTAAAAACTCAAAAAATAAGAATTTTAGCAGTTTTAAAACTGGTTTTCTATACAAAAACTACAGCAATCCTTAAATCAAACAGGTGGAATGCAATGGAAAGAATAATAAAATGAAAAATAAAACAACAATAAAAACTTTTTTTTTTTTTTTAAATTAGATTTGAAAAACTCAAATCTATATAAAATCAGATTTACAAAAAATGAAAAACTCAGATCTACTATCTAGATCAAAACTCCCAGGCAACGGCGCCAAAAACTTATTGGGGAATTTTAGGTGCTGATTATTATGAATTAAAAGAAAGAAAGTAAAATTATAGTAAAATAGAGGATGGATTCAGCACATCTAAAATATCATAGACCTGCAAGATACTGGGCCCTTTGTAGCAAGTTTTAATAAGTAAGAGTTTGTCCCACAAGGAGTAGTGATCTAAACCTAGAAGGTGTATAGTAGACCTCCAGATCTGGCTACAGATCTAGCAATTCTAAGAAGAAAGAGAGTTTTTCGGGTGTCACTAGATCTAATTTATAAAATTGAAATATAAAACTAAATCTAAAAGATTGAGGAAGATGGATGGTAAAATAAAATATAAAATGGGGAGAAATAGACAGCTAGGGCCTGGTTTTTATTGTAAAATAGATCAAGAGTTGGGGATTTGTAGCAATCCTTCATTTGGCTACAAGCACAAATGCAAGGAATAAGAATCTGATTTAGACTGGTGGTTTGGATTAATCTTAAGGCTATGATCTGTCCACTTAAATGGTCACTGATCATCCAATAGATTTCCTGCATCCCGATGGCTTCGTTCAGATCAAGATAATCACTACAGATGTTGTGGATGTAAGGCCATAGGCACAGGCACCCACAGGCATATCAAACTCAGAGAAATCAGATGGTCATCAAGAGATCTACTAGAAAAGGGCCTGGGCTTGTGCCGAGTGCAAAAATCCGATCGAGAATCTAATGGGACCACAAGATCTTTAAATTTAATTAAGCTTTAAAATCAATAATTTATTGCTTTAATAAAAAATAACTTACAATAACATTATTGATTGATCTGTAGTCTGTGTATTGATCCACATTTCTTTATGCCGAAATTACAATTACAAAATAGATCTGAGCTGCTACCTAGATCTAATATAATAGGCTGGATTAGGGAGAGAAGGGGGAAGAGAAAAGGAAAAATAAAACCTAAAGCTAAACCTAAATGAGCTAAGGAGAACCCAGGCTATTCCCTTTTCCCTACTTTTCTTGTTGAAGAAAAACAGCAGAAAGGAGTTCTATTTATATATTTGCAGTGATCCATGTGCTTTGGATTGCAGCCAATCAGAGAGCAGAGGACTCAATTCTGTTATGCATAGCTGAGGTGTCTTCATTTTGGCCAAGGAAAATTGCATGTGGACTGTTGTCCCATATGTAGAGTTTTTTGCCTAGTTGATGTGTTCTTACAGCTTTCAAAAATGTCCCTGCCGGCCACTGATATTTGCTAATGGAACCCGAGATAAATTCCTGAGATGTGTGGGACATTGGGATGTGTGCCCTAGAAGCATTGGAATCCCCAAAATGTCCCTAAAGTGTGAAATAGATGGCTGGAACCCGTGCCTCGATAGGTTGGAGCTTCAGAACTTCAATCTTGAGAGGTTCAGGCAACTGGTCAATAGGTTGAATGGGCTTCAGGTATGCAGTTCCTTCAACCATTCAACAGGATGATCGTTAGGTTCATTTTTAGCATCAGAACCTCTCGACAGGTTCTCGACAAGTTCAAACAGCCATTCGATAGGTTGCAACAGGTTCAAACAACCATTCGATAAGTTGTGACAGGTTCAATTTTAACACAGCAGCTTGTGGAGTTCAAAACAACCCCTCGTGGAGTCTATTTTCAGTGCATAACAGCTCTACAATTCACTCGTGGGGTTGCTTTCAGCTGCATAACTACTCAAGTGCTTTAGTTCCAACAAAGAATAGCTCGTGTAGTTCATTATAAGCTACATTTAAACCCCTCGAGTGGCTACACCAGCCCTCTAAATTGCTCGAATTCTTCAAGTTTGTAGTTGTGTTGCTCATGGGCTTCCATCATCAGCTCGAGTAGATGATCTTCAACACTTAAAGTACTAGAGTGCATTAATGTTGTAGCTGTAATATGCCACTTGAATTGCTCTGCAACTATTCGCATAGAATGCCTTGAGGTGCAGATTTGTTGTTGTCTTCCATCCAAGGTGCTGCCTTGCTACAAACACAAAAAGCTATATTACTACATAGCACCTTGTTACCCTTTGCTCTTCACCACTCTCTCTCTCAACAGGTCTTCAATGCCCCCAAAGAATGCTAAAAAGCCCCAATGGTGTGAACCACCATGGTGCCTTTTCAATAAATCCATCAGCTCCACTGCTAAACACAAAATTCCTTCTTCTTGACTTCAAAAGCATGTATTGCAGCATTAAGGTCTTATTTTATTGTTATCTATAAAAACGCACTTAAAAGACATTATTAACATGCTCAAAGGTCCATCATAGGTCAGGTTAAGGGGTAGAAAGTGGTATATTTTAGTTTTATTACTGATTAGTTTTTGTAGTTTTATTGCTGATTAGTTTTTAAAATTTTAGAGTGCATTCTACCTGTTTGATTAAATGCCTGCTGTAATTTTTTTTTTGTACAGAAAGCCTGTTTTATTGCAGCAGAATTTCTGATTTTTCTAAGTTTTTATTTTATGCCTTCTAGATGTTTGAATAAATGTTGTTGTAGCCTTTTGCATTTTTGTAGAAATGAGGCTATAGTTTGCGTTTTTCTTTGTGTTTTTATCAATATGCTTGAAAATGGTATTGCTGCAATTGTTGAATTTTTGCAGATCTGGAGCGGCTACCAAACAAGGAGCAAATGGATTGCAATAGGAGTAGATCTGCTTGAGTTTGCATTCCCTTCTCCTTTGCATTTATTTTCTATTTTTAAATTCTTTTGACCAGCAGTTTTGCTGTGTTTGCTGTCATTCTAATTTTTGTATAACTCAACAAAACCAAATATAAAATAGAAGAAAATGAAAACACAAATAAAAATTTCTGTTTCTTATTATTTTTCAACAATAGTAAATAAGGGCTCTTGTTGAGCCCGAGCTGATCCAAAACAAATAAAAACAATTGAAACTTATACAAATATAAAAATATATTCAAATGGGCTATTTTTGTTTGTTTTTATTCATTTTTCCCATCTGGACCTACTGAGATCATGCTTTTTCATTTTGAAGAATCATGTAGGATAATGAGCAATGGATCATATGCTGTTTTAAATATTCAATGGAGTGACTGATTTTATTTTCCTTCAAGATTTCTTCACCATTAAATGGGTCTCAGCTGTGTATCAACCATGTTTTTAATGTGTGCTCCCATGCTTCATTATTCATAAATTCTTTTTTATTCATACAAATCATCAACATAGGGGTCAGTCTTATGAATCTTGCTTTTCACTGTATGTTGTTCCTGCTGATCATTTTTATAATCACTTAGATTCATAAGTATCTGATTTGCTCAGGCTCTTGGGGTTTTCTTTGGGCTTAGGGGATTTATGATTTAGTATTAGGATTTTCTATTTTAGGAATTTTAGTTTAACATTCTATTTTTAGATCGCTAATTTTTCTTTCTTAGGTTAATGTGTCCTAGTTTTACTGATTTTTTGCATTTTTCTATGATTATAGTTAGTTTCTAACTTTGTTTTCCTATTTTTTATCTACAACTCTGTTTTTGTATCAACACTTTTCTATTTTTTTTGTAGCTTTGTATTCAGTTCCTTACTTTGTTTTTACTATTTTTCTGTTATTAGCATTAGTTCCCTGTCATTTTCATAGCAGTTCTAGCTTTATTTTACTGATTTTTCTGTTTTATCAATAATTTCCTACATTTGTATAGCATTTTTTTCCATTTTTCTGCTCATATATTCAGTTTTGTTTTTTTTATTTTTTGCTATATATAGCTGCAATTTTTCTGCTTAGTTTTTCTTTCTTCTTTTACCCCTGATGCCCCAAGTTTCTCATTGTGTAGAACATTGAGGACAATGTTCATCTTAGGTTTAGGGGTATGGCAGGTGTGCCAATGAAATGAGTTAATGCTAGTGCAGCTATGTTGAAAAAGTTTTTGAAAATAAAGTAATTTCCCACCTGATTTTTGGAAAAGAGGAAATTAAAAACTTTTTAAAACTGAAATGCGTTGTAGTTTTAATATTTTTCATGAAGCAAATGTCAAGAATTTTCAAAAATTGATGTTTAGTGAACCTGAAATGAGAGAAAATTGTAAGGATACACCCCAAAAAATTTGATGGAAGGTCATACCCAGTGAGATTTGGGCCTGAAAAATTTTCTTTGAATAGTGTCTTGGCAATTTTTCTGCTGTAAGGATTGATTGGATCTAGTTTCAATCCCTAGAAGTTAAGCAAATCAAAATTAAAATAGCTTGATGGCATTCATGACATTAAAGACATGAAGTAAGGCCATCCCTTGGACAATTTGAGCTTAAAATGTCCCACCTTTGAAATGCCCTTGATACACATCATTTGAGCCTTAAAATTGCTAGTTTTCTTCTATAAAAACTAGAAAATTTGAACCCAAAACCTTAGTGACCTGATACAGCCTGACCCTCACTCTGAGATTTTAGAAGGTAGAGCCAGTTTGATGGTTGGTTGAGAAAGAAGAAAGCACATTTGGTGGTGTTGTGGCAACCCATAAAAAGAAAAATGAAAAACATACAAAAAGAACAGGAAAAACAGAAAAGAAAAATAAAAAGAATGAGAAAGAAAAGTCATTTCATTGAAAGATTGAAAAGAGGATTAGAAACTGATCACTTCAAATCTAAAAATTCAAGAAGTAGATGGAATTGTACTAAAATAAAGAAGGTGTTGTCTAGACCACCTCCTTACCTTTACTGATTTCTCAATTTGAATCCTTTTTACCCCATTATTCTTTTACAAATTTTACCCATAAGCCACATTACAACCCAATAAAAAGACCTTACTGATCTGAAATGGATTGAGCTGTCATGTGGAGACAAGGATTTGTGTGATCTATGGTGAAGAGAATTAGAAAATTTCAGAAATTAGAGCACTGCCTATGCTCATGCTTGCAGTCCTATTTGAGGGATGTCATTGCTCTTGAGCTATGAGAATGATGCACCCTTCTGCTTTTGTTGTGAGTGAACACCCCTGGTAAGACTTGGGTCTGAAATCTGATTTGTTTGGGGCATTGTCAAAGAAGAATTCTTAAATTAAAGGTGAGCTCTGCCTTAATATTCAGGCACAATACCTTGATATGAACTGATTGATGATGAAGGAATCACAATAAAATTTCAGGTTTTAAACTGATGATTTTCTGCTGAAAATTCTCTAGAATTGAATAGACATGGTGTGGAATTTATTTTATTTTGCTTGAACTCTGTTTTAGCATGTTGCATGAGTATTAACTAATTTTATTGGAGAAGTTTGGGGGTACCTTCACTAAAAACCCTCAGGAGACTCCACTCCTCCACTAGGGATCACCTAGGGATTTAAAAGGCTTGGTGCATGTGCCAAATGCACCCATGTTCCCTACGAAAGTGGCATTTAATTTTATAGGTTAGTTGTTTTAAATTTCACTTTGCTCGAGGACTAGCAAAGGTTAGGTTTGGGAGTGTGTTAAGCACTGATTTTTGCCACTTTCTACACCTTCAAATCTGACTTTTGTTAGTACCTAGTGTGGTTAATAATAGTTTTTAATTATATTTTACAGTTAGGGATGAAATATACAATAATACAGTTTTCCTATGTAAAAATGCCAAAAAGAGGACTTGGAACCATCTATTAGAACTAAGGTAAGAAGGGCCATGATGTGATCGATCTTAGAGCAGAACAACAACTTGAAGTGTGCTTGAAATGAAGAGAAGCTCCACCAATGCAGCTCTATGAACATGCCAACAGAGGAACTCCTCAGCAGCTAGGAACCTATCGAATGATTAAAAGAGGCTTCAGTTTTATATCCTATCGAGCAGTAGTTTTATCCTGTCGAATGGTGAAGACTACTGCTGAAGTAGAACCTGGTGATAGGTTCTGAAATAAGAAGGGATCCTATCGAGCAGTTGGTTGGAGAACCTGTCGACTAGGATACATAGTAGAAGCCCTCAACCTATCGAGATGCCTTGAATACAACAGCTACTGAACCTATCGAAGTGTTCAAATAGGAGCTTGAACCTATCGACTGGTTGGTAAACTTGATTAGCTGTAGCCAAGTGCAATGGAACCTATCGAATCCTTCTATAAACCTGTCGATTGGTTCATGAAGTTGGAGCTCAACCTATCAAATGGTTGCAATTCAAGCTATCGAATGCTTAAAGACTGCTGCAGTTTTGTTCCTATCGAGCAATCCCTCAATGCATCAGCTATAATTCGATCGAATGGTTCAATCCACCAACCTGTCGAAAGCGTCAAGCATGCAGCTTGTACGTATCGAATTCTTGAGCTCCCTATCCTTTGAACTTGTCGACAGGTGCAACTTCTAATCCTATCGACAGCTTCAGGCTGCAGCAGCAAAAATCATTGGCCGGCAGGGGAATTTTTGAGAGCTGCAAGAACACATCAGCTGGGCACAAAACTCTGCACATGGGATAACAGTCCACATGCAATTTTCCTTGGCCAAAATTAAGACACCTCAGCTGTGCATAATAGAACTGAGTCCTCTGCTCTCTGATTGGCTGCAACTCAAGGCACATGGATCGATGCATATGTATAAATACCCATCTATTTTACGGTTTTTCTTCAGCAAGGAAAGTATGAACAAAGGAATAGCTTGAGTTCTCCTTAGCTCATTTAGGTTTAGTTTTAGGTTTTTTTTTCCCCCTTCTCTCTCTAATCCAGCCTGTTGGATTAGATCTAGGTAGCAGTTGAGATCTGGTTTGTAATTGTAATTTCGGCATGAAGAAATGTGGATCGATGCACAGACTACAGATTTAGGAATAATGTTATTGTAAGATATTTTTGATTAAAGCAATAAATTATTGATATTAAAGCTTAATTAAATCTAAAGATCTTGTGGTCCCATTAGATTCTCGATCGGATTTTTGCACTCGGCACAAGCCCAGACCCTTTTCCTGTAGATCTCTTGATGACCATCTGATTTCCCTTGGTTTGATATGCCTGTGGGTGCCTATACATGTGGCCTTACATCCACAGCATCTGTAGTGATTATCTTGTTCTGATCGAAGCCATCGGAATGGAGGAAATCTATTGGATGATCTATGACTATTTAAGTGGACAGATCATAACCTTAAGATCAATTCAAACCTCCAATCTAAATTAGATTCTTTTACCTTGCATTTGTGCTTATAGCCAAATGAAAGATTGCTGCAAATCCCCAGCTCTTGATCTATTTTGCAATAAAAACTAGGCCCTAGCTGTCTATTTCTCCCCATTTTATATTTTATTTTACCATCCATCTTCCTCAATCTTTTAGATTTAGTTTTATATTTCAGTTTTATAAATTAGATCTAGTGACACCCAAAAAGCTCTCTTTCTTCTTAGAATTGTCAGATCTATAGCCAGATCTGGAGGTCTACTATACACCTTCTAGGTTTAGATCACTACTCCTTGTGGGACAAACTCTTATTAAAACTTGCTATAAAGGACCCTGTATCTTACAGGTCTATGATATTTTAGTTGTGCTGAATCCATCTTCTGCTTTACTTTGATTTTATTTTCTTTCTTTTACTTCATAATAATTAGCACACTGAAGTCCCCCAATAGTAAGACATGTAAGTGAAGCTATGTAAAAATGTGTAAAACACGTAAATGGACGTAAGTGAACTCAGTAAATCAAGATAAGACATGTAAGGGAATTGAAATCAGCTTGCCTTTGAAATTAGTTTGCTTTTGAAATCAGTTTGCTTTTGAAATCAGTTTGCTTTTGAAGTCCGTTGGCATTTGAAATCAGCATGCTTTTGAAATCAGTTGGCATTTGAAATTAGCTTGCTTTTGAAATCAGTTTACTTTTGAAATTAGTTTGTCTTTGAAATTAGTTTGCCTTTGAAATCGGTTTGTCTTTAAAATCAGTTGCCTTTGAATTCAGTTTTCTTTTGATAAGAAAGTGCTTTTGGAATGCAGATCCTATTGTGAGTTTGAAAAATGTCATTAGTTTTTAATATGAAAATGTTTTTATCCTCGTCTTTAAATCTATGCATGACTGATAAGATGTACATTGGTATTGATTTTCTCTACTGAGCTTAAGATGTTAGCTCACCCCGACTATACGTCACAAGTATAACTTGTCAGGATACCACACTGGTGGATTGGGGACTTGAGGAGTGCTATGATGTTCAAGGTCGTAGATTGAGTACTTTATGGAGTTTGGTGAGTGTGGCTTGGTAGAATGTATTATTATATACTCGTTGCACACCACTGTTTGGTGATGTTGATACATCACCGGTGGTCATTGTTAGTTATTGTAATATTGGATATTAGAACTGGAGATTTATTTATGTCATATATATTAACTGCTTTGATTTCTGCATGTATGTGAATGTACCAAGTATTCTATGTATTTGGATCGTGTTCAACGACCTGACGGTCCGTGTCTTCTCATTAGTGTTTGAAGAAAAAAAAAAAGTCTAAAAATTCAGGCTGTCACACAAAGTGCAGCTACCATGTATAAAAATACAAGACAAGTCCCTTCATCTTCCTCATTTCAATCCATGTAAGCCGACCCTGCAACTAGGGATACTGTAGCCAAGTACATAAATCCTAGCCCAGCCATGAAAACCTCTGTTAAGTGTTAAGTTGAGGCCAACTCAGTCAGCTCAGAGAGACCTCTGTAGTTCATTGGCTCGGCAAGCGCAGCGGTAATAGATGTTAGCATCGCACTATTGAGACCGCATATTGACCAAAAAGGTACGATAACGAACACTGTACGTATCAAAATTATGAGAGACTCGCTATGTGGTGACGAGCATTTGAATCACATCGGCAGCACAACAGTGAACATGATATATTGTTGGGTAATGCTGTAGTGATGAGATATATCGTGAGTGAAATAATATGTCTAGATATATATATATCTCTAATTCTAACCTATATATAGATAGATCTCGATATTTCTCACCTATATATATGATAACCTAAAAAGGCACCTAATGGCACTAACAATCACTAAGTAAGGAAGAAGCACCACGGCCGATTGGCCTTAAGCTTACCGCGGCAAGGTCCTCAGCAAGGCTGCTTGCCGCGGCAACCTAACAAGGATTGTCGTGGCAAGGTCTTCAGCTGGCTACTTGCCCAAGCAAGCCTAGGCATGGCTACTATTTGTGCTTCGCAGGCCTTGGTCTATATCGGGCTTACGTACGGGAACCCTCCAGGCTGTACATAGTATACACAATCTATATATCAGGTCTCGGATGACCCCACCTTCCCTTTGCTTCTATTAATTGTATATATGATCTATAGGGACCCTATAGGTGCCACTTGATGCACTCGTTATGCAATGATCTTCCCGTCATGAAAGCACGTAAAAGTATAAGACAGGTAGGGAATTTACCTTGTCTCCATCTATTTGTTTTTCCTTATTCTCATCAAAGATTGCAAATTAATGCTAATGATTAGTAGAAAATTAGAATAATACATATGCTCGTTTATGGATCAAATGAGTATAATCTTGTGTGTTATATACGTGAACCTTGAACAGTTGATGATGAGTATAAATTATAGTAAGTAAATGTCAAAATCACATGACAGTAAGATCAGTTATATATATACATTGAAAAATTATGATAGTTTTACATGCTGAGGCAGTTTAGGAGATTAAATAGATTTAGTGTACTCTATGCTCCATGTATTGCAGTTTAAACATGCAAGTTCTTTGATTTCAATGCATCAGTCATATTTCATCTTTCAATGTTGTTATTTCATCTTGAGTCAAGTGATCCGGCTAACTTGAGATTTTGATTTTCTTGGTCCAAGTGATCCCGCTAACTCGGGAGCTTGACAAGTGATTTCGCTAACTCGGGAGCTTGATTTATCCTGGTCCAAGTGTTCTCGCTAACTCGGGAGCTTGACAAGTGATCCTGCTAACTCGGGAGCTTGATTCTTCTGTTTCTGCCTACACGTGTATCTTGTTGCAGCTTGATTCTCATACTTGTTGCATCATGAATTAATTCAGCTTGTCCACATGTTATATTATTCGCATAATAAGAAAATCATATTTTTTTATTAAATTTTATACCTCTCTATGAGAATGTGATAAATAGACAATATATGCTAGCAATATAATATTCTCTACTGAACTTTGATGATGCTCATTCTATGACTTAAATGTCTTAGCTGCAGATATTATATTAGTATATATTAATATTATATACTAATATTAATATTAGTATATATTAATATTAGTATACTAATATATATATTAATATATTAATATATGAATATTCTAATATATTAATATACTAATATTAATATATATTAATATATTATATTAATATTAATATACTAATATATGAATATTAATATTATAATAATATTAATAGTAATATTATATTAATATTATATTAGTATTAATATAATATTAATAATAGTAATATATTAATATTATATAGTATATTATATATACTATATTAATATATATTAATATTAGTATTAATATTAATATATATTAATATATTAGTATTAGTATATAATATAATATTAGTATACTAATATACTAACTAATATAATATTAGTTAGTATATTAACTAATATATACTAATATTAGGCAATTGGTACATCTGAAAGTGAAAGTTTCTTCGCTCCCTGATCTTTACTTTAATATACTAATATAATATAATATTATTTTAGTATATATACTAATATATACTAATATACTAGTATATTAGTATATATTAGTATTAACTAATTATACTAGTTAATACTAATATAATATATTAGTATATTAACTAGTATAATTAGTTAATATTAGTATATACTAATATAATAGTATATACTAATACTAATATATACTAATATATTAGTATATACTAATATATTTGTATATACTAATATATTAGTATATATTAGTTAGTATATTATATTTGTAACGCCCCAAAAAATTCGTACTTAAAGAGTGCACCTCGGGAAGCGAATCGACTGGTCGCACGAATGATCGGGTCAGTTTAGAATTTATTGACCTTGTTAACTTAGGATATTTGAATTAAATGCATAGATCATGTGGGAGAAAGGTATTAACTATAGAGGAACATATGTACACACACATATTAGTTAGCTATAAGTGCTTAACACCTAAGGCAAGGATAGGTTATAAGAAAGAGGAAAAAGAATTTATTTCTCTTTGGTTGAGTAGTTGAGAGAAGAGTTAAGAGAGAGAGAGAGTAAATGAGAGTGTGATCTTGTTGTAAAATGAAGATGATTGCATTGAATGCAAATCATTGATCTTGGCTCGCAAAGGCTAACGAATCGAGCTCGGGATAGAGGAGAGATTATAGATTTGGGGATTTGAGAAACCCTAGTGAGCTAAGGCTTGGGATCAAGGGATCCAACCGATTGAAGGTAAGCTTAATCTTTTATAATTATTTTAGTTATTAAATGTAAAATCAAATAGCTAATATGTGAGAAATCAATGACAAAAGACATGAGGTGGATATGATGAGTTCAAGGGGTGATGAACTCGATCCATAGCTGAGAAAGGGCAAAATCGTTCGAACGAAATAAGTATCTGTTTGAACGAATTTGGCCATGGGAGATCGAGTGAAAAAGGGTTTTTTGAGAAAATCGCTCGAACGAAATAGAATTCGTTCGATCGATTTTGGAACAAGAGTGTTCTGAAGGATTCGTTCGAACAAGATAAAGTCGTTTGAATGATATAAGGATTCGTTTGAACGATTTAGAAACCGTTCGAATGATTTTGCAAATTGTTCGAGATATATCTCATCACTTTAGCATTACCCAACAGTATATCGTGTTCACTGCTGTGTTGTCGACGTGATTCAGATGCTCATCACCACATAGAGAGTCTCTTATAATTTTGATACGTACGGTGTTCATTATCGTACCTTTTTGGTCAATTTGCGGTCTCAATAGTGCGATGCTGACATCTATTACCGCTGTGCTTGCTGAGCCAGTGAACTACAGAGGTCTCTCTAAGCTGACTGAGCTGACCTCAACTTAACACCTAACAGAGGTTTTCATGGCTGGGTTAGGATTTATGTACTTGGCTACGGTATCCCTAGTTGCAAGGGTTGGCTTACAAGGGATTGAAACGAGGAAAATGAAGGGAGTTGTCTTGTATTTTTATACATGGTAGCTGCACTTTGGGTGCATGCAAAGGCAAAACGAGTCATCGAGTCGTGTAGTCAATATACCATGCAAGTAGCTTATAAGCTTGCCGAGGTAGTCTCCCATGCAAGTCCACTACTTAGTGGCTATGTACAGCTCAGCTAAAAACAAACAAGTTTGTTTGTCGTTGTATATATAAGAGGATATAAGCCATTGGGCTGGGTTTCTATGTACTGCCCATATGGGCATTTAGTTTGTATAGGCCAATAAGCTACAATAAGGATATTTGAATTACAAGGTTACATGCCTAAAGACAAATAGGCCTGACTTTGGAATTGGCTTTAGTGTAAAGCACCATACACACTCCTACATACTTTTACTATTGTTACTTACTAGGACTGATTTAACTGAACAAGCTATGCTACACATTAAAGTATAGAGGCCCTTTTGTGTTACATTTTTTTTTTTGCATACATCTAACCAGACCCATGCCCTCACTAGGATGGTTTTAATAAGGCATCCGTTACATTCTCCCCTATTTAAGAAATTTTCGTCTTAGAAAATAAACCGAGATGATAATGTGAATTAGGTTATGGTGGGAAGATGTAAAAATCAAGGGTGTATCCAATGACTATATACTGATCCTGATATCCCCTGCAATTTTCCTGATATGTGGTATTTTAAATCCACAAAAGTACTAGCATTACGATAAATACAGATATATAAATCACGAAAACACACTACATATACATGCATGAGGTACATAGAATCTAACCAGACAATATCACTCTAGTTCAGTTAGCTCAGCTAGATTTGAGATGAAATAGCTATAGGAATTTAAATTAGTCAGATTTTGAATTGAAATTACATAAACCAAAACTGCTAACATATGAGTTTGTGACTCACCAGGTTGTGGACTCGGTTTTTCCTGACCAGCTGCTGAAGGTCCAGCATCCTGTTGCTGAAAGTCTTGGTGGAATTCTGGCATGAGTAAGGTTGCATTGCGGGTGTATTGTGAGACATAGTTTCGCGCCCGCCCAATGTAAGGACTTGAAGCTGTCTGAAAAGTATGCTCCATCATGATATTGTTGGCTTCCTCAATATAATCAACTCGCTGATGAAGCATGTAGTAATTTCGATATAAATTATCGAACTGTAGAAGAGTCTGCTCATGGTTTTCGCGCATGAGCTGTGCCAAATCAGCAATGGTGTATGTCCCATGTGACGAGGGAACCAAATTAGTTTGTGCTTGAGTTTGAGGTTGAGGGGGAATGGGGATGTCTTGGGTTGGTACTAAGGGTGTAGCTTGTGGAGGTGGTGGAGGATGGATCTGTTGGGCTTGGCGGTTTCGCACCGCTTTAGATGATCGTTGATACACATTTCTTCCATATTGCTGGGCTGAATCGGTGCGGACTTCCTCACCATGAGGAAATTGGTAAGGAACTTGATTGACACTATCACAGAGGCCTTCTAAAAGGCGGGTAATCAAGTTGGGATATGGGCATGCTGGCATGGGGCTAGAGACACTGCTTTGTAAATGGATGTTGGCATACTGCATGCCTTCCCATACCACATTTGGGGCATTCACCCATTTATTCTCATGAACAGCAAATAAGGCTTGTAAGAGAACATCTCAGCTCTCTCTTTCATATTGCATCGGGTACAAATTACAACGGAACACACAATCAAGAAACCACATCTTCTGTGATAATTGGCTGCGGTGGACTGAAATGCCTTGGATAGAAGAGGTCTGCCCATCAGTCATCTTTGTAGTGATGTGATGAAATTTCACATCCTTTTGTCGAGGCATCCCCATCCCGAGACTAACATCGAAATTTGAACTATAATCCATAGCTTGCGCTATGTCTTGTAAATTCAAATAAAATTTTTGATTATCAATTTCAGTTTCTAGCTGGCCAACTACAGGTGATACATTTAAATTTTGATAAAACAAACGGACAAGACGGGGATAAAAATGAGTTTGGAAGGGTTTGTATAAGGCGTCTAGACACGCCTGTTCCATATACTGAATAGACCATGTGGTCTGGTCGTTCGGTGTAAGTACTGTATCGTCAACGATCCACTCGGGTTCCATCGCCTTTGCGTCCCACCATGGGATGGGCTATTCTCGATCCGTAGGTGGATCGATATGTTCATGGGAGGTAGAAGGGGCTTTGCCCTTTGCATTGGCTGATGCCTTTAGGGGTTTGGATACTACAATCTTCCTAGGAGGCATACTAATTAAATCAAAATGCAAGGAATTAAAACTAGAGCTAAGGTTATGGTTTTACATCACACAGACACCAAAAATGTGCATGAATTATTGAAATAACAAAAAATGGAGAGCTGCCAAGAGGAAATCCGTAGCATGCAAGAGGTTTTGGCACGTTTTTGGGAGTGCATGAAGGTAGTATAGCTCGGAAGCTAGAAGAAACAAGAAACCCCATAGCAGAAATAACAGAAAATAGACTTAAGAGGGGTTTCAGACCTACTTATGCTCCACAGGGTTGCCGCGGCAACCAACTATACTTGCCGCTGCCAACTTTATTCCTTGCTGCAGCAAGAGGATCAAATGTATGCAGGCCCAGATTTTGAGGCCAAAGGAGCTTGGCTGCAAGGCACTGACTATTAGTGTGTACTTAACAGACAAGGGGTCTGTAGAAAACTATTTATGAAAGTTTTTGAGGTGTCTCCAGCTGTTAAAATAATTTATTTTGATGAACATTTCAATCTGTATCTTATGGTATTATTCGGGCAGGTACTATGTCAATCCGTCTATGACTTAGTAGTCATATCTAAACTTGGAGGAATGGTATTATGATATGTCACCCCTACTGGTTATTGATAAAAATATTTGATCTGAGGTTTGAGGTTAATTTTCCTTCAAATAATTTTATTTTAACAAAATAACGAATTCTAAGTGTAGAAAAGCATAGTCATAACATAAGCATTGAAACAGAAATTTCTAAGTACCATAATTATTGTACCTTATGGAAATAAATGAGGGTACTGAGTGCGAATATCAGCTTCTCACTTCCAAGTAGCCTCCTAAGATCCATGATTCATCCATTGGATCAAGACACGTGGGATTCTTTTCGTTCGCAAGATTTGATCTCTGCGGTCCAAAATCTGACCTGGTTCCTCGGTCACTGTTAAATTTCCCTGAATATCTAACGGTTGATAATCCAACACATGTGTTGGATCGCTGACGTACTTCATCAGCATAGACACGTGGAAGATGTCATGAATGCCAGATAAATGTTGAGGTAATGCAAGTCGATACGCGGCCTCTCCTACTCTGCCCAATATTGGGAATGGTCCAACATAACGAGGACTCAACTTGCCTCATTTCCCAAATCGCATCACGCCTTTTATCGGAGAGATTTTGATAAAGATGTGCTCACCAATCTGTATTCCATTCATCAGAATGATAATATAGGTCAATAAATTCAAATGGACTTATCAGTGTAGGGTATTACCTGAAAATCAGCACTTGTTCTTATGAGATCCATGTAACTTTTCTATCGACTTTGAGCACTCTTCAATCGTTCCCAAATAACATGAACAACCGCATTGGTACTTTCGATCAGATCAGGGCCTAAAATCAAATGCTCTCCAGCTTCTTCCCAATTAATCAGAGATTTACATCGGCGTCCATACAATGCCTCGAATGGTGCCATGCCGATGCTTGATTGGAAATGGTTAGTATATGCAAATTCGATCAGAGGTAAGTGCTTATCCTATGATCCTTGAAAATCTAGCATACAAGCCCTTAATATATCTTTAATCACCTGATTCACCCTCTCCGTCTGCCCATCTGTTTGAGGATGAAACACAGTGTTGAAGTCTAACTTGGAACCCATACCTTCTTGGAAACTCTACCAAAATCGCGAAGTATATAAAGGATCACGATCTAACATAATACTTATGGGTATACCATGTAATCGTACAATCTCCCTCAGATAAATTTCAGCCAATTTTGACGTTGTATATCGCGTACAATAGGGTAAGAAATGCGCCAATTTGGTGAGACAATCAACAATCACCCAAATTGCATTGTAACCCTTCTGAATATGGGGCAAACCGAGAATGAAATCCATAGAAATATTTTCTTATTTCCACTCTGGAATGGGCAGTGGCTCTAACAGACCAGTAGAGTGCTTGTGCTCAACCTTTACTTGCTGACAGGTTAAACACTTCGCGACATATTCCGCTACATCGCGATTTTGGCCATTCCACCAAATCGTCTTCTTTAGATCCTGGTACATTTTCATGCTGCCAGGATGAATAACATAAGCTGATTTGTGAGCTTCTTCGTGAATTTCCTGATGCAAGGCACTATCATCAGGTACGCATATTCAACCTTGAAACAATAAGGACCCATCGTCCTTGATCGAGAATTCTGGCTGTAACCCATTTTGTATTCCCCGTCTGATGGAAATAAGCTCTACATACTGCATCTGGAGCTCTCTGATCCTATTGAAGAGTGGAGCACGGATCATCACCTGTAGCAAGTAAGCCTCCAGTTGACGTTGCTCACAGAGTGGCACTCGATGATATAATGTCATTTAGTAGTTTCCATCTTTGTAGCCGTGTCACCAGATGAGATAACTATTGTCGCTCCAAGTGTGCCATAATTGTGTGCATTATGAATCAAAAATTAAAGAATTAAAGAATGCTAGGTTATATGGATGTTAACTTATGAAAGGGATATCAGCACATTGGGGCTAACACTGGCCTGCAAGATCAGGGCCAATTGTAGCAAGTTTTAAATGTAAGTGAGTAAAAGATCGTCCACAGGGAATTGATTTAAAATTTAAGATAAACCTCCAGATCTGTGCTACCAGATCTGGCTCTATAATTATCTAAAAAAAAAGAATAGATAAAAGAGAGTGTTGGATTGTGTCACATTTAACTATAAGCAAATAAAGAAAAGAACTAACTACATGATCCAGATCCGAGTTGGGGAGATGTTTAAAATAAGACAAATGCAGAAATAATAGCTTCATGTACTTTAGCCTCTGAATTTTAATGGAGAATCAGAGTTCAACAGGCGATTCAATCTTCATCCGGCTACCAAAGACAGATGTAAGAGAAATAAATCGAATTAAGGAATAGGTTTAGACTTATGGCTATGATCATCCAATGGTCACGGATCATCCAATAGTTGTATTCTTTAGTTCGTAACATGAACATCATCAGAATGCCGCTAGAATTAGGTTACCAACGCTAATTCGCAGGGTGATGAATTAAGGGAAGTTGCATGCGGATGAGTGAATCTAAAGAAGTCTAATGCACTAAGGTGAACATTCGAACCCTCGACATGACTCCAATGGAGAAGACACAAATTACGACAACCTTTTAAAATCCAAAATTACAATTCTGAGACGGCTTCTTAGAGAGCCCTCGGACTTACATCTGAGCTTCTTAGAAAGCCCTCGGACTTCTGATCTTGAATCCGAACTTGGAAGTACAAATCACTCTGCTCTCAAAGGTAAACTACAAGAAGGGATTCTGGGGGTTCGGATAAGCTATCTGGGAATGAGGGAAACAGAGATGAAAACTCTAAAATCTGGATCCCCAAATTGGGCAAATGGTTCGTCTATTTATAGTTTTCCCTAAGCCAGCTCAAATGTGTATCAACCAATCGGAATTGGATAGATCTGTATCAACCAATAGGAGTCGAGCACCAGGATCCAGATCATTACGTGTCGAAGCTTGATCTAGTTCGTAATCGAGAAACAGAGGCATCAATTCTGTTATGCATTTTGAATGTTTATTAGAGTTTCTAGAAGTTCCCGCCAAGTAATTTCATCTTTGGGTGTTCACATGGGGTGGAATATGCCTTTGGTTCGTGCTCAGAATCTTTCGAAATGTCTCTGGGCTTTTCAATGCATTGGGGCGTCACGTGATTCTTGAATTGCCCTTGTTAAAGCTGCGAATCTCGAATACCTTTTCGCGAGTTCGGGGCCTTTTCGCATAAAGTTCAATGACTTCTAAAGCTACGTTATAAAGTTCAATCTTCTTTTAGGAGTGTTTTCTTCTTTTCGCAAAGTTCAAGGTTCTTTCTGAAAAGTGCAAGTTCTTCTTGAATAGTAGAAGTTCTTTAATTGAACTCTAGGCTCCCATTCTTCTTTGAATTGACTTTTAACTTGATTTTTTTCTTTGCGAATGGCTCTCTCTCTTGCTTCAAGTCTTTATGCTCTTTTAGACCCTCTTTAGCCATTCTTTGAGGTTTGCTTCACTCCTTCTTTAAACTTGACATGAGTCATCGACTTTTTGATCTTTTGGGATGCTTTTTGGTTTGGACACTGTCTGATTGGTTAGTGTAAAATGCACACTAAAGCACTTATTTAGTCTTCTCAAGGGTCTTTCAAGGCTCATGTTTAGGGGTAAAAATGGTATTTTCACTACTTAACACACCCCAAACCTAAGCTTTGCTAGTCCACGAGCAAAGAAACGTAAAAGCAAAATAAAGAGCCACTTTTGTAGGAAGCACAGTGCATTTAGCATATGCAACAAGCCTTTTAAACCCCTAGGTGATCCCTAGAGGAGGAGTGAAGTCTCTGAGGGTTTTCATGAAGGTACCCTAAACTTCTCCATGGGACAGTTGGCATTAGTGCCTTTGTCATCCCATGAGCAATCAAAGATCAAAATTAGTTACTCTTGAATCAATGTTTAAGCAGAAATTTAGGTTTATTGTTTGCAAGGGGATTTCAACATTTATAAACCTTATGAATGTTTGACTCTTTCCAATCTGTGAGCAGCCATACAAATCATGAAACTGTGGCAGCAGAAGTTCATCAGTTGAATAAAAATTAGGTTATAAGTCATACTTAATATGATCAAGTTACAACCCAAACACTTACCGGTGTACTCTCATCAAGATTTCTTGAAGGGTTCATTTTCACTCAAGCTCAAGAGCGATTACATCTCCCAAATGGATTTGTAAGCATGAGCATAGGCATGATTCTCGGTCTTGACATCCTTGACATCTCCTCACCATAGATTGGGAAGCGCTTATCTCCACATGACAGTTCACTCAACTTTGGATCACAAGGACTTTTAGTGGGTTTGTTGTATGGCTCGTGGAGTGAGGTTTGAGGATAGGAAGGTTGAGCAGTGTTTGGATTTTTGAGAAGTCAGGAATTGAAGGAGGTGGTTCATGACTCCACCTTCTTGAGTTTAGCTTCTTTTGAGATTCTCGTGTTCAAAGTACTCAGTTCTTCTTCCTTTGATCTTGAATTTTCAACATAAAGTTCCCCTTTTTGCCTTTTTTTTGCTTGCTTCTTTTTCACATTGTTTTTCTTTTACTTTCTCACATGCCCATTTTTGAGGTATTTCTTCTTCATTTATTTTGATATTTGCCGAAATGTTCCATCTTTACTTCTTTCTCCTTTAACTCACGAATTCTCAAGGTGAGGGAAGGTGAATTGGTTCCATTGGTTCAGGTGCAAGAAAAATGGGTGTTTTGATGAAGCATTGTAGGATTTATAGCTCAATTGGGGTACAAACAAGGGCAGATCTTTCTTGGTTGGTTCTGTTAAGCTCAAGCTGTCCAAAGAAGGCCTTGATCTTTTCCTCAGTTTCATGAATGCTGTTGCTTGTTTTGATTTGGAGTTTCCTAATTTCTAGTGGATCTAATGCCTCAGCCAGTCCTTTGAATCAGAAAGGGTTGCCTCGGTCACTCTTCAAGAGATGTAAAACATATAGGCTCAATTCTCACTTGGTTATGGTTTTTCCTTGAGCTTTTAAGTATATCTTTACCTTTTTCTCTTCCTGTGGACTTGCTATGTGCTAATACAAGTGTATTTTCCTGGTGTTAACATCATGGAAATGTGGAATATTGTAGGGTTTAGAATGTCTAAATTCTTGCAAAGAAAATTTTAAAATTTCCACATTGTCATGATTCTTAAGTAAATTGATTCATTTCCTGATTACTTTGGTGATTGTGATGCCCTTATGCTAATTATCCCATGGGCAGGACCTGTTTGCCATACCCCCAAACCTAAGATGAACATTGTCCTCAATGTTCTAGACAATGAGAGACTAGGGGCAATAGGGTAAAAGAAGAAAGAAAAACTAAGAACAGAAAAAATCTAAACTATATGCAGCAGAAAATAAAAATGTAGAACTGAAGATATGAGCAAGGAAATGGAAAACATGATATACAAATGCAAGAAAAATCAACAAGCCAATGCTAGAACTGTTAAATAAAATCTAAAAAATAGAAGGATTACTATGCAAATGGAAGGAAACTAATGCTAATAGCAGAGAAACAGTAAAAACAAGGTAAGGGACTGAATATAAAAAAAAAATAGAAAAGTGTTCATACCAAACCAGAATTTGTGAATGCAAAATAGGGAAACAAAGTTACAAACTAAGCTGTACTCACGGAAAAAATGACGAAAATTAGTAAAACTGGCTCCGTAAAGATCTTTTCGCAAGGACTTCTCCCATTTTCTATTCGAAAGGAAATTTTAACTATTCGAGCAGAACATGGTTCTTTTAGTAGTTCATTCTGACTCAATTAATTGAATAGAACTTTGAACTTTTGAAAAGTAGTTTTTACTTTGCGATTTGATCTTTGATGTGTATTTTCACTATGTACAAGAAAAATAGATGAAAAGCAAAATCGGAAAAACAATGTTGTACAAACATATTATACACTTTTCTACCATCAGTTTTTTGGATATGCATGATGGTAGGTGGGCAGCAAGGGCTCCTGGGTGTTTTCAATGCATGGTTTGAGCCTCTGACCATTTACCTTGAGTATTCTTCCATCCTTGGGATCTGAAATATCCACAGCTCCTGAGGGGGAGGCCTTGATGACAGTGTATGGCCCTTCCCATCTGGATCTCAATTTTCCAAGAAAGAATTTAAGTTTAGAGTTGAATAACCATACCTTGGACCCCGGTATGAACTCTTTTCTCATGAGGCTCCTATCATGGAATGATTTAACCTTTTCTTTGTACAATCTGGAGCTAGTGTAGGCATCCATCCTCAGTTCTTCCAGTTCAGTGAGTTGAAGCTTCCTGTGGTTACCAGCAGCAGTTAGATCCATATTAAAAGTTTTGATTGCCCACAAGGCCTTATATTCTAATTCTACTGGTAGATGGCATGCCTTGCCATAAACCAGTCTGAAAGGGGACATCCCTATAGGAGTCTTGTAGGCAGTTCTGTATGCCCACAAAGCATCATTAAGCTTAAAGGACCAGTCCTTTCTGTCCTTCTTCACAGTTTTTTCCAAAATGTGTTTGATCTCTCTATTTGAAATCTCCACCTGTCCACTGGTTTGTGGATGATAGGGAGTGGCTACTCTGTGAGAGTCAAACTGCCTGTTGCAAAAGTGGCTTCCCCCATCACTAATGATGGCTCTGGGGAATCCAAATCTGGAAAAAATGTGGTCTTTGAGGAATCTTAAAACCACTTTGTGATCATTGGATTTGGTAGCTATGGCCTCAATCCACTTGGAGACATAATCCACAGCTACCAAGATGAAATTGTTTCCATTAGAAGGGGGAAAGGGGCCCATAAAATCTATGCCCCAAACATCAAACAACTCAACTACCAGGATTGGCTGCAGGGGCATTGAGTTTCTTTTGGAAATACTGCCCAGTTTTTGGCAGTTCTGGCAAGATTTCTGATCTTGTAAGGCATCTTTAAAGATTGTGGGCCAATAGAAACCACATTGCAGAATTTTTGTTTTTTTATTCACTGAAATGGCCTCCACAGCCTGTTCATGACACATTGACAATATGCGAGAATTCATGGTCGGGACACACTTTACGATCACTTAGTGCGCACAATTCTTGAATAGATAAGGATCTTCCCAAATGAAATGTTTAACTTGTGAGAAGAAAAGATCTTTATCCATTCGATTCCAATGTTGAGGAATCTAGCCAAGAAGTTGACTATGTTTGCAAACCAAGGACTGTGGGTATTGATGGCAAAAGTTGCTCATCGAAATGATTCATTAATGGGTAAGCTATCATCCTCGATGATTGAGAATTCGGATAAGTGATCATACCACATTCTCCACTCCTTTCTTATCCTTAATCTGTAGATCAAACTCACCTGTAATAGGAGGATCCACAGATTAATCTGGGCTTGGTATCCTTCTTAGAGAAGGTACTTTAGGCGAGTGGTCGTAAACACCACAATTTGTGAACCTAAAACATAAGGCCTGAATTTTTCTAATGCAAACACAATGGCAGCTCTTTCTCTTGTTGTGTAGTTGAGCTGGGCATCTATCATGGATCTGCTGGCATAAGCTATGACATGGGGAAGCTTATCCTTTCTCGCCCTAGGACAGCCCCTAGGCATATTCCGATGCATCACACATCACCAAAGGGCACCGAATAGTCGGGGATGCAAGATGAGCTGAAATCGACATTTCTTAAGGACCTCAAAGGTCGCTATGCATTCATTAGTAAACACAAAGGAACATCTTGACACAGAAATGACAGAGTGGCTTGGAAATTTTATCGAAATCTTTGATGAACCTCCTATAAAATCCTCGCATGCCCTAAGAAACTTCGATTTGCTTAACAGCCTGGGAGGAGGCAAATGTGCAATTAGATCAATTTTGCTTGGTCCACCTCTATGCCTTTATGGGAGACCACATGTCCTAGGACAATGCCTTGGTGACCATAAAATGACTCTTTTCCCAGCTTAGAACCAAATTGGTTTCTTCACATCTTTGCAACACCAACTTGAGGTGGTGTAAGCATTGGGAAAAGTCGCTCCATAAATTGAAAAGTCATCCATGAAGATCTCCATGAATTGATCAATCATGTCGAAAAGATGGCATACATGCATCTTTGAAAAGTAGCAGGGGGCATTGCAAAGACCAAAGGGCATCCTCCTATAGGCAAAAAGTGCCAAAGGCAGGTGAAGGTGGTCTCTTCTTGGTCCTGTGGGGACACAGGGATCTGGTTGTAACCAGAGTACCCATCAAGGAAGCAGTAGTAAGCTTTGCCTGCAAGCTTCATGGTATTTAATTTTCTGTAGTCTATGCAGACCCTCCATCCAGTTGTTTGTCTGGTGGACATAAGTTTACCAGATTCAGCTGCTACAACAGTGATGCCAGATTTCTTAGGCACCACCTGTGTGGGTGCTACCCAAGCAGAATCTGAAATGGGGTAAATGACCCCAGCATCTAGCAGCTTGACAACTTCCTTCATTACCACTTCTTGCATGTGAGGATTCAACCTTCTTTGCATTTCTCTAGAAGGCTTTGCATCCTCTTCCAGGTGGATCTTATGCATGCATACAGCTGGGTTTATTCCTCCTAAATCAGCAATGGTCCAGCCAATTGCTTTCTTGTGCTGTTTTAGAACTACCAATAGCTCCTCTTCTTGCTCCTTTGTAAGGGAGGAAGAAATAATCACAGGTAGTGTTTGATGATCTCCCAAAAACACATATTTCAGATTTTTGGGGAGCTGTTTGAGTTCCAATTCAGGTGGGCTGAGAAAAGAGGGCAGCAAAGGTACCTTGGTAACTTGTGGAAGAGGGAATTTGAAAAACAGCGATCTAAAAACAGAATTTGAAACTAAAATTCCTAAAACAGAAAATCTAATGCCAAATGATGTATCCTAAGCCCAAAGAAACAAACCCAAAAGCCTGAGATACTTATGAATCTAAGTGATTATAAAAATGATTAGCAGGAATACAGTGAAAAGCAAGATCCATAAGATTGACCCCTTTGTTGATGATGTGTATGAAAAAAAAAAAAAAAAAAAAAAAAAAAAAAAAACAATGAAGCATGGGAGCACATATTAAAAACAGGGTTCACACACAGCTGAGACCCATTTATGAAGAAGAAATCTCGAAGGAAAATAAAATCAGTGGGTCCATTGAATATTCAAAACAGCCTATGATTCACTACTCATTATCCTACATGATTCCTAAAAAAGAAAAAATGATCTCAGCAGGTCCAGATGGGAAAAGTGGATGCAAATGGAGAAAAATATCCCATCCGAAAGATATCTATATATATATATATATTTTTTTTAATTTTCTATATATATATATATATATATATTTATTTTTATTTTTTTTTTTGTTTTTGTTTTTTTTTTTTTGTTTTGGATCAGCCCGGGCTCAACAAGAGCCCTTATTTACTACTGCTGAAAATAATGAGAAACAACTCAGAGATTTTCTATTTGTGTTTTCATCTTCTTTTATTTTGTATTTGGTTTTGTAAAAAAAAAAAAAAAAGATGCCTAAAAAGGCAATGAAATTATAATCAAAACAAACATTAAACACAGAATTGCTGATTCTCAAGAATTTAAAATAGAAAATGAATACAAAGTTGTTGCTCGGATCTGCAAACATCCAAAAGCTGATACCTTATTCAAGTATTGACAAAATAAAAGAAAAACTCAAAGCTCGCCCAAATTTGACAAAAGACAAAAGAGTGGCGCAGATTTATTCAAATAACTAGAAGGCAAAGAATAAAACTCAAAAATAAAAAATAAAAAATCTGCAAAAGTTTTTCTATACAAAAGCTACAGAGACATTTAATCAAGCACTTGGAATGCAAAGTGTGTTTAAAGCAAAAATTAAAATAAAAATCAAATCTACAAAATAGAAAAACTTAGGTCTACCAATTTTAAAATCTATTCCCCGGCAGCGGCGCCAAAAACTTGTTGTCGCTCCAAGTGTGCCATAATTGTGTGCATTATGAATCAAAAATTAAAGAATTAAAGAATGCTAGGTTATATGGATGTTAACTTATGAAAGGGATATCAGCACATTGGGGCTAACCGCAAAGATCGGGCCAATTGTAGCAAGTTTTAAATGTAAGTGAGTAAAAGATCGTCCACAGGGAATTGATTTAAAATTTAAGATAAACCTCCAGATCTGGCCCTATAATTATCTAAAAAAAAGAATAGATAAAAGAGAGTGTTGGATTGTGTCACATTTAACTATAAGCAAATAAAGAAAAGAACTAACTACATGATCCAGATCCGAGTTGGGGAGATGTTTAAAATAAGACAAATTCAGAAATAATAGCTTCATGTACTTTAGCCTCGAATTTTAATGGAGAATCAGTAGTTCAATGAGCAGATTCAATCTTCATCGCTACCAAAGATGATGTAAGAGAAATAAATCGAATTAAGGAATAGGTTTAGACTTATGGCTATGATCTCGTCCAATGGTCACAGATCATCCAATAGTTGGCCGATTCTTTAGTTCGTAACATGAACATCATCTGTAAATGCCGCTAGAATTAGGTTACCAACGCTAATTAGGGGTGATGAATTAAGGGAAGTTGCATGCGGATGAGTGAATCTAAAGAAGTCTAATGCACTAAGGTGAACATTCGACATGACTCCAATGGAGAAGACACAAATACAACCTTTTAAAATCCAAAATTACAATTCTTCTTAGAGAGCCCTCGAGCTTCTAGACCCTCGGACTTCCTGAATCCAAACTTGGACAAAATCACTCGCTCAAAGGTAAACTACAAGAAGGATTACGGGGTTCATAAGCTATCACCGAAATGAGGGAAACAGAGATGAAAACTCTAAAATCTGGATACCCAAATTGGGCAAATGGTTCTCTATTTATAGTTTTCCTAAGCCACTCAAATGTGTATCAACCAATCGAATTGGATAGATCTCAGTATCAACCAATAGGAGTCGAGCACTAGGATCCAGATCTGCTCGCCAATCGTAATCGCTTGATCTGGTTCACCAATCGTGAAACAGAGGCATCAATTACGTATGCATTTTGAATGTTTGTTAGAGTTTCTAGAAGTTCCAAAGTAATTTCATCTTTGGGTGTTCACATGGGGTGGAATATGCCTTTGGTTCGTGCTCAATCTTCCTAATGTCTCCGGCTTTTCAATGCATTGGGCGCGCATTGACTTTGCCCTTGTTAAAGCCGCAATCTCGAATACCTTTTCGCAGAGTTCGGGGCCTTTTCGCAAAGTTCAATGACTTCTAAAGCTCGCTCAAAGTTCAATCTTCTTTTCGAGGAGTTTTCTTCTTTTCGCAAAGTTCAAGGTTCTTAAAAGTGCAAGTTCTTCTGCGAATAGTAGAAGTTCTTTGAAATTGAACTCAGGCTCCCATTCTTCTTTGCGAATTGACTTTTAACTTGATTTTTTCTTTGCTAATGGCTCTCTCTCTTGCTTGAGTCTTTGTCCGCTCTTTTAGACCCTCTTTAGCCATTCTTTGAGTGTTGTTTCCTCCTTCTTTAAACTTGACATGAGCTGTCAGCTTTTTGATCTTTTTGGGATGCTTTTCGGATTTGGACCTGTCTGATTGGTTAGCTGTAAAATGCACACTAAAGCACTTATTTAGTCTTCTCAAGGGTCTTTCAAGGCTCATGTTTAGGGGTGAAAAATGGTATTTTTCACTACTTAACAATAATCGTTGGATGATTTATTTGGATCGTCATGACATTGGCTTTCTTTGGGATGGTACTGAATAGAACAATCATAGTCCTTCAAGAATTCTATCCATCTTCTTTGGCTCAAATTCAACTCTTTCTGGGTAAAGAGATATTTAAGACTCTTGTGATCAGTAAAAGTCTCGAAAGTTTCACCATACAGATAGTGTCTCCAGATTTTTAATGCGAAGATGATTGCTGCTAGTTTCAGGTCATGAGTGGGATAGTTCTTCTCATGGTCTTTCAATTGATGGGAACCATATGCAATAACATGTTCCCATTGATTCAAAACACATCCTAACCCACTGTATGAGGCATCGCTGAAGATGACAAACCCACCACTGCCTGATGGTAATGCTAAAATAGGTGCGAAAGTGAGTCTCCTTTTTAATTCATGGAAACCCTATTCACATGCCTCAGTCCACTCGAATTTAACATTCTTGCGAGTGAGCTGCATGAGTGGTCCAGCAAGTTGTGAAAACCCTTCAACAAAATGTCGGTAATAGCCTGCTAGACCTAAAAAACTTTGGATCTCAGTTACTGTCTATGGCTGCTTCCATTGCACTATAGCCTCGAGCTTTGCAGAATCAACCGTAATACCTGCTTCTCAGATAATATGACCCAGAAAACTGACTTGATTCAACTAGAAGTCGCATTTATTAAAATTAGCATATAACTGTGAATCTCGTAATGTTTGTAATGCCAGACGTAGATGGTCATCATGCTCTATCTTTGTCTTTGAATAGATGAGTATATCGTTGATGAATACCATGATACACTGATCAAGATAAGGCTTGAAGACTCGATTCATCAAGTACATAAATGCGGCAGGTGCATTGGTCAACCCGAAGGGCATGACGATAAACTCGTAGTGACCATAGCATGTTAGGAAGGCTGTCTTCGAAATATCTTCAGCTTTCACCTTCATCAAGTGACAACCCAATTGTAGGTCAATTTTTGAAAAGAACCGCGCTCCCTATAACTGATCGAAGAGATCGTTGATTCGAGGGAGCGGATATCTATTCTTGATCGTCAGTTTATTGAGTTGATGGTAATCAATGCAGAGGCACATCGAACCATCTTTCTTTTTCACGAACAACACTGGTGCGCCCCATGGAGACACACTTGGTCTGATAAAGCCTTTATCAAGAAGCTCTTGTAACTGCTCCTTGAGTTCTTTCAACTCTGTCGGTGTCATTCGATACGGCACCTTTGATACTGGCTCGATACCCGGAGCTATTTCAATAGAGAATTCCACTTCCCTGTCAGGCGATAATCTTGGCAACTCATCAGGGAAAACATCAGGGAAATCACTGGCAATTGGTACATCTGAAAGTAAAATTTTCTTCGCTTTCTGATCTGTACTTTGAATAAAAGTAAGATACCCTTGAGCACCATTATCAAGTAATCACCGTGCTCGAATCGCGGATATCAAAGAAAGATTAGTTGACGGTACTCCGTAAAATTTAGCTGATGTCTTCTTTTGGGGGCGGAAAGAGACAATCTTCTTTCTACAATCAACGCTTGCATGGTGGTGGAACAACCAATCCATGCCAAGGATTACGTCGTATCCTTGTATCAGAAGTAAGATCAAGTCGGCTACCGCTTCGTAGTGCCAGTAGTCTTTGATCAAGACGAGAATCGAGCGATACACCTTATCAGTCGTGACAGACTATCCAGTTGGAAGTGTTACATCTAAAATAAAATTAAGAGGTTCTGGAATGCCTCCTAATTTTCTCAACTCTTCAGCAAACTGAGGTGTGACAAACGAGTGTGTAGATCAAGGATCTATCAAAACTCATGTGTCATAACACAAATAAGCATCTTTTGGTTATAATTGCAAGATACCTAAGGCATACAGACTAGTGTTAGCTAGATTATTTCTAAGTACCCAAATAGGAAAGTAACAATATGTCAATATAGCGAATATAAATGTTGTTCTCCTAGTTTACTAGATGCACCTTCTTTATCTAAAAAGATAATTTATGAACTAATTTAACGTAGAAATTAATGGACAACATACCTTGAATGATATCATTGCTAGTGCGTGCATCCCGTGTAGTGACAGCATAAGCTCGGCCTTGTACTGTAGGCCGTGCAGATCGTAACACTGGTCTCGCCTTTTCTGCTATTCTGACCATTTTCGAGCATTCTTTAATCCGATGTCCCATTTTTCCACAATGAAATCATGCCCCAGATGCTTTCTGGCATTCATCTGTCTTATGTGCGTTTCCACATTTACCACAGATTTCTTTTGAAGTAACCGATGAGGCCGTATAGGATCCCGTACGAGAACCTGTCGGTTGTGCTTCTGAAAACCCAGATGTACTTCTGGCTGTCGTTGGAAAAGACTGGTCTTGAACACGTGGAATCCTTAGTGGTAATGGAAACGTCGGTGAATCGTAAGGCCGTGCATAAGCTCCTGAAGCCAGTTGAAATGCGGCTTGTCCTTAGAATCACGGTCGCTTATTGATTTAACCGGTACTATAGGACTGAGATGGAGCTTTTCTGGCTTTTTGTTTTTCCTCCCTCCTTTTGAACATGGTATCCACATCTGTTTCTTCTATCAGGGCCAATTTTATCACATTGGCATAAGTCATTGCATGGAACAATGAAATTCATTCCTTGATCAGGTGTGACAGCCCGGATTTTGGCACACCGAAACTCGTGCCATCAGCACGATCATCTTGACCGTGCCCCTTAGCTAAGCACGGAACATTGGCATATCAAGCATAAAATGAAACAATAAAGGAGCTGCGGAATTTAAATCTATATTAAGTAATTCTCCAAAAGACAGTTCTACCCTCATGCCTCTGCATGAATGGAGAACCGATCCGAACCATCGATGATAGCAATCATCACGGATGGTTCACCCCAAAAGAATAATCCCAACTCAATATATACATGGTTTAACCAAAACAAGGCTTGACATACCAAGCCGTACCAATCTCTCTCAAAAAGCCCTCTCAAAAAGCCCTCAAAGTGGCACAACGGAGTCCTCTAGAAGAAGTCCTCAGGAGGTGGCTCCAACTCGTCGCCGGCCGCAAGGTCCGACTCACCAGGGTCTCCTCAAGCCTACCGCTAGTAGTGGACCTGCGACGTATAGTCTATAGGGTGAGCTACATCCTAGCTCAATAGGGAACAGAGCACAGTTGAACATATAAATTATTACTCACATATATTCCATGATATGCCATGCATAATGTGTCTATGCAATTACTGATAAAACAGTTAAAAAGTATTACATTTTACTGGTAGTTTACTCGTATCTTTTATTTACTCATGAATAATGCTGAAAAGGCCTAAAGCACAACTTAAACTTTCAACTTAAGTAATCCCCGAGCAATATAGCATCGAGCCCCTATGAGATACCCTTCATCGTCATCTATATAGACACTTTTAACGTATTCCCTGGGAATACAATATAGTACCCAAGCCCCTTTCCCATGGGGATTGGTGGCGGGGTTTCACTTGTCTCAAATCAACACCCCTGGAGTGTGCTTACTATGTACGGATAAGCCTCCGCACTGGCTTACGGTTTCGCCGCCGTATCGGTCACGGATATCCTGCCGTATCAGTCGTGGATATCCCGCCACGTCGGTGGGGTACCCTATCAAACCTCAAATAACAAAAATATCGGTGCCTTACATATAGTTATTCACCATGTAAGTGTGCTATCTTATATCAGTTAGGCCCTATCAACATGATTCAATCTTGGAAACATCCCTGAGATGTATCCATTCACTTGCATCACACCTGATGCTCTTATCTCTTTACTTCTTCATCCCCTGGGGATGGCTCATTATACTTACTCTTATGGGTGTTACTCACACACACTTTTCACAATTCTTAAGCAATAAACATTTGAATTTGAATTCTATATCACTACATACATGCTCTTGTAAAATAAGGTATATGTTCAAGGTGTTCCCTACCTCAAGTCTTCATTTGATCAATGCATCAAGGTCCCACGTGGCTCCTTGTGCACTAGCTCACTCGTACCACCTATGGTACCACATAACATGTGAAACACATCACTAAAGATGCAACAAAGGAGGTCCAAGACCCTCCAAGAATCTTAAAGTCAAACTCAAAAGTTAACATAAATTAGCTCATTCGATTAATCGAACTCCAAAATCGATTAATCGAAAGTCAATATCGATTAATCGATTCTCAAATCGATTAATCGAGATTTTCATTCGATTAATCGAATCCTAATTCGATTAATCAAAATTCTCTGTTCAGCCAAGTCGATTCTCAATTCGAGTAATCGAGTTCTTAAAATCGATTAATCGAAAATTGAAATCGATTAATCGAAATCCCATTTCGATTAGTCGATTTTCCTCAAGTCATTTCCTCCAGCCCCTGGGGTCCACTGGAGGTTCCCAGTCAATTAATCGATACCCAAATCGATTAATCGAAATCCAAAGTCGATTAATCGAAATTCAATTCGATTAATCGAGATCGGGGTCCTCTGACTTTTCAACTTCTTGGCCAATTTAGATTAATCGAAACCCAATTTCGATTAATCGAAATTGCCAGATTCATCCCCTTTCGAGCTGTTCTTCCCAACCTTTTTCCACTCTTTTTCCTTTATTTTTCTACACATTTTATCCTACATTTTACACTATTTCTAACCACTATTTACCCTTACAATTCATGCATTTAAACTACATAACTCTTACCTTCAATCAATCTCAAATTGATTTCAAATCCATGGTTGGAAAGGCTAGGGTTCCAGCTTTAGCTTGAATGGATTCTCCTCGCTAAATCGGCATCTTTAATGCTAAAATCCCCCTTCCAATCCCTCACAATAATGCTTGCTTAACCTCTCACTCCTCTCTCTCTCTTCTTTACTCCTTCAACAACCAATTTCCAGGATTTTAGGGTTATTAAACCCTTTTATCTTTCCCCCAGCTTGTGTGTTGAGCACATGCACCTCGATAGGTGTATGTGACTTCAGATTTACAACACACCCCACATAGCTACGCAAACTATCACATCACATCCGCTCATTACACTCTATGCTAACTATTGAACTTCTATTTGGTCAAACCTATGACCGATCAGGCACGGATCCCGAGGTCATAGTTTAGCGTGATTTTTTTTTCAGGCTATTACATCCTCCCCACCTTGGGAATTTTCGTCCTCAAAAATAACCCAAGGTTCGTCGGTCGGGGTCCCTCCCCCCTATTGTTGCTTCTTAGTGTGCTTGATTTATGTGTGTTTTGAAAACAGTTTTAAAGTTGCCAAATTACAGTGGCTCTAAACTATATAAGAAATTAAAGAAATATCAGCACAGTTAGAAGAGAATTAGCCTGCAAGATCAGGGCCAATTGTAGCAAGTTTTAAAAGTAAGTGAGTGAAAGATCGTCCACAGAGAATTTGTTTAAAATGTAAGATAAACCTCCAGATCTGAGCTACCAGATCTGGCTTCTTATCCTATCTAGAAAGCTGATAAGATGAGAGGTTTGAATTTGTCACGTTCAACAAACTAAAAACAAAGGAAAATTTAAACTAAATGATCCAGATCCGAGTTGGGGGAGTGATTGAAACAAAGATGGAGAAGTAATATCTAACTCTGATTTGGTCTTTGAAATCTAATGAGAAATACTGCATTCGGAGGTGATTCAATCTTCATCTGGCTACAAGCACAGATGTAAGAGAGATAAATCTAATTCAAGGATTAGGCTACACTTATGGCTATGGTCTGTCCACTTTAATGGCCACAAACCATCCAATAGTTTTTAATCCAAATCCTCAATTCGTAAGTGAAACATCACTACAAATCTTTGTAAGAGACTAGGTTACCAACACTAATTCTTACGGATTAATGAATCAAGGAAATTGCATAAAAATAGTAAATCTAAAGGAGTCTAATGCAATAAGGAGATCAGAGGAACCCTTAACATGAGTCCAATTGAGAAAATACGGTTTCTGACAACCTTTTCAAATCCACCATTACAATTCTGAGCAGCTTAAAACTCTCGATTTGTAGTCTTGAATATAACTCTCTTTTGAATTACAGAAACATCTCACAGCTCTCAATTGCAACTCAAAGTGAAGCTATTACAGGGATTTCAGACAAACTGTTTGGCTGGGAAATGGGGGATTAGAAATGAAACTCAAAATCTGGATCCTCCATTTGGGCAAATGGTTCGTCAATTTATAGCTTTCCCCAAGTCCATCTCTAATGTGCATCAACCAATCAGAATTGGTTAAATCCATATCAGCCAATAGGAGTCAAGCACGAGATCCGGATCTTACGCCAATCGTATTTGATCCGGTTCACCAGTCAATCAAGAAACAGAGGCATCAATTCTGTTAGGAACTTCAAAAATCTGTTGGAACTTCTAGAAGTTCCCGCCAAGTAATTTCATCTTTGGGTGTTCACATGGGGAGGAATATGCCTTTGGTTCGTGCTCAGAATCTTTCGGAATGTCCTTGGGTTTTAAAATGCATTGGGATGCATGCAATAGATTACTGAATTGCCCTTGTTAAAGCTGTGAATCTGCAGAATACCTTTTCGCAAAGCTTAAGGGTCTTTTCGCAAAGTGCTGTGGCTTCTGAAGCTCTTTTCGCAGAGTTCAATCTCTCTTCGAATTGTGTTTTCTCCTTTTCGCAAAGTTCAATCTTCTTTTTGAAGAGTTCAGATGCTCTTCGAAAACTAAGCCTGGAGGTTTTATTCCTTTTCGCAGAGTTCCAGGTTCTTTACGAAACGTGCAGGTTCTTTGCGAAAAGAACTCTGTATTGTATTTCTCTGTTCGAATTATTCCCTGCTTCTCTTTGTGTCTTTGCCTCTTCCTTTTGGACTTTTCCACAGCTGATGAGGTTGTTTCTTCACTTCCTTCCTTTGGACTGACATGGATTGTCATCTTTTTGGCACTTTTGAGCTGCTTTTATGGTTAAGCCTGTCTTTATTGTTAGCTGCAACATAGGTACTTAAAACACTTATTTAGTTCTCTCAAAGGTCTATCAAGACTTAAGTTTAGGGGTGAAAAATGGTATTTTTCACTTGTCAACACACCCCCAAACCTAAGCTTTGCTAGTCCCTGAGCAAAGAAAAGAATAATAAGCAAAAAACAAAGTAAAGAGCCACTTTTGTAGGGAGCACAGTTGCATTTAGCCTATGCAACAAGCCTTTTAAACCCCTAGGTGATCCCTAGTGGAGGAGTGAAGTCTCCTGAGGGTTTTTAGTGAAGGTACCCACAAACTTCTCCAATAAATCAGTTAAGATTAATGCAGTTCTATTAAAGCAAACTTTCATCCAATCAGGATTATTCACTGCATCGATCGAGTTGTAAGAAGATTTTCAAGAAAACATCAGTTCAAAACTAAAATTCTGCTATAATTCCTTTACCATTCACTCAGTTGGTGTCAAAAAGTTTTTACAAGAAAAATTAATTAAAAGCTTGCCTTCTATTTGAAAATTTAGTTTTGATGTTACCCCAAATAATTTGATTTCAAACTCAACTCTCACCAGGGTTTTCACTCACCATGCAAATATGAGGGTTGCACTATTTCACACAGCTCAAGAGCAATTACAGTCCTCAAATAGGAATGTAAGCAGAAGCATAGGCATTGCTTTTCAGTTCTGAATTTACTACTTTTTTCACCATAGATTACACAAATCCTTATCTCCATATGACAGCTCAATCCATCATTGATCAGTAAGGACTTTAACTTGGGTTGTAATGTGTCTTATGGGTGAAATTTATCAAGAATAAAGGGGGAGAATGGAGTTTAAAATTGAGAAGTCAGTCAAGGTAAGGAGCTGATAGACACACCTTCTTCAATTTAGCACAATTTCATCTTCTTCTTTGAATTTTCAGAGGCAAAGTGGCCATCTTTTTCTCTTTCTTTTTCAAACTTCCAATGAAATGCCTTCTCTTTTTTTTTTTTTTTTTTGGTATCAGAGCAACATTGACTGGAATGCCACATTTCTTCTGCTGATACATCATTGCCTTCAATTATTTTTCTTTTTCTTTTACCAAACTGTTACCCAACTCACCTTTCTTCAGCTTTCTTTCCTTTACCTTCTGAATTCTCAGAGTGAGGGTTAGGCTAAATGAGGTTGATGAGGTTTCAAGGAAATCTTGGATTTATAAAGCTCAATTGGTGTGTATCAAGGGCAGTTTTTAAAAGGTGGGGCTTTTTGAAGTTCAAACTGTCCAAAAGAAGGCCCTACATCATGTCTTTAATATCATGATTGTTGTCAAGCTATTTTAACTTGGATATATGTAACTTCTAGTGATAGCAAGCTAGTTCAAACAGTCCCTAGAGCAGAAAAAATTACCAATTCATACCTCCAAAGAATACATTTCAGCAGGCCCAAATCTCACTGGGTGTGGTTTTCTATCAAATTCTTGAGGTATATCATCACTGTTTTCTCTCATTTTAGGTTTACTAAAACATCAATTTTTTAGAAATTTTCTGACCTTCACTTCATGAAAGTATTAGAATTACACTAGAAATCAATTTTAAAAAGTTTTAACTTCCTCATTTTTCAAAACAACAGGTGTGAAATTACTTCATTTTCAAAAAATTCTACTGGTCATAAGCTGCATCAAGCATTAACTTACTTATTTTATTGGCATACCTGCCATACCCCCAAACCAAAGGGAAGCAGGGTCCACACTGGTCCAAAACAGAGGAAAAAATATAAGAAAGAAAAACAACAAAAGTAATAATGGCAAGAAGACAGAAAAAAAAATGCATGAGTATACAAACAGAATTTTCTATTGCAACCGTATGACACAAAAAAAGTACAATGAAAGCTAATAATCAATGTGATCAAAATCAGATCATAGGTTGGTTCGTGGCCTCACGCGTAATCGAGCTAGAGTCGGTTGTTGAGTCTCGAATGGATTGAGCTTTCTCTGGAATAGTGTTTTTCAGCTCAGTATACTCCTCAGATTTGATCTTTCTTATGAGGCCAAGGTGTTTGGTGAGGCTAGTGGTCTTTAATTTTTCTTGATCCAGTTGGGCTTGCAACATGGACACCTTGTGTTGCTCATCCTCACCATTGAAATGTTTGACCCGTGAGTCCGCATTTTATCTCTTTCAAATTTCATAAAATCTCTAATTTCCTAATTTGGTTTTCATAGAGTGCGGATGTAAGCTTGCAAATCAGCTAGCCCTTTTGAACATCTCTGCGGATATAAGGGTTATTTTCCATGGCTTTGATGAGGTGGCATATCTGGGAGGGAATGGAATGGTAGGGGACTAAAGGTGGCCCATTTGTGGTAGGGGGGAGAAGTGGCTAGAAAGGGACGGTGGTGCATCTGAGTGGCGTGTTTAGAGAAAATGGGGAGGGTGGAGGGATGGAATCAAAGGAGCTTTAGTTTGAGTATGTGCACTGGGTAGTAGTGGTGGGGTGGGCGGATCAACCAATATTACTGGATCTGCATTTGAGTGGCACTGCTGGAGAATTTGGTGGTTTGGGTTGTGGAAGCTAAGGTATGGAGCATTTCCATGGCTCTGGTGATTTATGTGTTAACTGAAGTTGGGTTTGGATGGATTGGAGGTAAGTAAGGATTTAGGTAATGGATGCGGTGTGGGAGAGGTGGGCATAGTAGAAATGGACAACTGAGGTGGAGGGAGGTTGGAATGTGGGTGAATGGAGGAGGAGCAGTATAGGGGAGGTCCAGCCCATGGTTTCAAAAATAGAGCCCATTAAAGCAGTAGGCTTGGGTGAGGGCTCAGGTTCAAGTGTGGGGGAGGCCTCAGGTGTGTGGGCTGATGGAGCAAGGGAATGTGAGGGGCTTGGTAGAAGAGGAGTGCAGGGAGATGGGGCAATATATCCTGCAGCTAACTCTTCTAAAACGTGGGCATTGGAGGGTGAAATCGGTGGTGTGAGAATGGTTGGAGTGGTTGGTGTAGAGGGGGAGTCCGAAATTGGAATGATGGGAAGTATGGGCGAGGGGACAGCTGGGATAGGTGAACTGTGAAGGGCTGGAGTGGGGGAGTAGGGTGTAGGGATGACTTCCTCCAGAGTATGTGCAGCTGCAGGGATGGTCACCAAAGGGAATTGCAGAGCTGGTTCGGACAACGTTGGATTTGGCAACATGGCAGAGGCAGGCTCATTTGGATGCTCAAATTCAGCTTCAGGGATGGGTTCTGGCTCGCTCACAACTGCAGGGATGATGTCAATTTCAGGTTCAGCTGCAGGGGTGAGTTCTGGCTCGCTCACAACTACAGGGATGATGTCAATTTCAGGTTCAGCTGCAGGGGTGAGTTCTGGCTCACTCACAACCTGCAGTTCAGTGAATAGGGGCATGTGCGTTCACGCCTCTCTCATCCTTCTCAAGATAGCCTGCTTGTAGTCCAAGCCTTTTTCCAAAATTGTGTGGTGTAATGACTTCAAAGGGCTCCTCATCAATCTCAAATTTGGCTCAAGGAGGGTCAGTGATCAATCTACCAAATGGTAGGCCGCCTAATCTTACGCTTTTCTTTGGCTTGGTACGACATCAGCCATGGCTTCAAAAATTAACATAGGGGCATTGAAAACCGCCTTGGAAAAATGAAAGAGGGCCTCTAAAATTGGTGATCTTCTCTCTTGGTGCTCAAATGACATAAAAACTACCCCTTAGAATGGAATCTATCAATAGAAATTGGGAGCAAGGTCTCTTCTCATGATGGAGCCTCCACAATACCTTGAGTTAGATGGGCAGCCATCTCTCTAAAAGAGGCAATTTGGGGGCAGCCAAAGGCCAGAGGGATCAAATTGGAATGGTATCCCTAGAGCATTCCCTATGTCTTCAAAAGTCACAGTCAGATCACAATCATCAATAAAAATGACAAGGGTAGGGACATCAGCATCTTTTTCAGTGACCTTGGCTAGGTTTTGGTACCATAACTTTACCATTCATGGGTAAATTCTTTCTGGCAAGGGGGTAAGGATATTGTAGTGAAGCTTCTCTAAGGTATCTTAAGGATGGCAGGGCATTACGGTTTGGTGTCGAAAAAGTTTCATCAACCATTAGCTCGGGTAGTAACCGAGCTTCAATGAAGGGATTGGGTAGAACCAAATGAATGGGCGGAGGAGCTCGGGCTCGGGGCTAGCAAGGGTGGGTTCCTCATGTCTAATTTTCTTTCCTTTTCTAAACATCGCTTTATCCATTGAAAGTTTTTTAGCTAGCTTTGGTTTTTCCCTTTGCTTTTGGGGTGGATTTGCTCATCTTTTTTAGCGGAGGATTTGGTAAACATTGCAGCCAATGATTTTCTCGCTTTCCCATCCTAAATCGATGTATAATAATGCCCAAAAATAGATGCACACGTAACAACTTACTATATGATAACCAGAGAGAATGGGTAAAGAAATACCGAGATTTAGGGTTTCTGTTTTGAACGAGTTGTTTGCTTTGTAGAAATCCTCCAGATTATAAGCGGCAATCCTCTTCTGAAAATGCAGATGATCTAACCAATTAGTTACAAAAAAGGTAGTAGACTTTTTGAATCGTGCAAAGAAAGAACGAAGTAGGGTTTTAGTGAGAGGAGCTCTGCAGAGAGAGTTTGAAATGAAAACCCCACCGTCGAAAGGGTTTAAATATACTCAAGGTTAATATCACAAAGTGCTTTTAAGTTTTCGAAAAGTTCCAAAAGAGTCCTTTTTAAAATTGTGAATGGCATCAGTACCATTCGACAAGTTAGCAGCTTCAGAAACATCATTTCGCAAAGGAGTTAGCTTCAGAATTACTTTTTCGAAAAGAGAACTGGCTTCAGTACCAACTATTCGAAGAGCACATCTTCTCTTTCGAGTAGTTCATTACAGCTTCAGATCTATTCGAAAAGCAAATTGAACTTTACGAAAAGAGAAATATTACTTTGCGACTTGATTTTGAGCATATTTAAACTCTGCGAAAAGAGAAAAAAAAAACAGAAACAGAAAAAATAAGCACAAACTATGATATACAAACATAATGTACAGTTTTCGGCCATCAGATTTTTGAAGATTTGTGATGATGGATGGTCAGCACAGGCTCCTGGGTATTTTCAATGCATGGTTTGAGCCTCTGACCATTGACCTTTATGATTCTTCCATTACTTGGATCAAGGATGTCAACAGCTCCCGAAGGGGCTGCTTGAATGACAGTGTATGGCCCATCCCATCTGGATCTCAGTTTTCCTGGGAAAAACTTGAGCTTTGAGTTAAATAACCATACCTTAGAACCAGCTGTGAACTCTTTTCTCAATAAATTTTTATCATGAAAAGTTTTGACTTTTTCTTTATATAATCTTGAATTGGTGTATGCATCCATTCGCAGCTCTTCTAACTCAGCAAGTTGCAATTTCCTGTGATTACCAGCAGTAGTTAGATCCATGTTCAATGTTTTAATGGCCCAAAAAGCTTTATATTCTAACTCTACTGGTAAATGGCATGCTTTGCCATAGACCAACCTAAATGAGGACATACCAATTGGGGTTTTATAGGCTGTCCTATATGGCCACAATGCATCATTCAGCTTAAAGGACCAATCCTTTCTGTCCTTCTTCACAGTCTTTTCCAAAATATGTTTGATTTCTCTATTGGAAACCTCCACTTGTCCACTGGTTTGTGGATGATATGGAGTGGCTACTCTATGAGTCACAGAGTATTTCTTCAACAATGTTTCAAAATGTCTGTTACAAAAATGGCTTCCCCATCACTGATAATGGCTCTGGGAAAACCAAACCTGGAAAAAATGTGATCCTTAAGAAATTTCAAGACCACTTTGTGATCATTTGTTTTAGTAGCTGTGGCTTCAATCCATTTGGATACATAATCCACAGCTATTAAAATGAAAGTATACCCATTGGAAGGAGGAAAGGGACCCATGAAGTCTATCCCCCAAACATCAAACAACTCAACTACCAAAATAGGTCAGAAGGCATTGAGTTTCTCTTGGAAATGCCCTAATTTTTTGACAGCCAGCAGACTTACAATGTCTTGGGCATCCTTGAAAAGTGTAGGCCAATAAAATCCACACTGCAAAACTTTTACAGCAGTTTTGTTCCCACTAAAATGACCTCCACAGGCCTGATCTTGGCACATAGAAGGTATGCTATGAAGTTCTTGGTCTGGGACGCAGTTCCTTATTATTTGATCTGCACAACTCTTGAATGCAGATAAGGATCCTCCCAGATGAAGTGTTTAACTTTTGAAGAAAAGATCTCTATCCATTCTATTCCAATGTTGAGGAATTCTTCCAAGAGCCAAAAGTTGACTATGTTTGCAAACCAAGGATGTGTATACTAATGGCAAAAAGTTGCTCATCGTGGAAAGATTCATTGATAGGCAACCTATCAATCTCAAGGTGATTAAAATTCTGGAGGTGATCGCCACCACATTCTCCACCCTTTTTATCTTTAATTTGTAGATCAAATTCTTGTAACAAGAGAATCCACGATGAGTCTTGGTTTGGTGTCCTTCTTAGATGTAAGGTATTTTAAAGCGAGTGGTCATGAACACCACTATTTGTGAACCCAAGACATATGACCTGAATTTTCTAAAGCAAAAACAATTGCAAGCGCTCCTTCTCGGTTGTTGTGTAATTGAGCGCATCAATCATTGATCTCGCATAAGCTATAACATGAGGCAATTATCTTTTCTCCGCCCAAGGACAGCTCCCAAAGCATAATCGATGCATCACACATCTCAAAAGGTAATGAATAATCTGAGACTGCAATATTGGAGCTGAAATCGATGCTTTTTAGGAATTCAAAAGCCTTCATGCATTCATTATTGAAAACAAAGGACATCTTGGTACAAGAAATGACAAAGAGGTTTAGTTATTTCAAGTCCTTGATGAATCTTTTGTAAAATCCATGTCCTAAAAACTTGATTTGTTTAATGCTTTGGGAGGTGGTAAATGTGCAATTGAATCAATTTTTGCTTTGTCCACCTCAATGCCCTTGTGGGAAACAACATGGCCAAGGACAATGCCTTGGGTGACCATGAAATGGCTCTTTTCGACTCAAAACCAGATTGGTTTCTTCAGCATCTTTGTAGTACCAATTTGAGATGATGTAAACACGGAAAAACTGTTGTCATAGATTGAAATCATCCATAAAAATCTCCATAAATTGGTCAATCATATCGGAAAAGATTGCATACATGCATCTTTGGAAGGTAGCGAGAGCATTACAAAGACCAAAAGGCATTCTCCTATAGGCAAAAGTGCCAAAAGGGCACGTGAATGTGGTCTTTTCCGATCTTGTGGGTACACAGAATGCAGTTGTAACCAGAGTAACCATCAAGAAAACAGTAATAAGCTTTTTCACCTAGCTTATCTAAGATCCGATCAATGAATGGGAGGGAAAATGGTCTTTTCGGTCATTGCATTTAATTTTCTCGTAATCAATACGACTCTCCATCCAGTTGTTTGCACGGTTGACATAAACTCACGAATCCGAGGTTACAACGGTGATTCCAGATTTCTTAGGTACCACACGTAGGTGCCACCCAAGCTGAATCTGAAATGGGGTAAATGACCCCTGCATCCAACAACTTAACAACCTCTTTCATGACCACTTCTTGCATATGAGGGTTCAACCTTCTTTGCATTTCTCTAGAAGGCTTTGCATCTTCTTCCAAGTGGATTTTGTGCATGCAAACAGCTGGACTGATTCCTTCTAAATCAACAATAGTCCAGCCAATAGCCTTTTTATGTTCTTTCAAGACTATCAGCAGCTCTTCCTCTTGCTCCTTTGTGAGAGAGGAAGAAATAATGGCAGGCAATGATTTATGATTACCCAAGAACACATACTTCAAATTTCCGGGTAGCTTCTTTAGTTCTAAATCAGGTGGGCTAAGAAAAGAAGGTATCAAAGGTACCTTAGATGTTTGTGGAAGGGGGAGAGTAGCAAGTTTCCAAGAAGAAAAACTTGCTGATTGTTTAAGAGTTCCTTGCACAACATTAATTTCCTCAGAATTGGAGATAAAACTTGCTTCTTTTTCAGCATGTCCCCAAGCATCTTTGATATCTGTGGTGAAGTCTTCCCCTACAGAAATTGTTGTAAAGTTCCTTCCACAAGTTCGTCCAATAGATCAACATGAAAACATTCTTCAGAGCTGAACTGGGGCTGTGTGACTGCATTATAAACATTTAATTTTACCTTCATGTTTCCAAATGAGACTTCCATAATACCAGACCTGCATTGAATGCAAGCATTTGCTGTAGCCAGGAATGGTCTTCCCAAAATGACAGGGATGGAAGTTTTGCTTTTGGTTGGTTCCATATCTAAAACTAGAAAATCAGCAGGATAGAAAAATTTATCTACTCCTACCAATACATCTTCAATTATCCCTACTGGCTTTCTTTCAGATCTGTCTGCTAGTTGTAACACCACATGAGTGGGTTTTAATTCTCCCAAACCTAGCTTCTCATATACAGAATATGGAAGTAGGTTGACACTAGCACCCAGATCTAATAAAGCCTTTTCAATGGTGTGTTCCCCAATAATGCAAGGGATTGTGGGGATTCCAGGATCTTGAAGTTTGGGAGGTGTAGCAATGGATAACACCTGACTAATTCTTTCCACAGCAAAGACCTTCTTGGACAACTGTATCCTAGATTGTCTTTTGTGAGTGCACACATCTTTCAGAAATTTTGCATATGCTGGAATTTGTTTGATTGCCTCAAGCAAAGGTAAATTTATCTTGACTTGCTTGAAAGTCTCCATCATATCATCTATTTTTGTGTTCCCTTTATCAAAAGGAGATACAGATTTCATTGCATGTGGAAATGGTAAATGAGGAACCAATCTTTCATCTACGACTTTAGAAGTATCTTAAATTTTTTTTTTTGTTTTTTATTTTTTGATTTTCCGAGGTACATCAAACCCCTTATGCTATCACTATCTTTTGCTCTGCTTTGCATATCTTTATCCTCTTCCTCATTTCTTCCTTCTTCAATACCCACTTTGTTATCTATCATTTTTCCACTTCTCAAAGTGGTGACAGTTTTTACTTCTTCATGTGAATTAGAAGCTTCTCCAACCATGAACTATCCTTTGGGATTGTTCAAAGGTTGGCTGGGTAACTTTTCTTCTTCTCTTTTGCCAAGGTATTTGAAAGTTGTCCCAATGTTGCTTCAATCTTCTTTATGCTCTGGCAGTGAAAATTCACAGATTGAGTTAAAGATCCTAAATTCTGGAGTGGATTTAAGTTGATCTTCAAAAGAAAGGGACCTGGAAGAGTTTTGAATCAAAGCGATTGTCGTCGCATGTGTTGTTGTGGAATGGGTCAATAAAGTTTGGTTTGACATAAAAATTTCACGATACATGTGCGCTTTTGAAAGGCATTTGATTATTTGGTTGTTGTCTTGTTGTTGGGATTGGTAATTCCCTGGTTCCACCTCAAATTGGGGTGTGCTCTCCATGGATATTCATTTGATCATCTGTCCAAATGATTGAGCAAAGATGAGCTTGTTCCACCATTAAATCTGGGAACTGTGATGCGGGACATTGATCAACCGAATGAGTAGGGACCGCATATCACATGCCTCCTCTACTCTTGAAACATTTGGAGTTTTAAGTGAGTCCATCAATCTATCAAATTTTGTGGTTAGATTATCTATTTTTCTTTCCAACTCATTCACCTCATAGATCTTCCCTTTTGAGGGTTGGTGATTGTTCAACCTAGCCGGATTTTCAATTTCTCTTGACAGAGATTCCTGCTGAGTTGAATTCTCACCAATCACTTCAAATAAGTCCCAAACCTCTTCAACTATTTTTTGTAAGTAAGTTCCTCCACAGGAAGCATCCACCATATTTTTGCCTTTTTGATCAATTCCTTGATAGAAGCTTTGAACCAGCTGCCACCTAGGAATTTGATGATGAGGACATTGCCTTAACAGTTCCTTGAATCTTTCCCATGCTTCATGGAAAGTTTCAATTGAGTTTTGGGAGAATGAAATGATACTTTGTCTCAATTGGCTAGTTTTAGACATTAGGAAATATTTGACTAAAAATTGACATTGTAAATCATTCCATGAAGTGATACTATTTGGTGCTAACATGGATAACCATGCTCTAGCTTTATCCTTTAATGAAAAAGGAAAGAGCCTAAGCTTGGTTGCTTCTGGACCCAGTCCAGCTATGTTGAATGTGGTGCAAAGAGCCAAGAATTCATCCACATGTTTGTATGGGTCTTCCTTACTCAACCCATGGAAGGAAGGGAGCATTTGGAACGTTGAGGATTTGATCTCATAATTTCCTTCCACAGTAGGAAATTGAATGCAAAAGGGGGAATTATAAGCACCAGGTGCAAAGTAATCCCTCAAAAGTCGAGGTTCTTCACCCATAGTAGCAGAATTCTGTGTTGTTTGCTTGGTTCGTAGTAGCCTTTTAACTTCTAAATTCAATGGGAGAATCTTAGGGCTGAGAGTCCTCCTACCAAACATACAACTCAGAACAAAAAAATCTGATTATGCATAGCAAACCTTCAGAATTCCTTTCGCATAATTTCCTTCTTTAAAAAGCTGGAATATGAATAATCGCATTATAAACAATAGAATAGTTTAGTAATGATAAACAAAATTAAAATGAAAACTTAGGTCTATCTATTTTAGAACAAATTCCCCAAGAACGCCAAAAACTTGTTGTTGCTTCTTGGTGTGCTTGATTTATGTGTGTTTTGAAAAGCTTTAAAGTTGCCAAATTACGTGGCTCTAAACTATATAAGAAATTAAAGAAATATCGACAGTTAGAGAATTAGCCTGCAAGATCAGGGCCACTTGTAGCAAGTTTTAAAAGTAAGTGAGTGAAAGATCGTCCACAGAGAATTTGTTTAAAATGTAAGATAAACCTCCGGATCTCGAGCTACGGATCCGCTTTATCCTATCTAGAAAGTCGATAAGATGAGAGGTTTGAATTTGTCACGTTCAACAAACTAAAACAAAGGAAAATTTAAACTAAATGATCCAGATCCGAGTTGGGGAGTGATTGAAACAAAGATGGAGAAGTAATATCTAACTCGATTTGGTCTTTGAAATCTAATGAGAAATCTGCGATTCGAGAGGTGATCCAATCTTCATCGCTACAGCACGTGATGTAAGAGAGATAAATCTAATTCAAGGATTAGGCTACACTTATGGCTATGGTCTGCCACTTTAATGGCCACAAACCATCCAATAGTTTTAATCCAAATCCTCAATTCGTAACAGAAACATCACTACAAATGTCAGAAGAGACTAGGTTACCAACACTAATTCTTACAGATTAATGAATCAAGGAAATTGCATAAAAAAAGCAAATCTAAAGGAGTCTAATGCAATAAGGAGATCAGAGGAACCCTTAACATGATTCCAATTGAGAAAATAAGGTTTACAAAGAACCTTTTCAAATCCGTTACAATTCTAACCACGACTTAAATGCTCTCGGATTTGTAGTCTTGAATACAACTCTCTTTTGAATTACAGAAATGTCTCACAACTCTCAATTGCAACTCAAAGTGAAGCTATTACAGGGATTTCAGACAAACTGTCTGGCTGGGAAATGGGGGATTAGAAATGAAACTCAAAATCTGGATCCTCCATTTGGGCAAATGGTTCGTCAATTTATAGCTTTCCCCAAGTCCATCTCTAATGTGCATCAACCAATCAGAATTGGTTAAATCCATATCAGCCAATAGGAGTCGAGCACCAGGATCCAGATCTGTTCTGGCCAATCAGAACTGTTTGATCTGGTTCAGCCAATCAAGAAACAGAGGCATCAATTCTGTTAGGAAATTCAAAAATTTGTTGGAACTTCTAGAAGTTCCCGCCAAGTAATTTCATCTTTGGGTGTTCACATGGGGAGGAATATGCCTTTGGTTCGTGCTCAGAATCTTCCAGAATGTCCTTGGGTTTTAAAATGCATTGGGACGCGTGTAACAGATTACTGAATTGCCCTTGTTAAAGCTGCGAATCTCCAGAATGCCTTTTCGCAAAGCTTAAGGGTCTTTTCGCAAAGTGTTGTGGCTTCTGAAGCTCTTTTCGCAGAGTTCAATCTCTCTTCGAATTGTGTTTTCTCCTTTTCGCAAAGTTCAATCTTCTTTTCGAAGAGTTCAGATGCTCTTCGAAAACTAAGCCTAGAGGTTTTATTCCTTTTCGCAGAGTTCCAGGTTCTTTACGAAACGTGCAGGTTCTTTATGAAAAGAACTCTGTATTATATTTCTCTGTTCGAATTGTTCCCTGCTTCTCTTACAGGTCTTTGCCTCTTCCTTTTGGACTTTTCCACAGCTGATGAGGTTGTTTCTTCACTTCCTTCCTTTGGACTGACATGGATTGTCATCTTTTTGGCACTTTTGAGCTGCTTTTATAGTTAAGCCTGTCTTTATTGTTAGCTGCAACATAGGTACTTAAAACAGTTATTTAGTTCTCTCAAAGGTCTATCAAGACTTAAGTTTAGGGGTGAAAAATGGTATTTTTCACTTGTCAATACCCCCCCCCACACTCAGGTGAGGTGGTCCAGTTGACTCAGACGTATTTAGATAGTTACATATGTGAGCACAAAATTTAAATTTGACGAAATGTAAATGTACACAAAATTTTTTGCTTTGTATTATAATTGGAATCTTTTTACAATGCCAGAGAAGTTGGCGTACAAAAACAATCTACAAGTATATATAACCATGACTCAGACAAAATAAATACATGACTCAGGCAGTCCTCTCGCCAGGCAGGTCGGATGCTGGAGCAGGCTGCTCCATGTGAGGTGACGGTGCTATGGTCAAGGCTGGCAGGAGTGGCTGGTCATGTGGTGGCGTGGCTGGCTGGGTAGTCGGTTGTGGCTGCGGCGTCTCCGTTGATGGAGCAGAGGTAGATGTGGAAGGAGCCGCGTCTGTAGTGGCTGTGGTAGGATGGAAGACGGGTCCTCTGTGGAAGGCTGTGCGTCCGGCTGTCCACTCCTCCTCCTGGGTGAGGTAGCGGCGGTAGTCGGTCGGGTTGATGTGGCAGAGGGTGTGAAAGAGGAGGAAGTCCATCCTCCGGTTCATCCGTTCATTGTTGGCCTCCATACGGGCCAACACCTCCTCTATGGTCGACCCTGATGGGCGGCGGCCATGTAGGATGAGGTGGGTGTCGCAGCGCGAGTGGGTGGCGGTGTTGGTGAGGTCATGCAGGTGAGGTGGCCCTCTCCACGGATGGCTCGGCTGGAATAGGGTGTGCCCCACCCACGGGTGGGTCCTGCTGTGGTGGTGGGGGGTGGTGGTGCTCTCTGCTCCCTGCTGAGGCTCTGGAGCGGGACCAGAGCCAGAGGGTCCGCTAGACATGGAGAATGTCTTCACGCAGTCCGTAGCCCTCTCTTCATGCGGAGAGACGGCGTAAGATGAATAGTTGGAGTAGCACTCCAACATGCTCGATATGAGGCGAGCGTAGGGCATCTTCTCCTTGGGCCGTAGGTTGCCCTTCAGCAGCTTCCCCTTTATGTACCTCATCCCCTCGAGGATGAGCATGGTGGCGTCAAACCACCGGCCACAGAAGGCCGCGTAGAGTGCCTGTTGCACTTTTTCCACGCGTTCGGTGTCGTGGCGCATAGGGTACAGATTACACTTGACCACCGAGTCAAGCATCCACATGTAGTGGGGAAGGTCAACCCTCTTGATGGAGGAGCCCGACCCCTTTTTGCCATTGGTCATGCGAGTCATGACCTCCTCAAAGCGAGGTTCCTCCTCAAAGGGTGGGAATAGGGTGGTCTCAGGGGTGAAATCGAGGTAGCACTCGAGCACCTCGTGTATGTGGCGACGTGTGATCGTGTAGTCGCGACCCTCGATAGTGGTCTTGATCACATCATCAGTCGGGCCGTCCACAAGCCCTTGGTAAAATAGTCTCACCAATCTAGGGTAGTAAGAACCCCAGATTGGTTTAAGAAGGTTGTCGAGACCGGCGTTATTGAGGTAGTTTCGAGCCCATTGGGTCTCGCCCGGTACATCGGGATTTGTGAATAGGGTTGGGTCAATGACGTATTCGACCTCGAAGGTCTTGGCTGCCCACCATTCATTTGGTTGCACCACATTTGTGGGTGGTGGTGGCATGGGTGTGGACTCGCGCGTAGACGCGCTCGTCGAACCGGAGGTGGTCTCCGATGTCGACGGTGACGGAGTCCTCACCGGCGATGGGGTAGGTGGTGGTGGTGCGGCGTTCTTACGCCTAACCGGCAACTTAGAGGTTGCCTTCTTCGAAGACAACCAAGTCTTTGGCGGCATTTTTGGTGAAATAGGAAGAATCTAGGGTTTTAACTAGCTCAAATTGAAAGAAGACTTTGATTTTTAGGGTTTACCGTAGGTTTTGATGGCGATGTGATGTGAAAGCGAGCCGAAAATCGTCGGAAAAAGGGAACCCTAGGGCGCCGGATGGTCGGAGAAGAAGAAGAAGGTGAAGCGCCAACAATCCGAGAGCTCAAAAGATTTCGAATGGCAAAGAAAATCCCTAAATTTCAATATATAGGCCTCGGCTCGATTAATCGAAATTCAAAATCGATTAATCAAGATTCAAAACTAGGTTAAGCCGTGCAAAATCGATTAATCGATTTCCCAAATCGATCAATCGAAAGTTAAATTCGATTAGTCGAAAACATTTCGATTAATCGAAATCATATCCGTTTAAAATTTTAAGTTTTAGAGCTCATTGGCGCGAGCCAGTCGATTAATCGAAATTTCAAAATCGATTAATCGAATTTCACTTTGATTAATCGAAATCGTGCAGTAACTTCCAAAAATTCCGGATTCCTTAAGTTATTCGATTAATCGAAATCCATTTCGATTAATCGAAATTTGAAAATCGATTAATCGAAATTCACTTCGATTAATCGAAATCGTCTATCTGACTTCAACTTCTTCCAAGTCCCTTTAGTAAATCGATTAATCGAGGATCCAGTTCGATTAATCGAAATCTCAATCGATTAATCGAAACTACTTCGATTAATCGAAATTTCATTTATTTATTCCCAATTTCTTCTAACATTCCCAGTTTGTTCGATTAATCGAACATGCAGTTCGATTAATCGAATCCCCAATTCGATTAATCAAATTCCCAAAATCGATTAATCGAAATTATAACTCGATCAATCGAAATTGCATTCTATGTATATTCTAACTCTTATTCAAATTTCCAGTCACTGGCACTTGCCAGTGGACTAATCGAACAAAATCGATTAATCGAAATTCCAAATCGATTAATCGATTTGAAATTCGATTAATCGGTATTGCCCAATTTCCTTAGACTTTCAAGTTCTTCGGTTCTTTGATTATTTTTTTGACAATTTATGGCATCAAGTGGTTCGTAGATCCATAAAAACACATTCACTTGGTCATGTACATACAAAAATCTGTTCCTTTAGTCATACTTTTGAGCAAAATTTCCATCGAATTACAAGTCTCGTGGAGATTCCACAAACATGCTTGTGGTTGACATTGGATTCTCACGTCGTTGGAAACAAGGCTGGATATTGTTCTTTCACATCGGCCTCTCGTTCCCAAGTAGCCTCTTCTTTTGGATGACTGTTCCACTGAACAAGCACTAAGGGAATCACTTTAGTGCGCAGTACTTGTTCCTTTCGATCCAAGATTTCCACAGGTTCCTCTATCGTGCTCATGTCTTCACACATCTCCATAGGTTGCTTTCCTAATACGTGAGACGGATCATTCACATACTTTCTGAGCATCGATATGTGGAAAACGTTATGTACTCGATCAAACAGCGGTGGTAAACCAATGCGATACGCAACTTCACCTACGCGTCCCAAAATTTCAAATGGTCTAACATAGCGTGGGCTTAACTTCCCTCTCTTGCCAAATCTCATTACGCCTTTCATAGGTGACACTTTCACAAACACGTGCTCACCCACTTTATAGTCGACACTAGTCCGCTTCATGTCGGCGTAACTTTTCTGTCTTACTGTCGATTTCAGCCTTTCTCTGATTATTCGAACGACGGTGGCGTTGTCTTCAAGTAGTTTTGGCCCTAACACAAATTTCTCACCTGTTTCCTCCCAATTGAGGGGTGATTTGCATCGTCGTCCATACAGAGCTTCATATGGTGCCATGCCAATGCTCGTTTGGAAATTGTTGTTGTATGCGAATTCGAGCAACGGTAGATACTCGTCCCAGTATCCTTGCATATCTAGCATGCATGCTCTGAGCATGTCTTCTATTACTTGGTTTACTCGCTCTGTCTGCCCATCAGTTTGAGGATGGAAAGCTGAACTAAAGTCTAGTCGTGTTCTCATTCCTTCTTGAAATTTCTTCCAAAACTTGGATATATATAGTGGATCACGATCTGAAACTATGCTGCTTGGAATCCCATGTAATCTTACAATCTCCTTCATGTATAAGTCTGCCAGTCTTCCTGCTGTATATGTAGTATTGTACGGCAAAAAGTGCGCTGATTTGGTCAATCGGTCCACGACGACCCAAACGGCATTGTGTCTCTTGGCAGTACGGGGCAATCCAACAATGAAATCCATTGAGATCGATTCCCACTTCCATTCTGGGATTGGTAAAGGTTGCAATAGTCCAGCAGGATGTCTATGATCAACCTTCACTTGCTGACAAATCAAACACCGTGACACGTACTCGGCCACGTCTTGCTTCAGTCCTCTCCACCAGTAGTTCTTTTTCAAGTCTTGGTACATTTTAGTGCTACCAGGGTGGATAGCATAATTTGACTTATGGGCCTCATCAAGAATCGTTCGTCTTAGATCGGCATTGTCCGGAATGCATAGACGGCCCTTAAACAATAAAGAGCCATCTTCTTTAACCGAGAAGTCCGACCTGATGCCTTCACTCACGTCTTGATGAATCTTTGTCAATACCGGATCTTTCATCTGTAAATCGTGGATATGTTCAAATATCACTGGCTTTACTGATATGTTAGCCAAAAAGGATCCGGTGGCTTTTGACTCAATGTTCGCATCGTAGAATGCCAGGTCTTCCAATAATTTCCATCGGTGCATACCCAAAACCAAACAAGTTGACTGAGTTGAACCTTTCCGACTCAATGTGTCGGCTACTACATTCGCCTTGCCTGGGTGGTATTGTATGGAGCAATCATAATCCTTGAGGAATTCCATCCACCTGCGTTGTCTCATGTTGAGCTCTTTCTGTGTAAACAGGTATCGGAGGCTCTTATGATCGGTGAAAATTTCAAAAGTCTCACCATACAAGTAATGTCTCCAAATCTTCAGCGCAAAAATGACTGCTGCCAGTTCCAAGTCATGAGTCGGGTAATTTTTCTCGTGTTCTTTCAGCTGTCTTGATCCGTAAGCTATCACCTTCTTGTGTTGGTTGAGTACACAACCAAGGCCATTGTATGACGCGTCGCTGTACACGGCGTATCCTCCAGCACTTTGAAGGAATCCTCGTTTTGAGTTCTTGAAAACTCTTCTCGCATGCCTCACTCCACTCAAATCTTGAATCTTTTCGTGTCAGCTTTGTGAGAGGTCCCGATATCTTTGAAAACCCCTCGACGAAACGTCGATAATAGCTTGCCAAGCCCAGAAAACTTCGGACATCGGTCATTGTCTTTGGCTGCTCCCATTTAACTACTGCTTCTATCTTTGCTGGATCTACAGTGACACCATGCTTTGAGACGACATGTCCCAAAAAGCTAACCTCTTCCAACCAAAACTCACATTTGCTGAGTTTGGCGTACAATTGGTGTTCATGTAGTGTTTGTAGAGCAATCCTCAAATGTTCTTCGTGTTCCGTCTTAGATTTGGAGTATATCAGTATATCATCAACAAACACTACGACGCAGGAGTCCAAGTGTGGTTTAAACACTCGGTTCATCAGATCCATAAACAACGCCGGAGCATTCATCAATCCAAACGGCATCACAAGGAATTCATAGTGTCCATACCGTGTCCGGAAAGCTGTCTTCTGAATGTCCTCTGCCTTGACTCGCAACTAATGATACCCAGATCTCAGGTCGATCTTGGAAAAATACCTTGCTCCTTGCAGTTGGTCAAACAGATCGTCAATTCTAGGCAAAGGGTAGCGGTTCTTCACAGTGAGTTTGTTCAATTGTCGATAGCCAATGCATAGCTGCATTGACCCATCTTTCTTCTTGACAAACAAGACCGGTGCTCCCCATGGAGACACGCTCGGTCTAACAAACCCCTTGTCCATAAGCTCTTGTAGTTGTTCCTTCAACTCCTTTAACTCAGCAGGAGCCATTCTATAAGGCGCTTTCAAAATAGGCTCCGTTCCTGGTGCTAGGTCAATGGCGAATTCTATTTCTCTTTCTGGAGGTAGTCTAGGCAATTCCTCTGGAAACACGTCGGCGAAGTCTCACACAACTGCTATCTCAGAAATGACGTTCTTTTCTTCCTTGTCCTCCTTTAAGAAAGCTAAGTATCCACTACAACCCTTTCTGATCATCTTTTCGGCCCTTACTGCTGAGATCAGTGGCACAGATGACGACCTCACTCCTTGAAACCGAAATGATCGTCTTGTGTTGGGTCTGAAAATGACTACCTTGTTCTTGCAATCGACGGTTGCACAATGCTGCGCCAACCAGTCCATGCCAAGGATCACATCAAACCCCTGCATGTCTAACAGTATCAACTTTGCTTCCAATTCATGCACCTCTAAGTCTCGAACTGCTACAATGATGGATTTGCAAGCTAACTCCGTGTCTACTAACTCTCCAGTCGAAATAGACACAGATAGGACGAAATCCAACGCCTCTGAAACAATCTTCATCTTCTTGGCGAAACGTGGAGTGACGAATGAGTGGGTAGACCCTGGGTCTATCAACACTCGAGCGTCATATCCACCGAAGCATCCTTTTTCATATATATTTAAAGTACCTATAGTATACATACATACATACAATAATTTACACATCAATTTACACCCTTAATTCACATACAGCTTTTGTATTGAGAAAAAGAATCTATACAATTTCTAATGCATGCTCCTTCTCTATCTAAAATTTTAATAAAATGAAGATTTTCTTTAATTTAAAAGGGTCTCACCTTGGATGACGTCATGCACGTTCCCTGCTTCCTGAGCAGTGACTGCATAAGCTCTCCCCTGAACGATCGGCTTCCTTGCTTGAATGGGTCGTGGTGCTGCAACTGAAACCGTCTTTCTCTTATCCGTCTCGGGGCAATCCTTGATCAAGTGGCCCACCTTGCCACATCGGAAACAACCCCTAGTTCCCAATCTACAATCCACTGTCCTATGAGGCTTGCCACACTTTGCGCAAGTCTCCCGAGGTGCGGAAGAAACAGTACGAGAACCCTGTGTGATAGTGGCGCCAGTAGACATGGCAGGGCTCTCATAGCGAAAAGGTCTCCCCGACGCAAGTAATGGAAACCTCTGTTGGTGTTGTTGTTGCGCCGGCCTTCCGAAACCCCCTTGGAACTGTGGTCTCTGATTTTGGGCCATGAACCTCGGCTTTTTGTTCACCGGTTCATAGGTCCCCATCCTTCCTTGTTCATTTCCTCCTCTCTGCTGCTCTCTCTGTCGATATCTATTTGTATTCTCCTCTTCAACCACTAGTGCTTTACTCATGACCTCTTCATAGGTCCTCAGCTGAAATGGAGCTAGGCCTCCCCTAACCTCAGGCTTCAAACCTTGCTAAAACCTCTTGGACTTCATCACTTCAGTAGCGACGTAATCCGGAGCAAAACGGGCAAGTCGTAGAAACTCCACCCCATATTCTCTCACTATCATTCTTCCTTGCACTAACTGTAGAAATTGTATCTCAAGCTGGTTCCTCACCACTTTCGGAAAATATTGTTTGTTGAACTCCTCAACAAACTCCTCCCAAGTCCAAGGTAACTCTGGGGTCTCCTGAGCCCGAGTCCGTATCATGGACTTCCACCAAGGCCCAGCCTCCCCATCCAACATATAAGCTGCCCATCTCACACTCTCATCTTCCGTGCATGTTAGCACGCTAAAGACTTTCTCCATCTCCATCAGCCAGTTTTCAGCGGCCATTGTGTCTGCCTGCCCAGAAAATGAAGGAGGTCTCATACTCCTAAACTCTGTAAAAGATGAGGGCACAGGCAGTGCAGGTCCCATAGTTGGTGTAGATGGCTGCTGTTCTCTTGACGCGTGAGCTGCAAAGGATGCGGCTTGTTGTGCCATGGCAGCTGCCATAGTCTCCATAGTGTGCATCATCCTTTGTCGCTGTCTACTACTACTGCCCCCTGGGGCCTCAGTACCTCCTAAAGGCACTCTATTAGTAGGAGAGATGTAATCATCTCCACTACGTGATTCTCGCCGCCTCCCCTTGGTCGGCCTCTTCCTCTAGATGACATTTGCGGCTGCATTTGAAACTAAAGTTTCGTTAGCAGAAGCCCCTATGTTCTGACCCAAAGAACAATTGGCAGAATTGCTAAAAGAAAATGCTTTGATACCAACTGTGACAGCCCGAATTTCGGCACCCCGAAACCCGTGCCATCAGCACGATCATCTTGACCGTGCCCCTTAGCTAAGCACGGAACATTGGCATATCAAGCATAAAATGAAACAATAAAGGAGCTACAGAATTTAAATCTATATTAAGTAATTCTCCAAAAGACAGTTCTACCCTCATGCCTCTGCATGAATGGAGAACCGATCCGAACCATCGATGATAGCAATCATCACGGATGGTTCGCCCCAAAAGAATAATCCCAACTCAATATATACATGGTTTAACCAAAACAAGGCTTGACATACCAAGCCATACCAATCTCTCTCAAAAAGCCCTCTCAAAAAGCCCTCAAAGTGGCACAACGGAGTCCTCTAGAAGAAGTCCTCAGGAGGTGGCTCCAACTCGTTGCCGGCCGCAAGGTCCGACTCACCAGGGTCAGCGTCTCCTGAAGCCTCGGCCGCTGCTAGTAGTGGACCTGCGACGTATAGTCTATAGGGTGAGCTACATCCTAGCTCAATAGGGAACAGAGCACAGTTGAACATATAAATTATTACTCACATATATTCCATGATATGCCATGCATGATGTGTCTATGCAATTACTGATAAAACAGTTAAAAAGTATTACATTTTACTGGTAGTTTACTCGTATCTTTTATTTACTCATGAATAATGCTGAAAAGGCCTAAAGCAAAACTTAAACTTTCAACTTAAGTAATCCCCGAGCAATATAGCATCGAGCCCCGATGAGATACCCTTCATCGTCATCTATATAGACACTTTTAACGTATTCCCTGGGAATATAATATAGTACCCAAGCCCCTTTCCCCTGGGGATTGGTGGCAGGGTTTCACTTGTCTCAAATCAACACCCCTGGGGTGTGCTTACTATGTACGGATAAGCCTCCGCACTGGCTTACGATTTCGCCGCCGTATCGGTCACGGATATCCTGCCGTGTCAGTCGTGGATATCCCGCCACGTTGGTGGGGTACCCTATCAAACCTCAAATAATAAAAATATCGGTGCCTTACATATAGTTATTCACCGTGTAAGTGTGCTATCTTATATCAGTTAGGCCCTATCAACATGATTCAATCTTGGATACATCCCTGGGATGTATCCATTCACTTGCATCACACCTGATGCTCTTATCTCTTTACTTCTTCATCCCCTGGGGATGGCTCATTATACTTACTCTTATGGGTGTTACTCCCACACACTTTTCACAATTCTTAAGCAATAAACATTTGAATTTGAATTCTATATCACTACATACATGCTCTTGTAAAATAAGGTACATGTTCAAGGTGTTCCCTACCTCAAGTCTTCATTTGATCAATGCATCAAGGTCCCACGTGGCTCCTTGTGCACTAGCTCACTCGTACCACCTATGGTACCACATAACATGTGAAACACATCACTAAAGATGCAACAAAGGAGGTCCAAGACCCTCCAAGAATCTTAAAGTCAAACTCAAAAGTTAACATAAATTAGCTCAGTAGATTAATCGAACTCCAAAATTGATTAATCGAATCTGATTCGATTAATCGATTTCACAAATCGATTAATCGAAAGTCAATATCGATTAATCGATTAATCGAGATTTTCATTCGATTAATCGAATCCTAATTCGATTAATCGAAATTTTCTGTTCAGCCAAGTCGATTCTCAATTCGAGTAATCGAGTTCCTAAAATCGATTAATCGATCCCAAATCGATTAATCAAAAATTGAAATCGATTAATCGAAATCCCATTTCGATTAGTCGATTTTCCTCAAGTCATTTCCTCCAGCCCCTGGGGTCCACTGGAGGTTCCCAGTCGATTAATCGAAATCCAAAGTCGATTAATCGAAATCCAAAGTCGATTAATCGAAATTCAATTCGATTAATCGAGATCGGGGTCCTCTGACTTTTCAACTTCTTGGCCAATTTCGATTAATCGAAACCCAATTTCGATTAATCGAAATTGCCAGATTCAGCCCCTTTCGAGCTGTTCTTCCCAACCTTTTTCCACTCTTTTTCCTCTATTTTTCTACACTTTTTATCCTACATTTTACACTATTTCTAACCACTATTTACCCTTACAATCCATGCATTTAAACTACATAACTCTTACCTTCAATCAATCTCAAATTGATTTCAAATCCATGGTTGGAAAGGCTCGAGTTCCAGCTTTAGCTTGAATGGATTCTCCTCGCTAAATCGGCCTCTTTAATGCTAGAATCCCCCTTCCAATCCCTCACAATAATGCTTGCTTAACCTCTCACTCCTCTCTCTCTCTTCTTTACTCCTTCAACAACCAATTTCCAGGATTTTAGGGTTATTAAACCCTTTTATCTTTCCCCCAGCTTGTGTGTTGAGCACATGCACCTCGATAGGTGTATGTGACTTTAGATTTATAACACACCCCACATACTTACGCAAACTATCACATCACATCCGCTCATTACACTCTATGCTAACTATTGAACTTCTATTTGGTTAAACCTATGACCAAATAGGGCACGGATCCTGAGGTCATAGTTTAGCGTGATTTTTTTTTCGGGCTATTACATCAGGGGTTTCAAACCTCGCTCAAACTTTTGTGTCTTCATCAGCTCTGTGGCTACAAGCAAGGGAGCAAAGCGAGAGAGACGAGTGAATTCCGCTTCATACTCTCTAATCGTCATCTGACCCTGTACTAAAGTCGCACACCGCACCTCCATCTTGTATCGCTCAGGTGCTGGGAAATGTTTTTCATTAAATGCCTCTGTGAACTCTGCCCAGGTCCATGGTACTCCAGGCATTCTCGTTCGTTCGACAGACTGCCACCACGGTTCTGCCTCACTTTCTAGTTTATATGCTGCCCAACTCACTTTTTCTTCTTCGATGCAAGTAACTCTTTGCAGCACTTTTTCGATTTGCGTCAACTACTTCTCAGCCTCTGTTGTGTCATGCTGATCATGAAAACTCAGCGGTCGAAGTTGAACCAATTCTGTAAAACCCTCGGGGCGTCGAACAATAAGCATGGCCATGGTGTTGACCATAGTCTCCATCAGCTTCGGGTTGTGTCCCGCATTTTGATCAACTCCCGGAGCAATTCCCATCTAAGGAGCATTTACCACTGGCAGAGTTTGCATTGGCGGAGTATGTGTGCAACCGTGGGATTTGTGACGATCCCGTCGCGGCAATGCACTCGCTTGCAAAAAATATTGAATCACCACCCAGAGCTTTCGGTGTCCCAGGAAACTAAGTTCATTTTTATAGGCACCGAAGTGCTAAAAATATGACTCTGAATCCGGTCCACACCAAAGGCTCTTGGGTAGGGGCTTCGGTTATCGATCGAGAAGGTATTAGGCACCCGATCAACTCGATTAACGTGGTCTCTACTAATGGCCAACACAAAAATAAAGTAAAAGAAAATTAAATGACTTCCTCTTGCCCAAATGGGCCTTAAATCCTATTTGTGCCCCTCCGTTCCTATCGAAAATTCGATGGCATAACAACACAAATGGGAGGATGGGAAGAGCTAAAGAAGAGATAGGAGAAGAAAAGGGGAGAGCCGGAGCCCTCAGGCTCTTGTAGCACCATAGGAGAGCCTTGTGTTGGCTTGCTTTGATGAGCTTTTGAAGACTTGAATGGTGGAAAAAGGGTTCTTACTCCTAAGGCTTGAAGCTAAGAGGTAGAGAGGGAAGGTTAAGGGATTACACACACCAAACCTAAAGGCTTTTAGTGAAATGCTAAGGTTTAAGGGAGCTTTTTGAAATCTGGAATTTATATGGGAAGTGTGCACCAAAGGGAGAAAGATCTTCTCACTTTAAGCTCTTTCTCTCTTAGGCCAAAATTCCCAACCTCTAATCCAAGGGGAGGGGGACTCTATTTATAGGAAAAGGGTGGGTTAGGAGGCTACTTAGAAGCTAATTAGGGTTAGCAATTAGGTAATGGAAAATCTAAGGTTTTTTGGGTTTTCTAGAGCTTGGAGTAGAGGGATTTTGGTTTAATGGTAGATGATAGGGTGGTGACTTGAATGGCAAAAGGGAGATAACCTAAGCTAATAGGGTCACTAGGGTCTTAAAGAAACACACCCCAGACTTTGGGATGGTCCATAAGTCAAACCCCCAATGTCAATTTTGGCCATTTTTTGAAGGAAAATCAGGCCTAAACTATTGGAAGTTGAAGACCCGCCCGGTTTTGCAATTTCCTACATAAATTCACGATCTTAATTTCGCCATAACTTTTGATGTATAACTCTGATTGTGGCAATTTTTGACTTGTTGGAAAGCTAGGGAAGTCCTCTTTCCAATGATATATAACTTACCTTTAGAAGATATTTTTGTAAATTTTGGCATTGCTTCTTTAACCACTGCTCAGGAGGGTTTGAAACTAGCTCTATGGGTCCGATTTTATAATTTCCTACACAAATCTGCGATCTTCATTTTGCCATAACTTTTGATGTACAACTCCAAATTAGGTGATTCTTAGTTTGTTGGAAATATATGAATCTCTACTTTCTAATGGTATATGCCTTAAGTTGGGCAACTTTCTATAAAATTTTTGGCACTCCTCTTTCTAACCGCTGTTCACAGGGGTTTTGAATTGTGCCTGAGAAGGGTTCTAATAGGTCTGGGAAGGCTATGGTTGATTCCTAAGGGTTCAGGATGATTCCTAAGGGTTTTGGAATGATTTCTAAGGGTTTGGAAGGGTTCCATACATGCCATCAAAAGCTTGGAGGCACGCCTCTCTCGAAATGTGTTTCGATCGGGCCTTGGGCTAAATTTGGTGTCTACAGATACCCCTCTTTGATATTCGATCACTAATGATCGAATGCCAAAGAAAAGAGACATCTGAAGAGGCCCAAGGCATTATTGACCGGTTCGCTGCATTCAGAACAAACTTCAAACATCAGATGGGTAACATGGTGAGAAAACGAAAGCCCTGGATGCCAGGCTAAACATTTGTTTCTCAAGGTAATCGGTCCCCAAGCGCTTAGCGATATTACTGGGCATAATCGGGGTGGAACGAGTTGTGAAAGTCTTGTATGTCAGGCCAAACATTCGCTTCTCGAGATGATTTGAAAGTATTTGATGTTTAAGATTTATTCTGAATACAATAGCTTTGTAAGTAAGAGGGGTGATCGACCCACATTCATAGATAGGCGCGAAGTAAATATACGTAAGGCTCCACAGTTTGCATCTAACCCTACGAGGCATTTGATTACCCCATCTGACTATTTGCGGGTGCCCCTGCTGAAAGCAGGGTTCGAGGTCTTTGGGCGAACCCATCGATCCCGAAGTTTATTTAGCATGACTACCCGAGCAAAGTGAATAAATGTCGCAATGCTTTTTGGGAGGACATGCTATTTTCGAAGATGTATCCTGGATCAACATGACCTAGAGCATCCAACTTCAACTACCTTGAACAGCTCCAATCCTGGTTTCTACCAATAATGATCATAAACATGCACCCATTAGGGGCAATTAGCAATAACGGCAATGGAAGCCCCGACCCGGACCTACCTGGGTATAATTTATGGGAACAAACGACTATCATATGGATACCCAGACGCATGACATACACTTTACAGGGATACCACTGCCAATACAGGTTTTAAGCCTGCAGAAAATAAAGGGGAAATGAACCCATCTGGATGCATGGTTGTACATAGTTTGATTAATATGTAATCTCATTCTCAACAAGTTGGTCTCAACCAACGATTGACCTTTTCCAATAGAAAATCTGAAGCTAAAGACACTAGAGTTCACATGAATTTGAAACAGAGCGCTTATCACAAAGATTTAGTAGTGGAGTCGACTCGATCGAAACATTGACTGTTTGACCGAGACTGACATCGTTGCTCCTTCCTTGAAGTAGGATCCAGAATCCAAGGCGTGCCTTAGACTTAGGACGTTACTATAGCACAATGGTATTGCTGATAAAATATCGATATTTTACCGCATCAAAACACGCATGTGCATAGCTCTGTGGGGAAGCACAGATTTATTCTTTCTTTTTCAAAATGATTTTCTCTCTTTTTTTTTGAATAGACCTGACCTCAGTGGTGAGATGCTTCATCTGATTTGTCCATCGCTGAGAAGTTGCCTGCTTCGAGGCTTTGGACTGTGTGATGTTCCTGCATATTCTTGAGAAAAGGTCAGTCCCTTTTTTATTTATACATATAAAGAAAATGCATCCTAAGCAACAGAAGGAAAAGTAGATTTGTACCTACATTTTTTCATTTTCAAGATATTTTTTTGGATTTTTCTTTTTGGAGATTTTTTGTTATTTTTCTTTATTTTTAAGATTGAAATATGATGTTAGAAATATGAGTAGAAATATATGCACATTTTTTGGTATTTAGATTTTTCTTGATCTTTTATTTTTGGCTGTCTTTTTGTTTTTGATGCCTTGACAGTGAGATAGGGTAGCGGGTCCCATTTTGAGCATAGTCGAACTCTTTAATGCAGTCGAACCTGAGTGAGTTTACCAAGGCCGGAACATTGATCCCTTTGGATTGAGTCAAACCTTTCCTCTTGCCTCGGGTCATACATTTGACGGTGCGGTTTCACAAATACAATTCTGATCAGGACCCGATTCGAACTAGCATGAGCGGCCCAGTCGGACAAGAGGGTACAAGAAGATTAACAAAAGGGTTCCTCAAACATCAATCTTGTCAATCAGTCCAAACCTTTCTCTTCTCTTTTCTTTGTTTATTTATCTCCTTGTTTTACCCGTGGTGCCCTTTCAGGTTTTCACCACATCCATGGGTTTAGCTCTCTTATCCCAAGCACCCTTTCAAGTTTTCACCTAGTCCGCAAAAGCTCGCTGTTTTTACCCGTAATGCCATTTCAAGTTTTCACCACGTCCATCTTGCTTTGAGCTTGTATTTTTATTATTTTTTATTCTTTTTATTTCTTCCATCCTTAATTTTTTTAACAGCCATGACATAGACGTCGATTCCGTCATAGCCGAATGGACAGGGTTCTGGTGTCGTCTCATAACTCGACTTGTGTTGACTTAACAGATATTATGAGTGCTTGTGAACCTAAAAGAGGGCTTTCTTCAGGGTGTAGCTTGGCCATGAGTTAGGTTAGGATTTAAAGGTATGCTGGGCTAAAAGGGTTTCCTTGATACGGCTCAGTTTTCTCAACATACTTTCTTCCTTGGGGGCCCCGTGATTCTTCTACATTTTTTTTCTTTTTGCTCCATTTCAGGCAATCTCTTTTTGAGGTTTTGCTTTTCTAATTTTTTTAGATTTTAATGGTAACTTTACTTCCTCTTTTTTGTATATGTACACACACACATTTTTTTTGGGGGAGGGTTTTTATTTTTATTTTTAAAGAAAGGCCTAGCCTCAAATGGGGTAGCAAGGGATATCATCATTTTTAGGGATACTTTCTGGCTACTGTGTTTGGAATGATGGCCTCTTTTGGGTGGTTCACTAATACTCACCTTGTCATGATAGACTAAGAGTAGAACCGTCGGATGTATCTAGCATTGATGGGCTCAGGAAGATGATCTCCATCCATGGTGGCGAGGCGGATGGCGTATCTTGGTAGCACCTCTTGAACAACATAGGGTCCTTCCCAGTTTGGCTTGAACTTTCCTCTCGGATCGGTGTGGAGGGATGAGAAGATCTTCTTCAGTACAGTAGTGTCTCCTACCTTCAGATCTCGATCGCAGACACATTTATTATAAGCGCATGCGATTCGCCCTTGGTAAATTTGAGTATGATATAAGGCTAGGAGCCTTTTCTTGTCCAATAAGTTCAACTATTCGAAGCGTGATCTTTCTCTCTCCGCTTCGGGTAAGCTTGATTCCATGAGAATTCGGAGCAAGGTACTTCCACCTCTACCGGTAGGACGACCTCAGTTCCATACACAAGGGAGAATGGTGTTGCCCTTGTAGCAGTACGGATCGACGTTCTGTAGGCCCATAAAGCAAACGGTAGCATTTCGCTCCAATCTTGATAAGTGACAACCATCTTCTCAAGGATGCGGACGACCGCCTTATTCGCAACTTCCACGGCTCCATTGGTTTGAGGCCGATAAGGTGACGAGTGATGGTGCTTGATTTTGTATTGCTCGCAGAAGGCTTGGATGCGCTTATTCGTAAAGTTTGTGCCGTTGTCTGTGATAATATCCTTGGGTACTCCAAATTGGCACACAATATTGTTCTTGAGAAACTTCTCGACGTGACTGGTCGTGATGTTGGCATATAATGCCGCTTCTACCCACTTGGTGAAGTATTCAATGGAAACGAAGATGAACCGATGTTCATTTGATGCTTTTGGATTAATCATTCCAACGATGTCAAGGCCCCAGGTAGCAAATGGCCAAGGAGTGGTCATGCAGTGAAGATCGATGGAAGGAGCGTATATCAGATTGGAGTGTTCCTGACACTTGTAACATTTCTGAATATGTTTACAGCAATTCGATTCCATAGTGGCCTAAAAGTATCCCTGTCGTAGAATTTTCTTCGCAAGCATGTGACCGCTGACGTGGGCTCCGCATACTCTCTCATGGATCTCCTTTATAATATTGATCGCTTCACCTTCTGTAAGACACCTGAGCAAGATGTTATTGTACGATTGCTTGTAAAGGCATTCCCCACAAATGACATAGCCTGCCGCTAGATGTTGAATAGTTCACCGATCTGACTTGGATGTGACCTCAGAGAAAGTTAGTGTCTCGAGGAAATTCTTGATATCTGAGAACCAAGGTGGCTCATCATCAGGCTTTGTAGGTTCCTCAATCTAGAGGTAGATGGCCGGCTCATTCCTTTGCTCGATCATGATCGGCTTCATCTCAACATCATACAAGATTTCTATCATTGATGCCAATGTTGCTAGTGCATCGGCAAAGCGATTCCTTATCTAGGGGACATATGAGAATGTCACGTCTTGGAAGCAAGCTATCAGATCCTCGAGGTGCTCATGGTAAGGGATCAGTTTCTCATCTTTCATCTTCCAATCTCCATTTGTCTGGCATATGATCAATTGTGACTCGCCAAATATTCAGATGTGAGTTACATTCAGATAGAGAGCCGCCTGCAGACCAGTGACAGAAGCTTCGTACTCAGCCATGCTGTTAGTGCAAGGGAAGTTGAGCTTGATAGAGACAAATATGTGGGATCCTTTTGGTGAAATCATAATGGTGCCAACTCCCTGACCTTCTGTATTTGCTGCCCCGTCAAAGTGTATTACCCATGATTTTTCTGCTTCTTCTGTATCGTCCTCCGTCATGAACAGAATGTCTTCATCGGAGAACTCTATTCTCAAAGGTTCATAATCTGGCGAAGGATTATCGGCAAGATGATCGGCGAGTGCCTGCCCCTTGATCGACTTCTGAGTGACGTACGTGATGTCGAACTCGGATAAGAGAAGTTGCCATCGTGCGGTTCGCCCAGTGAGAGCTGGCTTCTCGAACAAGTATTTCAACGGGTCTATTCGGGCCAAAAGTAGAATGGCTCGAGATAGTAAGTAATGGCGGAGCCTCTGAGTGGCCCAGATAAGAGCAAGGCATGCTTTCTCTAGATGAGAATAACATGTTTCATAATCAGTACACTTTTTGCTCAGATAGTAAATAGCATGCTCTCTTCTCCCTGTCTCGTCATGTTGACCTAAGACACATCCCATCGAAACTTCCATCATGGAGAGATACATCAAGAGTGGTCTCTATGGCTTGGGCGGTACTAACACAGGTGGGTTAAGGAGGTAGCTTTGGATTTTATCAAATGCTGCCTGGCAGTCGTCATTCCATTCAATGAGCGAGTTCTTCCTTAATAACTTGAAGATCGGCGTACAGATTGGAGTTTGCGGTGCAATGAACCGACTGATATATTGTATTCTACCCAAGAACCCTTTAACTTTCTTCTCAGTAGACGGTAGCGGCATTTTCGTGATAGCTTTAACTTTGACTAGGTCAACCTCGATCCCTCTCCTGCTGACGATAAATTCCAATAGTTTCCCGAACATAGCACCAAATGCACACTTTTGTGGATTTAGATGTAATCGATACTTCCTCAGCCTTTCAAATAGCTTCTGAAGGTTTACCAAATGATCGCCTCGCTCTGGTAATTTGGCTATCATATCATCGACATACACTTCAATTTCTCGGTGCATCATGTCGTGAAACAGTGCGGTCATAGCTCTTTGGTATGTTGCATCGGCATTTTTCAATCCAAATGACATGACTCGGTAGTAAAAGATTCCCCGAGGAGTAATGAATGCAGTCTTCTCCTGATCGGCCTCTGCCATCTTAGAGAATCCATCCATAAATGAAAGCATCGCGTGCTTAGCAGTGTTATCGACCAAGATATCAATATGTGGCAGTGGGAAATCATCCTTCGAGCTCGCCTTGTTCAAATTTCAAAAATTGATACACATGCGGACCTTTCCGTCCTTCTTCGACACAGGTATAATATTGCCTAGCCACTACGGGTATTTAGATACCATGAGAAACCTCGCATCATACTGCTTAATGACCTTGTCTTTGACTTTCAACATCCACTTGGGTCGGAGACGTCTCAGCTTCTGCTTAACTGGCTTCATATCATGGTAGAGAGGCAACTCATGCTCAACCAAATTAGTGTCCAGACCAGGCATGTCCTCGTAGGACCAGGCAAAAATGTCTTGGTATGATCGAAGGAATTCGATCATGCTTTTTCTTTCTTCGAGAGACAGTGACGTTTGGATCTTGGTTATTTTGGAAATATCCTCAATCCCTAAATTGATATCTTCTGTTTCTTTGATAATGGGAGTAGGGCCATGCTCAAATTCAGCAAACCGGTCAAGGAGCTCATTGGGGAGCTCCTGAAAGGGGACATCCTCATCCAGACTCGTAACACCTACCTCTTCTTGTATTTCTACAGGAAAGGGGTCGATTTTATGTGGGGCAGTTATTTTGATTAAGGCATCTTTTTATGAAATTTTATCTGGAATTTTAACTGATAATATTTTTGGACTTTGTATTTTTTCGATTTTTTTGAAATTTTATATTTTTTCAATGTTTTTGAGGTTTTTATTTTCTTTAGAGACGGACCCTTGGCAAAGCGGGTTGCTATATATCCAAGGTATGGCCTGCCAAGGGCTTGTCTCACTTTTTATAGTTTATTTTTTTTTAGGAAACAAGTGCCAAATTGTAGGCCACACCCTGCTTCTAGAGTTTGGGGCAAAGATGCCCAATTGCATGCCTAACTTGCTGCCCCTTTACCATTTTGAATGTAGGAGGCTGGCGAATGTGACTCTTTTGGACCGGCCTCCATCATATTTGATGATAGGTTCGTCCCAGATTTCATCCTCAAACGTCAGCATAGTCTTGTGGTGGTTTTCCACAGGAGGAGTTTGTTCAGGTATGGAATGCCGCTCCTCAAATAGGTATAGGGTAGCCAGATCTATTTCAAGGTTGGGAAGGGAGATGTAGGGATTGGTGGGATGGACAGGGGCTGTGGGTTTGTGTGGGGTCAAATGGGTTACCCCATTCCTATCAATCTTTACAACCTCAACGCTGATAAAGGATTACCTGATGTGCGGCCTACGGTGAGGTTTCTCTTCTATTTTTGATTCCTCGAGCTCTTACAGCTGCGACCCTGGCTTTTTCTTTGGCCTCTTAGGCCTCTTCCTCTGTGGGCTTATAACCTAGCCCAAATCTTACTTTCTGTCCCTTCGCAATAACTGGCTCTCTTCTGCCCTGTAGTCTAGGCCCAAGCCCTCTGCCTTTCTGATAGCCCCATTTTTGGAGCATAGCCACCGCTGCTATCATACCGCCTCCCGTTTTAGGCATGATGCCCTCAATGGGTTTCGGGAGTATCGCTAATACCTCATATTCAAAACTATGGAGGTCGACATCCTTAGCGGTGTGCGGCACATCCAACACATTGGGTTTTTCGATGCTATTGGCAGCCTTTTCTTTCTCACTGTGCCCCTCGCCAATGATGGTGATAAACTTATGCCCCGATGTAAACTTGAGTTTCTGGTGCAGCGTGGAGGGTATGGCTCCGACTTCATGTAGCCACGGGCGTCCTAGTAGCAGATTAAATGAGGATTTGATGTCCATCACCTAAAATAATACGAAGAAGGTCATTGGCCCAATCAATAGCTCAAGATCAGCTTCTTCCATTATATCTCTTCTGGTATTGTCAAAACCTTGGGCGCTGATTCTTGTGGGCCTCAACATGCATGGGTCTACCCCAATCTTGGTGGTGGTTCTTAGTGGGCATATATTCAATGCCGATCCATTATCTATTAAGACCAAGGGGATCACCATGTTTCCAGATTCGACTGTTATATTTAAAGCCTTCGAGTGGCTACCTGCTTCCTCTAGTAAGTCAGCATTAGAAAATGAAATGACATTTGGAGCCATCACTTGGCCAATTATCTGTCTGACTTCTTCTGGGCTAACTTGAAGTGACACATATATATTTTTTAGCGCCCCCATTAATGTTTGGAAATGGAGTGGGGATGTCATGAATAGATCCCATACAGTTATATGGGCAGGCATTCTTCTCAGCTGAGTCTCTAGTATATGCTCTCGAATGGGTTCACTGTGCTATCTTTTTTCTCCTCTGGTTGGGCTTATGCGGCTGCTAGTACTTCTGGCTGCTTTGATATCCTCCCAGATCATATTGTAAAGTCCACTGCCCCCTCTCTGCTGTTGTCGTCAATGTTGGCATTGGTTTGCTTGTAGCTCAGTGGGACCTGATGGAGATCATAGGTCAGCCCCGAGAGCTGGAAATGTATGGCTGCCGGTACTGGAGGCACTTGCATTGCGGGCTTAAGAGGTGTGGGTAACACTTGATTTACCTCGATGATAGCTGGTTGTGTAGCAAAGTTGGGCTAGGTAGGGGTGGTGAAGCTTGAAAATGGTTGTGCTGGGGATAATGGGGTGGGTGTAGGCCATTGGTAGCTAATGGGCGATGGAGGATCGGGGGTTTGATGGGCCATTAGGTAATTGACGGGGGTAGTGGAGTTGCAGGTGGTTGAATCAAGGGTAATGGAGTGGGCGAAGGCCATGGGTAACTGACGGGTGCAGGTGGAGGATTGGGCGTTTGATGGGCCGTTGGATAATTTATGGGGGTGGTGGAATATGATTGATACGCATTTATTTGTACGTAGTTAATGGGGGTGGGTGGTCGAAAATAGGCCCTAAGATCTAAGGGTTCTGTCTGTGGTGTCGGGGTGGGAAAGTAATCTGCTAGATTTAGGGGTTCAATCACCCCAATAGTTCCTTCTCCTAGATTTCTCTGCCTTGGTGCCACAAACATTTCTTGATTACAAATAAAGTCTGACGGATCAAACTCCAATTCTTCTTCAAATTCCTCTACCATCCCTATGGTGGGTCTGAGGCATGCTATTCCGGTAGGGTGTGGTGGTAAAGGCACCTGATGGATATTCGCATGCCGGTTTGCTTGGGTGGGTGCAAGGGGAATGATCTTCCCTGCATCGATTAAATCTTTGATCACGTGCTTCAATGGGAAGCAGCGATCAGTTGGGTGACCCGGACCCTGATGGAAATTGTAATGAGTATTGGGGTTAAAATTATATGGAATTTGATTAGGAGGAGGTCGTGGTTGGAGAATAGTTATTAAACCCTTTTCAATTAATAATGGCAAAAGTACACTCAAGTATTGCCCCAAGGGCATAAAGACTCGATCATAACGGGCTCTCCTCCCTGTCCATTCCCTGCTCTCTGTATCGGCCTGGTCCTGACGGGAGCTAGCTATACCGCTTGAAATTGGAACGGGGTTACGTTATTATTGGGCCTGATATTGGCAACATTCTGGACATTAGCCCTGGTTCTCTTATCATTCCTCTGCTCTGAAAACCTCCTGACCCCACTAGTTCCGCGTGGTACATTTTTATTCAAGCGACCTTCCCTGATCTCGTCCTCACATCTATTAGCATTTCTTACTAGATCAGTAAAGCTGGACTGCTGCTGGTACACCAAGAAGTCTGAGATCACTAGCAGAGTATTTTTTAAAATCATTTCGATCTACTCATCATCAGGTATCCTATTTCTGACTTGAGCTGCCAGTACTCTCCATCATCCCAAATAGTCACTGAAGGTCTCATTCAGGTTTTGCCTTAAGCGGGCCAATTCTGACTTACGTGGTTCAATGTCTATATTGTAGACATATTATTCTTGGAGCAGGTGCGTTAAGTCCTTCCATGTCTTTATCATAGATGGCTCTAAAGATGTGAACCATCTCAAAGCAGGACCGGTCAAACTCTTTTGAAAAACTTTTATCAGTAGTCTTTTGTCCCCTCCATATTGGCACATGTCCCCACAGTAGGACTTCAGGTGTGCTATTGGATTGCTAGTGTCGTTGTATTTTTCGAAGGCCGACATTTTAAATTTGGGAGGTAAGGGGACCTCGGCGAACAAATACAAATCTGCGAAGTCCGTGGCATGGATTTGAGCACCACCCATTTTCATCAACTGCTTTTGTATTTTGTCCAACTGTTCTTTCAGCTGCTTTGACTCTTTGGATACAGGGGCCACTTTCACGACAGCTGGTAGGATCTCGCTTTGTCCTACCAGGGGATGGGAAATGATAGGAGGAGGGTTGAGGCTGGTTAATACCCCACCATAGGCTCCATTGTTCCTAATCTCATCCTCTTCATACTGCTGGTCGACATAATATGCAGTGAGGGCGGGATTCTCTTGTTGGTGTTGCATGGGTTGGATGGGAATGGCATGTGTGGGGATTGGGTGAGCCCATTGGGGATGAGGGGCAGTTTGTTGGATATGGGATGAGTGGAAGTTGGATTTTGGGGTGGGGCTTGGTGAGGCCATTGGGCATGAGGGAAGGTTTGAAGCTGATTTTGAGATGTAGGGGTATGGGTAAAATGGGCATGGATTTGAGCTGGGTATGAGGGTTATGAATGGGTGAAATTTTGGAGGAATGGTGAAGGGTATTGGTATGAGGTTCCAAGGTTTTGGGCTTGGGCTATGAAGCCTTGGGAGGGTTGGGTTGTGAAGCCTTGGTCATGATAGGATTGGGCTATGGGCCATTGGTGGGTTTGGGCCGTGGGTCCTTGGTGGGTCTGGCCCATTGGGCCTTGATGGGGTTGACCATTGGGCCTTGGTGGGTCTGGCCAATTGGGCCTTTGAGGGTCTGGGCCATGGGCCCTTGGTGGGTCTTGCCCATTGGCCTTTGATGGGTTTGGGCCATGGGCCCTTGGGCATGGGTGATGGGGTGTTAGGCTATTGGGCCTTTGAGATCATGAGGGGGGGGGGGGGGGGGCGGCTTGCTGCATATGGGGGATGGGGGTTTGGATGGTGTGAATTATGGGAGGTTGATGGGGGTCATGGGGGAGAGAGGTATGGAGATTGACTAGAGTATTGGATGGGTTCATGGATGTGGGGTGTGGGTGAGGGAGATATTTTGGGAAACCTTCCATAAGGAGTAGGCTTGGAACATCTCCTCCATCATGGCCATGGAAGGCGGATCGGATGTAGATGGTGGATTTAAGGGAGGGTGAGATGTAGATGGGGGGGATGTGGAGGAAAAATTACGCATGGCCCAGGTATGATCGGGCATGACCAATGTAGGTAGTGGGATATGGGGTGGATGAGATGGGGCATGGGGAAATGGGGATGCATTGTGTATGTATGGGGATGATGAAGGGTAAGGTGTAAGTGTTTGGGAAAAATCGGGAATGGCCCCGGTAAAAATGGGCATGACTCGGGGAGATGGGGGGATTGGTGGGGGGCAGGATAGGGTGGAGGTGACATAGGTGAATGGGGGTGGATCGGGCCTATATGGGGAAGATGAAAAATGGGGTTGGGTTTTGTATGGATGTGGATGGGAAATGTGTTAGATTTGGCATGGGCATGGTTTAGGCAAAAGATGGGGAATGGGGGGTTGAGCTTTGGAAATTTTGGGAGGTAGTAGTGGGGAAGATGGGGGCGCCAAACGGGCCGGTAACGGTAAAGGGTGACTGGGTGAGGGGGATGGTGAAAAAAACTTCTCCCGAATGGGAGTGGGTTGGAGAATGTGGCGGGGATGAGTCGGGATCGGCGTAAGCCGGGTCCACTACCCACGACATTGTTCGTTGGTGGGTTGGGTATGGGTGCCTTGAATAAGGCCCAAAGAGTTTCCTCCTTCTTCCCCTATGGGATGATGGAGGGCAAGGTGATGCCGTTGTGCCGGCACCACAAGAACTCTATTTTTTATGGTTTTTTTTTTATTTTTAATTTTTTAGGAATTTTTTTTTTGTAAAAATAAAGGTTTCAAGGCCTTGCAGTTTCCTTCTCAGGTGGCTTTCGTACCCTAATTCAAGACTCGCAGCGATGATTTCGAAACACTTCGGAAGAATCAAAAGCAGACCTTTGATCGATTGAAGGCACGAAAATCAAGATAAACAACCCGATCCCCCATAATAAGTCAAAAAGAAGTTGCCTTCTTTTGACCGGTGGGGGCATAATGGGTGTCGGAGATGACGGGGCCGAAACAGGGGTACTAAACACACTAATCGGGGGACTTAGGAGGTGAGAAAAGCCTCAGATTTTGGGCTACTGCTGTCCAGGTAGACTTGGCGTAACCAATACATGTGCCAAGGTAGCAGGACCTGTATTTTACACTGGCGCCACTATTAGTTGCGCCAAGGTAAAAGTGAAGGATTTTAAAGCTAGTGCAACTATTAGTTGCGCCAGTTATAAATTTCCAATTTTTGCACTGGCGCAACTAATACTCTTGAGCCGAAAAATGATGCTCGATTCTAAAGCAAGAACAACAACTTTGAAGATGGGATTTTGGGTTTCTGTGGAAGTTGGGCTTCTGAGAACTGCTTGACTTTATATGGTCGATTCTCTCCTCACCGAATCCTAAAGGTTTGAGTCCGGTATAACTCGCTAGCGCGCTCCCCAAGGGTTTTAATAAGCTTTGGAATGGGAACCCACCCGATATACCTCCGGCGCAAGTGCCTTCTCAGATACTAGGTGGGCTGAGACTTTTCTGGATTATCACCACTAAGGGCTACCGCCATACTAAGACCCAGGTGGTTGTATGTGTGCCTAGCCTAAACCCAACCCTTTTAAAATCTACCCCGTAAAAGCAAATTAATTAAGTTCCCTATTCTTGATTCAATTTTAACTCTTTTTTCAAAGCATTTTTTTTTATGGAAGTTTCCTTTAGTCCAAAAGATGGGGGTGATGACCCCATGCCGCCGCTACGGGCCGGCGTCTACTGTCGGAATATATTTGCACAAGTAGGCCCACCAATCGGCTAAGACACTTTAAATGACGGAAAATTAAAGAAATTGAAAGACAATGCTCAAGTAGGTCCGCTAATCGGCTAAGGCACCTAAAATAATAAAAATATAAGGAAAAATAAAGACAATGCATAAGTAGCCCGTTGATCGGCTAAGGCATGTAAATGACGGAAAAGTAGGGGTGAGAAAATTAAAAAATAATAAAAAAATAATAATAAATTTAGTAAAATAAAAAAGAAATGGCCAAATTTCAAGGAGAAGCTCTAAAAGCTATCCTAGCAGAGTCGCCATCTGTGCAACCATAGGATTTGTGACAATCCCGTCGCGGCGATGCGCTCGCTTGGAAAAAATATAAAGTCGCCACTCGGAGCTTTTGGTGTCCCGAGAAACCTAGTTCATTTTTATGAGCATCGAAGTGCTAAAAATATCACTCTGAATCCAGTCCACACTAAAGGCTCTTGGATAGGGGCTTCGGTTATTGATCGGGAAGGTGTTAGGCACCCGATCAACCTACTTAACGCAATCTCTACTAATGGCCAACACAAAAATAAAGTAAAAGAAAAGAAAATGACTTCCTCTTGCCCAAATGGGCTTTAAATCCTATTTGTGCCCCTCCGTTCCTACGGAAAATTCGGTGGCGTAAAGGCACAAATGGGAGGATGGGAAGAGCTAAAGAAAAGATAGGAGAAGAAAGGGGATAGCCGGAGCCCTCGGGCCCTTGTAGCACCGTAGGAGAGACTTGCGTTGGCTTGCTTTGATAAGCTTTTGAAGGCTTGAATGGTGGAAAAAGGGGTTCTAACTGCTAAGGCTTGAAGCTAAGAGGTAGAGAGGGAAGGCTAAGGGATTACACCCACCTAACCTAAAGGCTTTTAGTGAAATGCTAAGGTTTAAGGGAGCTTTTTGAAATTTGGAATTTGTATGGAAAGTGTGCACCAAAGGGAGAAAGATCTTCTCACTTTAAGCTCTTTCTCTCTTAGGCTAAAATTCTCAACCTCTAATCCAAGGGGAGGGGGCTCTATTTATAGGAAAAGGGTGGGTTAGGATGCTACTTAGAAGCTAATTAGGGTTAGCAATTAGGTAATGGGCAATCTAAGGTTTTTGGGGTTTTCTAAAGCTTGGAGAAGAGGGATTTTGGTTTAATGGAAGATGATAGGGTGGTGACTTGAATGGCAAAAGGGAGATAACCTAAGCTAATAGGGTCACTAGGGTCCTAAAGAAACACACCCCAGAATTTGGGATGGTCCACAAGTCAAACCCCCAATGTCAATTTTGGCCATTTTTTGAAGGAAAATCAGGCCTAAACTATTGGAAGTTGAAGACCCGCAGGGGCCCAGCTCGGTTTTGCAATTTTCTGCATAAATTCACGATCTTAATTTCGCCATAACTTTTGATGTATAACTCTGATTGAGGCGATTTTTGACTTGTTGGAAAGCTGGGGAAGTTCTCTTTTCAATTATAGATAACTCAGCTTTAGAAGAGGTTTGTGTAAATTTTGGTATTGCTTTCTTTAATCACCGCTCAGGAGGGTTCGAAACTAGCTCTATAGGTCCGATTTTGCAATTTCCTACATAACTCTGCGATCTTCATTTCGCCATAACTTTTGATGTACAACTCTAAATTAGGTGATTCTTAGTTTGTTGGAAAGATAGGAAGCTCTACTTTCTAATGATATATTTCTTAGGTGGGGCAACTATCTATAAAAACTTTGTCACTCCTCTTTCTAACCGCTATTCACAGGGGTTTGAATTATGCCCAAGAAGGGTTCTAATAGGTCTGAGAAGGTTATTGTTGATTCCTAAGGGTTTTGGAATGATTCCTAAGGGTTTGGAAGGGTTCCATAGATGCCATCAAAAGCTCGGAGGCACGCCTCTCTTGAAATGTGTTTCGATCAGGCCTTAGGCCAAATTTGGGTGTTTACAGTATGCTCTGCATCATTTTCTATCGTTGTTCGGCTTTCGGCCATGTGTGCATTCTCACCATTTCCCAAAGTGGTGTCATTCTCATAACCTACTACTGGAATCGTATTCGGCCCAGTGCGATGGAGCAATGGTGGTCTACCCCTACCTCTTCCACGTCGTGGAGGCATCTCAACCTATTTTGATCAGGTAACAACTTGATCAGACAACATAAACTCAATCTAATTCCGACTACTAACCAACTATCAGACATTTTGCCATATATATATATATATATATATATATATATATATATATATGCTAGAGTTAAGTCTCCAAATGACTTAACGTCGAAGCTTTGATACCACCTGTGACAACCCGACGTTTCCCTTCTTTATATATTGGAATCATCGCGTCGTCGGATCACCTAATATGATCCTTTGATATAAGGGGTCATTTCATGTACAAAGTGATGCAAATGAGAAAGCAATGTATTTACTCTGACAGTTAATAATATGGTAAAATAAACTAACTTTTACTGATCTAATCAAACTAGCAAAAATATATACAAGACTAACCGCTCTGATGTATAGCTTTCTACCGATGATGGTCATCCGTCATCTAAACAATAGAAAGAAAACCTATACATCCTATAACAAAGTATCTCAAAATACTATCCATAATTCATACAAGTTTATCTAATACCTCTATCTCAACCTCTTTATCTCTCTCTCTCAAAACTCAAATCTATTTCGGGAAGAAGCCTTCTGTGAAATCGTCTTCTTCGTCGTTGTCTCCTTCCTCTTCCTCTGGCACATTCGTAGGGTCAGTGCCGTACTCGGGATCTAAATCTGTAGCTAAGATATTTAAGTCATAGAATGAGCTATCATCAAAGCTCAGTAGAGAATATTACATTGCTAGTATATATTGTCCATTTACCACATTCTCATATAGAGGCATAAAATATATTTAAAAATATGACTTTCTTATTATGAGAATAATATAACATGTGGATAAGCTGAATTAATTCATGATGCAATAGGTATGAGAATCAAGCTGAAACAAGATACACGTATAGGCAGAAACAGAAGAATCAAGCTCCCGAGTTAGCGGGATCACTTGTCAAACTCTCGAGTTAGTGGGATCACTTGGACCAGGATAAATCAAGCTCCCAAGTTAGCGGAATTACTTGTCAAGCTCCCGAGTTAGCGGGATCACTTGGACCAAGAAAATCAAGCTCCCGAGTTAGCGGGATCACTTGACTCAAGATGAAATAACAACATTGAAAGATGCAATATGACTGATGCATTGAAATCAAAGAACTTGCATGTTTAAACTGCAATACATGTAGCATAAAGTACACTGGATCTATTTAATCTCCTAAACTGCCTTAGCATGTAAAACTACCATAAATTTTCAATGTATATATATAACTGATCTTACTGTCATGTGATTTTGACATTTACTTACTATAATTTATACTCATCATCAACTGTTCAGGGTTCACGTATATAACACACAAGATTATACGCATTTGATCAATAAACGAGAATAGGTATTATTCTAATTTTCTACTAATCATTAGCATTAATTTGCAATCTTTGATGAAAATAAGGACAAACAAATAGATGGAGACAAGGTAAATTCCCTACCTGTCTTATACTTTTACATGCTTTCATGCCGGGAAGATCATTGCCTAACGAGTGCATCAAGTGGCACCTATAGGGTCCCTATAGATCATATATACAATTAATTGAAGCAAAGGGAAGATGGGGTCATCTGAGACCCGATATATAGATCGTGTATACTATGTATAACCTGGAGGGTTCCCGTACGTAAGCTCGATACATACCAAGGCCTGTGAAGCAAAAATAGTAGCCATGCCTAGGCTTGCCTCAACAAGTAGCCAGCTGAAGACCTTGCCGTGGCAAGCCTTGTTAGGTTGTCGCGGCAAGCTCACAAGCTTGCCATGGCAAGCTTAAGGCCAACCTGCCGTGGTGCTTCTTTCTTACTTAGTGATGGTTAGTGCCATTAGGTGCCTTTGTAGGTTATCATATATATAGGATAGATATATATAGGTGAGAAATATCGAGATCTATCTATATATAGGTTAGAATTAGAGATACATATCTAGACATATTGTCTCACTCACGACATATCTCATCACTTCAGCATTACCCAACAGTATATCGTGTTCACTGTTGTGCTGCCGATGTGATTCAGATGCACGTCACCACATAGCTCGTCTCTTATAATTTTGATACGTACGGTGTTCGTTATCGTACCTTTTTGGTCAATTTGCAGTCTCAATAGTGCGATGCTGACATCTATTACCGCTGCGCTTGCCGAGCTAGTGAACTACAGAGGTCTCTCTGAGCTGACTGAGCTGGCCTTAACTTAACACCTAACAGAGGTGTTCATGGCTGGGCTAGGATTTATGTACTTGGCTATGGTATCCCTAGTTGCAGGGTCGGCTTACAAGGGATTGAAACGAGGAAGATGAAGGGAGTTGTCTTGTATTTTTATACATGATAGCTGCACTTTGCGTGCATGCAAAGGGAAAATGACTCATCGAGTTGTGTAGTCAATATACCATGCAAGCAGCTTATAAGCTTGCCAAGGTAGTCTCCCATGCAAGTCCACTACTTAGTGGCTATGTATAGCTCAGCTAAAAACAAACTAGTTTATTTGTCGTTGTATATATAAGAGGATTTAAGCCATTAGGCTGGGTTTCTATGTACTGCACATATGGGCATTTACTTTGTATAGGCCAATAAGCTACAATAAGGATATTTGAATTACAAGGTTACATGCCTAAAGCCAAATAGGCCTGACTTTGAAATTGGCTTTAGTGTAAAGCACCATACACACTCCTACATACTTTGGTTTCCTACATACTTCTACTATTGTTACTTACTAGGACCGATTTAACTGAACAAGTTATGCTACTATTGAAGTAGATAGCATATATACGGGAAGAATATTAGCATATAGTTATTTCATGCTAATATTCCCAGGTAACAATATCCCAGATATTGTTACCTGGGAATAGTTATATATTGAATATTAAAATAGTAGCTTATATTGAAAATAGTAGCATAACTATTAAAAATAGTTATGCTACAATAGTACTAGATTTGCTAACAAACCTGGGAATATTCCAATATCTGGGATATTGTTACTAGATAACTATTGTTACCGAATAGTGATCTGGGATATTCCCAGATATTCTATTGTTACCAGATATCCCAGGTAACAAACCCGGGAATATTGAAAATAGTTATCTGGTAACAATATTTGGGATATTATTACCTCCACAAGCTACACCCTCACTACCAACCCATGACATCCCCATTCCCCTCAACCTCAAACTCAAGCACAAACTGAATCGGTTCCCTCGTCACATGGGGCATACACCATTGCTGATATGGCATAGCTCATGCGAGAAAACCATGAGCAGACTCTTCTACAGTTCGATAATTTATATCGAAATCACTACATGCTCCGTCAATGAGTTGATTATATTGAGGAAGCCACCAATATCATGATGGAGCATACTTTTCAGGCAGCTTCAAGTCCTTACATTGGGCGGGCGCGAAACTATGTATCGCAATACACCCGCAATGCAGCCTTACTCGTGCCAGATATTCCCAGATATTGATAACAATATCTGAGAATATTGTTATCAATAGTGAACCTGGAATATTGATAACAATAGTGTTCCTAGATATTGATAACAATATCTAGGATATTGTTATCCGCTACGCCACTCTGATTTGCGCAACATATGCCGCCACTTCTTGCTTCAAGCCATTCCACCAAAACGTCTTCTTTAAGTCATGATACATCTTCATGTGACCAGGATCAATGACAAAGGTTGACTTATGAGCTTCATCAAGAATTTCGTGACGCAAAACACTATCATTCGGTACACATACTCGGCCTCGAAATAAGAAGGACCCATCGTCCGTAATTGAAAAGTCTGGCTGGCGCCCACCAAGTACTCTCTGTCTAAGGGCGATAAGCTCTGCATTATGTATCTAGAGTTCTTTGATCCTATCGAAAAGTGTGGATCGAATCATAACTGTAGCAAGCAAACCTCCAATTGTTGTCACCCTAATAATGGCACTGGATGACCCTATGTTATTGAGTAACTTCCATCTCTGTAACCATGTAACAAGATGGGATAACTGAGCGGATGACTCCCGACTTAGCACATCAGCTACTACATTTGCTTTGCCAGGATGGTACGGAATAGAATAGTCATAGTCCTTCAAGAACTCCATCCATCTTCTCTGTCTCATATTCAACTCTTTTTGGGTAAAGAGATACCTGAGACTTTTGTGATCAGTGAAAATATCGAAGGTTTCACCATAAAGGTAGTGCCTCCAGATTTTTAATGCGAAGATGACCATTGCTAGTTCCAGGTCATGAGTGGGGTAGTTCTTCTCGTGATCTTTCAACTATCGAGAATCATATAAGATCACACGTTCTCTTGGAAACTCTACTCACATGGCTCATTCCACTCGAATTTGACATTCTTTCGAGTGAGCTGCATGAGTGGTCCAGCAAGCTTCGAATACCCTTCAACAACATGTTGATAATACCTTGCGAGGTCTAAAAAATGAACTTGATCAAATTGTGGTTGCTTCCATCGCACTACAGCTTTTATCTTTACAGGGTCTATGGTAATACCGACTGTGGAAATGACATGACCCATAAAACTAACTTGATTCAACTAGAAGTCACATTTATTGAACATCACATATAGCTGAGAATCTCTCAATATCTGTATGTGAAATAAACGGCTGAGAATCTCTCAATATCTGTATGTGAAACAAACGGCATGATGAAATGATACACTGATCTAAGTAAGACTTGAAGACTCAGGTCATCAAGTTTGTAAATGATGCAAGTGCGTTGGTCAACCCGAGGGGCATGACGAGAAACTCGTAATGACCATAACATGTCTGAAAAGCTATCTTCGAAATATCTTCAACTTTCACCTTCATCTGGTGATATCCCAACCGTAAATCAATCTTTGAAAACCATCGTGGTCCTTGTACTTTATCAAAGAGATCATCGATTCTGGGGAGTGGATAACGATTCTTCATTGTCAGCTTATTTAATTGACGGTAGTCAATGCAAAGACGCATTTACCCATCTTTCTTCTTCACGAATAATACCGGTGCACCCCACAGAGATACACTCGGTCTGATAAACCATTTGCCAAGAAGCTCTTGCAACTGCTCCTTGAGTTCTTTCAACCCCGCTGGTGCCATTTGATATGGCGCTTTTGATACCAGCTCAGTGCCCGGGGCTAAATCACTAGTGAATTCCACTTCCCTGCTAGGCAAAAATCCTAGCAACTCAGTAGGGAAGATATTAGGGAATTCACAGGCTATTAGCAATCTACTTCTACAATCAATGCTCGCATGATGATTGGATAGCAAATCCATGCCAAGAATTACGTTGACTCCTTGCATATGAGTAAATCGAGTAAAATCACTCAGCTACTGCTTCATAGTCATCGTGACCTTGGAGTACGACGATGATTGATCGACATACTATGTTAGTAGTGACAGACTGTCTGGTCGGGACTAACACATCACAATAAAGTCGAGATGTTCTGGGGTGGCTCCCAACTCTCCCAACTTTTCAGCAAATTGGATATAACAAAGGAATGTGTCAATCCAGGATCTACCAAAACATGTGCCTCATACAACAAGTAGGCATCCTCTGGATATAATTACAAAGTACTTAACAAAATATAGAGTTATTACTAATGAAAGAAACAACATACTAGATGCACACACAGATATACATTATTTACCTAGATGCACCATTCTCATAAATAATTTGTAACTACATAGTTCATAGGCCTTATATAATATCGTTGCTGGTTTGGGCATCTTGGCCGTCTTTGATGTCGTTCCCACTATCTCTGGGTAATCCTTAATCCAATGTCCCATCATACCACAACAAAAGCACGCCCCAGACTCTCTACGACATTTGTCCATATTGTGTGCCTTCTCACATTTTCCACAGAATGCCAACGGAATGGATGAAGAGATGCGTGAAGTTTGTGGAACTCCAAACGCTCCTGTTATAGTAGGGTTCGAGTGATGGAATGACCCCGAAGGTGTAGATATAGTCAGTTTCGGATAAACACCTTGAGCAGGTTGCTGAGATTCGGGTGTCATCTTTTTAGTTTTTACCGTAGGGAAATCTTTTATCAGATGTCCTAGTTTGCCACATCTGAAACACTCACCTGTGGCCCACCTACATTTCCCCGTCTTGTGTTGTATTCTACACCGTGAGCATGACCCAACGAGTGTGGGCGAAGAAGTGCGTGCACTGGGCAGTATTGTAACTCCGTCTGTTGGGCCATCGTTCTGACCATTATCTCCGGTAGTTGCTTAGTTCATGATCATTCTTCCTAGCATGCGTGGTCCTAGCTCTTTTGCTATTTGCCATATTGAGCCCCTGACTTTAAAAAATCATGCATTAACAATGATCATGATCATCATGAGCCCATGACTTGACAATATTTGCATCGTAACTTAGATCCTAACGGCATACTTTGATCCCTATTGACCGAGTACTTCAGTCAAACGTGGTTGTAAAGATCCACAACCTATGCTCTAAACAGAACCTACTGCAATAGCCTTGAGTCTCTAGAAGACTTAAAGCCTAGGCTCTAACACCGAATGAATCATCAGAAGTCTTGCCATATATCCATGCTAGAGTTAAGTCTCCAAAGACTTAACGCTGGGCTTTGATACCACCTGTGACAACCCGACTTTTCCCCTTCTCGTAAATGAGAAAGGTCGCGCCGTCGGATCACCTAATATGATCCTTTCTTATAAGTGCATCATGTATAAAATTTTACAATTACGGAAGTGAATTAAAATAACTCTAATACAAAGAAATATGGCACAACTGATTTCCATTCCTTTATCTAAAACAGTAATCTGAACAGGAAATATAAACAGAAAACCTATACATGAAGCAGTAATCTCAAACCACACTGCTCTTTATATAAGTCTAGTGTTTTATAAATAAATATCTGTCTCTTAAACCACTCAAGGAAATAAGTCCTCAGCAGAACCTTCCTCCTCGTCCTCCTCCTCAGACAGGTAGGTAGGATCAACTTCGTGCTTAGGGTCACGAGCAATATCTGTAGCTAAGGCATGAAGTCGTAGGATGAGCTATCATCAAAGCTCAGCAGGGAAATTTAAGGTGCTAAGTTATATGTTAGATTATCAAATTCACTTCTAGATGCATAATAAAATGAAGCACATTATATCTCCTCTTGTCTCTATTCTAGCATCGTATCTATTATAACAACATATAGTATAACAAGCAATAAATCATGTAAATATTGTATCATGCTGAACAAATACGAGGAATCATACTGACAAAGAATCATATTGGACAATTACAGAAATCATACTGAAACAAGACATATATAAGAAACAAGAAAATCAAGCTCCCAAGTTAGCGGGATCACTTGTCAAGCTCCCGAGTTAGCGGAATCACTTGGACCGAGAAAATCAAGCTCCTGAGTTAGCGGGATCACTTGGACGAGATATCAAGCTCCTGAGTTAGCGGGATCACTTATTTCAAGACGAGAATAAAGACGTATACATGACATCAAGGATAATAGTACATGAACAATGCATGCTAACATGTATGCAAGAACATCATGAATAAATATGATATAGAAAAACTGAATTAATATAACTAAGTTAGCATAACTATTCATATTCATGCGTTGAAACTGATCTTATCATCATTTGTATATAACTGATTGCATCATTATTTATAATCACACATCTAACTGAATTAGCATAATATTCCTATTGCACAACTGCTTGGATCCTTATCATATATATCTATTCATCAAACTTAACACCAGTATAGTCATGCAAAGGCATTCATTTAATATTGAAATTAGCATAATCATTTATATTCATCTATCGAATTGAGCTAACTATTCATCAAAACAGGTCTAGCATATTCATTTATTAATCACACGTCAAATCTAAACTTGCATCATGATCCATAAATATTTATCTAAACTGATCTAGCATCCTTCTACTATATCTAAATTGGTCTGACATGTTGGTCACATGAACACATATGTCGAGCTGCACTTAACATAAGCCTAGCAGCATATCTAATCATTCATAGCCTATATGTCGAACGGATCTTATAAAAATCATACATCACTTCTACATCCATCTTGGACTAGCATATGCATACCTAAACATTCATCGAACCAAAATTTAGCATAGGAATCCATTGAAAGAAAACTATCCTATGCCTCTGTATCCATACATAAAAAACTGTCGTGAACATAGCATGCTTTTATGTACATATTTTTATTTGCTAACCAGAGATGAATAAGAAAACAAGACATAATTCAGCAAGGTAAACTCCCTACCTGATCACATACATTTTCTTGAATCTGATTTGATGTGCACCATGTTGCACCTATCATTCATATATATATAGATTTTAGTAGTGTAATGGGACACCTGAGACCTTCATAGATGCGTGATCCATTAAAGGAGCTGGATGGTCACCATACATTATCCATATATAACCCAAGGACCCTCGAAGCACTTAAGGCAGCTAGGCATAGGCTTGCCTTGGCAAGCCATAGAGGTTGCCGCGGCAAACAGCCCTGCTGAACACCTTGCTGCAACTTGTCAATACTTTTTGACCCTTTAAATGTTAGATTCAGAACTATATTACTTCATGAAAGTTGTAGGGATCGTTGTCCCCTTTCCAATGTATCAAGAATTGTGCCAATCAGAGTTTAGGGTGAAAGGTTATGACCAAAATACCAAATAGTAGTCTATGCACCATGCTTATCGCGGCAAGCCTATCAGGCTTGGCTTTCCGGGGTATTTTCTGCTCTACTTTGGCTTCTTTTACTCAGGAAATTGGCTGGGTATTTTGTATACATATGGATAATATATTTCTTATATATATTGCACAGAAAATTGAATTTTCTTATTCATTTTTGTGCGAAATTTTCGATGTAGTTTTTATGAGCCATATGGGTTCTGAATCCATTTCAAACTGTGATTCGTGTTGCCGATTCGGTCTTAGTAATCGACACCATAGATGTATAATTTATCTAAATTAACTACTGACCTAACCTATTCTATTTGTTTACGGCATACCTTAATGTGGAAATGAGGTTACGACACCGACTTGGTAGCGAGTTCTCCGCGCTCGAAGAATGAGGACCAAACTTATGTGACTGTATTGTCGGCTCACTTTGTGATCTAAGGTATCTAAGGTTTTAAGGTGGTGTAGCTCTGCTGCACTTTACTAAGATTGATTGATCTGGCTTTGGTATAACTGGCTGCAATTTCATGTAGCAGGAATGGAAACCAAGAAGAGAAAGCAACACGATGGCATTTTTATAACGGATGAGCTGCACTTTGCATGCATGGGAACGAACAATGACTCACAATGCCGTGTAGTTAAAAGAAATGTAAACAGCTTATAAGCTTCTTAGGTTCTAATTCCATGCTAGGTTAGTACTTGATGGATGAATGCATCTTCAAATAATCCAAAACAGGATTCTCACCACTACAAAGTTAATACCTAAAGGAATTGGATAAGCTTTATAGTTTGGTTGTTGTACAAGGTCAGTACACCATTTAATCATATATAGTTATATATAATTGTGGTTATTGGGTATGGCTGGCTTTACTTCAATAATAAGTCTTTAACACTTTAGGACGTGTATTAGCGGCTTTTCGTCTTTAATGTAAAACATGTACACGTACATGCATATATGCTATAGTATCTAATTAACTAGAAGTACTTTAAGTGCTTTCTTTTAGTGTCAAACTTCAAGTGTGGTTTACATACACAATTCCTACGTCTATGATGGACTACAGTTACTAGGTCACTACGGACCGCACATTCTACTATAAATGAACACTTTGTGTCCCGTGTTAGGCACACGCTTGACCCTACTCGAGTTCATACCCGGTATTGGCAGGATAAAAATGTGGCAGATGTTACACTCTCCACATGCGGCTATATGTTGAAGGTATAGCCCATTAGAAGAGAAAGTAAATATGGCGAGGGAATAATGAATACGAAAATAAATATATAATAGATTTAGAATAATATAAAGTAAACTGAATCATGTGTAGTCTCATGTGTCAGTATATAGTGCATCATAATCTAATATCCATTGATTTCTCTACTTCTAATTTATACATAATTATACGGGCAATGCATACGAAACTATTATATATATCATATGCAGTAAGTTATTCGAGCAAATTCAATAAATGATGTACCTTAGGGAAATTACTGAGCGCAAATATCAGCTTTGCATTCCCAGGTAGCCTCATGTGAACTGTGATTCTTCCATTGGACCAATACGAGTGGAATACATTTTATTCTCAAGATTTGGTCTTGGTGAGCCAAGCTGGCTCGTTAGTCACCTATCCAGGGGCTGATAATCCAACACGTGGGTTGGATCACTGATATACTTTCTCAGCATAGACATATGGAATACATCGTGCTTGCTGGATAAATGTGGAGGTAATGCAATTTGATAGTCAACCTCACCAACTCTGCCCAAGACTGGGAATGTTGGACCAAAGACTTAACTTGCCTCGTTTCCCAAATCACATCACGCCCTTTATCGAAGATATTTTAATAACACATATGCCAATAAATCATATTGCATCAAAATCATATTTCAATGTATAAGATACGGATAGAAATCAGACTAATTGTAATTAGTCTTGCCGAGACAATCAGCAACCTAGGAATATCAGCTACCCAATAGCTTACTTGGGATATTGCGATAGAGGACTTCCTCGTTTCAATCCCTTGTAAGCCAACCCTGCAACTAGGGATACCGTAGCCAAGTACATAAATCCTAGCCCAGCCATGAAAACCTCTATTAGGTGTTAAGTTGAGGTCAGCTCAGTCAGCTCAGAGAGACCTCTGTAGTTCACTGGCTCGGCAAGCGCAGCGGTAATAGATGTCAGCATCGCACTATTGAGACGACAAATTGACCAATAAGGTACGATAACGAACACCGTATGTATCAAAATTATAAGAGACTCGCTATGTGGTGCCGAGCATCTGAATCACATCGACAGCACAACAGTGAACACGATATACTATTGGGTGTTGAGGTATTTTAGATTCTTGCTGCTAACTTTATTGAAAACAGTGGTAAGAATGGGTTAGTGAAAATAAATCAAAGGTGGATTGAAAAAATACAAAGCAGCAAGTCTAAAAATACACAGACCTGCAAGATACAGGGCCTGTTATAGCAAGTTTTAATAAGTAAGAGTTTGTTCCACAGGAAAAAATGGTCTAAAGCTCCAGGGGAGCCATCTTTAGTAGGCCCTCTAGAGCTGACTACAGATCTGGCAATCCTAAATGGAAGGAGATTTAAGGTCACTATTGTTTAAATCCTATGGTAACCTAATGCCTAAACTACAGAAATGGTTGAGAAGAATGATGGAGTGTGAGAAAATAAATACAAAAAGGGTGAGAAGTAAGCTATTAGGTATAGATCTGATGGGTTTTATAACTCAGACTCAGATCTGCTGCTATAGAAGTCCTGTCTAATGGCTACATTATCACCAAAGAAGAGAAAGGATCCAACTCACCCCTGTGCCATAATCCAATCCCTTATGGCTATAACCTGTCCACTCAAATGGTCACAGACTATCTAATAGGGGAACCACAGTCCATAGATGGGTATAAACAAATTTATCATTGTAGGCACTACTTCTTCTAGGCTACCAACTCAAGAATCCATAGGAACCTCAACCTCTAAAGTTCTGTGTGTGGGGCTAGGCCTGCATATTGGCACTAGCCTGGACACACAGGACCAGCAAGAGTTTGAGTACTAGCTTTAGATCTAGCAGTTCACTGCTTTAGAGAGACAGCAGTGATCCAGTCAAAAGCCTACAATCTCTACAACCAGATCAGATCTGCCATCTGATGGTGGGTCTATACAAATACAGGGGAGTCTGTCTCAACAAAATCTCTCACAGGGCTACAAGCACAACTACAGAGAAGAAGAATCATAGATCTATGGATTGGCCTCACCCTAGGGCTATAACCTGTCCACTTAAATGGCCACAGACTATCCACAGAGGCTATCCTCCTCACAGAGGTCTGAGACAGAACAAGCAGATTGCTGCCACCACCATGTTCACAAGGCTACTAGCTCAGGCTCCTAGGGAGATTCAGATTTAGTGGATCCTGTGGTGGGGCATAGGCCTGCATATGTGCACTAGCTTGGACGTACAAGTCACTTGGAACTGAGTGAATCCTTATAAACAATCCTCCATTGCTTACAATACAACTTAGCAATAGAGGATCTCAAGGCAGCAGCCTTGTATAGAACAACCCTCAAACACCAATCCCATATATGTAAGTGCTGGACTATGGAGAGAAGAAAAAGGAGTAAGAAGCTGCCTAAACCCTAACCTTAGCCTACTGGAACTCTACTGCTGATTCAAGAAGATAGGAGCCCTCTAACCTAAACTAGGCTTAGGCTTATATAGCAGTCGGCTGTGGGAGCATTAGGGTTAGGAAAACCCTAATTTTATCAATGCAATTGTGGCCCATTTTTGTTCCTTGGATGTCTCGGGGCATGTGCACGGAGATTGGAGCATCGGAGTGCATGCCTTAGTTGCTGAAAGTTCCCAGACTGCCCCTGCAGAAGTGGGGGGGGAAGTTAAGATCCCGAGCCTCGCTAGATAGCAAGGGTTTTCAGGTCTTGTCGCATGATAGAGTTGTCATCACGGGATTGAATTGACTTAAAGCTCTTGCAGTCACGGGATAGATAGTTTGGTCATCGCGAGATTGCTCTGGTCGTCGCGGGATTGCCCTTTCCATTTGAGTGGCGCGGGAATCGCGCGAGCAGTTCATTCCTTGGTGAATCCTGCAGGGATCCTCGCGAAGAAGCAATTGCATCATCCTCTTGATTGTGCGAGCAGTCCCCTGAAGATCTGCATCCCGCGGCCACTGTGCGACAGCTGCGCGCAGGAATGCCTGGAGCTCTCTCTCCTCATTAAATCACGCGAAGATTAAATGCTCCTCTCTTGAGCTGTGCGAGGCGAGATCACAGAACACATGACGATGGTGTGCCTTGAAACTGCGACATAACCGCCAAGCATTTTTCTCTGAAATAATTGAACCTTGCGACATCTGTGCGAGGCTCAGTTCTTGACTTGTTGCTGTTATGCTTTGCCTATACTGCAGCCAAGTTCTGTTTGGATTCAACTTCCTTTCTTCTGAGGAACTTCTGGGGCAAAAGTAGGCTTCTTAGCAGGGTTAGGGCCTTATCTGCAGCTACTGCTTATTGCCTACAAAATAGTTTTAACAGAGATTTATTAAATGACTAAGGGTCTAACAGAGGTTAAGGGGTGAAAAGTGGTACTTTTTAGGTCACACCTCCAAACCTAATCTTTGCTAGTCCCTTAGCAAAGATTTAACTAAACATCTACACCTAATTAAATGCCACTTTCGTAGGGATCACGAGTACATTTAGCATATGTACCAAGCCTTTTAAAATAGTTAACAGTGGTGATCCCTAGTGGAGCAGTGAAGTCTCCTGAGGGTTTTCAGTGAAGATACCCACAAACTTCACTATTAAAATAGTTAACAGTGGTGCAATCAATGACAAAATAAATTTCAATGAATAAAGCATCAGTCCACATCTCTTTAGAATTCAGAGGAAATTGCAGCAGTAATGCAGGCCATTTAAAACTCAAAATTTTTAGCATGTGTTTGCATTTCCACCAATCATTTTACATTAGAAATTCAATGTGCACATATCAGTACCAAGCTTGCCTTAAATTTAAAAATCAGGTTGTACAACCCCAATGAAGTTACATGTCAATCCCAATTCTCACCAGGGCTATCTCTCAACAATGAATATCTAGGGGTGTTCACATTTAAAGCAGCTCAAGAGCAGTTACAGACCCCAAATGGGCCTGCAAGCATGAGCATAGGTAAAGCTTCTAATTTCTGACATCCTCATGGCTTTTCACCATAGATTAGGCACTCCCTCATCTCCACCTGACAGCTCATTTCACTTTTGATCTTCAAGGTCTTTTGAATGGGTTGTAATGTGGCTTATAGGTGAGGGATATAAAGAATGGAGGGGTAAAAAGGAAATCAAAATTGAGAAATCAGCAAGGTAAGGAGTGACTCGTGACTTCACTACCTTCATTTCATTCAGCATACTTCATCTTCCTTGATATTTTTCAGATTCAAAGTGGCCAGCTTCTCTCCTTTTGTCCAATTTTCAGATGAAGGTATTCTCTTGACTTTCTCTTTTCTACTTTTTTTTAAAATTTTTTATTTTATTTTATATGAAATGCCACAACTAAACCACTGCTAGACTTATGTTCATATATTGCTTCTCTTTTCCATTCACCACATGTTGCACTTAGCTTGTCCACTTTCATCTCCTTCTCCTTTACCTTCTGAATTCTCGGAGTGAGGCTAAGGTTGAATCAGGTCTACAGGTTGAGGTACAGGTACTCTGGTGTATCTTGAAGAAAAGTTGATTTGAAGGCTTAAAATGTTTATACAAAAGGGCAGTTTCAATGGCTTGGTACTTTTAGGCTCAAACTTTCCAAATAAAGGCCTTGAATCATTTTCTTAGTGTCATGAGTGCTGTCAACCAGTTTTGATTTGGAGGTGCCTAACTTCTAGTAACAAGTGCTGAGTCAATCAAACCTTAGAGCAGAAAAAATATCAAAAGCACTCTTCAACAGAAATTGATGGGCCCAAATCTCACTAGATATAGTCTTCTTTTTAACTCATGGAGTATATTTTTACCTTTTTCTCTCTTCTTAGGTTTACTAGGTACTAATTAAAAATTTCTGATGTTAGCTTCATGGTGGTGCTAAGATTTTAAAATTTTCAGTTTCGAAATGTCTGCAAAAATATTTTAATTTTTTACAAATTTTCTCATTGCAGCAAGTTAGGTGGAAATTGACTTTATTCATCCCAATTACACCACCACTACTGCACTAAAGTTAATTATTCTATTGGCAGACCTACCCTGCCACACCCTCAAACAATGAGGAGCAGTGTCCTCACTGGTTCAAAAGTCAGAAAGTGCAGGGTAATAGTCATGAAAAAAAAGGAGTAAACACACACAGACAATATAAAGAAAGCAATATATAAAAAAAATATTCTATTATCTTCAAAAGAAATGTACAAGGGGAATTATAAGAATAAGAAGAGAAAAAAAAATACAAAGGAAAGAAAAGCCTAACTACAATCTAGTTTAAGAGGAGGAATTGAAATTTGAGTCTGTGAACCAGTCCCAGCCCATTTGTTGTGCATGTTTCCTAAGTTCAGCTTTGTTCTCAGAACTGAGCTTGGACTTGATTCTGTCAGTGGGAGCTTTGGTCTTTTTCTTCTTGGCTTGCTTCTCATTTGGACTCTTTTTCTTTAGCTGCCTTGGTTTCTTTGGTTGGGCTGGTGGTTTCTTCATGGTTGGAGCTTTTGGTGCCCTCACCCTTATTTTTCTGGTCTTGGGTTCAGGAGGGATCATAGGGGATTTTCCTTTATCTTGTGCAGGGGGGCTACAGGGGACTTTCCTTTTTCTGTCTAACCATGTAGTTGTGCCTCCTCAGACTGGGCAGCTGGCTCTTTGCCAATTTTGATAGAGGCTATTGTGGAAGCAGTCCTCTTAGCAGTGACTTTCCTCTGTTTAGGATAACTTTGCTCAGTAGGAGGAGATGAAGGAGGGGCAGCAGGGGTTTGGGTAACTTGAGACTCAGGTTCTGGAATGAGTATAGAGAGTGGGGTGGGCTGCTGAGCTGCACTTCTGGCAGCAGCCAATGCAGCTTCCAAAGAGGCTATCTGGATTTAAGCTTTTAGGAGGTCAGTTTCGTGGATTTCCTTTTGGAGTTGGAAGATTTCCTGGGCATTGTTGAGTCTTCTTTTGAACATCCTGGCTTTCATCCTCTCCACATTAGCATTTGCTTTCTCCAGCTCCAGATTCATTTGGTGATAAGCAACCATAGTTTTCGCCTTCTCATAGGCCTCCAAAATGTTAGTCCACCCAAGTGAAATACCCAGTAATTGTTTTCTGTGGGCCTCCTCTAGTTCAATAATCTGCTGCAGCAGAGGGGTCTCTATGGATTGCCTAAGTTGGGCCATGCCCCTCAAGACATCCCTCCTAAGGTAGGGATTGTCTCTCATGGCATGGAGGATGGTGAGGTAGGGAGGGATGTAAAAGGAGTGTTTGGGTGCGATAGGAAGAGAAGAAGTTGAAGGAGCAAAATATGATTGGTCCTGGGTGGGTGAAGTGGTGTTTTCATTGGGTAAGTCTAGTTGTTGGGGGAGGGCAAAAAGTTTTGGGTCAGTTTGAGTGGATTTGTCAGTGAATGTTGGAGGGGGTAGGATAAGAGGTGGGATGGAAGGCAAGGGGGGGAAAGAAAATGAGGTAGGCTCACTAAGAGTAGGTAGTGGTGGGGAAGGGAAAAAAGGAATGGTGAAAGGTATGAAAGGGAATGGTTGGGTTGGGGAGTCAGGGCTGGATGGGGAAATGATCAGTGGGGTTTGATTGGATTGTTGAGGGATGGGTTGGTTTGTCAATGTCTGAAGTGTGGATTTGATGGTTGTGATTTTTGTTTGTATCTGGTCCTGTGTGTGTGTTGTTGTGGACAGTTGTGATTGGATGTCTGAGGGAGAGGATAAGTGTAAGTGTGTCTGGGTTGGGAGGTTGAGATTGTGTAGAAGATGGAATACATTGAAAAGGAGAGGAAGGGGCATGATGGAAAGTGGAAGGAGGAGGAGATTGGGATACTGGTGAGTGATGTGGTGATGTATTTGGGGAGTCCAGGAGGGGGGTGTAGTGGGTGGGCATGGTGTCAAGAAAACTAGCCATAAAGGCTTGGAATTCGGTGGTTGTGTTAAGGTTGAGGTCTATGTCTGTGAGTGGGGATGTAGTAGGCATGGCTGGAGTGGTGTCTTGGTCAATGTGAGGTGTGTCGGTGGGGATAAAAGGGATTGTGGGTGGGGGTGGGGACATGGTGGGGGTTGTGTCTGCGATTTTCCTTTTCTTGTATGAGATCAGTGGAGGGCTGTCAGGGTTTTGTGAAGATGATGGGGGTATTGGAGCTGTGTATTGAGGTAGTGTAGGGGAAGGTGTGGGGCTGACATGGGGGGTGGTGTCCTCCCAGGTACCAATCATGGGAAAAAGGGGTGTTGGCGTGGACAATGAAGACAGAGGAGGGTGAGAGAGAGATGGGGTAGGAGAATGGAAATGGGATGTAGTAGGGATAGAGGATCCTGCAGTGAAAGGTGGGGTGGATGTGGGGGCTGCTGTAGCAGTAGTAGTGACAGGATCTTGAACCACCTCTTTGGTAGCAGGGGTGGGCCTTGTAACAGCTGCCTCATCTGTTTGCTTGGGAGGGGCCTAAGCCTCAGCTTTCTTCTTCTTCTGAGCTTCCATCAGGCTCCTACTGATTCCTCATTTCCTTTTGGCAAAAGTTGGAAGGGTGAGGGTGGTAGTCTCCTCTCCTTTTGGTATCTTGTACCCCCCCCTCAAAAGAAATTTGGTGATGACTCTAGCATGGGGTAGTGTGTGTGGCTTCTTTTTCTGCCCTAACTTCTCCACCAAGTCCTTCATTGCTTCCAAAATTAACCAGGCTGCATGGAAGCCATGGCCAAGAGAGAAAGAGTAAATAGTATCAGCAATAGGAGCCCTCCTCTCCTGCTGATGGCCTGAGTAGTAGATGTTCTTTCTCATGACTTGGTTAATGAAAAGGAGGCTTGACACCAACTCTTTTCTTTTTATGGAATCCCCTGAGGCCTTTAATCCTCTAGTAAGAGCCCTCATAACAGTATCAATTGAGGCACTCAGGGGAGGGCCATATCCACAGTTAGTGTCGAATGCAGCTGGGATGCCCAATACTTTCGTAATCAGCTTGGGGTTAACTAACATCTCAAAATCATCAATTAGCATGAGAAAGCCTGATTGTCCATCTTTGTCCTTGGTGACCCTGATGTGGTGATAAAAGAGTTGCACTAGCCTAGGGTAGGCTAGTGTTGGAATTCCTTTCATCAAGGGTGTCAGACCAGCCTTGCTCATAAATGCAATGGGAGAGGCAGAGAGAGGCTCTGTCTCGAAGAAGGGCAGGTCGAAAGTTGTTTTAGGCTCCAAGGGGATTGAAGCCATGAGCTCAGAGGGTGTAGAAAACTTAGGGTTTGGCTCCTCCACCTCCTCAACCACTTCCTTTCCTTTTTTGGTGCTTTAGAAGCCTTAATCTTCTTAGGAGCGGGCTCAACAGGGGCCTTATCCCTGGCCCTTTTCTTTGGTGCACTCTTAGGGGCCATTAAAACGTCTCCTTTCTCATATAGTATTTTTGAAAATAAAAAAGGGAGACTGAGATCTGATTGCTTACCCTAAAATCATAGGGTTTGGTTCGATCTGACGCACAGTGAACCACGAGATTTCTGAGCAGAGGGCAACTGATGGGGATGACGTTAGGAACAAATCCCTAAGATCCTGGCTTGAATACTGGGTTGTAGAATGGATGCTGGAGGAGAGAGGGAGAAGAGAGATGGAAGCTAGGGTTTCGTTGGATGGAGAAGAGAGGGAGTACTGAAAAAGGAGACAATCGCGGGTTTAGAATACATATCTCTGGGCTTGGCGCGCTTTAGAAATATCTGGTCGCGAGATGGGAAATGAAACTGGCGACGCTGTAAATGCAACTTGGATTGCGCGAGAGTCTCTCAGGGTTTACCATGGAGGTCACGACAGCTAGTGAAGAATTCCATTTGGATTGCGTGAAAGTCTCCCAGGCTTCTTTTTGGACCCCGCGACAGTAAATGAAGAATTCCATTTGGATTGCGCGAGAGTTTCCCAGGCCTCATTTTGGACCCTGCGACAGCAAGGCATTAAACAGTGAGCATGCGCTCTTCATTCTGGCGTTTACATTTGTGCCGTAGCTAGTTCCTAGGTATAAGTCACCACTTAAAATGACCTCCCACTTATAGCATCAAACATTCAAGCATACGCAGCAAAGATCATTATCCAAACATCGTGTATCTAATCAAAAACCACCAATTTAAGAGAAGTAATTATTCAAACTAAGCATAAAAAGAAATCAAACCAGATAGATTTAGACTCAAGTGAGGCCACTAAAAATTCCAAAAAAATTTGAACAAAAGAAGGCAATATAAACCTAACAAAACCAAAGTACATATAATACAACATGGACACATCTGTGGATCAGTTTAATGAGGGGTCCCCTTGAAAGTGAATGGTGTCCATAGGTTCAGCAGGTTTTTCTAAACAAGGCTTAAGCCTCTGACCATTCACTTTCAAGGTTTTCCCAGACTTGGGATCCTTGATTTCCACAGCACCAGATGGGGAAACATTCATGACAATATAGGGGCCTTCCCATCTGGATTTCAGTTTGCCAGGAAAAAATTTAAGTTTGGAGTTAAACAACCAAACCTTATCACCAACCATGAAGCTCTTTCTTAATAAACCCTTGTCAAAGAAAGCCTTGGACCTTTCCTTGTATATCCGAGCATTGGCATATGCATCCATCCTCAGCTCATCCAGTTCTGACAGCTGCAGTGACCTGTGATGACCAGCAGAAGTTAGGTCTAGATTTAAATTTTTTATGGCCCAATAGGCCCTGTGTTCTAACTCTACTGGGAGATGACAAGCCTTGCCATAAACCAGTCTGAATGGGGACATCCCAATGAGTCTTATAAGCAGTCCTATAAGCCCATAATGCATCATTTAGCTTTTCAGCCTAGTCCTTTCTGTCAGTCCTCACTGTCTTCTCAAGGATGTACTTGATCTCCCTATTAGAAATTTCAACTTGCCCACTGGTTTGCGGGTGGTAAGGAGTAGCAATCCTATGGGTAACAGAATATTTCTTAAGCAAGCTCTCCAAATTTCTATTGCAGAAATGGCTACCCGCATCACTGATAATAGCTCTAAGGGTGCCAAATATTGAGAAGATATTCTGCTTTACAAATTTGAGGACAACTTGATGATCATTGGTTCTTATGGCAATAGCTTCTACCCATTTTGAAACATAATCCACTGACACTAAGATGAAATGATAGTCATTTGAAGGAGGAAAGGGGCCCATAAAGTCAATACCCCAGACATCAAACATTTCCACAACAAGGATGGGCTGCAAAGGCATTGAGTTTCTTTTGGACAACCCTCCAAATTTCTGACATCTCTCACATGTCTTGCAGTGTGTATTGGCATCTCTAAATAAAGAAGGCCAATAGAACCCACACTGCAAGATTTTGTCAGCTATTTTTCTTCCACTAAAGTGGCCCCCATAGGCATTTTCATGGCACATGGCCAGAATACTGGGGACATCACTTTCTGGAATATATTTCGGATGATTTAGTCTGCACAGTATTTGTATAAGCAAGGTTCCTCCCCAAAAAAGAATTTGACCTGTGAGAAGAACAGATCTTTGTCCATTTTGGTCCAATGGGTAGGAATCTTGCCTATAACTAAATAATTTATAATGTGTGCATACCAAAGAACTACGGATTGGATGGCAAACAATTGCTCATCCTGGAAAACATCATTTGCAGGGTCATCAACACATTTTTCCAACACAATTCTAGATAAGTGGTGAGCCACCACATTTTTCACACCCTTTTTGTCCTTGATTTCAATGTCAAACTCCTACAACAGGAGTATCCATCTAATCAGCATGGGCTTAGCATCTTTCTTGGACAATAGGTATTTCAATGCTGAGTGGTCTGTGAAGATTACAGTTTATACCCAAGTAGGTAAGGTCTAAATTTGTCAACAGCAAAAACCACTGCCAGAAGCTTTTTCTCAGTTGTTGTGTAATTTAGCTGAGCTTCAGCAAGTGATTTGCTCACATAGGCAATGATCACTGGCAGCTTAACTTTCCTTTGGCCCAAAATAGCACCTATTGCCAAGCCTGATGCATCACACATCAGCTCAACGGGCAGTGCATAGTCAGGTGTTTGGAGTACAGGGGCAAAGGTGAGGCATATCTTTAAAGTTTCAAAAGCTTCAAGACATTCAGTAGAAAAATCAAAGGGCACATCCTGGCAGAGCAGGTGGCACAATGGTTTACCAATTTTGTTGAAGTCTTTAATGAACCACTTGTAGAATCCTGCATGTCCAAGGAAAGATCTGATTTGTTTGACTGTTCTTGGAGGGGGAAAATTTATAATGAGGTCAACTTTGGCCTTATCTACCTCAATCCCTTCTTTAGAGACTACATGGCCCAACACAATACCTTGTGTTACCATGAAGTGGCTCTTTTCCTAACTTAAGACCAGATTGGTCTCCTCACATCTTTGGAAGACCAGGTGGAGGTGTTGCAGACATTGGCCAAAACTGTCCCCATATACAGAGAAATCATCCATAAAGATTTTCAAGAACTTGTCAATCATATCAGAGAATATGGCATACATACACCTCTAAAAGGTGGCTGGGGCATTACACAGCCCAAAAGGCATCCTTCGGTAAGCAAAGGTGCCAAAAGGGCAAGTAAATATAGTTTTCTCTTGGTCATGAGGGTGCACAGGGATCTGATTGTACCCTGAGTACCCATCAAGAAAGAAATAAAAAGCTTTTCTAGCCAACTTATTCAGAATTTGATCTATGAAGGGGAGAGGGAAGTGGTCTTTTCTGGTTTTAAAGTTGAGCTTCTGATAATCTATGCAAACCCTCCAGCTAGTGGTCTTCCTGGCTGGTCTCAGCTCTCCAGACTCAGTTGTAATAACTGTTATGCCAGATTTCTTGGGCACCATTTGGATAGGTGCCACCCATTCAGAATCAGAAATGGGGTAAATTACCCCAGCATCTAGCAATTTAATAATCTCTTTAAGGACCACTTCTTGCATGTGAGGATTCAATTTCCTCTGGATTTCGCTGGAGGGTACTGAGCCCTCCTCTAAATGGATCCTGTGCATATATATTGATGCATCTATCCCTCTGAGATCCGCAATGGTCCAGCCAATTACCTTTTTGTGCTTCCACAAGACTGTTAGTAATTCTTTCACTTACTCATTGGTAAGAGAGGAGGAGATAATTACAAGAAGTTTTTCACCTTTCTCAAGGAAGGCATATTTCAATATTTCTGGAAGATTCTTGAGATCCAGATCAGGGGCTTGTTCGGTGGATGGCAAGATTGGTGCTTTGTTGGTTTGAGGAAGAGGCAACAATGTAGGTTTCCAAATAGAATGTTGCACTAAGCCCACAGAAGACTTAATGTGGTCATGTCTTCTGTCATAACAGCTGGGCTTCCTTCCTCTACCATGTCCCAAACTTTAATTAAACTTTTGACAATGTTGTCCCAATCCAGCAGAGTGGGCAATTCTTCTTCAACAGCTTCCTCTAGTACATCCACTGCAAAGCTTTCCTCATTGTCCAGCTGAGGGTACTTTGCACTATTGTACACATTCAGTTCAACCTTCATATGTCCGAAATTTACCTCCATAATCTCTGACCAGCATTGAATGCAAGCATTGGTACTGGCCAAGAATGGCCTATCCAAAATAACAGGTATAGGGGTTGTACTCTTGTTACAGCACATGTCTAAAACCAGGAAGTCTGCAGGGTAAAAGAACTTGTCCACCCCTACTAAGACATCCTCAACCACTCCCATAGGTCTCCTTTCAGACCTATCAGCCATTAACAACACAATGGGGGTGGGTTTTAGCTCCCCCAAACCTAGCTGCTAATACACATTGTATGGCAGCAAGTTTTTACTGGCTCCAAGGTCTAGAAGGGCCCTTCCAATTGTGTGGTCTCCAATTATGCAAGGGATAGTGGGTATCCCTGGGTCTTGCAACTTCTCTGGTATTGTTATGTTTAATACTGAATTAACTGTATCAGTTGCAAAGACGTTTCTAGACAAATGGCCTCTAGCTTTTCTTTTCTGGGTACAAAGGTCTTTCAGAAATTTAGCATAGGCTGGGACCTGTCTAATTGCATCAAGCAGGGGAAAATTGATTTTTACCTGCTTAAAGGTCTCCATCATTTCCTCTATCTGTGCATTCCCCTTATTAAAAGGGGCAAGGCTACTCAAAGCTTAAGGAAATGGCAACTGAGGTACTGCTGATTCATCAGCTACTAGCCTATGATTAAACTTTTGTTTTTTTCTTTTTTCATCTTTTATTTCCTATTGAGGCTCAACTACAGCCTCTTTATTTTTTTCTTGTTATAGGGTAGCAGGCAACACTTGGCTCTGTGCTCTAACATATTCTTTTTCACATTCATTTGAAAATTCTTTAGAAATGACCTCTCCTTGTTCCTTTCCAACCTGATTGTCCACCAGCCTGCCAGACCTTAGGGTTGTGATGGCATTAGCTCCCTCAAAACTTGAGGAACCTTCTCCAATCAAATATTGGCCCTTAGGGTTGGTCACTGGTTGGCTTGGCAACCTGCCCTCTTCTTTTTTGGCCAAGGCATTAGATATTTGGCCTAGCTGCTCTTCCATTTTCTTTATGCTTTGAGTGTGAGAGTTCACAGTCTGAGTCAAGGTTTCAAGGTTTTGCAATGAGGTCAAATCCTGATCCTCAAAAGAAGCATTTCGGGGCTGAGGTGGGGGAACTACCAACTAATTTTGCTGCTGGGGCAGCTGCTGATGCTGGAAATTTGACCTTGGGGCATATCCCTGGCTAAATTGCTGTTGTGGCCTTTGAGGTAAGGCCAACATCTGTTGTGGCTGCATGTAATTATCTTGTCTCCACCTTAAATTTGGGTGGTCCCTCCCCTGGTAACCAGCATTTTGGTGCTGGTATCCAAATGGTTGCTTGTTGTAGCCAACAGATACTTGATCAAATAATGGTGGCAATCCAATGCGGTAAGCAACTTCCCCTACTCGACCCAGAACCTCAAATGGTCCAAGATAGCGGGGACTTAACTTCCCTCTCTTTCCAAATCTCATCACCCCCTTCATAGGTGACACTTTCACGAACACATGTTCACCCACCTTAAAGTCAACACTCATCCGCTTGATATGAGCGTAGCTTTTCTATCTGCTCTAAGCCGCTTTGAGTCTTGCCCTTATCATACGAACATAGGTGGCATTATCTTCAAGTATTTCGGGTCCCAAAATAAATTTTTCCTCGATTTCTTCCCAATTGATAGGCGGTCTACATCATCGTCCGTAAAGAGCATCATATAGTTCCATCCCAATGCTCGTCTGAAAACTGTTGTTGTATGCAAACTCAATCAACGGTAGGTGCTGATCCCATAATCCCTGCAATTGTAACATACACGCCTTAAGCATGTCTTTGATGATCTGATTGACCCTCTCCATCTGCCTGCCTGTTTGTGGATGGAATGCCGTACTAAAATCTAGTCGCGTTCCCATTCCTTCTTGAAATTTCTTCCAAAATTTTGATGTATATAATGGGTCACGGTCTGAAACAATGCTACTCGGGATCCCATGCAAACGGACAATCTCTTTCATATACAGCTCTGCCAATCTTCCCGCCGTGTACACCGTGTTGTAAGGCAAGAAGTGCGCTGACTTGGTCAATCGATCGACCACTACCCAAATGGCATTGTACCTCTTTGCAGTATGAGGTAGCCCAACAATGAAGTCCATAGAGATCGATTCCCACCTCCATTCCGGTATAGGTAGAGGCTGTAATAATCCTGCGGGGTGTCTATGACCGATCTTCACTTGTTGGCACATCAAACACTGTGACACGTACTCTGCCACATCTTGCTTCAAACCTCTCCACCAGTAATTCTTTTTCAAGTCTTGGTACATCTTTGTGCTACCCGGGTGGATAGCATAGCTTGACTTGTGAGATTCATCAAGAATTGTTTGTCGCAAGTCGGCATTGTCTGAAATGCAGAGGCGACCCTTGAACTATAAGGAACCATCCTCCTTGATCGAGAACTCAGATCTAATGCCTTCAATTATATCTTGACGAAACTTTGTTAGTGCCGGGTCTTTCATCTGTAGCTCATGGATATGCTCAAATATCACCGGTCTCACTGATATATTAGCCAAGAAGGCTCCTGTAGCTTGCGAGTCAATGTTCGCATCATATAGTGCCAGATCTTCAAATAACTTCCATCGGTGCATACCCAAAATCAAACTAGCCAACTGAGCTGAACCCTTCCGACTCAAGGCATCAACCACTATATTAGCCTTGCCTGGATGGTACTATATGGAACAGTCATAGTCTTTGAGAAACTCCATCCATATGCGTTGCCTCATGTTCAGATCTTTCTGTGTAAACAGATATCTAAGGCTTTTATGATCGGTGAAAATCTCAAAAGTCTCACTGTACAAGTAATATCGCCAAATCTTCAGCACAAAAATGACCGCTGCTAATTCTAGGTCATGTGTCGGATAATTCTTCTCATGCTCTTTCAACTGTCTCGATCCATACGCTATCACCTTTCTGTGTTGATTAAGCACGCAGCCCAACCCACTTATGAAGCATCACTGTATACTGCGAACCCTCCACTACCTAAAGAAATCGCTAATACTGTCTCTTCTTGAGTTCTTAAAAACTCTTCTCGCATGCCTCACTCCATTTGAACCTTGCGTCTTTCCGTGTGAGTCTCGTGAGTGATCCTGATATCTTTGAAAAACCCTCAATGAAACGCCGATAGTAACCTGCCAATCCAAGGAAACTATGGACGTCGAAAACGGTTTTTGGTTGCTCCCAATTGACCACTGCTTCTATCTTTGCTGGATATACAGTGACACCCTCTTTTGAGACGACATGTCTCAAAAAGCTAACCTTCTAACCAAAACTCACACTTATTAAGTTTGGCGTACAATTGGTGTTCACGTAGAGTCTGTAGGGCTATTATCAAATGCTTCTCATGCTCTTCATCTGATTTTGAATAGATCAGGATGTCGTCAATAAACACTACGATACAAGAGTCTAGGTGTGGTTTAAACACCCTATTCATCAGATCCATGAATGACGTCGGTGAATTTGTCAACTCAAACGGCATCACTAGGAATTCATAGTGTCCGTACCGAGTCCTGAATGCAGTCTTTTGAATATCCTCTGCCTTGACTCTCAACTGATAGTATCCAGATCTCAGATCGATCTTAGAAAAGTACCTCGCTCCTTGCAATTGATCAAACAGGTCATCTATCCTAGGCAAAGGGTATCGATTCTTAATAGTGAGTTTGTTTAATTGCCGATAGTCAATGCACAGATGCATTGACCCATCCTTCTTCTTTACAAACAAGACCGGTGCTCCCCATGGAGACACGCTCGGTCTAACAAACCCCTTGTCCATTAGCTCTTGAAACTGCTCCTTCAATTCCTTCAACTCAGCAGGAGCCATTCTATATGGTGCTTTAGAAACAGGCTCCTTTCCGGGTGCTAAGTCGATGGCGAACTCCACTTCCCTTTCTGGAGGTAATCCTGGTAATTCCTCCGGAAATACATCTTCAAATTCTCGCACCACGGCTATCTCGGAGATAACATTATTCTCTTCTTTATGCTCCTTCAAGAATGCCAAGTATCTACTACACCCTTTTCTGATCAAACGCTCGGCCCTGACTGCCGAGATAAGTGGCATATGTGTCGACCTCTCTCCTCGAAATCTAAATGATCTCCTTGTATTGGGTCTGAAGATGACGACCTTGTTCTTGCAATCTACCGTCGCACAGTGAGTCGATAGCCAATCCATGCCAAATATCATGTCAAATCCTTACATCTCCAACAGAATTCGGTTCACCGGTAGTTCAAAGACGTGTCCATCCATGACTCTCACAATCACGGAGTTGCAACCCTTTTCGGTTTCAACCGATTTCCCAGTAGGAATGGTCACGGTTAACACAAACTCTAACTCTTCTAGGTTAACTTTCATCCTCTTTGTGAAGCGAGGGGTAACAAATGAGTGGGTAGACCCCGGGTCTATCAACACTCTAGCTTCATATGTCACATCGCTTCTCTTCTTATAGATTTGTAACGTACCTAATCATACATACACATATACATAATGTCTATCATCATACTAGAAATTATTACATGCAGTTTTTTTTCTATTTTCTATATGGATACACCTTCTCTATCTAAAGTTTTCAAGAATTGAAATTCTTTATTTAAAAGAAATCTCACCTTGGATCACATCATTTATATTCTGAGCCTCTTGAGCTGTGACTGCATAGGCTCTCCCTTGGACAATCGGCTTCCTTGCTTGTATCGGTCGTGGTATAGGAGTTAAAGCCGTCTTCCCTTTGTTCATCTTGGGGCAATCTTTGATCAGGAGGCCTACCTTGCCACATAAAAAATAACCCCAAGTTCCCTGCCTACAATCAGTTGTCCTGTGAGACTTGCCACACTTGGCACAAGTCTCACAAGGTGTGGAAGAGTTGCTCGAGAAACACCCTATGTGACTGTAGCTCCGATAGATTGCAGGGCTCTAGTAGTGTATCGGTCTCCCCGATGAGAGCAATGGAAATCTCTGTTGGCTGCTCTGTTATGCTAGTCTCCCATAACCTCCCTGGAATGGTGGTTTCGATTTCTACAATCTCGACTTTTGTTCACCGGTAATTCCTGTTCTCGCTCCGTCCTTCCTTGTTGCTCCCTCTGGCGGTACTTGTTATTATTTTCTTCCTCTACCCCCAAGGCCTTGCTCATGACTACTCCATAGGTCCTCAGCTGGAATGGTGCTACTCCTCCCCTCACGTCCGATCTCAACCCTTGCTGAAACCTCTTTGCTCTCATAGTCTCTGTGATGACGTAGTCAGGCGCGAAGCTAGCGAGTCGCATGAACTCCACCCCATACTCTCTAATAGTCATCTTCCCTTGAACAAGCTGTAGAAATTGAATCTCCATTTGGTTCCTCACCACTTCTGGGAAGTACTATTTATTGAATTCATGCACGAACTCATCCCAAGTCCAGGACAAATCTGGAGTCTCCTGAGCCCTAGTCCGTGAAACGGACTTTCACCAAGGCCCAGCCTCTCCATCCAACATATAGGCTGCCCAACAGACGCTCCCGTCCTCCGTATAAGTGAGCACACTAAACACCTTCTCCATCTCACTCAGCCATTTCTCAGCTGCCATGGGCTCTGCCTGCCCCGAAAAGTTAGGAGGTCTCATCCTCCTAAACTCAGTAAAAGCAGAAGACACTGGCGGTGTCGGAGCCACTGGAGGTGTCGGTGGCTGATGCTGCTCGTGGGCAGTATGAGCTGCCAAGGATGCTGCCTGTTGGGCCATAGCAGCCGCCATGGTCTCCATGGTGTGCATCATCCTCTGACGCTCCTCTCTATCCTCGTTTCTTTCTCTGACTCTCTCCTGTTCTCCTTGATATTGATCCCGACGATCTCGATCTTGGTTCTCTCCTTGATCGTGGCCCTCTTGAGTGCCACTACCTGAAGCACCTCCATGTCCCAAAGGTACTCTATTGGTATCCGAGATGAGATCATCTCAACTACGTAAATTTCTATGATGAACGCCCCTAGGTCAGCCTATTCCTCTAGGAAACATAACGGTCTGTATGTGAAAACAAAGTTTTCATTAGCAGAAGTCCCTATGCTCTGACAAAAGAATGATTGTCAGAATTTCTAAAAGAAGATGCTTTGATACCAACTGTGATAGCCCAAATTTTGGCACCCTGAAACCCATGCCATCAGCATGATCCTCCAGACCGTGCCCCAAAACTATGTACGGAACATCGGTATAAGAAGCCAAAACCAATCAAGTAAGGTATATAAACTGAAAGAAAACATGCATTAATAATATATTATTCTCTAAATAAAAGAGCTCAAAAGCAGTTCTCATTCCATGCCAATGCATGGACACAAGAACAGGCCCGAACCATCGGTAATAAAACTATGTCACCCCAGATGGTTCGCCAAAAAGAAAATCAAAGTATAATTACATTGTTGTCCAAAATAAAGGCTTGACATACCAAGCCGTACCAATATGCTCTCAAAACTGACTCTCTATCAATGTACACAGCAGAGTCTCCTAGAAGAAGTCCTCGAGAGGAGGCTCTAACTCGTCCCCAGACATGTAATTTGAATCACCCAGATCAACATCTCCCGAAGCCTCGGCCGCTGCTAATAATGGACCTGCGATGTATAGTCTAAAGGGTGAGCTACATCCTAGCTCAATAGGGAACAATACAATGAACATATAAGTCAAAATTTCACATATATTCCATGATATTCAAAAGCATGATATGCTTATGCATTTGCTAGAAAATAGTTTAAAAGATGGTAATTTGCATTCAAATTTACTGGTAGTTTATATGTTTCATTTTACTGTTAATTTATCATGAATGATACTGAACAGGCCTAAAGTAAAACTTAAATCTTCAACTTAATTAATCCTCGAGCAATATAGCATCGAGCCCCGATGGGATACCCTCCATCGCCGTCTGAATAGACGGTTGTTATAATGTATTCCCTGGGAATACGACCAAGCCCCTTTCTCAATAGGCGGCAGGGTTAAATCTCATCTCAACATCCCTGAGATGTGCTTACTGTGTACGGATAGACCACCGAGCTGGTATACGGATTGGTCGCCGTACCGATCACGGATATCCTGCCGAGTCAGTAGTGGGTATCCCGCCACGTCGGTGGGGTATCCTAATCAAACCTCAAATAACAAAAATAACATGTGCTTTACATATAGTTGTTCACCGTGTAAATGTGCTATCTTATATCAGTTAGGCCTCAAAAGTAGTTATTAAATCTTATTTGCATCCCGGAGATATCTAATTTACTCGCATCACACTGATGCCTTTATCACTTTCTCATCCCCTGGGGATGTCTCATTCTCATTTGATTGCTTGGTCTCAGTTACTCGCATCACACAGATGCCTTTATCACATTCTTGGTGTCACACACGCACCCTTTTCACAAAGATTTGCATAGTTAAAACATTTTCAGTTTGAGTTCTATATCACTACATACATGCTCTTACAATTAAAGTACATGCTCAAGGTGTTCCCTACCTTAGGTCTCTGAAGGTACAAGCATCAATGACTCACGCAGCTCCTTGTGCCTGCTTTCACACGTACCACCTATGGTACATCACAACACATGCAATACATCACTAAAGATGCAATAGAAAAGGTCCTAGATCCTCCATGAACCTCAAGGTAAAATTAGAAAGTCAAGTAAAACAGCCAAAGTCGATTAATCAATTCCCAAAATCGATTAATCGAACCCTAAATCGATTAATCGATTCCCAAAATCAATTAATCGAATTTCCTACAATGGTTAAATCGATTCTAGAATTGAGTAGTCGAAAGTCTGAAATCGATTAATCGAAATCCAAAATCGATTAATCGATTTCCCAACTCGATTAGTCGATTTCCCCAGGTCTTGTTTCTCCAGCCATTGGAGGTACCCAGTCGATTAGTCTATTTCTAAATTGATTAGTCGACCTTCAACATCGATTAATTGATTTCCAAATCGATTAATCAAAATCGGGCATGCCTGACTTTTCAACTTCTAGACCAAAACCGATTAATCGAATCTCAATTTCGATTAATCGATTTGGCCAGATTCAGCCCCCTTTCAGGTTGTTCTTCCAAAACCCATTCCTTTTCTTTTTTCTTCCTTTTTCTAAGTCTTTAATCTATCATTTAGCTACATTTGATAAGTTTAAATCATCTACAATCTATGTATTTACTTTAATTAGAAACTCACCTTCAATTAATCTCAAATTGATCAATATCTAGGTTGGAATGGATAGGGCTCCAGCTTTTGCTTCAACGGCTCCTCATGCGTTGAAATCTAGCATTAAATGCTCTAATCACCCCTTTGATTTGCATTCACTCCTACCTCAATAACTCTTGTTTTCTCCCTCTCTCTCCCTTCTTAATTCCTTCACCAACCAAAACAAAAGGATTCTAGGGTTATTAAACCCTTATATCCTCTCTCCGATTTCGATGTTAAGCGCATACACCAGAGATAGGTGTATGTGGCTCTAAACTAATACCATTCACTATACATAGGTCACATTTGCATCACATTAGTTCATCACTTCATGAGTTCACTATTTGGCCATCACTTGATCAAATCTATGACCAGTCGGGCACGGATCTCGAGGTCACTATTTAACGCTTAAAATTTTAGGATATTACATTTTGGCACCCCAAAACCCGTGCTATCAGCACGATCCTCAAGAGCATGCCCCATTCATCTGTACGGAATATTGGTATGACAAGCAATAACAAAACGAGATAACAAATGACTAAGCAATACCGAAAATAACATACTACTCTAAGCATAAACCCAAAAGACAATTCTACTTCCATGCCACTGCATGAACAGAGAACCGATCTGAACCATCTGTGATAAACAGATCACCCCAGATGGTTCACCAAAAGAATTATATTAATTTAATTATATTTCCCAAAAATAAGGCTTGACATACCAAGCCTCACAACAAGCTCTCAAAACTCACTCTATCAAAGTGCTCAGCAGAGTCTCCTAGAAGAAATCCTCGGGAGGAGGCTCCAACTCTTCCCCGGGCACGTAATCCGAATCACCCGGATCCATGACTCCCGAAGCCTCGGTCGCCGCTAGCACTGGACCTGCGACGCATAGTCTAAAGGGGTGAGCTACATCCTAGCTCAATAGGGAACAACACAATGAACATATAAGTCAAAATCTCACATATATTCCATGATATTCTAAGCTTGATGTATCTATGCACTTGCTGGAAAAATGGTTTAAAAGATGATAATTATACCTTGAAGTTTACTGGTAGTTTACATGTTTCATTTATTCTCAATTGTTCATGAATTACACTGATTAGGCCTAAAGCAAAACTTAAATTTTTAACTTAAGTAGTCCCCGAGCAATATAGCATCGAGCCCCGATGGAATACCCAACGTCGTCATCTAAATAGACAGTTGTCATATGTATTCCCTAGGAATACTACCCAAGCCCCTTTCTCATAGGCGGTGGGGTTAAATCTCATCTCAACATCCCTGGGATGTGCTTACTGTGTATGGATATACCTCCATACTGGTGTACAGATTGGCTGCCATACCGGTCACGAATATCCTACCGCGTCAGTCGTGGGTATCCCGCCATGTCGGTGGGGTATTCTATTCAAACCTTAAATAACAAAAATATCATGTGGTTTACATATAGTTGTTCACCGTGTAAAAGTGCTATCTTATATCAGTTAGGCCTTATCAGTAATTATCCAATCTTACTTACATCTCTGGGATGTCTAAATTACTCGCATCACACTGATGCCTTTATCACTTTCTCATCCCCTGGGGATGCCTCGTTTTCATTAACTTTCATGGTGTCACACACGCACCCTTTTTACAAAGATTTATACAATTAAAATACTTTCAATTTGATTTCTATATCACTACGTACATGCTCTTGCAATTAAAGTACATATTCAAGGTGTTCCCTACCTCAGGTCTCTAATGGTCCAAGCATCAAGGTCCCACACGGCTCCTTATGCTTGCTCTCACACGTACCACCTATGGTACATCATAACACATGCAACATATCACTAAAGATGTAATAAAGAAGGTCCTAGACCCTCCATGAACCTCAAGATCCAATTAAAAAGTCAAGTCAAACTGCCAAAATTGATTAATTGATTCTCAAAATCGATTAATCAAAACCTAAATCGATTAATCGAAATCCAAAATCGATCAATCGATCCCAAATCAATTAATCGAATTCCCCAAAATGGTTAAATCAATTCTCAAATCGAGCAGTCGAAAATCCAAAATCGATTAGTCGATCCCAAATCGATTAATCGAAAATAAAAATCGAATAATCGATTTCTCAATTCGATTAGTCGATTTCCCCAAGCCTTATCTCTCCAGCCACTGGAGGTACCCAATCGATCAGTCGATTTCCAAATCGATTAATCGACCCTCAAAATCGATTAATCGATTTCTAGATTGATTAATCGAAATTGGGCATCCTTGCTTTTTCAACTTCTAGACCAAAATCGATTAATCAATTTAGCCATAACTCAACCCCTTTCCGGGCTGTTCTTTCAAATCTTTTCCTTATCAATTTCTTTCCTTTTTCTATGCCTTTAATCTATCTTTTTAACTATACTTGACTGAATTAAATTCATCAAATCTTTAGGTATTGAAATCTAATAAGACTCATCTCAAATCAATCCCTCCAAAGATGGATTTGGTTGGTTAAGTAGCTAGGGTTCCAGCTTTTGCTTCAACGGCTCCTCATGCGTTGAATCTGGCATTCAATGCTCTAATCAATCCTTCAATCCAACCACATTAACTCCCCCTTGTCATTAACCCCTTCTCACTCTCTCTCTCTCTCGTTAACTCCTTCACCAACCTAGACAAAGGAAATAACTTTTCCTAGGTTATTAACTCTTATAACCTTTCTAGTCTTGGTGTCAAGCACATACACCAGAGATAGGTGTATGTGACCTTCAACTAACACTTAACTCTTCACTTAGGTCACACTAATCTCACATTAGTACATTACTTCATGAGCCCACTGTTTGACCCTCATTAAGTCAAACCTTCCCTTGGGAATTTTCGTCCTCGAAAATGAACTCGACGGCGTGTCTATGGGGTCCCCTCCCCTCACACGCAGTTGAGGATAGATACTCACTCGTGAAAAATCAACTAGGTTACTACACGATGTAAGAAGGAAAAACAATAACGCAAGCGAACGTAAAATTTCGATTTTCATTTCATCGATTCCAAAAAGTTTACAATGTTGTTAATGTCTCATTAATTACAAAACACACACGTAATTACAATATGATACTGAATCAGAAAGTCATTGACAAAACCCAAAAATATGGACTCCAGCTCAAACAGTCTCCTGTCTAGGCTGATCAGGTGCTAGCTGGTCTGGTGTTGGCTGACTCGTCTCAGCTGGCTGTGGTGGTATCGAGCTAGATGCATCGGCAGCAGAGGTACTCGCGTGAAAAGCTACACCCGAGTGGAAAGCGATCTAGCCCGCAGTCCAAGCCTCCTCCTGCACGAGATGCAGCTGATAGTCCAATGGATAGATGTATCGCATGATGTGGTACATCAAGAACTCTATCCGTCGGTTCATCATCTGGTTGTTGGCCTCCATCCAGGCCAACACATCCTCGTTTGTGGGCGCGGGGCGAGCTGCTCGGTGGCGGTAGGATGAGATAGGTGTGACAGTCCCTGACTGCGACAGTGGCATAGTAGATGTGGTAGGAGGTGGCACTATGGGCTGCCTCCTAGCTGGCACTGAGGTCTGAGATGGGGCTCCCTCAGCAGGTGGAATGACAGGTGGTGCTGCCCCTACTGGAGGGTCCTGCTGTGGTGGTGGTGGTGCCACTGCTGGCCCTTGAACTGGTAGGGCCCTCTTCAACAGTCTATAGCTACGACCCCAGAAAGCGACTGAGTAATGCTTCACGTGGTCCGTAGCTTTCTGCCCATGGGGTGAAATCGCATACTCTAGGGCATCAGAGTAGCATTCAAGCATGCTCGATATGAGGCGAGCGTACGACATCTTTTCTTTTGGTCGTAGATGACCCTTCATCAACTTCCCCTTTATATATGTCATTCCCTCTAAAATAATTTTAGTGGCGTTAAACCAACGGCCGTGGAATGCCGTTTATAAGGCTTGTTGGACCAACTCCACCTGCTCGGTATCATGGCGCATTGGGTTGAGGTTACACTTGATTATAGAATCAAGCATCCACATGTAATGGGGCAAATCGACCCTCCTAATGGACGATCCCGACCCCTTCTTCCCATTGGTCATCTCAGTCATAATCTCTTCAAATCTCACATCTTCCGCAAATGGTGGGAAGAGGGTGGTCACAGGCACGTAGTCCAAATAGCACTCTAAGGCTTCGTGAACATGGCGACGGGTAAAGGTGTAGTCACGACCATCAATCTTGGTCGTAACACCCGTGGAGTGGTGTCAGTAGGTTACCGAGGCTCGCTTTGACCATGTAGTTCCTAGCCCATTTGGTCTCGCCCTCGACGTCGGGGACGGTAAACAAGTTTTCATCTAAGATATACTCATCTTCGAACTTCTTTGCCACCCACCACTCATTAGGTTGGGACATGTCGGTGGGAGGTGGTGGTATGGTCGGTGTAGATTCGCGCGACGACGCGCTCGTTGAATTGGATGTGGTATCTGATGATGACGGGGATGGGGTTCTTACGAGTGATGGTGTAGGCGGTGGCAGTGCGGCGTTCTTACATTGTACCAAAAGTTTCAAAGTCACTTTCTTCGAGGATAAGTGAGTTCGAGGCGGCATTTCGACTCAAAATGCCCAAAAGTAGGGCTTTATAGGTCAAGTTGAAAGAAAAACTTGAAATCTAGGTTTTACCTTAGGTTTTGATCCAAGTACGCGATGCTTGTGAGGCAAAATTGATGCAAAATCCCCCCAAAACCTAGCTGGTATGATAGCTTGAGGAGGAAGACGAAGTGGCACGAAAGAAATAAAACCCCAATTCAAAAAATCGATTAATCGATTTTTAAAAACATACTCCAGCCGCGCGAAATAGATTAATTGATTTCCAAAATTGATTAATCAAAACTCAAAATCAATTAATCGAATTCGTGGTCACTTAAAATTTCTAGGCCTTCCAGTTCACTGGCGCGTGCCAGTCGATTAATCGATTAATCGATTTCCCAAAATCGATTAATCGAATCTCACCTCGATTAATCGAAATCGTAATGCCCTTAAATTTTTCTAAATTCCCGTCATTGAGATGTGTTAGTCGATTAATCGAATTCCAATATCGATTAATCGATCCCCAGATCGATTAATCAAAATCACAGTTTAGTAATTTTCTGAACCTCCACTCAATCTTCACTCATTGGCGTATGCCAGTTGACTAATCGACCAAAATCGATTAATTGGTTTTTATCTGAAGTTTATAATTTTCTTATTTTTATGTCTCCTTTGTTTTCTTGGTGATACATGACCAGTTGGTCACTAGTTTTGTGAAACATAACTTCACAGCCATTAGGTGGCAATGATGGATCTTAACTACGCATTTAACACTGTAATGAGGAACACGGTGTGGATCGAAATTCTCTCTACTGATTATATTGATCAAAGGTCCACATTTGATTACAACATATGGTTTAAATCAGCAAACATGCTTGCAGTGATACAATTTTGACTCTCAATCTGTCGCAAACAAGTCCGGATACTGTTCTTTCACGTCGGCCTCTCGTTCCCACGTAGCTTCTTCGGCCGGATGATTCTTCCATCGAACAAGCACTAATGGAATCACTTTTGTCCGCAACACTTGTTCCTTTCAATCCAAAATCTCCGCCGATTCTTTGATCATGCTCATATCCTCATGCATCTCAAACGATTGGCCGCTCAACACATGATCAGGGCCATTAAGATACTTCCTGAGCATAGATACGTGGAACACATTATGTACCCGATCAAATAACAGTGGCAATCCAATGCGATATGCAACTTCCCCTACTCGACCCAAAACCTCAAATGGCCCAAGATAGCGGGGACTTAACTTCCCTCTCTTTCCAAATCTCATCACGCCCTTCATAGGCGACACCTTCACGAATACGTGTTCACCCACCTTAAAGTCTACACTGGTCCGCTTGATATCAGCATAGCTTTTCTGCCTGCTCTGAGCCGCTTTGAGTCTTGCCCTTATCATACAAACATAGGTGGCATTATCTTCAAGTATTTTGGGTCCCAAAACAAAATTTTCACCAATCTCTTCCCAATTGATGGGCTATCTACATTGCCGTCCATAAAGAGCTTCATACGGTGCCATCCCAATGCTCATCTGAAAACTGTTGTTATATGCAAACTCAATTAACAGTAGGTGTTGATTTTGTGATCCTTGCAATTCTAACATACATGCCCTAAGCATGTCCTCGATGATCTGATTGACCCGCTCTGTCTACCCATCGGTTTGTGGATGGAATGCTAAAATGAAATCTAGTCGCGTTCCCATTCCTTCTTAAAATTTCTTCCAAAACTTTAAGGTATATAATGAGTCACGGTCAGAAACAATGCTACTCGGAATCCCATGCAAACGGATGATCTCTTTCATATATAGCTCTGCAAGTCTCCCTGCCGTGTACATCGTGTTGTAAGGCAAGAAGTGTGCTGACTTGGTCAATCGATCGATCACTACCCAAATGGAGTTGTACAATACGTGGTAGCCCAACGATGAAGTCCATAGAGATCGATTCCCACTTCCATTCCAGTATAGGTAGAGGCTGCAATAATCCCGCAGGGTGTCTATGATCGATCTTGACTTGCTAGCACGTCAAGCACCGTGACACGTACTCTACCACGTCTTGTTTCAAACCTCTCCACCAGTAATTCTTTTTCAAATCTTGATACATCTTCGTGCTACCCGGGTGGATAGCATAGCTTTACTTGTGAGCCTCATCAAGGATAGTTCGCCACAGATCGGCATTGTCCGGAATGCAAAGACAGCCCTTGAATAATAAGGAACCATCCTCCTTGATGAGAACTCAGATAGGATGCCTTCAGTTACATCTTGACGAATCTTAGTTAGCATTGGGTCTTTCATCTATAGCTCGTGGATATGCTCAAATATCATCGGTCTCACTGATATATTAGCCAAGAAGGCTCCTGTAGCTTGCGACTCGATGTTCGCATCATATAGTGCCAGATCTTCAAATAACTTCCACCGGTGCATACCCAAAATTAAACAAGTCAACTAAGCTAAACTCTTTCGACTCAAGGCATCGGATACTACGTTAGCCTTGCCTGGTTGGTACTGTATGGAACAGTCATAGTCCTTGAGGAACTCCATCCATCTACGATGCCTAATGTTTAGATCTTTCTGTGCAAACAGATATCTGAGGCCTTTATGATCGGTGAAGATCTCAAAGGTCTCACTGTACAGGTAATGTCTCAAAATCTTCAACACAAAAATGACCGCTGCTAATTCCAGGTCATGTGTCGGATAATTCTTCTCATGCTCTTTCAACTGTCTCGATCCATATGCTATCACCTTTCTATGTTGATTAAGCACACAACCCAAACCACTATACAAAGCATCACTGTGTACTGTGAAGCCTCCACTACCTGAAGGAATCGCTAATACTGGAGCTAAAGTGAGTCTCTTCTTGAGTTCTTGAAAACTCTTCTCGCATGCCTCACTCCATTCAAACCTTGCGTCTTTACGTGTAAGTCTCATGAGTGGTCCTGATATCTTTGAAACCCCTCAACAAAACGTCGATAGTAACCCACTAATCCAAAGAAACTCTGAATGTCGGTCACGGTCTTTGGTTGCTCCCAATTCACCACTGCTTCGATCTTTGTTGGATCTACTGTGACACCCTCTTTTGAGACAACATGTCCTAAAAAGCTAACTTCTTCTAACCAAAACTCGCATTTATTGAGCTTGGCATACAGCTAGTGTTCACGTAGAGTCTGTAGGGCTATTCTCAAGTGCTTCTCATGCTCTTCCTCTGATTTTGAATAGATCAAGATGTCGTCAACAAATACTAGGACACAAGAGTCTAGGTGTGGTTTAAACACCCTATTCATCAGATCCATGAATGACGCCGGGGCATTTGTCAACCCAAACAGCATCACTAGGAATTCATGGTGTCCATACCGAGTCTTGAATGCAGTCTTCTGAACATCCTCTGCCTTGACTGTCAACTAATGATATCCAGATCTCAAATCGATCTTGGAAAAGTACTTCGCTCCTTGTAGTTGATCGAATATGTCATCTATCCTAGGCAAAGGGTATCGATTCTTAATAGTGAGTTTGTTCAATTGCCGATAGTCAATGCGTAGCCGCATTGACCCATCCTTCTTCTTTACAAACAAGACCGGTGCTCCCCATGGAGACACGCTCGATCTCACAAACCCCTTGCCCATTAGTTCTTGTAACTGCTCTTTCAACTCTTTCAATTCAGCGGGAGCCATCATGTATGGTGCTTTCGAAACAGGCTCCGTTCCTGGTGCTAGGTTGATGGCAAATTCCACTTACCTTTCTGAAGGTAATCCGGGTAACTCCTCCAGAAATACATCAGCGAAGTCTCGCACAATTGCTATCTCAGAAATAACATTCTTCTCCTCCTTATCTTCTTTCAAGAATGCCAAGTATCCACTGCTCCCTTTTCTGATCAAACACTCAGCCCTGACTGCAGAGATAAGTGGCATATACTTCGTTCTCACTCCTCGAAATCGGAATGATCTCCTTGTATTGGGTCTGAAGATGACGACCCTGTTCTTGCAATCTACCGTCGCGCAGTGTGTTGATAACCAATCCATGCCAAGGATTACATTGAATCCTTTCATGTCCAATAAAATTAAGTTCGTCGGTAGTTCAAAGATGTCTCCATCCATGATTCTCACGATCACGGAGTTGCAACCCTTGTCGGTATCAACTGATTTCCCAGTAGGAATAGTCACGGTTAGCACAAAGTCTAACTCCTCTGGATTGACTTTCATCTTCTTTGTGAAGCGAGGGGTAACAAATGAGTAGGTAGACCCCGGGTCTATCAACACTCGAGCTTCATATGTCACATCGCTTCTTTTCTCATAGATTTGTAACATACATAGTCATACATACACAGATATATATATATATATAATGTACACTATCATACAAAAATTTATTACATGCAGGTTCTTTTCTATTTTCTATATGGATGCACCTTCTCTATCTAAAATTTTCAAGAATTGAAATTCTTTATTTAAAAGGAATCTCACCTTGGATCACGTCGTTGTATTTTCGACTTCCTGAGCGATGACCGCATAGGCTCTCCCTTGGACGATCGTCTTCCTTGCTTGTATCGGTCATGGCATGGAAACTGAAGCCGTCTTCCCTTTATTCACCTCGAAGCAATCTTTGATCAGGCGGCCCACCTTGCCACATCGAAAACAACCCCGAGTACCCATCCTACAGTCTGCTATCTTGTGAGGCTTGCCACACTTGGCACAAGTCTCACGAGGTGTTGAAGAAGCTGCTTGCAAGAACCCTTGTGTAACTATAGCTCCGGTAGTAATAGCAGGGCTCTCATATCTTATCGGCCTCCCCGACGCAAGCAACGAAAATCTCTGCTGATTGGTATATTGCGCCAGTCTCTCATAACCTCCTTGGAACGGTGGTCTCTGATTGCTTGCTACGAATCGCGGCTTTTTGTTCACCGGCTCGTAGTTTCCCATTCTGCTCTGGTCCACATTCCACCTTCCTTGTTGTTCCCACTGGCGGTATTTGTTATTATTTTCTTCCTCTACCACCAAGGCCTTGCTCATGACCTCTCCATAGGTCCTCAGCTGGAATGGTGCTACTCCTCCCCTCACGTCCGGTCTCAACCCTTGCTAAAACCTCTTTGCTCTCATCATCTCCGTGATGACGTAGTCAGGCGCGAAGCGACTGAGTCGCATGAACTCCACTCCATACTCTCTAACAGTCATCTTCCCTTAAACAAGCTGCAAAAATTGAATCTCCATTTGGTTCTTCACTACCTTCGAGAAGTACTGTTTATTGAACTCTTCAACGAACTCATCCCACGTCCAGGGCAAATTCAGAGTCTCCTGAGCCCTAGTCCATGAAACAGATTTCCACTAAGGCCCAACCTCTCCGTTTAGCATGTAGGCTACCCAACGGACGCTCTCGCCCTCTATACACATGAGCGCACTAAACACCTTCTCCATCTCACTCAGCCAGTTCTCAGCTGCCATGGGCTTTGCCTGCCCTAAAAAGCTAGGAGGTCTCATCCTCCTAAACTCAGTAAATGTAGAAGATACTGGCGGTGTCAGAGCCACTGGAGGTGTCGGTGGCTGATGCTACTCGTGGGCAGTATGAGCTGCCAAGGATGCTGCCTGTTGGGCCATGGCAGCCGCCATGGTTTCCATAGTGTGCATCATCCTCTGACACTCCTCTCTATCTTTGTTTCTTTCTCTGACTCTCTCTTCTTCTCTTTGATCTCAATCCTGACGATCGCGATCCTGAGCCTTTGCCTGATCTTGGCTCCCTTGTCCACCACTTCCTGAAGCCCCTCTATCTCCTACAGGCACTCTATTGGTATCCGAGATAAAATCATATCGACTATGCAAACTTCTACTATGGTCGCCCCTGGGTCGGCCCCTTCCTCTAGAAGACATAATGGTCTGCACGTGAAAATAAGGTTTCATTAGCAGAAGTCCCTATGTTCTGACAAAAGTAACGATTGTCAGAATTTCTAATAGAAAAGGCTTTGATACCAACTGTGACAGCCTGGATTTCAACACCCTGAAACCCGTGCCATCAGCACGATCCTCAAGACCGTGCCCCATTCATCTGTACGGAACATTGGTATGGAAAGCAATAAAAAAATGAGTTAACAAATGACTAAGCAATGCGAAAAACAACATACTATAAGCATAAACCCAAAAGACAGTTCTACTTCCATGCCACTGCATGAATAGAGAACCGATCCGAACCATCGGTGATAAATAGATCACCCCAGATGGTTCGCCAAAAGAATTATATTAATTTAATTACATTTCCTAAAAATAAGGCTTGACATACCAAGCCGCACAATAAGCTCTCAAAACTCACTCTATCAAAGTGCTCACTAGAGTCTCCTAGAAGAAGTCCTCGGGAGGAGGCTCCAACTCTTCCCCGGGCATGTAATCCAAATCACCTGGATCCATGTCTCCCGAAGCCTCGGACGCCGCTAGCACTGGACCTGCAACGTATAGCCTAAAGGGGTGAGCTACATCCTAGCTCAATAGGGAACAACACAATGAACATATAAGTCAAAATCTCACATATATTTCATGATATTCTAAGCATGATGTATCTATGCACTTGCTGGAAAAATAGTTAAAGGATGATAATTATGCCTTAAAGTTTACTGGTGGTTTACATGTTTCATTTATTTTCAACTGTTCATGAATTACACTGATTAGGCCTAAAGCAAAACTTAAATCTTCAACTTAAGTAGTCCCCGAGCAATATAGCATTGAGCCCCGATGGAATACCCTCCATCGTCGTCTAAATAGACAGTTGTCATATGTATTCCCTGGGAATACTACCCAAGCCCCTATCTCATAGGCGGATGGGTTAAATCTCATCTCAACATCCCTGGGATGTGCTTACTGTGTATGGATATACCTCCGTACCGGTGTACGGATTGGCCACCGTACCGGTCATGATATCCTGCCACGTCAGTCATGGGTATCCTGCCACGTCGATGGGGTATTCTATTCAAACCTTAAATAACAAAAATATCATATACTTTACATATAGTTGTTCACCGTGTAAAAGTGCTATCTTATATCAGTTAGGCCTTATCAGTAATTATCCAATCTTACTTACTTCCCTGGGATGTCTAAATTACTCGCATCACACTGATGCCTTTATCACTTTCTCATCCCCTGGGGATGCCTCATTTTCATTAACTTTCTTGGTGTCACACACGCACCCTTTTTATAAAGATTTATACAGTTAAAACACTTTCAATTTGATTTCTATATCACTACGTACATGCTCTTGCAATTAAAGTAAATGTTCAAGGTGTTCCCTACCTCAGGGCTCTGAAGGTCCAAGCATGAAGGTCCCACACGGCTCCTTATGCTTGCTCTCATACGTACCACCTATGGTACATCATAACACATGCAACATATCACTAAAGATGCAATAAAAAGGGTCCTAGACCCTCCATGAACCTCAAGATCCAATTAAAAAGTCAAGTCAAACTGTCAAAATCGATTAATTGATTCCCAAAATCGATTAATCGAATTCCCAAAAATGGTTAAATCGATTCTCAAATCGAGTAGTGGAAAATCCAAAATCGATTAGTCGATCCCAAATCGATTAATCGAAAACCAAAATCGATTAATCAATTTCTCAATTCGATTAGTCAATTTTCCCAAGCCTTATCTCTCTAGCCACTGGAGGTACCCAGTCGATTAGTCAATTTCCAAATTGATTAATCGACCCTCAAAATCGATTAATCGATTTTTAGATCGATTAATCGAAATCAGGCATCCTTGATTTTTCAACTTCTAGATCAAAATTGATTAATCGATTCTCAAAATCGATTAATCGATTTGGCCAGAACTCAGCCCCTTTTCGGGCTGTTCTTCCAAATCTTTTCCTTATCAATTTCTTCCCTTATTCTATCCCTTTAATCTATCTTTTTAACTATACTTGACTGAATTAAATTCATCAAATCTTTAGGTATTGAAATCTAACAATACTCACCTCAAATCAATCCCTCCAAAGATGGATTTGGTTGGTTAAGTAGCTAGGGTTCCAGCTTTTGCTTCAACGGCTCCTCATGCGTTGAATCTGGCATTCAATGCTCTAATCAGTCCTTCAATCCAGCCACATTAACTCTCCCTTGTCATTAACCCCTTCCTCACTCTCTCTCTCTCTCTCCTTAACTCCTTAACCAACCTAGACAAAGGAAATAACTTTTCCTAGGTTATTAACTCTTATAACCTTTCTAGTCTTGGTGTCAAGCACATACACCAGAGATAGGTGTATGCGACCTTCAACTATTACTTAACTCTTCACTTAGGTCACACTAATCTCACATTAGTATATTACTTCATGAGCCCACTGTTTGACCCTCACTAAGTCAAACCTACGACCCGTCGAGCACGGATCCCGAGGTCACTGTTTAACTCTCAAATTTTTGGGATATTACAAATACCATACCCAGACCCCAACTTTAATTTGATCCAATTTCTAAGGTCTGGGTCAAGTCAAATCGGGTTGTGTTCAGTTTGACCCGATCCATTTGCACTCGTAATTGTGGTGGCACTACAAAGTGTAAGACTATTAGCGCTGGTTTTTGGCCGCCAAAAAATGCCGCTATTAATAAAAAAACTATTAAAGACTATTAAGATTATTAGCGGCAAGGGTATTAGCGGTAGTTTTTTATTTAATAGCAGTAGTTTTTTTGTTAATAGCTGCAGTTTTTGGCTGCCGCTAATAGTTTTATTTTTTGTAGTGTGGTCATGGTTGTTAGGTGGAGGATGTGGTGGTGGTCGCAGTGGTGTTGGGGTGGTGAAGGTTGTGGTGGTGATGGTAGAGGCTAGGCGGAGGAGGTGTTAGTGGTGGTGTCGTGGTCATGGTGGTTGTGAGGAGGAGGAGGAGGTGTTGGTGGTGGAGTGGTGATCGTGGTTGTGGTGTGGTGGTGGTGGTAGTAGTGGAGAGCTGGTGGTGAGATGGTGGTAGTGGTGGTGGAGTGATGGTTGTCGTGGTAGTGGCGACGGTGATGGTGCTAGCATTATTAGTGGCAGTAGTGGGGTGATTGAGTAGTGTGTGGTTAAGTTTTATAATAGAGACAAATTTTTTCTAATTTTCATAACAACACAATTTTACCTATTTCTGAAAAAAGAAAAAAATTCTCATTTTGAGTTAAAATGAATACTCTTTTGTCACAAACTTTATTTGATACCCAAACGTGATGAAGAAACTTTTTTCGGAAGAAAAGAAAAAGTATGTGACCTTTTAATCCAGGGATCCAACCGGGCTCTCATTTTCAACCTTGGATTTGTCCTTCTCAATTAGGGTTACGCGCTTAAATTGTTAGACTGCTTTGAATTAGAAGATGGAGATGTTTTCATCCCATTCTTTGACAAAGTAGATATTAAGATTATGGTCCTACCATCAAACCGTCAGTTTTTTATTTCACAAAGCACACATCCCAAAAAGTGATCCACAAACCACGTTGATGTATGCCTATGATCTTATTCATTTTTCAAGACTTGTATCATGTGCAATCAAAATCTGGCCATCTGATGATGGACTCATGATCTCAAGATCCATTGTGCCAAAAAGTGGAATGAAAAACGATGGACACTATCAGATTCAAAGCAGTCAACGGTTTAAGAATGCAGAACTTGAGTTTTAAAATCTTAAGTTACATCTAAAAATACTAGTAAAAGTGCACGTGTGTTGCACATGTTAATTTAAATGTTATAATCTAAAGATATTCGATCTCTATCATATGACTCAACACAATAATGGCCATCATCTGATCCATATTTGACTGCTTTGAATCATATAATAGAGATTTTATTTGACTACTTTGAATCATATCCGATGGTTAAGATGATGTTTCCACTTCCTAAGTCCTTCAAATACCAAGTAGTTCCTTTAAAGGATACCTGTAATTATACCAACCGGATCTTTTAGGGCACTACATTCAAAAGTCATTGACTTATTTGAACCAGATGATAGAGATCGATTTTCTTTTCAATCTTTCACATAATGGAGCTTGAGATCAATGGTGTACCATCAAACGGTCAATTTATGGTTCCACGTGGTATACATTCCAAAAAAGTGACCAAAAACCATGTGGCACATATCATACTCAAACCTGATTTTCGATCACGTTTTTGGGATGTGTTATTTGTACCACATGCAATAAAATATTGACTATTGGTACACACATCCCAAAAAGTTAACTAAAAATCATGTGACAAACATCATGCTCAAACATGAATTCCGATCACGTTTTAAAATGTGCAACACCAGAAATAAAAAGTTGATTGTCAGAGTACACCCATGATCTCATACATTATGGGGAAGACTAGGCTACAAACGATCTCCGTCATCTAATTCAAAACAGTCAATGATTTGCTTGGTTTTTCTCTGGTAGGTGGTTTTTATAGGTGAAGGCAAGGCTAGTATTGGGTCATTGGTAGGAGGGGCTGACACAATAGTAGTGGTGGTGATGGTAGAGGGAATGGATGTGCTGCTAGAAGGGATGGGGACAGATATGGATAGTATGGAAATGGATGAGATGATACTGACAGAACTGACAACAGAAGAGGTAGAACCTCTCGATAGGTTCATTTCTTCACATCAGAACCTCTCGACAGGTTGTTTTCTTTGCTTCCACAGCTTGTACACAACTTAGGGAGCTGGAATTCAGCTGTCTAGTACTCGGTGCCCTTTTTAAGGGTTCATTCTTCATCATATGCAGCTGCTTTTGCTCCGATGTGTACATAGCTGGTCACATGTCATTTCAATAGAATTCTGAGGCTCCTTGAATCTGCTTGATGAATGGCTTTTTGGGCTGCATGAGCAACTGTTAAAGTTGTTATGTATTTTCTCATTGATGCAACTCTCCAACAGGTCTCTTCTTACCACTTTTGGATGGATTTCTGCACTATGACTGTAATTTTCCTCCAATCCAAAGGTTTCAATTAAAACAGAAAAGTCACTACAGATGCTATGGCTGCAAGGCTACAAGCTCAGGCATCCACAGGAGCATTAAATCTAAAAAAATCTGATGGAAATCAAAAGATCTATAGGTTAAATAAATGGGCATTCCCAAATACATAAATCATATGAAAAATCTTATAATACCAAAAGATCTATAGATTCAACTGATCATTAAAACTAACAATTCATTGATTCAAATACATCTTATAATAAATTGTCCTCAGATCTATAGTCTGTGCATCATCCTATCATCATACAAAGCTCTCAAACCTCTCAATTTTACAGATCTACCTCACCCTAGCTGCTACAAGAGTTTAGCCAACCATAGTTGGGCTAAAGAGAATGGAGAAGAAGGGGAAGAAGATTGGAATTTGGTGGGAAAAGAGGGATTGAAGTTGTGCTCTGGGTTTCTCTCCATTCTTCTGTTGTGTTTCTCTTCTATTTATACTCTTCCCCCTCTGCTCTCAGATCTATTTCAGCCAATCAGAACCAAAGGGAATAATTCTATTATTAAGATGCTGATGTGGGTGACTTCACTTCTATAATCTTCCCCATATTGGTTATAATTGGACAAGTACATGTGGGGGAGTTAGAGAGTTTCTTATTCATGTCCCTGGAGTTCCAAAAATATCCTCAAGGGTTGTCAACATGCCTCGGGACGTGTGCAACAAAACACTGAAGCAATCTGCACTCTCAGCTGCCACTGAGAAGTTCCAAATCTGTGCCTCGAGAGGTTCAGATAACCTCTCAACAAGTTCTGAGTGTGATTTTCAGTCTATTCGACAGGTTGAAATAGCCTTCGACTAGTTCATATGAATTGCTCGATAAGTTCAATTCACTGCTTAACTACTCCTTTAGCTTTAGCCATCCTCTCGATATGTTATGGCAACCTCTCGAGATTCAGTGTAACTTCAGATAACCCTTCAACAGGATGTCTCTATCTTTACGACAGGTTTTGGATGCACTGGCCTGACAGGTAGCCTGCTCATTTCTTCTGCTCAATAGGTTTAGGGAACCTGTCGACATCATGGTTGGCTTTAGGCATCTTGTTGACAGGATCATCTTTACTACTCAAAAGGATGTTTGCTTAAGTTTAAACCATTCGACAAGTTCAGAGAACCTCTCGATAGGTTCATTTCTTCACATCAGAACCTCTCGACAAGCTGTTTTCTTTGCTTCCACAACTTGTACTCAACTTAGGGAGCTGAAATTCAGCTCTCCAGTACTCAGTGCCCTTTTTAGGGGTTCATTCTTCATCAGCTGCAGGTGCTTTTGCTCCCATGTGTACACAACTGGTCACATGCAATTGCCATAGAATTCTGAGGCTCCTTGAATATGCTTGATGGTTGGCTTTTTAGGCTGGATGAGCAACTGTTAAAGTTGTTCTGTATTTTCTCATTGATGCAACTCTCCAACAGGTCTCTTCTTGGCACTTTTGGATGGATTTCTATACTATGACTGCAATTTATTGCTAACTATAAAACACACTAAAAAGCACATTATTAGTCAACTCAAAAGTCCATCAAAGGTCAGGTTAGGAGGTGAAAAATGGTATTTTTCACTAACTAACAGTTCCCTTCAAAATTCGATGGGTGCAAATAGACCATTTCGGTTATTGGTTTAATCTTTTATATAATAGATCCTTACATCAATGGTGTACCATCATAGGCTCAAACTTTTTATCCCACCTGACACACATTCCACTAAAGTAATTGAAAATCTTGTAGAGCACACGTTAAGACCTGAAAAGTACCACTTTTCACCCCTTAACCCAATCTCTGTTAGACCCTTAATCATTTAATAAATGTGTTTTAAGTCTATTCTGTAGGTAATAAGCAGCAGATATAAATAAACCCCTAACCATGCCAAGAAGCCTACTGTTGCCCCAGAAGCCCCTCAGAGGAATGAAGGTTGAACCCAGATAGAGAATTGGCTGCAGCATAGGCACAGCAAAGCAGAAACAAACCAAGAAGAATGCCTCACACAGATGTCGCAGGGTTTAATTAAACCAGAGAGAATTCCTTTGTCCAGTTGTCGCGGGCTTCTGAACACAGCACACCAACTGGTCACGCAATCTTCGTGCTGTTCTCACACGGTTTGGTTGCAGAAAGAATTAAAAAGCAGACTTCGCGAGTTTCAGTCATCAGCGCTCGCGCAGTCTCGCGTAGCTCAAAAAAGGAGTCTTCAATCGTCGCGTGATTTGCTAAAGAGAGAGCTCCAGGCACTCCAGCACACAGTTGTCGTGTAGTGGCCGCGGGATACAAACCTTCAAGGAAATGCTCGCGCAATCCATAGGCCTATGAACACTGCTTCTTTGTGAGGATCCCCACGAGATTCACTAAGGGATGAATCGTGCGTGCAATTCCCACGCCATTCAAAAGGAAAGAGCAATCTTGTGACAGCCAGAAGTATCCTGCGACTGCATGAGCTTCAAGTCAATTCAACCCCGCGACGCCAATTATACCACGCGGCAAGATCTGGAAATCTTTTCTACCCAGGGAGAATCAGGTTCTTAACTTCTCCCCACTTCTGTAGAGGCAATCTGGGAACTTCCAACAATTAGGGCACACACTTCAATGCTCCAATCTCTGTGCACACGCCCCGAGGCATCCAAAGGATAGGAATGGACAGCAATTACATTGAAAAATTAGGGTTTTCCTAACCCTAATTCTGAAAGAGCCGACTGCTATATAAGCCTAGGCCTAGCTTAGGTTTAGGCGGGGGGCTCTTTTGGGACTTAACTTTTGTATTCCTTCTTCTTGAAATCGACTGTAGAATTACAGTAGGCTAAGGTTAGGGTTTAAGAGTTTTCTTTTTTCTTTTTCCTTCTCTCCATAGTCCAACACTTGCTGGCTATGCCTTTGTATGATTATTTGGTATAGTTTTAATGGAGTTTTGTAATAGGATCTATTGCATGTATGGGATTGGTGTTTTGTGAGTTGTTCTATGCAAGGCTGCTGCCTTGAGATCCTCTATTGCTAAGTTGTATTGTAAGCAATGGAGGATTGTCTTTAAGGCTTACTTAGATCCATGTGACCTGTTGTGTCCAGGTTAGGCACTTTGCAGGCCTATCCCCACCACAGGACCCACTAAATCTGAATCCCCATGGGATCTTGAGCTGGTAGCCTTGTGAACATGGTGGCGGCAGCAATGTTCTTGTTCTGTCTTAGACCTCTGTGAGGAGGATAGCCTCTGTGGATAGTCTCTGACCATTCAAGTGGACAGATTATAGCCCTAGGGTGAGGCCAATCCACAGAACTAAGACAGATTCTTCTTCTCTGCACTTGTGCTTGTAGCCTTGTGAGAGATTGTGCAGAGACAGACTACCTTGTATTTGTATAGACCCACAATCAGATGGCAGATCTGATCTGGCTGTAGAGATTATAGGCTTGTGACAGAATCACTGCTGTCTTCCTAAAGTAGTCAACAGCTAAGCTTAAAAGCTAGTACTCAAACTCTTGCTGGTTCTGTGTGTCCAGGCTAGTGCACGTTGTAGGCATAGTCTCACACACAGAGCTTTAGAGGTTGAGGTTCCTATGGATTCTTGAGCTTGTAGCCTGGATGAAGTAGTGCCTACAATGATAAACTTGTTCTGACCAATCTCTGGATTGTGGTTCTTCTATTGGATAGTCTGTGACCATTCAAGTGGACAGGTTATAGCCATAAGGGATTGGATCATGGCACAGGAATGAGTTGGATCCTTTCTCCTCTTTGGTGATAATGTAGCCATTAGACAGGATTTCTATAGCAGCAGATCTGAGTCTGAGTTATAAGACCCATCAGATCTGTACCTAATAGCATACTTTTCACCCTTTTATATTTATTTTCTCACACTCCATCACTTTTCTCAACCCTTTCTGTAGTTTAGGCATTAAGTTACCTTAGGATTTAGACTATAGTGACCATAAATCCCCTTCCATTTAGGATTGCCAGATCTGTAGCCAGATCTGGGGGGCCTACTAAAGATAGCTCCCTTGGAGTTTTAGATAAACTTTCCATGTGGGACAAACTCTTACTTATCAAAACTTACGACAATAGGCCCTGTATCTTGCAAGACTGTGTATTTTTATGCTTGCTGCTCTTCAATTCATTATCCATTTTCACTAACCCCATTCTTGTCACCATCTCCAATATAGTTAGTAGCAAGCACCTAAAATGCCTTCAACAAGTTTTTGGTGCCGCTACCGGGGACCCTTGATCTATTAGTAGACCCTAGATTTTTGTATTCTTTATTCTTTGGTAGCTGTACTTGTGAATAATTGATACTGCTGATTTACATTTGGAATTTTTCTTACAGATCTGGACAACAGCAAAGAAGGAAAGTAGAACTGCACTGGGAGTCTAGCTACCTCTGTTTGCACTTCTCTAACCCTCAAAACTCAGTCTATTTCTCCTTTGAAAATTCCATAGCAGTTGATTAGGATAGTTGTAATTTTGTTAAGTGCAATGTGTCTGCGAGAAGTCTTCCCTGCTGTTGGTGTGTGTGCATGTTAGGAAGGAGATCCCTCAGTTCTACATTGGAGCCTCCTAACCCTAAGATTGAAAGGGGTAGAAGACCGATAAGGCACAGACACACCACAGTCAAGCCCCCTATTGAAATTAAGACAGCAGTTATGGGTGAAGAGCAACCCAGAACATTGAAGGAATTGAATGCTCCTGATGATTATAATTCTCCATTCAGCATTCAATTCCCAGATGTTAAGGGAAACTACGAGATTAAAACCTCCATCATCCAAATGCTTCCCTCTTTCCATGGGGTTAGCAAGGAAGACCCGACAAGCACATTGACCAATTCTTGGCCCTGTGCACCACATTCTCCATTGCTGGTTTGAGACCAGAAGCCACTAGGTTAAGGCTCTTTCCTTTCTCCCTAAAGGACAGGGCCATGACCTGGTTATCTACTCTCCCAAACAACAACATCACTTCTTGGAAAGACCTCTAGACTAGATTTCTGTCCAAATTTTTCCCTGACACCATAACCAGCCAGCTGAGGATAGGCATACTTGCTTTTGCCCAAACTCCAACTGAGGATTTTAACCAATCTTGGGATAGATTTAAGGAGATGCTCAAACAATGTCCCCACCACAAGATCCCTGACTGGCAGCTTGTCCAAAGCTTCTATAATGGGATTGATGAGAAAGGTAGAGACATGGTAGATGCCTCTTGTGGTGGAACGTACATGCATAAAATAGCTGATGAGGCATGGGACTTGTTCGAGGTTATCAGTGAAAATGCTTTCTAGAAGATGTCCTCATCTAGAACTATCCAAGAGCCTTCTCCTAAGCTGGGGCTTGCTGAAACTTCTAAAGGAAAGATGTATGAAGTTAGGAGAAAATGATGACCTGAGAATGTAGATGGCTAATCTTTCGAATAAGTTTGATAAACTTTTAACTGTGGTGCAGCCCCGAGTGGCTACACAAGTGATGGAGGCATGTCTGATATGCCAATCCCCACAACACACAGTGGAAGAGTGCCCATCTGCAGGGCAATACCCTGAGTACGTGATGGAACAGGCTGCAGCTGTCCAATCATTTGACCAGCAACAATCTGGTGGCTAAATGCTGGTTACCAATGGAGAGACTACCCAAATTTGAGGTGGAGATAAGACAATTATATGCAGCCACACCAGATGTTGACCTTACCTCAAAGGCCACAGTAGCAGTTTAACCAGGGATATGCCCCAAAGTCGAATTTCCAACATCAGCAGCAGCAAAATTAGTTGGTAGTTCCCCCACCTCAGCCCCAAAGTGCTTCTTTCGAGGACCAGGTTTTAACCCAATTACAAAGCCTTAGAGCTTTGAATCAGACTGTGCATTCTCACAGTCAAAGCATAAAGAAAATAGAAGAACAGCTGGGCCAAATAGCTAATGCCTTCGCCAAAAGAGAAGAGGGTAGGTTGCCAAGTCAGCCAGTAGCCAACCCTAAGGGGCAATATTCGATTAGAGAAGGCTCCTCAAATTTTGAGGGGGCTAATGCCATCACAGCCCTAAGGTCTAGCAGGCTGGTAGACAACCAGGTGGGAAAGGAACAAGGAGAGGTCAGTCCCAAAGAACTGTCAAGTGAAAGTGATAAGGACTTTGTTAGAGCACAGAGTCAAGAATTTCCTGCTACCCTTCAACAAGGGAAAAATAAAGAGGCTGTAGTTGAGCCTCAGCAGGAAATAAAAGAAGAAAAAAGAAAAAAATAAAAGTTCAGTCATAGGCTTGTAGCTGAGGAACAAGCAGTCCCTCAGCTGCCAATTCCTCAAGCTTTGAGTGGCCCTGCCCCTTTTGATAAGGGGAATGCATAGATAGAGGAAATGATGGAGACCTTTAAGCAGGTAAAAATCAATTTACCCCTGCTTGATGCAATCTGACAGGTCCCAGCCAATGTAAAATTTCTGAAAGACCTTTGTACTCAGAAGAGGAAAGCCAGAGGCCATTTGTCTAAAAAGGTCTTTGCAACTAATACAGTTCATTTTGTATTAAGCATGACAATGCTTGAGAAGTTGCAAGACCCAAGGATGCCCACTATTCCCTGTATAATTGGAGACCACACAATCAGAAGGGCCCTTCTAGACCTTGGAGCTAGTGTTAACCTGCTGCCATACAGTGTGTATCAGCAGCTAGGTTTGGGGGAGCTTAAACCCACCCCCATTGTGTTATTAATGGCTGATAGGTCTAAGAGGAGACCCATGAGAGTGGTCGAGGATGTCTTAGTAGGGGTAGACAAGTTTTTCTACCCCGCAGACTCCCTTGTTTTGGACATGGGCTGCAATAAGAGTACATCCCTGATACCTGTTATTCTGGGCAGACCATTCTTGGCCACTGCCAATGCATGCATTCAATGTAGGTCTGGGATCATGGAGGTAACTTTCGGACATATGAAAGTTGAGCTTAATGTGTACAACAGTGCAAAGTACCCTCAGTTGGACAATGAGGAATGCTTTACAGTGGATGTACTAGAAGAAGTTGTTGAAGAATAACTGCCCACTCTGCTGGAGTGGAGCAACATTGTCACAAATTTAATTGAAATTTGGAACATGGTAGAGGAAGGAAGCCCAGCTCTAATGGCAGAAGACATGTCTCCATTGAATTCTTCTGTGGGCTTAGTGCAGCATTCCCTTTGGAAACCTACATTGCTGCCCTTTCCTCAAACCAACAAAGCACCAATCCTACCATCCATCCAATAAGCCCCTGATCTGGAACTCAAGAAGCTTCTAGATACATTGAAATATGCTTTCCTTGAGAAAGATGAAAAACTTCCTGTAATTATCTCCTCTTCTCTCACCAATGAGCAAGAGGAGGAATTGCTAACAGTTTTGAGGAAGCACAAGAAGGAAATTGGTTGGACCATTGTTGATCTAAGAGGGATTGATGCTTCTATCTGTATGCATAGGATCCATCTAGAGGAGGGCTCAACACCCTCCAGGGAAATGCAGAGGAAACTAAATCCTCACATGCAGGAGGTGGTCCTTAAAGAAATTATCAAATTGCTGGATGGTGGGGTAATTTACCCCATTTCTGATTTTGAATGGGTGGCACCTATTTAGGTGGTGCCCAAGAAATCTGGCATAACAGTGATAACAACTGAGTCTGGAGAGCTGAGACCAGCCAGGGAGACCACTGGCTGGAGAGTTTGCATCTATTACCGAAAACTCAACTCCAAGACAAGAAAAGACCACTTCCCTCTCCCCTTTATTGATCAAATTTTAGACAAGTTGGCTGGGAAAGCTTTTTATTATTTTCTTGATGGATACTCAGGGTACAACCAGATCCCTGTACACCCTCTTGATCAAGATAAAACTATATTTACTTGTCCTTTTGGCACCTTTGCTTACAGAAGGATGCCTTTTGGGTTGTGTAATGCCCCAGCCACCTTTCAGAGGTGTATATATGCCATATTTTCTTATATGATTGACAAATTTTTGGAAATTTTTATGGATGATTTTTTGGTTTATGGGGATAGCTTTGACCAATATCTACAACACCTCCACCTGGTCTTACAAAGATGTGAGGAGACCAATTTGATCTTAAGTTGGGAAAAGAGCCACTTCATGGTAACACAAGGTATTGTGTTGGGCCATATAGTCTCTAAAGATAGAATTGAGGTAGACAAGGCCAAAGTTGACCTCATTGCAAATTTGCCTCCTCCAAGAACAGTCAAACAAATTAGATCCTTCCTTGGACATGCTGGATTCTACAGGAGGTTTATCAAAGACTTCAGCAAAATTGCTAAGCCATTGTGCCACCTGCTCTGCTAGGATGTGCCCTTTGAATTTTCAGCTAAATGTATGGAGGCTTTTAAAACTTTGAAAATTTGCCTCACCTCTGCCCCTGTACTCCAAACACCTGACTATACCCTGCCCTTTGAGTTGATGTGTGATGCATCCGACTTAGCAATAGGCACTGCCTTGGGACAGAGAAAAGATAAGTTGCCTGTGGTCATTGCATATCTCAGCAAATCACTTGCTGAAGCTCAGCTAAATTATACAACAACTGGGAAAGAGCTTCTGGCAGTGGTTTTTGCTGTAGACAAGTTTAGACCTTACCTACTTGGGTCTAAAATTGTAATCTTTACTGACCACTCAGTATTAAAGTACCTATTGTCCAAGAAGGATGCAAAGCCTAGGTTGATTAGATGGATGCTCCTGTTGCAGGAGTTTGACATTGAAATCAAGGACAAAAAGGGTGTAGAAAATATGGTGGTTGACCACTTGTCCAGAATTGTTTTGGAAAAAGGTGTTGATGACCTTGATACAAATGATGTCTTCCCAAACAAGCAATTGTTTGCCATCCAATCCTTGGTTCCCTGGTATGCACATATTGTCAATTATCTAGTTATAGGCAAGATTCCTGCCCATTGGACAAAAATGGATAGAGACCTGTTTTTCTCACAGGTAAAATTCTTTTTCTGGGAAGAACCTTACTTATACAAGTATTGTGTAGACCAAATCATTCAAAAATATATTCCAGAAAGTGATGCCCCTAGTATTCTGGCCATGTGCCATGAAAATGCCTGTAGGGGTCACTTTAGTGGAAGAAAAATAGCTGACAAAGTCTTGCAGTGTGGGTTCTATTGTCCTTCTCTTTTCAGAGATGCCAATACACACTGCAGGACCTATGAGAGATGTCAGAAATTAGGATGCCAAGAAACTCAATGCCTTTACAGCCCATCCTTGTTGTGGAACTGTTTGATCTGTGGGGTATTTACTTTATGGGCCCCTTTCCTCCTTCAAATGGTTTTCATTTCATCTTAGTGGCAGTGGATTACATTTTCAAATGGGTAGAAGCCATTGCCACAAGAACTAATGATAATCAGGTTATCCTTAAGTTTATAAAGCAGAATATCTTCTCGAGATTTGGCACCCCTAGAGCCATTATCAGTGATGGGGGTAGCCATTTTTGCAACAGAAATTTTGAGAGATTGCTCAAGAAATATTCTGTCACCCATAGGATTGCTACTCCCTACCACCTACAAACCAGTGGGCAAGTTGAAATTTCAAATAGGGAGATCAAGCACATCCTTGAGAAGACTGTGAGGGTGATAGAGAAGATTAATGACAAGCTTAATGATGCACTGTAGGCTTATAGGACTGCCTATAAGACTCCCATTGGTATGTCCCCATTCAGACTGATTTATGGCAAGGCTTGTCATCTCCCACTGGAGTTAGAACACAGAGCCTATTGGGCCATTAAACATTTAAATCTAGACCTAACTTCTGCTGTTCATCACAGGTTGCTGCAGTTGTCAGAATTAGAAGAACTACGGATGGATGTGTATGCCAATGCCAGGATCTATAAGGAAAGGTCCAAAGCTTTCTTTGACAAGGGGCTGTTGAGAAAGAGCCTCATAGCTGGTGACAAGGTTTGGTTGCTTAACTCCAAACTTAAATTTTTTCTTGGCAAATTGAAATCCAGATGGGAAGGTTCCTACGTTGTCATGCATGTTTCCCCATCTTGTGTTGTGGAAATCAAGGATCCCAAGTCTGGGAGAACCTTGAAGGTGAATGGTCAGAGGCTTAAGCCTTGTTTTGAAAAACCGGCCGAACCCATGGACACCATTCACTTTCAAGGGGATCCTTCTTCAAGCTGATCCACAGGTATGTCATTATTGTATCATATGTACTTTGTTTTTTTTGCTAGATTTATCTTGCTTTCTTTTGTTCAAATTCTCTAGGATTTGTTAGTGGTCCCATCTGAATCTGGACCTATCTAGTTTGAACTTTTTATGCTTGGTTTGATGCGTACTGCTCTTTAATTGATAATTTTTGTTTGAATGCATAATGTGGGAGGTTGATTTTTGTTGTCCTTGCTGGAATGGTTGATTTTTATAGTATTTAGAGGTACCCATGGTGAGAGTTATACCTAAGATCCAACCACAGCACACTAGAAATGGCAAAACAGAGAGCACATGCTTTCTGTTTGATACTTTGCTATCACTGGGTCCAAAGTGAAGCCTGGGAGACTCTCACGCACTACAAACAGCTTACTTCATCAGCTGCCGCGAGATTCTAAGGCTATCGCGAGGTTAAAAAGGAAGCCTAGGAGGCTTTCACACAGTTCACATGGAAACATTCAATAGCTGTTGCGAGATTCAAGTGCACCTGAGAACCTCTCGCGTGATCCACATAGAGCTATTCCTTAGTTATAGCGAGATTCAAAGGTTATCGCGAGGTTCAGCAAGACACCTGGGAGACTCTCGCGTAATTCAACAGGAATACTTCATTAGCTATCGCGAGATTCTAAGGCTATCGTGAGATTCAAAGTAAACCTTAGAGCTTTTCGTGCAATCCAAATGGAGACCTGGGAGCCGCTCGCGTAATTCACATGAATTCATCACATACTGTCACGCGCTCCAAGGTCAACCTGGGCGATTGTCGCGTAGTCTAAAGTTAAATAACACCTTCGCTAGGTTCATTTCCAATCTCGTGACCAGATGTTCCAAAGCGCGCCGAGCCTTGCAATAAGTATTTAAACCCCGTGCCTGTCTCCCTTCCCAGTATTCTCTTCCTTCTTCCCTCTGTGAAACCCTAGCTTCTGGCACTCTTCTACCTCTCCCCTCTAGCATCACTGTTAAGACCTAAAAAGTACCACTTTTCACCCCTTAACTTAATCTCCGTTAGACCCTTAATCATTTAATAAATGTGTTTTAAGTCTATTCTATAGGTAATAAGCAGCAGCTGCAAATAAACCCCTAACCATGCCAAGAAGCCTACTGCTGACCCAGAAGCCCCTCAGAAGTGTGAAAGTTAAACCCAAATAGATAATTGGTTGCAGTAGAGGCACTACAAAGCAGAAGCAAATCAAGGAGAATCCCTCGCACAGATGTCGCAGGGCTCAATTAAACCAGAAAGAGTACGTCGCGCAGTTGTCGCGGGCTTTTGAAGCGAGCACCCCAACCAGTTGCGCAGTCTTCATGTCGTTCGCATGCAGATGGATGTCAGCAGGGAGTAAAAAGTATACTTCATGAGGTTCTCCCGAGGCTCAGTCTTAAGTGCTCGCGAAGCACTTGTGCAGTCTCACGCAGCTTAAGAGATGAGTTTTCAACCTTCGTGCGATTCACTGAATAGAGAGAGCTCCAGGCATTCCAGCGTGCGGCTATCGTGAAGTGGTCGCGAGACACACACTTTCAAGGAACAGCTCGCGCGATCTGGAAGCCTATGTACATTGTTCTCTTCACGAGGATCGCCACGAGATTCTTCAAGGAATGAACTACGTGCGCCATTCTCGCGCCATTCAAATGCAAAGACCAATCCCGCAATGACCAAAGCATTCTGGTGATAATCAAAGTACCAACCCTGCGACTGTAAGAGCTTCAAGTCAAAGCAACCCCGTGACGCCAATTCTACCACGCGGCAAGATCTGCAAATCTTTTCTACTCAGCGAGGATCGGGTTCTAAACTTCTCCCCACTTCTGTAAGGGCAATCTGGGAATCTCTAGCAATTAGGGCACGCACTCTAATGCTCTAATCTCCGTGCACACGCCCCGAGGCATCCAAGGGACAAGAATAGGTCATAATTGCATTGATGAAATTAGGGTTTTCCTAACCCTAATTCAGAGAGAACCGACTGCTATATAAGCCTAAGCCTAGCTTAGGTTTAAGGGACTTTTTGTTCTTGACTTCTGTGCTTCTTCTTGAAATCGACTATAGAATTACAGTAGGCTAAGGTTAGGGTTTAAGAGTTTTCTTTTTCCTTTTTCCTTCTCTCCATAATCTAGCACTTGCTGGCTATGCCTTTTGTATGATTATTTGGTATAGATTTTAATGGAATTTTTGTAATAGGATCTATTGCATGTATGGGATGGTGTTTTTATTGTGAGTTGTTCTATACAAGGCTGCTGCCTTGAGATCCTCCATTACTGAGTTGTATTGTAAGCAATGGACGATTGCTTGCAAGGTTTTATTTAGATCCAAGTGACCTGTGTGTCCAGGTTAGGCACATTGTAGGCCTTCCCCCACCACAGGATCCACTAAATCTAAATCCCCATGAGAGCTTAAGCTGGTAGCCTTGTGAACATGGTGGCGGCAGCAATATTCTTATTCTGTCTTAGACCTCTGTGAGAAGGATAGCCTCTGTGGATAGTTTCTAACCATTCAAGTGGATAGATTATAGCCCTAGGGTAAGGCCAATCCACAGAACTAAGACAGATTCTTCTTCTTTGCACTTGTGCTTGTAGCCTTGTGAGAGATTGTGCAGAGACAGACTTCCCTGTATTTGTATAGGCTGATTGCAGATCTGATTTGGCTGTAGAGATTGTAGGCTTGTGACTGGATCATTGTTGTCTTTCTAAAGCAGTGAACAACCAAACTTAAAAGCTAGTACTCAAACTCTTGCTGGTACTGCGTGTCCAGGCTCGTGCACTTTGTAGGCCTAGCCCCACACACAGAACTTTAGAGGTTGAGATTCCTATGGATTCTTGAGCTTGTAGCCTGGATGAAGTAGTGCCTACAATGATAATCTTGTTCTGACCCATCTCTGGATTGTGGTTCCCCTATTGGATAATCTGTGACCATTTAAGTGGACAGGTTATAGCCATAAGGGATTGGATCATGGCACAGGAGTGAGTTGGATTCTGTCTCCTCTTTGGTGATAATGTAGCCATTGGACAGGACTTCTATAGCAGCAGATCTGAGTCTGAGATATAAGACCCATCAGATCTGTACCTAATAGCATACTTCTCACCATTTTATATTTATTTTCTCACACTCCATCCTCTTTCTGAACCCTTTCTGTAGTTTAGACATTAAGTTACCCTAGGATTTAGATTATAGTGACCTTAAATACCCTTCAATTTAGGATTGCCAGATTTGTAGTCAGATCTGGAGAGCCTACTAAAGATAGCTCCCTTGGAGCTTTAGATCAACTTTCCCTGTGGGACAAACTCTTACTTATCAAAACTTGCTACAACAGGCCCTGTATCTTGCAGGACTTTGCATATTTTAGGCTTGCTACTCCGTAGTTCTCACTCCACCATTCATTCATTTTCGCTCACCCCATTCTTATCACTGTCTTCAATAAAGTTAGTAGCAAGCACTTAAAATATCCTAACAATCACTCCTACAGCTCATCATTCACTCTACGAATTTACAGAGTTGTTCCTAGCATCACCCCCATCTATTACCCTCTGCTCAGAGATCTCGCGGTGCCTTGCACTTCTGATCAAACGAAACCCTAGGATTTTAGGGTAGGCACTTAGATCTCAATCCCAGTTCTCATATTCAAAGGTAGAAGTTGCAATGGCCCCCAAGAGTGCACCAACGAAGAGGAGCAAGGATAAGGCCCCTGCTGAGACCACCCCCAAGAAGGCTAAGACGTCAAAGGCACCTAAAAAAGGGAAGGAAGTGGTTGAGGAGGCGGCGGAGCCAACCCCTAAGTTTTCTACTCCTTCAGAGCTCATGGCTTCGATCCCCTTGGAGCCTGAGACGGCTTTTGACCTACCATTTTTTGAGAAGGAACCTCTCTCTGCCCCTGCCGTGCAGTTTATGAGCAGAGTGGGCCTGATGCCCTTGATGAAAGAAATTCCAGCACTAGCCTACCCTAGGCTAGTGCAACTATTTTATCAGCACATCAGGGTCAAGAAGGACAAGGATGGACAAGTATGTTTGCTGGTGCTGATTGAGGATTTTGAGATGCTAGTGAGCCCCAAGGTGATTGCTGAAGTTTTGGGCATCCCAGCCGCATTCGACCCTAGCTGTGGACATGGCCCCCCCTGAGCGCTTCCATTGATACAATTATAAGAGCTTTGACCAGAGGATTAAAGGCCACAGGGGATTCAATCAGAAGGAGAGAATTAAAACCTGAACTCCTCTTCATTGACCAAGTCCTGCGAAAGAACATTTACTGCTCAGGACATCAGCAGGAGAGGAGAACTCCCATCGTGGATGCTGTCTATTCTTTCTCCCTTGGCCATGGCTTCCATGCGGCCTGGCTCATCTTCGAGGCAATGAAAGACCTAGTGGAGAAGATAGGGACAAACAAGAAGCCTCACACACTCCCTTATGCCAGGGTATTTACCTTGCTGCTACTCAAGGGAGGGTACAAGATAGGAAAAACTGAGCAGACCACCACCCTTACCCCTACTACTTTTGCTAAGAGGCAATGGGGAATCAGCAGGAGCCTGATGGAGGCCCAGAAGAAGGAACCCCACTCTTCCCCTCCTTCCACTTTCCACCATGCACCTTCCTCACCTTTCCAACCAGTGCCCTCTTCTACATAGACTCAACCTCCCAGCCCAGACACACTGACACTTATCCTATCCCTTATCCGAGACATCCAATCCCAATTATCCACCACTACCCAAACACAGGACCAAATTCAGACTAAACTCACATCCATCAAATCCACCCTTCAGACACTAACCAACCCACCCATCCCTCAAAAATTCACTACAACCCCTCTGGTCCTTTACACTGACAAATATACCCAAACTAACACCATCCCTGACTCCCTACCCCATCCAACACCCATGATCCCTTTTACACACACAACCCCCCCATTCCCTTTCATCCCTTTCACCATTCCCATTACCCCCCCATCACCCACCGCCCACCGAGCCTACACCATTTTCCTTTCCCCTATACCTCCACCCCCGCTTATCCTACCCCTCCAACATTCACCGACAAACATACACAAACACCTGTAACCTATCCCCTCCCCCCACAACTAGACTTACCCACTGTCATTCCCCCACCCCCCCAAGACCAATCACAGTTTGCTTCCTTCCACTCCATCACTGCCCATCGCACCCAAACATTTCTTTTACATCCCTCCCTACCTCATCATCCTCCTCCATGACATGAGGGACAATCCCTATCTTATGAAGGATGTCCTGAGGGGCATGGCCAAACTTCGCTAGTCCATTGAGACCCCCCTGGTGCAGTAGATTGATGAAATAAAGGAGGCCCACAGAAAACAACTACTGGGCATCTCCTTGGGGTGGACAAATATCCTAGAGGCCTATCAGAAGGCCAAGTCTACAGCTGCTTATAGTGAACTAAATTTGGAGCTGGAGAAAGCCAATGCTGCTACAGAGAAGGCGCGGGCCAGACTATTTGAAAAGAGGCTTAACAATGCCCAGGAGATCTTCAGAATCCAAAAGGAAATCCATGAGACTGACCTCCTCAAACAGCAAATCTAGATAGCCTCATTGGAATCTGCATTGGCTGCTGCCAGAAATGCTCCTCTGCAGCCCACCCCACTTTCTGTTCACATGCCAGACCCAAAGCCTAAAACTACCAAAGCTACAGTTGCCCAGTCTGAGGAGGCACCACAAAAGACCCGCAAGAAATAGGGAAGGCCCCTGTTGCCCCTCCTGCCTCACCTCCTACAGAGCAGCCTCCACCTACCAAGGCCTCTACTGCACCTCCAAAAGAGCAAACTTATCCTAAATAGAGAAAAGTCACTGCTAAGAGGACTGCTTCCACAACAGCCTCTATAAAAATTCGTAAAGCTACAGTTTCCCAGTCTGAGGAGGCACATCCCCCTGGCCAGCCCGAGTCCAAAGCAAAAGGGAAATCTCCAGTGGTCCCCACTGAGGAAGGAAAAGGCAAATCCCCTGCAACCCCCCTGCAAAGAGAAAAGGAAAAGCCCCTTAAGAACCTAAAGAACCCAAAATACCAAAGCAACCAAAAGTAAGGGTAAGGGCACCTAAAGCTCCAACCGCGAGGAAAACACCAGCCGAAACAAGAAAGTCCAAGAAAGCCAAGAAGAAACAGGACAAAGCTGCCCTTAGGGAACATGCTAAAAAGATGGGCTGGGATTTCCTTACAGATTCCGATTCAGATTCTTCTTCTTCCTCTTAGATTAGATTGCACTTAGGTTTTTCTTGTTGTTCCCTTCAAATCTTCTCTTTGTAAATACGATTGTACATGTTTTTTTTTTTTTCAGTTACTATAATTTTTCATTTTTTTTGTATATTGATTTGTTCTATGTGCTTGTTATAGCTTTTTCTAGTTTAGTCTTCATTTTGTTCAATTTTGTCATGGGAGATGTATTTAGGGTGGTGTTGAGAACTAGAAAATACCATTTTCCACCCTTTAACCTGGGCCTTGATAGACCCTTGAGAGAACTAAATAAGTGTTTTAAGTGCTTGTGTTACAGCTAACAATAAAGACAGGCTTAACCATGAAAGCAGCCTAAAAGTGCCAAAAAGATGATAATCCATGTCGATCTAAAGGAAGAAAGAGAAGGGACAACCTCACTAGCTGTCAAAATGCCTGAACTAAAGAGGCAAAGACCTGGTCTCAACCCAGAAAAGAAATGTGGAGCAATTCGAACAGAAAAATGCACTACAGAGTGCTTTTCGAAAAGAATTTGAACATTTCAAAAAGAACCTGAACTCTGCGAAAAGAACTAAAAGCTTCAGGCTTAGTTTTCGAAGAGCACCTGAACTCTTCGAAAGGATGATTGACCTTTTCGAAAAGAAGAGAACTCCTTGCGGACAGATCCTGAACTTTGCGAAAAGAGCTTCAGGAGTCACAGTACCTTGCGAAAAGTTCCCTAAACTATGCGAAATGGTATTCTGGAGATTCCTAGCTTTTGCAAGGGTAATTCAGTAATCTTTTTCATGCGTCCCAATGCATTTAAAAACCTAGGGACATTCCAGAAGATTCTAAGCACGAAGCGAAGGCATATTCCACCCCATGTGAGCACCCGAAGATGAAATCACTTGGCGGAAACTTCTAGAAGCTCTAATAGATTTTCAAATAGCATAACAGAATTGATGCTTATCTCGCCTGATTGGCTGAACCAGATCGAGCAATTCTGATTGGCCAGAACAGATCTGGATCCTTGTGCTCGACTACCATTGGTTGATACAGATCTGAGCACTTCTGATTGGTCGATACGCATCTGAGCTAGACCTGGGGAAAACTATAAATAGATGAACCATTTGCCCAATTTGGGCATCCAGATTTTGAGTTTCATTCCTATTCCCCCATTTCCAAATCAGCTATTTTGTCTGAAACCCTTGTAATAGGCTAACTTTTACTTGCAATTGAGAGTTGTGAGATACCTCTGTAATTCAAAAGAGAATTGTATTCAAGACTACAAATCTGAGAGCTGTTTAAGCTGTGCTCTGTAATTGTAATGGTGAATTTGAAAAGGTTGTCAGAATCAGACATTCTCAATTGGATTCGTGTTAAGGGTTCCCTCTGATCTCCTTATTGCACTAGACTCCTTTAGATTTACTATTTTTCATGCAATTTCCCTTGATTCATTAACCCTGTGGGAATTAGTGTTTGTAACCTAATCTCTCACAGCATTTGTAGTGATATTTCTTGTTCTAAATTAAGGGTTTAGATTAAAGACTATTGGATGGTCTGTGGCCATTGAAGTGGACAGACCATAGCCATAAGCCTAAATCTAATCCTTGAGTTAGATTTATTTCTCTTACATCTGTGCTTGTAGCCAGATGAATATTGGATCATCTCTCATTTGATCTGTAGTCATTCTCATTGTGTTTCAAGGACCAAATCAAAGTTAGATATTATTTCTCCATTTTTATAAGTTTACATCAAAATTCCCCCAACTCAGATCTGGATCATTTAGTTTAACTTTTACTTTTATCATTTAGTTAATGTGACAAATTCAACCTTCCATCTTATGTGCTATGTAGATAGGATAAGAGGCCAGATCTGGTAGCTCAGATTTGGAGGTTTATCTTGCATTTTAAACAAATTCCCTGTGGACGATCTTTTACTCACTTACATTTAAAACTGGCTACAATTGGCCTTGATCTTGCAGGCTAATTCACTTCTCTCTGTGTTGATATTTCTTTATTCTTTTTCCCAGATTCAGTATAACTTAGCATTTGTAAACTTGTTTTCAAAACACAAATAAATCATGCACACTCAGAACAACAATAAGTTTTTGGCGCCGTTGCCGGGGAATTTGTTTTAAAATAGGTAGACCTACGTTTTCATTTTTATTTTTATATCAGTGCTAAACTATTCTATTGTTTATATCTGTGCAGTTATTCATATCCATTTTGAAGAGGGGAATCTACTTTAAAAGGAATTCTGAAGGTTTGCTGTGCATAATCTGATTCTCTGTGTTGTATGTTTGGTAGGAGGACTCTCAGCCCTGAGATTGTCCCTCTAAATTTAGAAGTTGAAAGGCTATTACGAACCAGACAAACAGCACAGAATTCTGCTGAAACAGTTACTATGGGTGAAGAACCTCGGCTTTTGAGGGATTACTTTGCACCTGGTGCTTATAATTCTCCCTTTTGCATTCAATTTCCTACTGTTGAAGGAAATTATGAGATCAAATCATCGACTATCCAAATGCTTCCTTCCTTCCATGGGTTGAGTAAGGAAGATCCATACAAACATGTGGATGAATTCTTGTCTCTTTGCACCACATTCAACATAGCTGGACTTGGTCCAAAGGCAACCAGGCTTAGGCTCTTTCCTTTTTCATTAAAGGACAAAGCTAGAGCATGGTTGTCTATGTTAGCACCAAATAGTATCACTTCTTGGAATGATTTGCAGTGTCAATTTTTAGCCAAATACTTCTCAATGTCTAAAACAAGCCAATTGAGACAAAGTATTATTTCCTTCTCACAAAACTCAACTGAAACTTTCCATGAAGCATGGGAAAGGTTTAAGGAACTTTTAAGGCAATGTCCTCATCATCAAATTCCCCGATGGCAGCTTGTTCAAAGCTTCTATCAAGGAATTGATAAAAAAGGCAAGAATATGGTAGATGCTTCCTGTGGAGGCACTTACTTGCAAAAAACAATTGAGGAGGTTTGGGACTTATTTGAAGTAATTGGTGAAAACTCAACTCAACAGGAATCTTTATCAAGAGATATTGAGAATCCTGCTAGGTTGAACAATCAACAAACCACCAAAGGAAAGATTTATGAGGTGAATGAGTTGGAAAGAAAGATGGATAATTTAACCACAAAGTTTGATAGATTGATGGACTCACTTAAAAATCCAATGGTTGCAAGAGTAGAGGAGGCATGTCTGATATGCCAGTCCCCTACTCATTCACTTGACCAATGTCCCGCTGCACCACAGTTCCCAGATCTAGTGGTGGAACAAGCTCATGCTGCCCAATCATTTGGACAGATGCAGTCAAATGAATATCCATGGAGAGGGCACCCCAATTTGAGGTGGAGCCAGGGGAATTATCAATCACAACAGCAGCAGCAACCAAAGAACCAAATGCCTTTCAAATTTTAGCAGAATTTTTATGCCAAGCCAAATTTTCAGCAGCCCATTCCACAACAACCTGTACAGCAATCTGCTCCAGTTCAAGTCCCTTCCAGGTCCACTTCTTTTGAAGATCAAGTCCTAAATTCACTCCAGAATTTAGGATCTTTAACTCAGACTGTGAACTTTCACAGTCAGAGCATAAAGAAGATTGAAGAAACATTGGGTCAACTTTCAAATACTTTGGCCAAAAGAGAGGAACGAAAGTTACCTGGCCAACCTTTGAACAATCCCAAAGGACAGTTCATGGTTAGAGAGGCTTCTATTTCACATGAAAAAGTAAAAACTGTCACAACTTTGAGAAGTGGAAGAATTATAAATAACAAAGTGGGTACTAAAGAAGAAAAAAGTGAGGAAAATGATAAAGATATGCAGCAGGAGCAGCATAATGTTAGCAGTGGGGGTACTGATGTACCTTAGAAAAATAAAAAAAATGAAAAACAAAAAAATCAAAAAGATTCTGATAATGCTTCTAAAGCTGTAGATGAAGGACTAGTTCCTCATTTACCATTTCCTCATGCCATGAAATCTGTATCTCCTTTTGATAAAGGGAACACAAAAATAGATGAAATGATGGAGACTTTCAAGCAAGTCAAGATAAATCTACCTTTGCTTGATGCAATCAAACAAATTTCAGCATATGCAAAATTTTTGAAAGATATTTGCACTCACAAAAGATAGTCTAGGATACAGTTATCCAAGAAGGTCTTTGCTGTGGAAAGAGTTAATCAGATGTTGTCTATTACCACACCTCCTAAACTTTAAGATCCTGGAATCCCCACAATCTCTTGCATTATTGGGGAACATACCATTGAAAAGGCTTTATTAGATTTGGGTGCTAGTGTCAACCTGCTTCCATATTCTGTAGATGAGAAACTAGGTTTGGGAGAATTAAAACCCACTCATGTGGTGTTACAACTAGCAGACAGATCTGAAAGAAAGCCAGTTGGGATGATTGAGGATGTATTGGTAGGAGTAGATAAATTTTTCTATCCTGCTGATTTTCTAGTTTTGGACATGGAACCTACAAAAAGCAAAACTTCCATCCCTGTCATTTTGGGAAGACCATTCTGCTACAAGAAATGCTTGCATTCAATGCAGGTCTAGTATTATGGAAGTCTCTTTTGGAAATATGAAGGTGAAATTAAATGTTTATAATGCAGTCACACAGCCTCAATTCAGCTCTGAGGAATGTTTTCATGTTGATCTATTGGATGAACTGGTGGAAGGGACTTTACAACAGTTTTTGCAGTGTGAAGATTTAACCACAGATTCTAAAGATGCTTGGGGAAATTCCGAGGAAGAAACATTTTGTACCTCAAAGTCTGAGGAAGTAAATGCTGTGCAAGGAACTCATAATCAATCAGCAAGTTTCTCTTCTTGGAAACCTGCTATTCTTCCCCTTCCACAAACAGCTAAGGTACCTTTGCTACCTTCTTTTCTCAGCCCACCTGATGTAGAACTGAAGCAGTTGCCAGAAAATTTGAAATATGTGTTTTTAGGAGACCATAAATCATTGCCTGCGATTATTTCTTCCTCCCTCACAAAGGAGCAGGAGGAAGAGCTGTTGATTGTTTTGAAACAACATAAAAGGGCAATTGGCTGGACTATTGCTGATTTGGGAGGAATCAGTCCAGCTGTTTGCATGCATAAAATCCATTTGGAAGAAGATGTAAAGCCTTCTAAGGAAATGCAAAGGAGGTTGAACCCTCATATGCAAGAAGTGGTCATGAAAGAGGTTGTTAAGTTGTTGGATGCAGGGGTCATTTACCCCATTTCAGATTCAGCTTGGGTGGCACCTATATAGGTGGTACCTAAGAAATCTAGGATCACTGTTGTAACCTCAGATTCTGGTGAGCTTATGTCAACCAGACAAACAACTAGTTGGATGGTCTGTATTGATTACAGAAAATTAAATTCAATGACCAGAAAAGACCATTTCCCTCTCCCATTCATTGATCAAATTTTAGATAAGCTAAAGGTGAAAAGCTTATTATCGCTTTTCTTGATGGTTACTGGTTACAATCGATTCTGTAGCCCACAAGATCGTGAAAGACCACATTCACTTGCCCTTTTGGCACTTTTGCCTATAGGAAAATGCCTTTTGGTCTTTGTAATGCTCCTGCTACCTTTCAAAGATGCATGTACTCCATTTTCTCTGATATGATTGACCAATTTATGGAGATTTTTATGGATGATTTTTCAATCTATGGAGACAGTTTTGCCCAGTGTTTACATCATCTCAAATTGGTGTGACAGAGATGTGAAGAAACCAATCTAGTTTTGAGTGAGAAGAGCGATTTCATGGTCACCAGTGGCATTGTCCTTGGCCATGTTGTCTCCCACAAGGGCATTGAGGTAGACAGAGCAAAATTGATTTAATTGCACATTTACCACCTCCCAAACGTTAAAAGCAGGAAGTTTACGGGACATGCCGGATTTTAAGAAGGTTCATTAAGGACTTCAAAGAAATAACCAAGCCTCTTTGTCATTTATTGTGCCAAGATGTCCTTTTGTTTTCAACAATGAATGCATCAAGGCATTTGAATTCTTGAAAAATTGTTTGATTTCAGCTCCAATATTACAGTCTCTAAATTATTCACTGCCTTTTGAACTGATGTGTGATGCATCAGATTATGCTTTGGGAGCTGTCCTTGGACAGAGAAAGGATAAGCTGCCTCATGTCATAGCTTATGCCAGTAGATCAATGATTGATGCACAGCTCAATTACACAACAACTGAGAAGGAGCTGCTGGCAATTGTTTTTGCTTTAGAGAAATTCAGGTCATATGTCTTGGGTTCACAAATAGTGGTGTTCACTAACCACTCTGCCTTGAAATACCTTCTGTCTAAGAAGGACACCAAACCAAGATTAATCAGGTGGATCCTCCTATTACAGGAATTTGATTTACAGATCAAAGAAAAAAAAGGTGTGGAGAATGTGGTGGCTGATCACCTGTCTAGAATTTTAACTGCTGAGATTGATAGGCTGCCTATCAATGAATCTTTCCCTGATGAGCAACTTTTTGCTATTAGTATACACACCCCTTGGTTTGCAAATATAGTCAACTTTTTGGCTACTGGAAGAATTCCTCAACATTGGAATAAAATGGATAAAGATCTTTTCTTCTCAAAGGTTAAACATTTTATTTAGAAGATCCTTATCTGTTTAAGATTTGTGCAGACCAAATAATAAGAAGATGTGTCCCTGAAGAAGAATTTCATAGCATACTTTCGAAGTGTCATGAACATGCCTGTGGAGGTCATTTTAGTGAAAACAAAACTGCTGCAAAGGTTTTGCAGTATGGATTTTATTGGCCTACACTTTTCAAAGATGCTCTGCAGCACTCTAAGTCTTGCCAGAACTGCCAGAAATTGGGCAGCATTTCCAAGAGAAACTCAATGCCTTTACAGCCCATTTTGGTAGTTGAATTGTTTGATATTTGGGGGATAGACTTCATGGGTCCCTTTCCTCCTTCCAAAGGGTGTAATTTCGTTTTAGTAGCTGTGGATTATGTATCCAAATGGGTTGAAGCCACAACCACTAAAACCAATGATCACAGAGTGGTTCTGAAATTTTTAAAGGCTCACATTTTTCCAAGTTTGGTTTTCCCAGAGCTATTATCAGTGATGGGGGAAGCCATTTTTGTAATAAATATTTTGAAGCTTTATTGAAAAAATACTCTGTGACTCATAGAGTAGCTACTCCATATCATCCACAAACCAATGGACAAGTAGAGATTTCCAATAGAGAAATCAAACATGTACTGGAAAAGACTGTGAAGAAGGACAGAAAGGATTGGTCCTTTAAGCTGAATGATGCATTGTGGGCATATAGGACAACCTATAAAACCCCAATTGGCATGTCCCCATTCCGATTGGTCTATGGCAAAGAATGCCATTTACCAGTGGAGTTAGAATATAAAGCCTTTTGGGCTATTAAAACATTGAACATGGATCTGACTACTGCTGGTAATCACAGGAAACTGCAACTTGCTGAGTTGGAGGAGCTGAGAATGGATGCATACACCAATTCAAGATCTTACAAAGAGAAAGTCAAAGCCTTCCATGATAAAAATTTGTTGAGAAAAGAGTTCACAGCTGGCTCTAAGGTATGGCTATTTAACTCAAAACTTAAATTTGTTCCTAGAAAGCTGAGATCCAGATGGGAAGGGCCATATACTGTCATTCATGCAGCTCCTTTTGGGGCTGTTGAAATTTTAGACCCAAGTGATGGAAGAATCTTGAAAGTAAATGGTCAGAGGCTCAAACCATGCATTGAAAATACCCAGGAGCCTATGCTGCCCATCTATCATCAAGAACCTCCCCAAATCTGATGGTATACAACTGTACAATATGTTTCTGTTCTGTAGTTTTTGCATAGTTTTCTATTTCTCTGTTTTTAGTCATGTTTGTTCTCTTTTCGAGAAGTTTAAATATGTGAAAAATTAATTCGCAAAGTAAAAATTGTCTTTTCACAAAGTTCAATTTGCTTTTCGAAAAGGATCGATTTGTATGTAATCGCTCGAAAGCAATGATTTGCTTTTCGAATAGTTGTTTCTGAAGCCATTTGCTTTTCGAAAAGTTGTTTCTGAAGCTATTAGCTTTTCGAATGGTACTGATGCCATTCTCTGTTGTAAAAAGGACTGTTTTGAACTTTTCGAAAACTTAAAAATTACTTTTTGAAAATAACTTTGAGCATATTTAAACCCTTTCGAAGTAAGGGTTTCATATTCGAAAGCTTTCTTAAAACGTCCTGTTTCACAGAAACCCCATTTCTTTCTTTCCTTGCGTGATTTTAGAATTCAGCCACACTTTTCTTCACATTTGTTCAATCATTTAAGCTTGAAGAGAGGGATTTTAGCCTCTGGTTCTGGTGGATTTCAGCGAGCAAGCAACACGTTCAACCAAAACCCTAGATTTCGGTATTTTTCTGTGCATTTCCTCTGTTTATCATTTGCAAAGTTTGATTTTATGTCAGCATTTGTTGTGGGCATTTTTATACACAACTTTAGAATGGGGAAAGCTGAAAAATCACTGGCTGCCATGTTCCCAAAATCTTCTGCTAAGAAAATTAGCAAACCAACCCCAAAAGGAAAAATCAAAGCTTCAGCCAAAAGAAAACTATCAATGGATAGAGCTGATAGGATTGAGAAAGGGAAGAAGGTTAGACATGAGGAACCCATCCTAGCAGCTTCTAGTCCTGAGCCTGAGCTTCCTCCTCTGCCTATGCATTTGGTACTGCCAAATCCATTCATTGAAGCTTAGAAGCTGATTCCTGAGCTTATCGTGGATGAAACTTTTTTCATCAACAAACTGGATTGTCAGCTATCTTTAAGATACATTAGGGATGCCTCATTGAGCAATATCCTTACCCCTCTGCCAGAGAAAATTTATCCGCGAATGGTGAAATTATGGTACCAAAACCTGGTAAAAGTGATAGGAAAAGATGCTGATGTCCCTACTCTTGTTATCTTCATTGATGATTGTGATCTAACTGTCACATATGAAGACATTGCGAATGCTTTGGGGATACCTTTTCAATATGATCCTGCTGGTCCATTGGCAAGACCGTATGACCTCTTTAGAGAAATGGTACATTTAACCTAAGGGATCGTTGGGCTGGAGTCCATAATGAGGAGAGACCTAGCACCTCAATTTTCTTGATGGATTCAATTTTGAGGGAAGTTTTATGTCATCAATACCAAGAAAGGAGGACACCAATTTTAGAGGCTCTCTTTCATTTTTCTAAGGGGCAATTTTTCAATGCCCCTATGTTAATTTTTGAAGCCATGGCTAATATTAGTGCCAAGTTGAAAAAGGAGCAGAAATTAGCTGGAATCCCATTTGGTAGACTGATCACAGCCCTACTAAGAGCTAAGTTTGACATTGATGATCAGGAGCCATTTGAAGTTATGGCTCCTCATACTTTTGGGAAAAAGGCTTGGACTACAAGCCAAGAAATGCTGAAAAGAATGAGAGAGGAAGGTGAGCCTGCACCTGCAATTGTTACTGAGCCTGCATCTGCAGCTGCTAGTGGACCTGCCATACATGAACCCCGCCCCTGACTCCCTTAGAACACGCTTTTGCACACGAGGTGACCAGCTCTTTAGCTGCACCCATTCTTGAAGAAGCTGTCCTTCCTATGGTGACCAGCTCTTTAGCTGCACCCATTCTTGAAGAAGCTATCCTTCCTGTGGTGACCAGCTCTTCAGCTGCACCCATTCTTGAAGAAGTTGTCATTTTACCCTCCTCACCTAGTCCAGCTCCTGCCACTTCACCTATTCCAGCAATCCCATCTCCCATAACCACCATTATCCCAATTACAGACTCCCCCTCTACACCAACCACTCCAGCCATACTCACACCACCAATTTCTCCCACCAATGCCCAAGACCTGGCCACAGATTTTATTGAACAATCTCCTAGCACTCCTCTTCTCCAAAGCCTCTCAAGTTCACCTGCTCCTTCAGCCCACACACCTGAAGTAAGCCATACCTCTGAACCTGAGATTTTCACTACAGAGGCTTATTCATCATTAATGGGGTCTATCTTTGAAAACGTTGGGCTTGAATCTGTCCCTATACCTGACCCTCCTCATTTCACTCACTTGGCTACTTCTCCCTTTACAGCCATTTCACCCATTGCACCTCCACCATCCACTTCAGTTTTACCAGCCCCTACTATGCATACTACACCCACACCTGAATCTATTAGCCAAATATTTACCTTTCTCCAATCCATCCAATCCCAACTACAGATCAACACAGATAATCAGTCTGTGACCAATGACCTTCTCCAAACCTTAGCCTCTACATCCCACACAACTACCTTAGCCACTGTACCTGCTATTGATGACCATGCTACCCAAACTGAACCTGAGGTAGCTCTTGTTGAGCCCCCTTCACCTCTCCTCACTTTCTCGGATCAAGCCAATCAGACCGACCCTGAAGTCATCCTTCTGGACCCCTCTTCTCCCACTCCCACAGCTGGGATACCTTTGGTCCCCTACCATTCCATTCCCATTCCCAGATTTGCCGCTCTCAAAAGGGCTATGGAAGAGAATCCATATATCTGTCGAGATGTCCTCAAGGGGTTAGCTGATTTGCATGCTTACATTAGAACCCCTTATGAAAACCAGATTCGAAAATTGGAGTTATTCATGAAATTTGAGAGAGAAAATGAAGGACCTGCTGGGTCAAACTTTTCAGATGGTTAGGAGTGAGCAGCACAAGGTGACTATGTTGCAAGCACTTGAGCAGAAAAGCATGGACTACTAGACTTGGAAAGTACATTGGCCTCACCAAAAAGATCAAATCAGAGGAATACACTGAGCTGTAAAACACAATCCAGGAGAAGGCTAAATCTAGTTCAGACTCCAATACTGATTCTAGTTCTAACTCTGACAGTGACTCCAGTTCTGATCCCATTGAACCAACTTATGATACAGATTTTGACCCCAGTTATTAGATCACATTGTACTTATCTATGTTATGAGTTTGTAATATAAAATTCTGGTTTTTCTTGTGTAATTACTATGCATTTCTGTTCTTTCTTCTTGTCATTATGATTTCTGCTTGATTGTTTCTTTTCTTTGCTTTGGACCAGTGCGGACCCTGCTCACCATAGGTTTGGGGGTGTGGCAGAAATATCAATAATTGAGTTAACATCAATGCAGCTTATGATCAGTAGAATTTTTGAAAATGAAGCAATTTCACACCTGTTGTTTTGAAAAATGAGGAAGTTAAAACTTTTTAAAATTAATTTCTAGTGTAATTCTATTACTTTCATGAAGTGAATGTCAGAAAATTTCCAAAAGAAAATTGATGTTTTAGTAAACCTAAAAAGAGAGAAAACAGTGATGATATACCTCAGGAATTTGATAGAAAACCACACCCAGTGAGATTTAGACCTGAACTGTATTCTTTGGAGGTATGAATTGGCAATTTTTTCTGCTCTTGGGACTGTTTCAACCTGCTTCTTTTCACTAGAAGTTACACATATTCAAATTGAAATAACTTGACAGCAATCATGATATTAAAGACATGATGTAAGGCCTCCTTTTGGACAGTTTAAACCTTACAAAGCCCCACCTGTTGAAACTGCCCTTGATACACACCATTTGAGCTTTATAAATCTAAGATTTCTTTGAAACCTCATCAACCTCATTTAGCCTAATCCTCACTCTGAGAAGTCAAAAGATAAAGGGAAGGAAGCTGAAGAAAGGAGAATTGAGTAACAGTTTGATAAAAGAAGAAGAATCATAATTGAAGGCAATAATGTATCAGCAGAAGAAATGTGGCATTCCAGTCAATGTTACCTTGATAAAAAAAAAATATATAAATAAATAAAAATAAAAAATAAAAAAGAAGGAGAAGGCATTTCATTGGAAGTTTGAAAAAGAAAGAGAAAAAGATGGCCACTTTGGCTCTGAAAATTCAAAGAAGAAGATGAAATTATGCTGAATTGAAGAAGGTGTGTCTATCACCTCCTTACCTTGACTGACTTCTCAATTTTGAACTCCATTCCACCCCTTTATTCTTGATAAATTTCACCCATAAGCCACATTACAACCCAAGTTAAAGTCCTTACTGATCAATGATGGATTGAGCTGTCACATGGAGATAAGGATTTGTGTAATCTATGGTGAAAAGAGCAGTGAATTCAGAACTAAAAAAGCAATGCCTATGCTCATGCTTACAGTCCTATTCGAGGGCTGTAACTGCTCTTGAGCCGTGTGAAATGGTACAACCCTCTTATTTGCATATTGAGTGAAAATCCTAGAGAGAGTCGGGTTTGAAATCAACTCATTGGGGTAACATCAAAACTGAATTCTCAAATAGAAGACAAGATGTTCATTATTTTTTCTTGTAAATAACTTTTTGACACAAATTGAGTGAATGGTAAAAAGAATTACAGCAGAATTTTAGTTTTGAACTGATGTTTTCTTGAAAATCTTCTTACAGCCTGACTGATGCAGGTGTGAATAATCTGATTGGATGAAAGTTTGCTTTAACAGAACTGCATTGATCTTAACTAATTTATTGGAGAAGTTTGTGGGTACCTTCACTGAAAACCCTCAGGAGACTTCACTCCTCCACTAGGGATCACCTAAGGGTTTAAAAGGCTTGTTGTATATGCTAAATGCAACTGTGTTCCCTACAAAAGTGACTTTTTATTTTGTTTTTAATTTTGACTTTGCTAAGGGACTAGCAAAGCTTAGGTTTGGGGGTGTGTTGAGAACTAGAAAATACCATTTTCCACCCTTTAACCTGGGCCTTGATAGACCCTTGAGAGAACTAAATAAGTGTTTTAAGTGCTTGTGTTACAGCTAACAATAAAGACAGGCTTAACCATGAAAGCAGCCTAAAAGTGCCAAAAAGATGATAATCCATGTCGATCCAAAGGAAGAAAGAGAAGGGACAACCTCACTAGCTGTCAAAATGCCTGAACTGAAGAGGCAAAGACCTGGTCTCAACCCAGAAAAGAAATGTGGAGCAATTCAAACAGAAAAATGCACTACAGAGTGCTTTTCGAAAAGAATCTGAACATTTCGAAAAGAACCTGAACCCTGCGAAATGAACTAAAAGCTCCAGGCTTAGTTTTCGAAGAGCACCTGAACTCTTCGAAAGGATGATTGACCTTTTCGAAAAGAAGAGAACTCCTTGCGAACAGATCCTGAACTTTGCGAAAAGAGCTTCAGGAGTCACAGTACCTTGCGAAAAGTTCCCTAAACTATGCGAAATGGTATTCTGGAGATTCCTAGCTTTTGCAAGGGTAATTCAGTAATCTTTTTCATGTGTCCCAATGCATTTAAAAACCTAGGGACATTCCAGAAGATTCTAAGCACGAAGCGAAGGCATATTCCACCCCATGTGAGCACCCGAAGATGAAATCACTTGGCGGGAACTTCTAGAAGCTCTAACAGATTTTCAAATTGCATAACAGAATTGATGCTTATGTCGCCTGATTGGCTGAACCAGATCGAGCAATTCTGATTGGCCAGAATAGATCTGGATCCTTGTGCTCGACTACCATTGGTTGATACTGATCTGAGCACTTTTGATTGGTCGATACGCATCTGAGCTAGACCTGGGGAAAGCTATAAATAGATGAACCATTTGCCCAATTTGGGCATCCAGATTTTGAGTTTCATTCCTATTCCCCCATTTCCAAATCATCTAGTTTGTCTGAAACCCCTGTAATAGCCTAACTTTTACTTGAAATTGAGAGCTGTGAGATACCTCTGTAATTCAAAAGAGAATTGTATTCAAGACTACAAATCTGAGAGCTATTTAACCTGTGCTCTATAATTGTAATGGTGAATTTGAAAAGGTTGTCAGAATCAGACATTCTCAATTGATTCGTGTTAAGGGTTCCTCCGATCTCCTTATTGCACTAGACTCCTTTAGATTTACTATTTTTCATGCAATTTCCTTGATTCATTAACCTGGGAATTAGTGCTTGTAACCTAATCTCTCCAAAGATTTGTAGTGATATTTCTTGTTCTAAATTAAGGGTTTAGATTATAGACTATTGGATGGTCTGTGGCCATTGAAGTGATGACCATATAGCCATAAGCCTAAATCTAATCCTTGAGTTAGATTTATTTCTCTTACATCTGTGCTTGTAGCCAGATGAAGATTGGATCATCTCTCATTTGATCTGCAGTCATTCTCATTGTGTTTCAAGGACCAAATCAAAGTTAGATATTATTTCTCCATTTTTATAAGTTTACATCAAAATTCCCCCAACTCAGATCTGGATCATTTAGTTTAACTTTTACTTTTATCATTTAGTTAATGTGACAAATTCAACCTCCCATCTTATGTGCTCTGTAGATAGGATAAGAGGCCAGATCTGGTAGCTCAGATTTGGAGGTGTATCTTGCATTTTAAACAAATTCCCTGTGGACGATCTTTTACTCACTTACATTTAAAACTTGCTACAATTGGCCCTGATCTTGCAGGCTAATTCACGTCTCTCTGTGCTGATATTTCTTTATTCTTTTTCCCAGATTCAGTATAACTTAGCATTTGTAAACCTGTTTTCAAAACACAAATAAATCATGCACGCTCAGAACAACAACAGGTGGCTATGATCATTTCACATAGGAATCAATGTGACTGTTGACTTCAATCATAGGATTAAAATGGTTGCATTTTCATATTCGTGGGCTCAGTCTCAGCTTCCTCGCGGATTCCTGCACGCGCGCCAATAAGATTTCCACACCTTCCAGTGTGTAGCTACGCGATACACAGGATCCTCTTGAATACCAAGCCTATCTTTAGACATTCATTTATTGTGCGCTCTCTTTTCCCATAATCGGTTGTGAGATTCTTCATTCCCTACACAATTATAATTTATTGCCAATCTTGACAAGGGACAAAGCTTTATTATGTCGATTCATTTTCCACCATCCAACTCGTTTAAAGAGGCCTTTACTTCCTCTTCATCTCATCCTTCCTCTCCTAACCCTAGCTGTCTGGCCCTACTCACAACCATGACAGATGAAAAACCCTACGAGTTCCTAATCAAATTCCATCCGATGTGGTCGGACCCCCCACCGCCTAAGGAGCCGGACCCATTACAATTTCTTTGGGATGAGTATGACGAGGTCTAGAGGATCCTCGCCAAGGAGGAGAAGAAAAAGAAGAAAAAAGAGAAGAGAGAGAAAAAGAAGAAAAAAATAGAACCACCTGCATCTCCCCCACCATCTTCCTCAAACCCTCCCCCATCGACTCTCCCTTGATCCATCTTTCCCCCTCCCATTTTGTCTTTTCTTTTTACATCCTTTTGTAATATTCCCTTTCTATTTTAATGAAAGTTTCTTTTAGTTCAATACTGTTCAGTTAGCATTTTTTTAATTTCTGTTTCTCTGTCTTATTCTGTGTTTATTTGTTCTGCATGGACTCTACTGCATTTTCTCATCTTTGAACTAGTGAGGACACTGCTCCTCATGGTTTGGGGGTGTGGTAGGATAGGTCTGCCAATAGATTAGTTAATTTTAGTGCAGTAATGGTGGTATAATCGGGATGAATAAAGTTAATTTCCACTTAACTTGATACAATGAGGAAACTTGTAAAAATTTAAATATTTCTGCAAACTTCTCGAAACAGAAAAAGTTAAAAATCTTGACACCACCATGAAGCTAATATCAGAAAAAAATTTCAGTTAGTACTCAGTGAACCTAAGAGGAGAGAAACAAATGAAAATACACCCCATGGGTTAAAATTGATGACAATACCTAGTGAGATTTGGGCCCATCATTTTCTTTTGAAGAGTGTTTTTGACATTATTTCTGCTCTAAGGATTGATTGAATCAAGACTTTTTCACTAGAAGTTATGCACCTCCAAATCAAAACTAATTGACAGCACTCATGATACTAAATAAATGATCTAAGGCCCTCATTTGGACAGTTTGAGCCTGAAAATCCAACCTTTTAAAATCTGTCCTTTTGCATACACTAGTTGAGCCTTAAAATTATACTTTTCTTTCACAAACACCAGAACACTTGCACCTTAACCTCATGACCTGATTCAACCTTACCCTCACTCTGAGAATTCAGAAGGTAAAGGAGGAGTTAAATATACTGAGAATGGTTCAACATTCTGTGGAAGGTGAAGAAGAGCAACTTGTGAACAGCAGTATATCAATGGCAGTTGTGTGGCAGTTCATCATAAAAAAAAAATCACAAAAAAATAGAATGAATAAAAACAAAAAGAGAAAAAGAAAGAGAAGTCTAGAGAACAACATCATCTGAAAATTGAAAAGAAGAGGAGAAGCTGGCCACTTTGAGTCTGGAATATAAAAAGAAAGATGAAGTTTTTTTTGCTGAAATGAAGGTTGTGAAGTCATGAATCACTCCTTACCTTGCTGATTTCTTAATTTGGATTTCCTTTTTACCCCTTTATTCTTTACATCCCTCACCCATAAGCCACATTACATCCCATTCAAAAAGACCTTGTGGATCCAAAGTAAAATGAGTTGTCATGTGGAGATGAGAAGTTGTCCAATCTATGGTGAAAGTTTATAAAGATATCAGAAATTATAAGCTTTGCCCATGCTCATGCTTGCAGGCCCATTTGGGGTCTGTAACTACTCTTGAGCTGTTGTGAATGTGAACACCCTCAGATTGTTAATGTTGAGAGATAGCCCTAGTGAGAATTAGGTCAAAATTTTGACTTCGTTGGGGTTCCATCCAACCTGAATTTTGAATTTAAGGCAAGCTGGGGATTGATTTAAACCCAATGAATTTCTAATGTTAGGTGAATGGTGGTGATGCAAACACATGTTAACTTTTAAGTTTTAAATGGCCTGCAACACTGCTGCAGTTTCCTCTAAGTGTTAAAGAATGGGTGTGGAATAAAGCTTTGTACATTTAAATCTGTGTTGTCATTAACTGCATTATACTTAACTGTTCTAATGGTGAAGTTTGTGGGTGTCTTCACTGAAAACCCTCAGGAGACTTCACTCCTCCACTAGGGATCACCTAGGGGTTTAAAAGGCTTGGTACATATGCTAAATGTACCCGTGATCCCTACGAAAGTGGCATTTAATTAATTACAGCTTTGCTAAGGGAGTAGCAAAGATTAGGTTTGGGGGTGTGTTAAGACCTAAAAAGTACCACTTTTCACCCCTTAACTTAATCTCTGTTAGACCCTTAATCATTTAATAAATGTGTTTTAAGTCTATTCTGTAGGTAATAAGCAACAGATGCAAATAAACTCCTAAACATGCCAAGAAGCCTACTGTTGCCTCAAAAGAATGAAAGTTGAACCTAGAGAGAGAATTGGCAGCAGCATAAGCATAGCAAAGCAGAAATAAACCAAGAAGAATGCCTCACGCAGATGTCGCAGGGTTCAATTATACCAGAGAGAATTCCTTCGCACAGTTGTCGCAGGCTTTTGAAGATAGCACACCAACTGGTCACGCAATCTTCACGCTATTCTTGCACGGTTTGGTTGCAAAAAGAATTGAAAAGTAGACTTCGAGAGGTTCTCGCGAGTTTCAGTCATCAGCGCTCGCGCAGCACTTGCATAGTCTCACACAGCTCAAAAAAGGAGTCTTCAATCGTCGCGTGATTCACTGAAGAGAGAGAGCTCCAGGCACTCCAGCGCGCGGCTGTCGTGCAGTGGCCACGGGACACAAACCTTCAAGGAAATGCTCGCGCGATCCATAGGCCTATGAACACTGCTTCTGCGCGAGGACCGCGAGATTCACCAAGGGACGAACCGCGCGGGCAATTCTCGCGCCATTCAAAAGGAAAGAGCAATCTCGTGACAGCCAGAAGTATCCCGCGATGACCAAAGTATCAATCCTGCGACTGCATGAGCTTCAAGTTAATTCAACCCCGTGACACCAATTCTACCATGCGGCAAGATCTGGAAATCTTTTCTACCCAGCGAGAATCGGGTTCTTAACTTCTCCCCACTTCTGCAGAGGCAATCTGGGAACTTCTAGCAATTAGGGCACGCACTCTAATGTTCCAATCTCCGTGCACATGCCTCGAGGCATCCAAGGGATAGGAATGGGCCACAATTACATTGAAAAATTAGGGTTTTCCTAACTCTAATTTCGAGAGAGCCGACTGCTATATAAGCCTAAGCCTAGCTTAGGTTTAGGTGGGGGGCTCTTTTGGGACTTAACTTCTGTATTCCTTCTTCTTGAAACCGACTGTAGAATTACAGTAGGCTAAGGTTAGGGTTTAGGAGTTTTCTTTTTCCTTTTTCCTTCTCTTTATAGTCCAACACTTGCTAGCTATGCCTTTGTATGATTATTTGGTATAGTTTTAATGGAGTTTTGTACTAGGATCTATTGCATGTATGGGATTGGTGTTTTGTGAGTTGTTCTGTGCAAGGCTGCTGCCTTGAGATCCTCTATTGCTAAGTTGTATTATAAGCAATGGAGGATTGTCTTTAAGGCTTACTTAGATCCAAGTGACTTGTTGTGTCCAGGTTAGGCACATTGCAGGCCTAGCCCCACCATAGGACCCACTAAATCTGAATCCCCATGGGATCTTGAGCTGGTAGCCTTGTGAACATGGTGGCGGCAACAATGTTCTTGTTCTGTCTTAGACCTCTGTGAGGAGGATAGCCTCTGTGGATAGTCTGTGACCATTCAAGTGGACAGATTATAGCCCTAGGGTGAGGCCAATCCACAGAACTAAGACAGATTCTTCTTCTCTGCACTTGTGCTTGTAGCCTTGTGAGAGATTGTATAGAGACAGACTCCCCTGTATTTTTATAGACCCACCATTAGATGGCAGATCTGATCTGGCTGTAGAGATTGTAGGCTTGTGACTGGATCATTACTGTCTTCCTAAAGCAGTGAACAGCTAAGCTTAAAAGCTAGTGCTCAAACTCTTGCTGGTTCTGTGTCCAGGCTAGTGCACGTTGTAGGCCTAGCCCCACACACAGAGCTTTAGAGGTTGAGGTTCCTATGGATTCTTGAGCTTGTAGCCTGGATGAAGTAGTGCCTACAATGATAAACTTGTTCTGACCCATCTCTGGATTGTGGTTCCCCTATTGGATAGTCTGTGACCATTCAAGTGGACAGGTTATAGCCATAAGGGATTGGATCATGGCACAGGAGTGAGTTGGATCCTTTCTCCTTTTTGGTGATAATGTAGCCATTGGACAGGATTTCTATAGCAGCAGATCTGAGTCTAAGTTATAAGACCCATCAGATCTGTACCTAATAGCATACTTCTCACCCTTTTATATTTATTTTCTCACACTCCATCACTTTTCTCAACCCTTTCTGTAGTTTAGGCATTAAGTTACCTTAGGATTTAGACTATAGTGACTATAAATCCCCTTCCATTTAGGATTGCCAGATCTGTAGCCAGATCTGGGGGGCCTACTAAAGATAGCTCCCTTGGAGTTTTAGATCAACTTTCCCTATGGGACAAACTCTTACTTATCAAAACTTGCTACAACAGGCCCTGTATCTTGCAGGACTGTGTATTTTTAGGCTTGCTGCTCTTCAATTCATCATCCATTTTCACTAACCGCATTCTTATCACCATCTCCAATAAAGTTTGTAGCAAGCACCTAAAATACCTTCAACAGCACATCATGTTCAATCATGATTTTCAATCACTTTTTGGGATGTATACCACATGGGGTAAATAATTGATTGTCAGTACTCTCATGATCTCAATATCGAATATGTAAAAGATTGAGATGGAAAATGGTCTCCATCAGATGATTCAAAGCAATTAATGGGTTTCGGCTATGGTGTCATTAAAATTTGGTAAAATGTAAGCTCATGATCATATTCTTTTTTGGGACGTTTACAATGTGGAATCAACACCTGATCGTGGGATGGTAGGACCTTAAACGAATTATTTATTTATCCTTAATTACCGTATTTAACATGCATCTCTCATATTTATGGTTTATCTTATTTAAGGAAAGTAAGGATGGTTGAGCTAGAATTATTCTCTCCAGTATTTGAGTTATCTTTCATTACCTTAAATAAGGAAAGTTGGCTTTTGATTTATTTCTCTACGGCTTGATAAGAAATGATTTAAGGGCACTTTTGGTATGAAAAAGAGTGAAAGCAAAAATGGTTTTGTACTTTTACAAGTAGTAATTGTAAAAAGGCGCATGGACGTTATGCTGATGCCATGTGATGCAAATCTCCAAGGTTCACTTTTGGGATGTTTGCCATGTGGAATCAACATTTGATCATGTGATAGGTGTGCCATGATCTCAAGATCTATTAAGTGAAAGATTGAGACGAAAAAGGATCTCCATCATTCGATTGAAGACAATCAATAGTGCTAATGGTGATAATCATTGATTGTAGAGACCAAATCTTTGGTTGCAAATTGGACTAAGGAAGCAAGAAGTGGATCTACTAATTCCTCATCCTCAAATCAGTCCTGACACCAAATCTTTGGTTGCAACTACATGTACCCTTCTTATGACTCTTTAATCGGATGATGGACGTCATTTATCATCTTGATCTTTCACTTATTAGATCTTGAGATCATGGCACACCTATCAAGTTGTTGGATATTGATTCCACATAGCACATGTCCCCAAGGGTCAATCGGATGATGGAGATAATTTTTCATCTCAATCTTTTACTTAATAGATCTTGAGATCATGACCACCTTGGAATGTGTGCCACGTGGAATCAACATATGACCTTGTGATAGGTGGATCAAGATATCAAGATCGATTATGTGAGAGATTGGGGTGAAATATGATCTTCTAGCATCTGGGTCAAAGTAGTCAACAAAATATCTCAATCGTCTAATTAAGGAGTCAATAGGTTTAATGATGGAACAATCAGTTGTGGAGGCCAAATCTTCGATTGTAAAACCTTGTACCCTTTTTATATATTTATTTATAATAAAGATAGAATTTCATTTAATAAATTCAGAAATTACAATATCCGCAATGCATGGAGGGATATCTTTAATCCACACAATAACATTAGGGACAGTAGTACCATATTTTACAAGTTTATCTTTAGAATTTGAGTTTGCTAGAGTGACAAGATAGGAGAATTTCTTTAATGTGTCTAATGAGCATGCTGATTTTCAATAGATTATCCTCATCAGTTGTAATGACATTCATGACGTAGGCAAAGTCACCTTCCAAAATGACATCTCTGATTCCTTGTTGTGCATAAAAAACTACTGCTTCAACGATTTCTAGAGCTTCACAGTAGTTTGAATTTAATCTGCATGAATTTGAGTTTGCTAGAGTAGCTATCATTTGACCCTTGGGATCTCGGATTATAACCCCTATCCCAACTTTCCTTCTTTCCCGATGCCAAGAACCATCAATGTTAATTTTGAAAATTCCGCTAGGAGGAGGTTCCCATATATGATGTCGTTGGGAAGTTGCTTCTTATTGTTGGTTTTTATTGGCTTCAATAAATTCTCCAGTATATTTCCCTGCAAAGGTGGTCGTATGATATGGATCAGCTTTCTTTCCCTCGTCTTGAAACTGTTTTTGTCACTCCATATTACCCATATCGTGCGTAGTAAGATGTGTAGAAGCTCCTCGCCATAATTTTTGATGAAATTGGTAACCCATTCCGCAATATTTTGAATCTGTATGTACCATGTGCATCCTTATGCCATGAACCATGTTTTGGAGGCCCATTCACACTCACAGAGCGTGAAATGTTGTCTCACCTTTCATTCCATAGATCACAAGTTCGCTCAACAGTAGGTATCTGTCACGCCCCTGTCCTCGCGTGCCGGGCGGCTCCCTCACCCCGCACGTTCCGATCCACGAGCCGGGTCGACACGACGCACCTCGATTTTTGGTGTTCAATATAAAAAAATTTCTTCCAAATCGAAGGAAAATACAAACTTTATTTATTGCGAAAAATCTCATTTTCTTAACCTGATCAATTTCCAAATTTGATTATTCATTTATTAGGAAAGCCTGAGTTCCTTCAAAGTTTCTTCTTCTTGCGGAAAGACAAGTTAAAACAAAAATATAAATTGTTTCAATCAAAATAATTTTAAATGTTTGATACTTACAATGAGACGAATGGTTTTATAAAATAATAAACCAAACTAGACTTAAACAAAAGTAAAGCAACTGTACAAAGTCAAAATCCAGTGTAAGAGTCAAGTGGTCTATCCACGTATGTGCTAAATCTTTACCTGGCCGCTCTATCTACTTGACTAGGCAACGTCTATCCTATCTCTGAAATTTTTTTTGTGACAGCCCGAATTTTGGTACCCCGAAACCCGTGCCATTAGCACGACCACCAAGGCCGTGCCCCTGTGATTCTTTACGAAGCATTGGTATATACAAGCCAAAAACTGTAATTAAGACACATGTATCTACTCTAAACAAGCACTCATATTTAAAATAAATAGGGTCTCTAAAGGCAGTTCTTGTCCCATGCCAACTCATGAGCATAAGAACTTGCCCAAGCCGTTGGCGATAACAGTTCATCCCAGACAGTTTATCAAAAGAATAACGGTATTTAATTACATTCAAATAAAGAGGCTTGACATACCAAGCCTTACGTAATACTCTCAACTCACTTTCAAAGTACGCAATGGGTCTCCTAGAAGAATTCCTCAGGAGGAGGCTCTAACTCTTCTGTGGGCACGTAATCTGAATCCCCTGGATCAACGTCTCCAGAAGTCTCCGCTGCCGCTAGTCCTGGACCTGCGACGTATAGTCTAAGGGGGGTGAGCTACATCCTAGCTCAATAGGAAAACAAAATGAACATATAGATTAAATCTCATATATATATATATATGTTAGCGGTTTTAAAAAGCACCATTTATCGGATATCACTTTTGAGAAAAACGATTGAAATAACTGAAATAAAATGATGGGTACAGCTGTTACTTTGCATGGTTTTCATTTGTTCTTACTGGTTTAGTTGTGAATTTGGCCTAATCACTTAAATCTTAACTTAAGTAGTCCCCGAGCAATAAAACATCGAGCCCCGATGGAATACCCACCATCGTCGTCTAACTAGACAGTTGTTATGTGTATTCCTTGGGAATACCGCTCAAGCCCCTTTCTCATAGATGGTGGGGTCTATTCTCAATCTACATCCCTGGGATGTGCTAAGAATGTACGGATTGGCCGCCATACCGGTCACGGATATCCTGCCGAGTCAATCGTGGGTATCCCGCCACGTCGGTGGGATATTCTAATCAAACCTTAAATAATAAAAATATTGAACGTGCTCTACATATAGTTATTCACCGTGATTGTGCTAATTTGATTACATTAGGCCTTATCACTTGCTTCCATTTCACTGTTAGTTTTCATCTGCATCCCTGGGGTGCCACTGGTTCAATACATCATCTAGATGTCAACTTTACAATTTTTATGTCCCTTGGGGACCTCATGACTATCACTTTTGAAACTCACTCACACACTCTTTTTCATAATGATCATGCCATACTTGACTATTTAATTGAAATACACCACATATATGAATTGATGAAATAATGCACATGTTTCAAGAATATTCCCTACCTCAACGCAAATCCAATGCACACTTTTCTCGTAGAGGTTTACACGTCACCATCTCATGTCAAACCTACATTTTATGTGTTTAGAATATGTTTAGAAAGGTCACTAGAATCATTGGAGTACATAACCTCCATGGATTTACACTAAAACTATTAAAACTTGAGTGGTGCCTCGCGCGAGCGAGTACAATTCCTAGCTCGAGCGGTCACTTGACCTCGCTCGGGCGAGCACTTGACATCGCGCGAGCGGTTCAAACGAGATCGCTCGAGCGGTTAAAACGAGCCATCTGAAGCTCTACAGGAAGCCTCGCTCGAGTGCGCTTCTCCTTTATTTTGGTTCTCGCTCGAGCGAGCCCAGAACTAAATCCGTTCTCAGGTTTTATATTCTGTCCTCGCTCGAGCAAGCCATTTGGACCGCTCGAGCGAGGAGCGGTAAATTTTAACTCCTCGATTTGTTTGAGAAACTATTTCTTTCTTCATTCGAACCTTATTATCATTAAAAGTCATTCAACCAACTTCGTATACATTATTTAAAACACACCTAAGCATTTATCATGCGTTTAACATACCTCAATCGATAGGTCTTGTATAAGTTCGATCCACGATTCAAAACTCTACTAGACGAAGAGATCTCCAAGGTTCCTCATCCAACCTTTTCTCCAGATCTTCCACCGATTTAAGTCCCAACAAAACCCTAGCCCTCCTTTACTAGACTCTTCTTTTCTTTCTCTCTTTTTTTCCTTCCCTCTATTTAGGCTAGAATTAGGTTACGTATGGGGCTCCTCTCTCCTCCCTCTTTCACTTATATATATATATATATATATATATACATTAGTGAACACTAGTGTGTTTCACACATACACACATAGTGTATACATGTTAGTTTTTGTTCCCCTTGTGAACCACACATACACGTGCATGATACACAATGTGCAGGGTTCCCAAAAATCTAGGGTTATGACATTCACCCCACCTTATAAGATTTTCGTCCTCGAAAATCGGCGATACCCTTTTTAACTTGGTACGCCTATTACTAGGCCGTTAAATAGGCCAGTTCCTTACATCATCAGGTAGTTAATCATATGGCCCAATGACCCTAGATCAGACCTGCATTAAGCAACTATAAACCATACTTTGTTGTACATCACATTCATACATTCACCTAGGCCAATCTTAAATGACAAAAGAGACAAGATACTCATATATAATTGGTAACTCCATAGTCCTTATACTAACTTATCATGCGATAACAATTTATATATATATCGAAGCTATAGTAGTGATTACCACCCAAAATTTGTGACATTCATGTCACGATAGCCTGTAAATAAAATGTCAAAATAACACCTCACTACGAAATGTCCTAACAAAAAGTTACATTTCCATTTTTTTCCAAAAGAAAATTATATGACTACCTAGTCATCATCCTCCTCATACTCGTCATCGTCGCTGCCGGAGCCATCATCCTCGTCGTAGTCCTCGTCATCCTTATCCTTGTCAACCATCCTGGCAGTAGTGGTACCCCCTGTAGTGCTCCTCGTAGCAGGGCCCGAGCTAGACACTCTAAAAATAGCGTCTCTCATAGCACCAACGCGTTCCATGTATAACTGCCGGTATGCCTAGCCCATGAGGTCTATGAGTAGTGCCTCCTGAAAACTCTGGTGCAACCTGATCTCCCACCCCTGTTGGAGGAGCTCTCGCATCATGCTAGTGTCGGTGGTAGGTAGGGGCTGTGAAGATGAAGTAGAGGGAGCAGTTGGACCCGCCAGCGGTTGTTGCGTGGCTTGCCAGGAAATTTGGCGGTCTCTTTTCTTGTTGACACTAGTTTGAAGGCTCTTTAAGTTTCGGCTCCAGTCTTGGGCTAAATAGGGGATGATGTTATCGGTAAGAGATAACTCGTCGGTTCGGATCTTGAATCCTTCTTTTCCGTTTCGTGAGTCGAGGAGTCGGGAGATCAACCGAGCATAAGGTAGTTGGTTGATGGGTGGAGGAATAGCACCTCTTACGTTCCTTTTATAGGCATGCGCCATGCCTTTAATGACTACCATGGGCACGCTAATCCACCTATTATGAAATGCGGAGTGCAAGGCTCGCAGAAATGCGTCGCGGCATTCTTGGTCATGGCCGGTCGAGTGTAAGTTCTTCTTAAAAATGATATCCAAAAGCCACATGCATGGCGGTAGCTAAGATCAGGTGATAGATTGACCCGAAGCGGGCGTTCTGCCAGTGATATCGGAAATAATTGTTGGGAATTCTACGTTCCCAAAAAAAGGTTGTTGGGTAAGTGGGCTCGGGGCATAGACGTGTGGGCAGTTCATGACCGACAAAATATCGGCACAGCTAAAAATTAATTCTTTTCCTTCGATCGTAATGAGGATGGTGTCCTCATTCACATTCATGTTAAGGGCTTGGTAAAATAGTTTTACGAGTCTCGGATAGTACCGAGCTCCGAACGGGGTAAGTAACGGTCTAAGGTTATTGTTGGTGAGGAAATCCGATGTCCATTGGGTGGACGTCGGATCCCCAAAACAAGAGGGATGTTTATCCCAATCGGTTTCAAAAATTTTTGCCCCCCACCAATCGTCTAGTTCGATTGGGGTAGGAGATGGGGTTGGTGGTGGTTGTGGTGCTTGCGGTGCTTTGTTGTGCAATGACGGTGATCGAATCGCCATTCGTTTCTTAGGTTGGGGATTAGGGCTTGAAGAAGCCATTAGGTCTTTTGGAAAGAAAATGAAGTGAAATAAGGTAGAGGTTGGGTAGGTCTTACCTTTAGAATCGTTTTGGACAGATCGGATTGTCCGAATCTGGCTCGAATCGAATGGGAAAAAGCTTTAAGATCAAAAACCCTAAACCCCCTTTCTCGCTCGGACTCTCGCTTGAAGGAGAAATGAGCGAACAGTGAATCGCCCCTCTTTTATATACTCTGGCCTCGCTCGGGCGGTCAATAGACCTCGCTCGAGCGGTTAAAAGACCTCGCTCGAGCGGTCACTAATCCTCGCTCGAGCGAGTCAAGAACTAAAATTTTATGTGTTTCGCGCGAGCGAGCATAAGTGTTCACTCGAGCGAGCCCAGAAACATTTTTCTGGTTCTCCTAAGTTTGAATTTTTTACTTGGTCTATTTTAACACTCAGGGGATCATTCACACATGATTTTTCTTTGTGAATGTTTGAGACTTTATTCACTTTGTAGTCCGCTCGTGTAAAAGTTAAGCTAATATGCTCGAATTTTCAAACACACTCGTTTATTTGTTTCAAAATAGGAATCGATATACTGTCAAAATATTTAATATCATCATTGCTAAGAAAACCACTAGGTAGCGCTCTCAAACAATTTGGGATATTGTTCTCTGACATTTGCTTCTCTCTCCCACGTTGCTTCCTCAGCCTGATGGTTATTCCAGCGTACAAGCACTAAAGGAATAATTTTAGTGCGTAGCACTTGTTCCTTTTGATCCAAAATCTCTGTCGGCTCTTCGATCATGCTCATATCTTCATGCATCTCGAATGATTTGCCACTCAACACATGATCAAGATCATTAAGATACTTCCTGAGCATAGATACGTGGAACACATTGTGTACTTGATCAAAGAATGGTGGCAATCCGATGTGGTAAGCAACTTCCCCTACTCGACCCAAAACTTCAAACGGTTCAAGATAGCAGGGACTTAGCTTCCCTCTCTTTCCGAACCTCATCACGCCCTTCATAGGCGATACCTTCACGAAAACATGTTCTCCCACCTTAAAGTCCACGCTCATCCGCTTGATATCAGCGTAGCTTTTCTGTCTGCTTTGAGCCGCCTTTAGTCTTTCTCTGATAATGCGGACAATAGCTGCATTATCTTCAAGTAACTCGGGTCCCAAAACAAATTTCTCCCTAGTTTCCTCCCAATTGATTGGCGATTTGCATCGCCTTCCGTACAAGGCTTCATATGGTGCCATCCCAATGCTCGTCAGAAAACTGTTGTTATATGCGAACTCAATCAATGGTAGGTGTTGATCCCATGATCCTTGTAATTCCAACATACATGCCCTAAGCATGTCTTTAATAATTTGATTGACCCTCTCAGTCTGTCCGTCGGTTTGTGGGTGGAATGCCGTACTGAAATTTAGTCTCGTTCTCATTCCTTCTTGAAATTTCTTCCAAAACTTTGATGTATACAATGGGTCACGGTCTGAAAAGATGCTACTCGGAATCCCATGCAAACGGACAATCTCTTTCATATACAGCTTTGCCAGTCTTCCCGCCGTGTACATCGTGTGATAAGGTAAGAAGTGTGCTGACTTGGTCAATCGATTGACCACTACCCAAATGGCATTGTACTTCTTTGCAGTTTGCGGTAGCCTGACTATGAAGTCCATGGAGATGGATTCCCACTTCCATTCCGGTATATGTAGGGGTTGTAATAGACCTCCGGGGTGTCTATGATCAATCTTCACTTGTTGGCACGTCAAACACCGCAACACGTACTCTGCCACTTCTTGTTTCAAACCTCTCCACTAGTAGTTCTTTTTCAAATCTTGATACATCTTCGTGCTCCCCGGGTGGATAGCATAGCTTGACTTGTGGGATTCATCAAGGATCGTTCGTCTTAAATCGACATTGTCCGAAATATAGAGGCGGTCCTTAAACAATAAGGAGCCATCCTCCTTGATTGAAAAGTTGAATCTGATGCCCTCGATTACATCTTGACGTATCTTGGTCAGTACTAGGTCTTCTACCTGAAGTTCTTGTATATGATCGAATATCACCGGTTTCACTGATATGTTGGCCAAAAAGGCTCCTGTAGCTTGTGACTGGATGTCTGCACCATATAGTGCTAGATCTTCAAGTAACTTCCATCGGTGCCTTCCCAAAAATAAACTTGCTAGTTGTGCTGAATTCTTCTGACTTAAGGCATCGGCTACCACGTTAGCCTTGCCTGGATGGTACTGTATGGAACAGTCATAGTCCTTGAGGAACTCCATCCATCTGCGCTGCCTCATATTTAGTTCCTTCTGTGTAAACAGATATCTGAGGCTCTTAGGATCAGTGAAGATTTCAAATGTCTCTCCGTATAAATAATGTCGCCATATCTTCAATGCGAATATGACCGCCGCTAGTTCCAGATCATGCGTCGGATAGTTCTTCTCGTGCTCTTTCAATTGTCTTGACCCATAAGCTATTACCTTTTTATGTTGATTGAGCACGCAACCCAACCCATTATATGAAGTATCACTGTAGACCGCGAATTCCCCACTGCCTGACAGAATGTCTAATACTGGAGCTGAGGTGAGTCTCTTCTTGAGTTCTTGAAAACTCTTCTCGCACGCTTCACTCCACTCAAATCTTGAATCCCTTCTTGTAAGCCTCGTAAGAGGTCTTGATATCTTTGAAAACCACTCAACAAAACATCGATAATAACCTGCTAGTCCAAGGAAACTTCAGACGTCTGTCATGGTCTTTGGTTGCTCCCAGTTCACTACTGCCTCGATCTTAGCGGGATCTACTGTGACACCATGCTTTGAGACGACATGTCCCAAAAAGCTAACCTCTTCTAACCAAAATTCACATTTGCTGAGCTTGGTGTACAATTGGTGTTCACGCAAAGTTTGTAGAGCGACCCATAAGTGTTCTTCATGCTCCATCCTCGATTTTGAGTAAATCAGGATATCGTCAACAAACACGACAACACAAGAGTCTAGGTGTGGTTTAAACACCCGATTCATTAAGTCCATAAACGACACCGGTGCGTTTGTCAATCCGAACGGCATCACCAAAAATTCATAGTGTTCATACTGTGTTCTGAATGCCATTTTCTGAATGTCCTCAGCCTTGACTCTTAACTGATGGTATCTAGATCTCAGATCGATCTTGGAAAAGTACTTCACTCCTTGCAACTGATCGAACAAGTCATCTATTCTTGGCAAAGGGTATCGATTCTTCACTGTGAGTTTGTTCAATTGTCGATAGTCAATGCACAGCTGCATCGACCCATCCTTCTTTTTCACAAACAAAACTGGTGCTCCCCGTGGAGATACGCTTGGTCTTATGAACCCTTTATCCATGAGCTCTTGCAACTGTTCTTTCAATTCTTTCAACTCTGCAGGAGCCATCCTGTATGGTGCCTTTGAAACAGGCTCCGTTCCCGGTGCTAAGTCGATAGCGAATTCCACTTCTCTCTCTGGAGGTAATCCTAGCAATTCTTCTGGAAATACGTCTTCGAATTCTCACACTACTACTATCTTGAAGATAACATTCTTTTCTTCTTTGTCTCCCTTCAGAACTACCAAATAACCGCTGCATCCCTTTTTGATTAAACGTTATGCTCTGACTGCAGAGATGAGTGGCACTCGCGTAAATCTCTCTCCTCGAAATCGAAACGATCTCCTCGTGTTACGTCAAAAAATAACAACCTTGTTCTTGCAATCTACTGTTGCACAATGATGGGACAGCCAATCCATGCCAAGCATCACGTCGAATCCTTGCATGTCCAACAATATTAATTTCGCGTCTAATTTGTAGACAGCGTCATCCCGAACGCTCACTACTACCGATTTGCAAACTAATTCTGTGTTCACTAATTCTCCCATTGGGATAGACACTAATAACACAAAGTCCAGTGTCTCCGGAACAATCTTCATTTTCTTTGCAAATCTAGGGGTGATGAAGGAGTGGGTAGACCCTGGGTCTATCAACACTTGTGTGTCACATGCTACATAGCACCCTTTCTCATAGACTTATAACGTACCTATAACACATACACATACATACATAGCACATACTTTATTTAGAATTGTCTAGCGTACAAACAATGTTTTACACACTGTTCTAATGAATACATCTTCTCTATCTAAAATTGTATTAAATTGAAATTCTTCATTAAAAAGGAAATCTTACCTTGAATGACGTCATGTACACTCCCTGCTTCTTGGGCGGTAACTGCGTAGGCTCTCCCTTGAACAACTTCCTTCCATGATTGAATAGGTCGTGGCATGGAAGCTAAGGCTGTCTTTCCCTTAATTGCTTCAGGGCAATCTCTAATTACGTGGCCTATCTTGCCACATTTAAAATAGCCTCGCATTCCTTGCCTGCAATCTGCTGTTTTGTGGGACTTGCCACACTTGGCACAAGTCTCCCTTGGTGTTGAAGAAGCAGCTCTTGAAAAACCTTATGTAGCTGTAGCTTCGATGGAAATAGCAGGACCCTCATACCTCATCAGTCTCCTTGATGCCAGTAATGGGAATCTTTGGTGAGTAGTTTGTTGTGCGGCTCTCCCATACCCTGTCTAGAACGATTGCCTCTGATTCGATGCTATGAACCTCGGCTTCTTATTCACTGATTCATAACTCCCAGTCCTACTTTGATCTATGCTTCCTCTTCCCTATTGTTCCCTCTAACGGTATAGGTTATTGTTTTCTTCTTCGACCACTAATGCCTTACTCATGACCTCTCCGTAGGTCTTTAGCTGAAAGGGAGCAACTCCTCCTCAGATGTTCGACCTTAGACCCTGTTGGAACCTCTTCGCTTTCATCACGTCAGAAATTACGTAGTCTGGAGTGAAATGAGCCTGTCTCATGAATTCTACTCCGTACTCTCTTACGGTCATCCTTCCTTGCATTAGTTGCAAAAATTGAGTCTCCATCTAATTTCTCACAACCTCTCGAAAATACTGCTTATTGAACTCTTCAACGAACTCATCCCAAGCCCAGGGCATATCTGGAGCTTCTTGATCTCTACTTCGTGAAACAGATTTCCACCAAGGTCCAGCTTCTCCATCTAGCATATACGCTGCCCAACGGACACTCTCATCCTCTGTGCATGTTAGTACACAAAATACCTTCTCCATTTCCCCTAGCCAATTTTTGGCTGCCATGGTGTCTGCCTGCCCTGAAAAGCTAGGAGGTCTCATCCTCCTAAATTCGGTAAATGTTGAAGCCACTGGTAGCGTAGGTCCTACTGGACGCGTAGGTGTCTGATGTGGTTCTGGGGCTGCATGTGCTGCCAAGGATGCTGCTTGTTGTGCCATGGAAGTTGCCATGGTTTCCATTGTATGCATCATCCTCTGACGCTCCTCTCTTTCTTCATTTCTCTCCCTCACTCTATCTTGTTCCCTTTGATCTCGATCCTGACGATCTCGATCCTGATTTTCTGCTTGATTTTGGTTCTCTCCTTGGCCACTACCCTCGAGAATCTCCCTATTTCCTAATGGTACCCTGTTGGTAGGCGAGACGAACCCATCTCTACTGCGCAAATTCCTATCATGACCACCCCTGGGTCGGCCTCTTCCTTTAGGAAACATAACGGTCTGCATGAGAAACCATGATTCGTTAGCAAAAGTCCCTATGTTCTAACAAATGATTGTTAGAAACTAAAAGAAAGGCTTTGATACCAACTGTGACAGCCCAAATTTTGACACCCTGAAACCCGTGCCATCAGCACGACCCTCAAGGCTATGCCCCTGTGATTCATTACGAAGCATTAGTATATACAAGCCAAAAACTGTAATTAAGACACATGTATCTACTCTAAACAAGCACTCATATTTAAAATAAATAGGGTCTCTAAAGGCAGTTCTTGTCCCATGCCAACTCATGGGCATAAGAACTTGCCCAAACCGTTGGCGATAATAGTTCATCCCAGACGGTTTGTCAAAAGAATAACGGTATTTAATTACATTCAAATAAAGAGGCTTGACATACCAAGCCTTACCTAATACTCTCAACTCACTTTCAAAGTACGCAATGGGTCTCCTAGAAGAATTCCTTAGGAGGAGGCTCTAACTCTTCTGTGGGCACGTAATCTGAATCCCCTGGATCAATGTCTCCAGAAGTCTCTACTGCCGCTAGTCCTGGACCTGCGACGTATAGTCTAAGGGGGGTGAGATACATCCTAGCTCAATAGGGAAACAAAATGAACATATAGATTAAATCTCATATATATATGTTAGCGGTTTTAAAAAGCACCATTTATCGGATATCACTTTTGAGAAAAACGATTGAAATAACTAAAATAAAATGATGGGTACCGCTGTTACTTTGCATGGTTTTCGTTTGTTCTTACTGGTTTAGTTGTGAATTCGGCCTAATCACTTAAATCTTAACTTAAGTAGTCCCCGAGCAATATAGCATCGAGCCCCGACGGAATACCCACCATCGTTGTCTAACTAGATAGTTGTTATGTGTATTCCCTAGGAATACCGCCCAAGCCCCTTTCTCATAGATGGCGTGGTCTATTCTCAAATCTACATCCCTGGGATGTGCTAAGAATGTACGGATTGGCCGCCGTACCGGTCACGGATATCCTGTCGAGTCAGTCGTGGGTATCACGCCACGTCAGTGGGGTATTCTAATCAAACCTTAAATAATAAAAATATCGAACGTGCTCTACATATAGTTATTCACCGTGATTGTGCTAATTTTATTACATTAGGCCTTATCACTTGCTTCTGTTTCACTGTTAGTTTTCATCTGCATCCCTGGGATGCCACTGGTTCAATACATCATCTAGATGTCCACTTTATAATTTTTACGTCCCCTGGGGACCTCATGACTATCACTTTTGAAACTCACTCACACACCCTTTTTCATAATGATCATGCAATACTTGACTATTTAATTGAAATACACCACATATATGAATTGATAAAATAATGCACAAATTTCAAGAATATTCCCTACCTCAATGCAAATCCAATGCACACTCTTCTCGTAGAAGTTTACACGTCGCCATCTCACATCAAACCTACATTTCATGTGTTTAGAATATGTTTAGAAAGGTCACTAGAATCATTGGAGTACATAGCCTCCATGGATTTACACTAAAACTATTAAAACCTGCGTGGTGCCTCGCGCGAGTGAATACAATTCCTCGCTCGAGCGGTCACTTGACCTTGCTCGAGCGAGCACTTGACATCGCGCGAGTAGTTCAAACGAGATCGCTCGAGCGGTTAAAACGAGCCATCTGAAGCTCTACAGGAAGCCTCGCTCGAGCGAGGAGCGGTAAATTTTAACTCCTCGATCTGTTCGAGAAACTATTTCTTCCTTCATTTGAACCTTATTATCATTAAAAGCCATTCAACCAACTTCCTATACATTATTTAAAACACACCTAAGCATTTATCATGCGTTTAACATACCTCAATCGATAGGTCTCGTACAAGTTCGATCCACGATTCAAAACTCTACTAGACGAAGAGATCTCCAAGGTTCCTCATCCAACCTTTTCTCCAGATCTTCCACCGATTTAACTCCCAACAAAACCCTAGCCCTCCTTTACTAGACTCTTCTTTTCTTTCTCTCTATTTAGGCTAGAATTAGGTTGCGTATAGGGCTCCTCTCTCCTCCCTCTTTCACTTATATACATATACATTAGTGAGCACTAAATCACAACAGTTCGAAAGCTATTTGGAGACTTAAATGCAGCTGATCATTGCTACTAGAGTGTGAAGACCCAGACCCACATGCCACAATATTGTCCGGTTCTGGGCTTAGGTCCCCGCCCCGGTTTTGTTTTTGGTATGGGTTTAAGTCACCACCCAAAACGCGTCATGACATGTAGCGACCGCAATCACATGTAGCCCAGGGTTAGGAGTTTTCCCTATCTGATGTGGGACTATTACAATCCCCCCACCTTTTAGAAGAGTTGTCCTCGGATCTGATACCATTCTGTGAAGACCCAGACCCACATGCCACAATATTGTCCGGTTCTGGGCTTAGGTCCCCGTCCCGGTTTTGTTTTTGGCATGGGCTTAAGTCCCCACCCAAAATGCGTCATGACATGTAGCGTCCGCAATCACATGTAGCCCAGGGTTAGGACTTTTCCCTATCCGATGTGGGACTATTACATTTTGTCATGAAATGACGTAAGCGGTGAAGATTAATAAAGTATTAGCTAGAATTATCAATGCAATTCCAGTAAATTATCATAATCAAGTCAGTGTTTTTAGTTAAATTTCATCAATTGTCTATCTTAATCAATAATACCATATCTATATATCTCAGCTCCAAATCTATCAATCTATCCAACAATGACTCATCAGGCACTAATGAGACAATGATGATGATGTTCAAGAATCCATTCGATATAAAGTGATCATTCAATTTCCCATTTTCAAGACATGATCAATCAAAATTTTCATTTATCAACATCACTATAACCATGTTAAGTTCAATTTCAATCACCTATTCTATGAGTACAAATTCTACAAATATCAATAGTAACATATCAAATTCAATTAGTAATCTACCATTTAAACAATGTCATCAAGAAGTATCAGGTTGTTTCATTGTAATTTAATCCTGGTTTATTCATTCAAATAATTATTCAAATATATCACCATAAAATTAGCAATATTAGTGTTGGTGCGTGCTTTTTCTGGGTTCCTCTCGGTTCTCGTTGAATCAGTGGCTTCCAATTATGTCCTGATGGACTCTAGCAATGCGGTGTTTGGAATAATTAAAGTAAATAATAATAATAATAATAATAATAATAATAACAACAGTTTTCTATGAGGATTCCTAATTTATTACGATCGCTAACTGCAGATATTTATCGATGCTGCAACTTGTCAATGATCACGCTTAAGAGCGGGTGTGGGTTGCTTTTATACTGAATCGTCCGCCTGTAAACGTCAGCAGTGTTCTATTTTTTTAGATTAGATAGTTTAATTTCCTTTTTATTCCCCTTTATAGTTATAATTTTGGTCAGCTTAGACTTCCCTGATTTTGTTATGAATTTAGTTGCATAGGTTTATTCCAATCCGGTTAAGAGTCCAGTTAATGTTGATTTCCCAGTTCTATTAGAAGTCTAATTAATATTAGTTTCCCAATACTACTAGGAGTGCATGTATAATAGTTCTGGTGAGACTTTAATTTGTTCAGGCATATTAGGTGTACTAGAATTCTGGTTGAATAAGTATAATAATTCTATTAAAATTCTAATTACAGCAATTATAATAGTCCTGTTAGAATTATAATTGAAATAAAAAGACTAATTTTACCGAAACTCTAATTTATGCAAAGGAATTAATGCTAATAAAATCTGATTAAGATGAATAAACTAATTTTTACCAAATCTGATTAAAATAAATAAACTAATTTTATAAAAATCTCTAATTAAAGCAATGAATTGACTATGCTAAGAAAAATCTAGTTGAAGCGACGAAATTAATTCCATTAAATTGTAATTGAAGCAAGGAATTGATCAATTAAATTCAGATTTAAGGAGATTAATCAGTCATACTATGATTTAAGACAATTAATTAAGCATGCTGAAATAAAATAAACCTACTACTCAATCATGCTAAAAATATAGAACTAAAGCAATTACTTAATTCTAAAATTCCTAAAAATAAGGGGTTTGGGCCCGCTATGCTAAGGAGGATTGGCCCCATTACCGAGTACCCTCCGTAAGCTCCCTTGGGCAAATCGGGTGGCTGAAATTAAAGACAAATTAATTTTTGGACCATAATATAGTATTTTTGAGCTTTTCAGAGTTGATTTCGGAATAATAATTATGAATTAAATTATAAGACAGGAATTAACATTTAGAATTTTTTAAAGTATTAAAATAGGGAATCAAAGCTAGGATTTAAATTTTGAGGACTGAATTCAGGTCTGAAATCAGGAAATCATACCGTATGATTAAGGATTGGTTCTAAATCAAAGGATTAGAGCCAGAAATTAATGATAGGACTATAGATCGATATTTTAGAACTGAGTTAAAGTCTAGAACCGGTATATTGGACCGATATATTAAGGACTGGTTCTAGAAATAGAGAACTAGAACCAGATATATAGAATTTCGGTCCGAAAAGGGTGCTACGGTCTGAAAATAAAATAAAAATAATAATAGAATTCCTAGATCTAGAGATTAGAAGCTATTGTTATGAATTAAAAGATTAAATTATTACCTAAGGGTCGGGGCTGCGAAGAGAAATCTCGAAGATTCGAAGCTTGAATCTCGAAATCATGACTAGGTTGCTCTATGGGTTTGTCCTCGGAGTTCTCTAGTTTCGGAATTCTAAAAAAAACCCGTTCTCTCTCAAAAAATTGCCAACCTCCTGGGCGAATTAAGAAAAAAATCTTTTATAAGTTATTCTTCAATTATGCACCTTGTTCCGGGCATTTAATTGAATTACGTGTCAGTTTCCTGGCGCTTAATCTCTTTGAGTCAGTCACCGACTCCGTGAGCAACTAGCTGACTTGCTCAGTGAATTTCCCAGTCCTAACAAAATTAGGACTAATTGTGCGCATGATGGGAAGTGCGCAATCTAATTAGGCGGTTCTTCAAAAGCGCTTAATCAAGGAAACTTAAGGGTTAAGGGTAGTGAGACTAGGTCGGGCGTACGCCAATTGCATGCTCATTTTGTAGCGCTCAATCCGATCGCGCGTCTAATTTCAGGCGCGTGATCGAGTGTTGGATAGGTCTGAGAAGGGAGGTTTGGTCTGAAAGGGGGACTGATTCCGCGTTTGTGGTGTGGCGTGCAATCGAATTACGCACGGGGTTTCATGTGCTTAATTCGGGGTTGTCCGGGTCTAGTCTCTAGAATGAAATGCAATACTATTATTTCAGTCTGCATTCCGACTATATACTATTGTTTCAGTATATAGTCTCCCCATGTCAGGATCTGAGCCACAAAGCTATTGTTTTAGTGTCATAACCCCAGATTTTTGGGAACCATGCACGTCACGTGCCATGCACATGTATTTGTGGTTCACAAGGAAACCAAAATTTACATATATACACTATGTGTGTATATGTGAAACATACTAACTTTAACTATATAAGTGAAAGTGGGGAGAAGAGTCTCTCCTCTGTAACCTAAATTAGCCTAGATAGACAGAAGGTAAAATAGAGAGAAAGAGGAGAGGGTTTTGTAAAAGAGGTGGAGAGGTTCGTTGGTTGTAAGCAGTAGAGAATAAAAAAAAAGGGGGGTTGGATGAAGAACTTTGGAAATTTCTGCATTTAGTCGAAGCTTGGATCAAATTATATGAGATCTATCGATTGAGGTATGGTTTTAGATGCTTATGTGTGCTTCAAGTAGAGTACAAATTACTAGATGAATGACTTTTGACATTAATAAAACCTCACATAAAGAAGGAAATCATTCTCGAATAGATAGAGCACTTATTTTTAACGTGGCTCGCTCGAGCGGCTAAATGGCTCGCTCAAGCGAGGACAGAACATATAATCTAAGCATAAACTGCATTTTGGGCTCGCTTGAGTGAGGCCCATAGTGAAGGAGAAGCTTGCTCGAGCGAGGCATCGCGTAAAGCTCCAGGTGCCTCGTTTTAACCGCTCGAGCGATGAATAGTGGTCGCTCGAGCGATGAATAGTGATTGCTCGCGCGAGAGTTGGGAAATTCGTTGAACCGCCCAAGCTGTAACGTCCCGAAAATTCCGTACTTAAATAGTGCACCTCAGGAAGCGGACCAACTGGTCACGTGTCTGACCGGGTTAACGTCGACTCTGTTGACTGAAGAAGTTTAACTTAAATGAATAGAAGTATGTATGAGAATTTATTTAAAGGTTAAAACATGTGTATATACTTACACATATGCTCGTTAGATGTTGGTGCTTAACACCAAGGAGATGGGTAAGTTATAAGAAAAAGGGAAGAGGAGTTGTTTCTTTTGTTGAATGGTTGAGAAGAGTTAAGAGAGAGAGAGAGAGAGAGTAAATGAGAGGATGATTTGTTGTGAAATAAATGAGGAAGTGCAATGAATGCAAACAAGTGACCTTGGCTCGTAAATTCTAACGGATCGAGCTCAGGATCGAGGAGTGATTTTAGGTTTGGGGGTTTGACAAACCCTAGTGAGCTAAGGCTTGGGATCAAGAGAGCCAACTGATTAAAGGTGAGCTGAATCTTTCATAATTATTTCCTTACGTTAGTGTAGATTAAATAGTTAATATATCAGAAATTAATGATGAAGACATGGATGGATGGGATGAGTTCAAGAAGTGATGAACTCGATCCATAACTGAGGATGGACAAATTCGTTCAAACAAAATGAGAATCCGATCGAACAAATTTGGTCTGAGGAGATAAATTGAAAAGAAAAAGGTTTCTGAGTGAATCATTCGAACGAAATGGAAATCCGTTCAATCAATTTTGGAAACTATTCGAACGGATTGAAAATCGTTCGAACGATATTGCTTGGAGGAAACAATGTATTCTGAAGGATTCGTTCGAATGAAATAAAATCGTTCGAACGATATAGAAATTCGTTCAAACGATTTAGAAACCGTTCGAACGATTTTGAGAATCGTTCGAACGATTTAGAATCGTTCAATCGATTTGGGTAAATTTAGGTTTTTGGATCTGTTTTAGCTTGTAAATTAGTTATAGTTGAACATAGGCTTCATGAACCAATGTTTAAATACTATAGTGATGTTCTTTATGTGCTGACCATACCTAGGTTAAACCGAACCATTGGGTTGCTAGTAGTTTGATCGGATTAGAGAATCCGAGGATTCGAGATGCGTTTGAGGTAGGGGAATATCTAAATTGGTACACTTTATTACGAGCATTTACGTAGTGATAGAGTATTGTTGCATGTTCCTTTAAACACCATTTTTGTTTTATTATTAATGCAAAGAGTAGAGTAATGGCAATGGTGTGTGCGTCTATACAAATAAAAAATGAAACTTGTTAAGTAAGAATTAAATCATCCCAGGGATGTAAGAGCACATAGGCATCGCAGAGATACATCAGACGACGTGACATCCCAGGGATGTATGGTGGATGTAAAGATCCACGTTAAGCAGCAAATAGTAAATATGATTGCACGGGCTAGGTGTTACTATGTATTAGCACAACTACACGGTGAACAACTATATGTATTGCACAATTTGATTTAAGGTTCAGAGAATACCCAACCGACGCGGCAGTATAACCGTGACTGACTCGGTAGGATATTTGTGACCGGTACGGCGGCTAATCCGTACACCAGTAGACATCCCAGGGATGTGTAGTAGTAGTATGCTCGTCGCCTACAAGATAGGGACGTGGACGATTCCATGAAAAATAGTCTGATTAGACAACGATGGAGGGTATTCCATCGGGGCTCGATGCTATATTGCTCGGAGATTATTTAAGTTAATGATTTAAGTGATGGTATTAGCTTGGTTGCAACAAAAAGGGAAACTAGTAGTCATTTTAAAATTCATGAGTAGAGCAATACTTGCAGTCAAATTGTTTATTGCATCTAAAATTTACTTTTCAAGCAAAGAGATATCTATGAGTTCATATTTTATTCTTATCATGAAATATATGTTTGTAAGAAGGATATACTCGTTGTGATATTGCCCTATTGAGCTAGGATGTAGCTCACCCTTTGACTATATGTCACAGGTGACGATTTAGGAATTGCCACTGATGAGTTAGGAGTTGCTACGGGAGAGGTTGATCCCGGGGATTCAGAGTACTTTCCAAGGGAGGAATCTGAGCCTCCTCTTGAGAGATTCTTTTAGAAGACTTGCTGCATACTTTGAGAGTATTTTGTAAAAGAGAGATTTACGGCTTGGTACGTCCAGCCATATTTTTCGTAAGAGTAAAGACACAAGTAATATTCTTTTGTCGAACCATTTAGAGTGACCGTAGCCACGACACTGATGGTTCGGGTTGGTTCTTTAGTTCATGCAGAGGCATGAAATTAGAACTATCTTTTGGATTGATATTTTGGATTAGCGTATAGTAGAATTGGAGATTTATTTTGCATTAATTTCATTGTGCATTTCTTGTTGTGAATGGGATGTACCAAGTGTTTCGCACACTTTATGGGGCACGGCCTCGAAGGCTGTGCTGATGGCACGAGTTTCAAGGTGTAAAAATTCGGGCTGTCACAATTGGTATCAGAGCCATTTCTTTACAATTTCTGACAAGTCTTAGACTTTTATCGGAGTGAAGGGATCTTCTGCTAACGAAACCTTGGTTTCATGTACAGAGCGCGATGTCTTCTGGAAGAAGGGGTCGACCGAGAGGTAGCCAGAATAGGAACCAAAGAGGTGAAGAAGGGTTTCAAGCAGGGTCTAGTAGTAGAGACCAAGAAAATCCTCGTGAAGGAGATCGGCGGAGTGAAACGATCAATCGTATCGCATTGGCTATGGATACTATGGCTATGGCTTAGCGATGCATCTGTGATCGCGACCATCGTAGCTAATAATGTCAATAATGCCAATAGTCATCAGCCACCACCACCGCCTCCTCCAGCACTGTTGCCCTCGTTATTCGTTGATTTTAGGAGACTGAGACCTCCTAGTTTATATGGGCAGACAGATCCATTGGAAGCTGAAAGATGGTTGAATCAGATAGAGAAGCTTCTAGATAGATTACAGAGTACAGAGAGAGAGAAAGTTGGATGGGCTTCCTTTTAGTTGGAGGGAGATGCCGATCCATGGTGGAAATCTGTGCTGGGGAGAAGAGAAATTGAGGACCCTCACCGTCTATGGACTTGGGTGGAGTTTGTTAGGAAGTTCAATATGGAGTATTTCCCTAAGCAAGTGCGAGTTCAAATGAGAAGAGATTTTGCAAATCTACAGCAAAGAGGCATGTCTGTGCGAGAGTACGGTGTAGAGTTTACACGATTATCTCGATTTGCACCGGAGTTAGCATCCACAGAGATCATGAAGGCAGCCAAATTTAAAGAAGGTTTAAGACCAAACATCCATGAAAGAGTATCAATTTTTGAACTTGAACATTATGCGAATGTGATGGGAAAGGCAATAGTGGCTGAGAGGGATATCTATGGTGTGTACAAGAGAAGGGATCAGCACGATGGAACAGGGGCAGCTCAAGGGGGAGCGAGTGAGTATAACTCAGGGAGCAAAAAGCTGAGGTTTACAACGCCAGCTCCACTCCCTAGACAAAGCACATATACAAATTTCTCTAGGCCACCTATGTCCTCATTGGCAAGACCGATCCAGTATGAGAACCCTACCGCCACCACAAGAGTGTCTGCTAGCCAAGGCGTCTCTCGGGCAGCGTCTTCTACACAAAGAGAGACTTGTGCCAAATGTGGCAAGCCTCATAGAACGGTTGATTGTAGACGGGGAATGCAAGGATGTTACCAATGTGGGAAGCTGGGCCACATAATAAAAGATTGCCCGGAGATGAACAAGGGAAGAATGGCTTCTGTTTCTGCACCAAGACCCATCCAAGCTAAGAAGCCGATTGTACAAGGAAGGACTTATGCAGTTATGGCGGAGGACGCTCGAAACTCCAATGATATCATTCAAGGTGAGTTCTACTTGAGTTGAGTTACCATGGTATCAAATATAACGTTTTAAATGCATTAGTAGAAAAGTTGCATCTGTGTAGATTAAATGCCATTTAAAAATCTTGTTGGTCACATTGATATCATGCTTAAATAAGAGACACGAGTGAAATGCTAAGATGTGTATGCACTATAGGTACCTTATACGTGTATGGGAAGGAGAGTCGTGGAGCGTACGAGGCTAGAGCGTTGATAGACCCAGGGTCTACTCATTCTTTTGTGACTCCTCGATTTATAAGAAGGATGAGGATCAAGCCAGAGACATTAGATTTCGTCTTGGCTGTGACTGTTCCAACTGGACAGGCAGTTGATGCAGACTTAGTTTGCAAGTCAATAACTGTAGCCATTAAAGATGGGGACGTCTTTGAATTATCGGAAAATTTGATTTTGTTAGACATGCAGGGATTTGAAGTGATCCTTGGCATGGACTGGTTGTCAAAGCACTGTGCAACGGTTGATTGCAAGAGCAAGCTTGTCATCTTTAGGCCGAATACAAGGAGATCGTTCCGATTTGTTGGAGTGAGAACAAAGTTTCTACCACTTGTATCCGCCATCAAGGCCGAACGCCTAATCAGAGATGGATGCAGTGGTTACTTGGCCTTTCTGATGGATGACAAGGAAGGAAAGAATGTTATTACGGAGATCGCAGTGGTGTGCGAGTTTGACAATGTCCTCCCAGAGGAATTACCATGCTTACCTCCAGATCGAGAAGTGGATTTTGCTATCGACTTGGCACCTGGAACGGAGCCGATTTCTAAAGCACCGTACAGAATGACTCCGGCCGAGTTGAAGGAGTTGAAGGAACAACTACAGGAGCTTTTAGATAAGGGGTTTGTCAGACCGAGGGTATCTCCTTGGGATGCGCCGGTCTTGTTTGTTAAGAAGAAGGACGGGTCAATGAGGTTGTGCATTGACTACCGTCAGTTGAACAAACTCACAATAAAGAACAAATACCCATTGCCATGAATAGATGATTTGTTTGACCAACTATAAGGGGCAAGGTATTTTTCTAAGATCGACTTGAGGTCTAGATATCATCAACTCAGGGTCAAGGCAGACGACATTCAAAAGACTACTTTTAGGACGAGATATGGACACTACGAGTTCTTAGTGATGCCGTTTGGGGTGACGAATGCGCTGGCGTCCTTTATGGATTTAATGAATCGGGTGTTTAAACCACACCTGGACTCTTGCGTCGTTGTATTTGTCGACGATATCCTAATATACCCAAGTCAAAGAAAGAGCATGAGGAGCACTTGAGAACCGCTTTACAAATGTTGCATGAACACCAATTGTACGCCAAACTCAGTAAGTGTTAGTTTTGGTTGGAGGAAGTTAGCTTTTTGGGACATGTCGTCACAAAAGATGGTGTCAAGGTGGATCCTACTAAGATTGAGGCCGTTGTGCAGTGGGAACAACCAAAGACGGTCACCGAGGTACATAGTTTCCTTAGTTTAGCTGGGTATTATAGACGTTTCATAGAAGGGTTTTCCAAACTATCAGGACCACTGACCAGACTCACACGGAAAGATGTGCGATTTGAGTGGACCGATGCGTGCGAAGCAAGCTTCCAAGAACTGAAGAAGCAACTTACCTCAGCCCCGGTACTTGCAATCCCTTCAGGCAGCGGAGGTTTTGCAGTTTATAGCAATGCTTCTCATAATGGTTTAGGCTGTGTGCTAAACCAATATAAAAAGGTGATTGCTTATGGGTCGAGAAAGCTGAAGAACCATGAGAAGAATTACCCGACACATGACCTCGAGCTCGCAGCAGTCATCTTCGCATTGAAGATCTGGCGATACTATTTGTATGGGGAGACCTTTGAGATCTTCACTGACCATAAAAGCCTCCGATACTTATTTACACAGAAAGAACTAAACATGAGGCAACGCAGATGGATGGAATTTCTCAAAGACTATGACTACTCCATCCAATACCACCTAGGCAAGGCTAATGTCGTGGCAGGTGCCTTAAGTCGTAAGAGTTCGGCTCAGCTAGTTAACCTTGTGATGGGGATGTATAGGTAAAAATTGTTTGAAGACCTATCATTATATGATGCAAAAATTGAGGTACAAACTTCTGGTGCTCGGTTGGCCAATATTTCAGTGAGGCCGATAATTTTCGAACACATACACGAGTTGCAGATGAAAGACGCCGAGTTAGTTAAGATTCGAAAAGACGTGATGGAAGGTACTAGACCGGACTTCTCTATAAGGGAGGATGGTTCCTTGTTGTTCAGGGGACGCCTCTGTATTCCTGTTGAGGCCGGTCTACGATAAACTATTTTGGATGAGGCACACAAGTCTAAATATGCAATCCATCTGGGTAGCACCAAAATGTATCAAGACTTGCGTAAGAGCTATTGGTGGAGAGGTCTTAAACATGACGTAGCAGAGTACGTGTCAAAGTGTTTGACGTGTCAGCAAGTGAAAGTCGATCATCGACACCCTGCTGGCTTACTGCAGCCTCTACCTATACCAGAATGAAAATGGGAGTCTATCTCCATGGATTTCATCGTGGGGTTGCCATGAATAGTAAAGAGGTACAACGCCATCTGGGTTGTTGTAGATAGACTAACGAAGTCGGCTCATATCTTGCCCTACAACATTATGTATATGGCAGCAAACTCGTGAAACTCTATATGAAGGAGATAGTGCACCTACACGGTATTCCAAGTAGTATTGTATCTGATCGCGACCCATTGTACACTTCAAAGTTTTGGCAGAAATTTCAAGAAGGTATGGGCACTCGGTTAGATTTCAGTTTTGCGTTCCATCCGCAAACCGATGGGCAAACGGAACGAGTAAACCAAGTGATCGAAGACATGCTCAAGCCTTGTATGCTTGAACTACAAGGATCATGGGATCAACATCTTCCGTTGATCAAATTTGCATACAACAATAGTTTTCAAGCGAGCATCAGAATGGCACTGTACGAAGCTCTTTATGGTAGGCGATGTCGATCGCCCATCAACTGGGAAGAAAGCGGAGAGAAATTTGTGCTTGGTCCGAAAGTTCTTGAAGATAATGCTATGGTTGTACGTATGATAAGGGAACGGCTGTGATCAGCACAGAGTCGACAAAAGAGCTATGCCGATGTCAAGAGAACGAGCCTAGACTTTGCAGTTGGCGATCATGTATTTGTGAAAGTATCACCTATGAGGGGTGTGATGCGGTTCAGAAGGAAGGGGAAGCTCAGTCCTCGTTATATAGGACCCTTTGAAGTTTTGGGTCGAGTCGGAGAAGTAGCCTATCGCATCGGATTGCCTCCGTTGTTTGATAGGGTGCACAATGTCTTTCATATCTCAATGCTCCGAAAGTACGTAAAGGACCCCACACACATTTTAGGCGGTCACCCGATTGAGTTACATGAGGATATGACTATGGTTGAAGACGCTACTCAAATCTTAGACCGAAAGGAACAAACTCTACGCACTAAGGTCATTCCATTAGTACTCGTCAAGTGGGGCAACCATCCTATTGAGGAAGCAACTTGGGAGAGAGAGGCTGACATTCGAGATTTGTATCCCCATTTGTTAGAGCAACATAAATTGTGAATGATAGATGCTGGGTGTGGAGCACAAGTTTGAGATGTTTGTAAATGTGGAACTTGAAGTTTCAAATATTTGAAAATAAATAAATAAAAATAAAAAGGAGTACAACTAGCTTGAGCTGTATTAAAATTCTGCATTAATCTTTGCGATTTTAAATATTGTGTGTGAAATTAAACTAAGCTTTGTGAAGGTTTACATGTAAAATGCGGCCTAGTTGTAAGAAATGAGCAACTACCTAAATGGTGGACTGCCAAAACATATAACTGATCTATGCATAATGTGTAACGTGATCATTCCCGCTATAACGGATTGCATATTGGTGTAAATGGAAATTTGTCCATGGTGAGGCATGAAGAAATTGCCTCATCTTGGTAAAGGATTTGAAGGGCATGAAGGAACAGCCTCAACTTCAGAATTTTTGGCATTTCGTTTGATCGAAATTGAAATTCGTTCGAATGAATTTTTGTAGGTCAAGGCCTCAAGTGTAGCCAGAAATTGTTCGAACGATTTTCCAAATCGTTCGAACGAAATGCAACTGTTAGTGGAAACCAATGAGTTGCCAGGGAATCGTTTGAACGGTTTTTCAAACCGTTCGAACAAAGTGCTTTGGCCAGTGAGGTAGAAAACGGCCTAAAAATGGAGCCCAGGAAATCGTTCGATCGAATCAAGAAACCGATCGAAGGAAAATTTTGAGGTCACTTTCGCTAAGGTAATTCGTTCGAACGAATTTTTAGGCTAACATTTAATGATTGGAAACCAATCGAACGAATTTCAATTCGTTCGATCGATTTTGCAAACTATAAGTAGCTGCATATGATTTTGCCCATTTGTTCGAAAACCAACAACTCTCTATTGCCTTCTTTCTTCTTAGGAGAGTTCTAGGGTTTGCAAGGGTCATCAGTTTTCGTCGATTCTGGCCATATTCCAGCTTGGATTTGCACGAGCACACCCCTTCTAGCGCAAGAGGTAATCACTAACCTCTTTTGACCCTAAAAGATATTTGATTTCTTCATACCCTAGGATTTTGAGGCAATTACGGCTAAACCCCTTCACCATAAACCCTAAGTAGTAATTAATCTCCAATGCCACCCAAGACTCGCCAAGACACGGCGAGTGCGGCTCCGAAGAAACCCGCTCCAGGTTCCTCTTCGCAACAGCCACCGAAGAAACTCCCTACGGGTTCTTCATCGGCACCACCTACCCAAGCACCACCCACATGTGAGCGACCAAATGAATGGTGGTCGGATAAGGATTTCGAACCCGAGTGGATCATAGATCCTAAAACTTTTTCCAAGCGCGATGAAACGCATTGGGCTTTTGAATACATTTCCACCACAAGCTTGACTGGTGTCCTTCGCCCATGCAAGGATAGCTATTACCCTAGAATAGTCCGGCTATTCTATCAGAACATGGAAATCATTAAGGACTCAACCATCCTAAAGACTAAGATAGATAATCGGTGCTATACCTTCACTTTTGATGACGTGGCCGATGCGTTGGAATGCTTCCATACTTATAACCACGAGGACATTGCCCTGGCTGAACCTTTTCCAAAGGCATTGGATTATGAATATGTCACGGCTAAGATGACCCATGGCCAAACAGGTTTGGGTCACTCTATCAAACGGGTTGATTTGCCACGTGAGCTTTGGATGCTCAATTCAATAATCCAATGTAATTTATACCCGTTACGCCATAAAACCGAAAGAGTAGGTGAGGTCCAAATGGCACTCTTTGTGGCTTTTAATGGCCGATGGTTTAATGCGCCCCAAATGGTCTTGGAGGGAATGAAATATGCCCATAAGAAAATGTTGCCGAATGTTAAGAAATCCATTGACGACATGCCATATGCAAGACTCATTTCCCTAATGGTCGAAGACTACGCGGGTGATGATACATACACCCTCGCCCCAAATGAATTTAAACTAACAAGAAATGTTCAACAATTCACTATGGTGGACTGAAACCGAACATATGTCAAGTTAGTTAAGAACCCGCTAGCCGAAGTACCACCACAACCGGAACCCCAGCCTCAAGACCAGCCACCACATGCCACCCCAGTTTATGATGACCCTGATGCTCATATTCCACCACAGCAGCCTATTGGCCACCATGCTCCGGAGCACGCACCACCGCTACATGAGGATGTTCCTACCCCAACTATTGTAGACCTTTACGCTTTGTTGGAAGCCAACACGCGCCAAATGGCGGAGAATAATCACCTTCTCAACCACCGGTTGGATTACTATGACGCCCTGCACGCCGAGATGATGCGTTTCTTGTATCCCGACGACTATCTTCAGTGCATGGCAGCAGCACAGGCTTGGTTTCCAGGCTCATCGACTTCAGGTGCGGGCGGGCATGATGATGACAACGATCCGCCGGGTGGCGAGGAGTCTTGAGAGCTGGTTGTAAGGTGTCCTCTTTTGGAGAATAAAATTTTGGGCTGGTTTTCTTTTTGCGACATTGTAAATTTTAAAGCAGGTACCCGAGGACATATTTCCTCTTGAACAATCGTGGCAAGGTTGCCACTCAGAACTTTGTGACTAAAATTTTTCTATTATGTATCTATGTTTTGTGTTTTTCTATGAACTATTGTTGCTCGTTAATTTGTCGATGAACTCTCTATTTAGCTGTTTATTCTACCTGCGTTCTTGCACGAAGGGTGCTTGTTGTGTGTGAGGGCTCCCATGCCAGGGTGTGGGGGAAGGAGACCTCCAGTATCATTTTCGGGGATGAAAATTCCCGAGGAGGGGAGAATGTAATGTCCCAAAAATTCCGTACTTAAATAGTGCACCTCGGGAAGTGGACCAATTGGTCACATGTCTGACCGGGTTAACGTCGACTCTGTTGACTTAAGAAGTATAACTTAAATGAATAGAAGTATGTATAGAATTTATTTAAAGGTTGAAACATGTGTATATACTTACGCATATCCTTGTTAGATGTTGGTGCTTAACACCAGCGAGATGGGTAAGTTATAAGAAAAAGGGAAGAAGAGTTGTTTCTTTTGTTGAATGATTGAGAAGAATTAAGAGAGAGAGAGTAAATGAGAGGATGATTTGTTGTGAAATAAATGAGGAAGTGCAATGAATGCAAACAAGTGACCTTGGCTCGTAAAGTCTAACAGATCGAGCTCAGGATCGAGGAGATATTTTAGGTTTGGGGGTTTGACAAACCCTAGTGAGCTAAGGCTTGGGATCAAGAGAGCCAACTGATTAAAGGTGAGCTGAATCTTTCATAATTATTTCCTTATGTTAGTGTAGATTAAATAGTTAATATATCAGAAATTGATGATGAAGACATGGATGGATGGGATGAGTTCAAGAAGTGATGAACTCGATCCATAACTGAGGATGGACAAATTCGTTCAAACGAAATGAGAATCCGATCAAATGAATTTGGCCTGAGGAGATAAATTGAAAAGAAAAAGGTTTCTTAGTGAATCGTTCGAACGAAATGGAAATCCGTTCAATCGATTTTGGAAACCGTTCAAACGGATTGAAAATCGTTCGAACGGTTTCGCTTGGAGGAAACAATGTATTCTAAAGGATTCGTTCGAATGAAATAATATCGTTCGAATGATATAGAAATTTGTTCGAACGATTTAGAATCGTTCAATCGATTTGGGTAAATTTAGGTTTTTGGGTCTATTTTAGCTTGTAAATTAGTTATAGTTGAACATAGGCTTCATGAACCAATGTTTAAACACTATAGTGATGTTCTTTATGTGCTGACCATACCTAGGTTAAACCGGACCATTGGGTTGCTAGTAGTTTGATCGGATTAGAGAATCCGACGATTCGAGATATGTTTGAGGTAGGGGAATATCTAAACTGGTACACTTTATTACGAGCATTTACGTAGTGATAGAGTATTGTTGCATGTTCCTTTAAACACCATTTTTGTTTTATTATTAATGCAAAGAGTAGAGTAATGGCAATGGTGTGTGCGTCTACACAAATAAAAGAGGAAACTTGTTAAGTAAGAATTAAATCATCCTAGGGATGTAAGAGCACATAGGCATCGCAGAGATGCATCAGACGAAGTGACATCCCAGGGATGTATGGTGGATGTAAAGATTCACGTTAAGAAGTAAACAGTAAATATGATTGCACGGGCTGGGTGTTACTATGTATTAGTACAACTACACGGTGAACAACTATATGTATTGCACAATTTGATTTAAGGTTCAGAGAATACCCAATCGATGCGGTGGTATAATCGTGGCTGACTCGATAGGATATCCGTGACCGGTACGGCGGCTAATCCGTACACCAGTAGACATCCCAGGGATGTGTAGTAGTAGTATGCATGCTGCCTACGAGATAGGGACATGGACGATTCCATGAAAAATAGTCTGATTAGACGACAATGGAGGGTATTCCATCAGGGCTCGATGCTATATTGCTCGGGGATTATTTATGTTAATGATTTAAGTCATGGTATCAGCCTGGTTGCAACAAAAAGGGACACTAGTAGTCATTTTAAAATTCATGAGTAGGGCAATACTTGTAGTCAAATTGTTTATTGCATCTAAAATTTACTTTTCAAGCAAAGAGATATCTATGAGTTCATGTTTTATTCTTGTCATGAAATATATGTTTGTAAGAAGGATATACTCGTTGTGATATTGCCCTATTGAGAGCTAGGATGTAGCTCACCCTTTGACTATATGTCACAGGTGACGATTTAGGAATTTCCACTGATGAGTTAGGAGTTGCTACGGGAGAGTTTGATCTCGGGGATTCAGAGTACTTTCCAAGGGAGGAATCTGAGCCTCCTCCTGAGAGATTCTTTTAGAAGACTTGCTGCATACTCTAAGAGTATTTTGTAAAAGAGAGATTTACGGCTTGGTACGTCCAGCCATATTTTTTGTAAGAGTAAAGACACATGTAATATTCTTTTGTCGAACCATTTAGAGTGGCCGTAGCCATGACACTGATGGTTCGGGTTGGTTCTTTAGTTCGTGCAGAGGCATGAAATTAGAACTATCTTTTGGATTGATATTTTGGATTAGCGTATAGTAGAATTGGAGATTTATTTTGCATTAATTTCTTTGTGCGTTTCTTGTTGTGAATGGGATGTACCAAGTGTTTCACAAACTTTATGGGGCACGGCCTCGAAGGCTGTGCTGATGGCACGGGTTTCTCGGTGAGGAAATCCAGGTTGTCACACAAGCAATGAATAGTGGATGCTCGAGCGAAGGGATTAGTGCCTTGCTTGTATCACTCGAGCGAGGATAAGTGATCGCTCGAGTGAGGATAAGTGATCACGCGAGCGGGGCTAAGTGACCGCTCGCACGAAGAATCACCCGGATTCTCTTTTCTTTTAGTATAATTTATGAGAGCTATGTTCCCAAGGGTTCTAGAGAACATTCTAAGTAAATTCGTAACACATGCAATGTAGGTTTAACGTGAGTTGTTACGCGTAAACCTCTACGAGAAAGGAGCGCGTTGGAATTTGCTTTGAGGTAGGGAATATCTTGACACATGTACTTTAATTCGTCAGATCATATATGTAGAGCAATTCTAGTGAATAGTCATATATCAAATGTGTTTTCAAACAAGGGTATGTGTGTAAATTCAAAAGTGAAAGTATGAGGTCCCCCGGGGATGTGAAAAATGTAATAAAGGGCATCTAGATGATGCATTAAATCAGTGGCATCCCAAGGATGCAAATGAAATCTAATGGTGAAATAAAAGAAAGGTGATAAGGCTTAATGTAATAAAATTAGCACAATCACGGTGAATAACTATATGTAAAGCACATTCGATATTTTTATTATTTAAGGTTTAATTAGAATGCCCCACCGACGTGGTGGAATACCCACGACTGACTCGGCAGGATATCCGTGACCGGTATGGCGGCCAAACCATACACCTATAGTACATCCCAGGGATGTTGAATTGAGAATAGACCCCGCTGCCTATGAGAAAGAGGCCTGTGTGGCATTGAAATTGAGAACATATAACAAGTGTCTATTTAGACGACAATGGTGGGTATTCCATCGGGGCTCGATGCTATATTGCTCGGGGACTACTTAAAGTTAGAATTTAAGTGATTAGGCCAAATCCGTAACTACATTAGTAAGATGGGAATAAACAAAGTCATACAAAGTAACAGTTGTATCTATCATTTCATTTCGATTATTCCAATTGTCTCTTCAGCAGTTCTATCAGATAAATTATGCTTTTAAACTGCTTTAACATATATGTGAGAGCTTAATTTATATGTTCACTGTGTTTTCCCTATTGAGCTAGGATGTAGCTCACCCCTTAGACTATACGTCGCAGGTCCAGTGCTAGCGGCAGCAGAAGTTTCTGGAGATGCTGATCAGGGGGATTCGAACTACGTGCTCGGAGAAGAGTCAGAGCCTCCTCTTGAGGAATTCTTCTAGGAGACCCATTGCGTACTTTGAGAGTGAGTTTGAGAGCATTTGGTACGGGTTGGTATGTCAAGCCTTAGTTATCTAAAATGAAATTAAACACTGTGATTCTTTCGGCGAACCATCTGGGGTGAACGGTTTATCACCGATAGTTCGGGTCGGTTCTTCTGCTCATAAATTGGCATGGGACTAGAACTGTCTATCGAGGTTTTTTTTTAAATTATTATAAATGCATAGAAACTTGTTTAGAGTAGATTCTTGTATTTTACCTTGTGATTTATGGCTTGTATTACCAATGCTCCATACAGAATTATTGGGCACAGTCTTGAGGGTCGTGCTGATGGCACGGGTTTCGAGTTTTTTTAGCCTGTATTCAGTCATGTGCTATTATTTCAGTGCATGGTTCCCATATCAGGTTTAAAAAGGGTCAAAGGTTGACCGAATAAAAAATAGATCCCGAGAAGGTAAAATGGGGGTGTCTATAATTAGGTAATTAATTTAATGCAATTGGTTTGTTGATTTATTAATATCTTTTATTTATTTCGGTGTGATACCAAACACCAACTATGGTTCAAGATTCAAGATTCAATTACCAATATCGCGCAAATAGAGACTTACACTCTTCGCCGTTTATTCAATCAAGACAATGATCAATGACCCCTATTGGTCTAACGAGACAATCCTCAGTTGACATTTCAAACTCCTCTGAATATGAGTTGCTCATAATACCCGCTCGCAAGAACAGTGGTCAGCTATGCGAGGTTTCAAGTTTAAAATAGTATCATCTTTTCACTTTCGAAGTTTCAGTATTCGCTATCAATTAATCAATACTCAATATTCAATATTCAAATTCGAATAGCTCCTTCATTCAAGGTTCAATATTCGACCAGGCGTTCAATATTCAAGATTCAATATTCAAGGGTTCAAATTCAATTCAATATTCAGAAAATCCATATTCAATGGTTCATATTCAAAGTTTAAATTCAGTATTTCATGTTTCATATTTAAGATTCAATATTCAAATAACCCATATTCAGGGGTTCATATTCAAAGTCCAAATTCGATATTTCATGTTCATATTCAAGATTCAATATTCAAATAACCCATTTTCAAGGGTTCATATTCAAAGTTCAAATTCGATATTTCATGTTCATATTCAAGATTCAATATTCAAATAATGTATTCAAGGGTTCATATTCAAAGTTCACATTACATCAAATATTTAACAATTCAATCAATCTTCGTTTTCAATCTTAATCTATATAAAAAATTATTAATTCAATCGGTGTTCAGGTTCAAATACGAGTTCCATCAAACATCGATTTCAAATCAAATATGAGTTCTAAGCAATATCGAGTTCGGATTCAAATACGAGTTCCATGAAACATCAGTTTCAAATCAAATACGAGTTTCAATCAAAATTAGGTTTGGATTCAAATACGAGTTCCATCAAACATCGGTTTCAAATCAAATAGGAGTTTCAATCAATATCGGGTTCAGATTCAAATATAAGTTTCATCAAACATTAGTTTCAATCAATATCAGGTTTAGATTCAAATACGAGTCCCATAAAATATCGGTTTCAAATCAAATACATTATAATTCAGCAATTCAGTCAAGCTCTAGGTTCAATGCAATCAGTCTAAATCCTAGTATCTATCACATTAATCACTGTAAATATTTTGACCTCATATACATACATAATAGGATCACTAGGCATATTGATTTCCTAAATCAGTTACACTATACTTAGTGTTGCCATAATTCAAAGTCTGTTAACGACTTATATTTCATAAATATTTCAATAGGGTTATAGAAGAGGTCTAATTGTTTCAAATAAAATCATTAAGGCAAAGTCAATGTTAGTCACTGGTTGCACACATATAGTGTGTAACCATATTTTCCACCAAAATGGATGAATCGGTGGTCTATTTAGGGTCATCTATTTTAGATTTAGTCAAGCTTAGACCAGGACTTTGATATTACAAAATTCATTCTCTTATCTCATATTTAGTAATTTCCCTTAATTTCTCAAATTAAGGTACTAATTCAGGTGGGCGTCCATTTAATTTTGACTGGGTGCCATTAGTTGGGGCACACCAGTTTAATAATCAGGGGCAGTAAGTCTCAATCGTTTATTACTTATGTCGGGCCCCTTGTTCGGTTCATTGGCTGAGTCAATTTTGGATCTTAAGTCCAATTAATACTAAGATTTTAAGGGAGTATGGTATAAAACTCTCCTATATTTTCACAGGTGTCCATAATAAATGAACCACCTGATTAATGAGGATATCGTATCCTTCTCTGATTCATCATCATCCATTTGGGCCTCATAAGTTGGGCCAAATAGGACATGATTTACAATTAGTTTAGGTCCTTTAGATGTCTCCACATTTTCGATGTGGGTACTTTTAGTCTTTAGTGGGTGCCATTAGTAATGACCCTCAAGGCTTTCAAATAGGGACATCAGGTCCCAAAAATTTCATTAATTTCCTTAGATCCTTTATATCGGGTCACTTCGGTCCTACAGCAAAAGGGATCCAATTTCCTAAGAAAATTCATATTTTAAGAGTAGGTGCTTCCAATTTTTTAGGGGTGCCAATAACAATGGCCCACTCGATTTCTAAACAAGGTCAACATATCCTATAAGTTATCTTGGACTATTTGTTTAGGCTCGTGGGTCAGGCCGTATTGGGTTTCTAGACCCTAATTGGTCTAACTTCAAGAAATCGGATTTTTAGGCTTCTAAGGGTCCCATCTCAATTGGTCAAACTTGTGGTCAATCATCTGGTATTTTAACCAAGTATCATCAGTAGTTACTGAGACAATAATAGTGATCATCAGTGATCTCTGTGCCACAGAATTCAAGGGAAAGTCAAGATCTTGACTCTACCCCTTCAATACTAGTTACTCCACTAAGGGTTTCGGCCCCTTGGTCAGTAATCGAGTCACCGTTTTCAACTCCGATCGAATTTTTCAGTGATTCAAAAACTCAGTGAAAGAGGACTAAGAACCTCATCTTTTAAAAGTAATGGCACTCAAAAATACATCCAGACCTGATCATAGCCATCAATTTACTGAACGGGTTTTTGACCAATTAGTATATCAGGCAAGATTTTCGGGTCTCCGGTAATCCGGACATAACTTTCATTTTTGATATCAAAATGAGACGAATTAGAGCTTGTTGGAAAGATCTTTAACTTATCTATGATTTCTTTATATGTTTATAATACTAAAAATGTCAAAATCATGATAAAATTAGGTCCATCTGATCGGATGTTCAACAGTGGTCATAGTATGAGTCACTTGACATAGTTTCATGTCCTCGTTTTCCGAGTTTTCTATCCGTCAAAACCGATCAAGTCAGAGGTTAATATTTTACATGAAGTTAATATATTTATAACTTCATTTTTTCAAAATTTTATAGAATTTGTGGGGTCACATTGGCCCATTAGATCATAGCTCTAAACTAGGTCATTTTCTGGTCATATCGGCCTTTGGGCATTCTAAGAGTCAATCTTTGACTCGGTCAATTAAGGTCAACCATCTTGATTACAGGTCATCAGTAACCATTAAAATTTTATTTATGATCATTATTAGTCACAATATCATGGGATTTAAGGAGAAAATCAAGATTTTGACTTGTCCCCCTCATTTTATAAATTTTAGGTAAGGGTATTGAACTCTTGTTGGTAATCAGGTTCCCATTTTAGATCTCGATTGAATTTCGGAGTGATTCCAAAATCCAGTGAAAGATGATGGGTAGCCTCATCTTTCACAAGTAACAACACTCAAATTTTAGATTAATTAATCATATCCATTAATTTACAGAATGTAGTTTTAATTCAACTGGTCATCAAACCTGATTTTAAGGCCTCTGATACTCGGGCCATAACGTTTTTTGACAATGTCCGAATTGGGCGCGTAAGATCTTTTTGGAAACTTCTCAAAGTTATCTACAATGTTTCTATGTATTAGAAATGCTAAATTTTTTATGATCATGATGGAAACAGAGTCATCCAATCGACTGTCTGATAATGGTCAGTAGATGTGCCACATAGAATGGATTTATGCATTTTCGGATTCCAGATTTTCTACCAGTCAAACGCAATCGAATCATGATCTGAAATTTTATAAAGTATTGATATACTGATAAATATCCATCCTTATGTTTTTACAAAATTTTTAGAAAATTTTATATCAAGGATTTCATAGGCTTAATCTTAGCAAGATTTCTGGTACACTATACCAGGCAGATCTGCATAACTTCACCTATAAATTTGTGCCAATCAAATCACAATGAATCAATGCCTAAAATTTTACAGAGATGATCTACACTCATGTATGAACATCCATGATGTTTTATAGAGTTTTTCTAAGCCTAGACAGTAATCAAATCGTGACCATTATATCTGTCGAAATCACAGTTTTTATATACTTAAAACAATGACCATATCCATCATGTAGCATCTATCACCACTTAAATCAATCACAAAATGTAACAACCCTAATTTTGTTAATGATGAATCGTTAAATTTTGAAGAGAATCTGAGATTATGGAGAGGTACCCCAAACTCATCGCCACATTTACATAATTTTCGAGGACGAAAATTTTATAAGGATGGGAAAATGTAATGACCTAGATTTTTGTTAATTAATTTTGTAGTGTTAGATGTGTTTTACACCATCCCTAGTGGTAGCACTCCACATCGAAACCTACGCTTGAGAATGCATGGTTGGATTATAAAAGCTCATATATTTATTTTTGCCATTATTTGACACAAGTAATGTTGTGGCCCACTGGTTAAAGGCTTATATTATAAATAAGAGGTCTAAGGATTGAACCTTAGTACGAAGGTTTTAAACCTCTATTTTGAACCTTGAAGTAAAAGCTTATACACCCTTCTTTTGTGTGACAGCCTAACACCAGATTATTCTCAATCTATTATAAATAAGATATTATGGAGGACCCTAGAATCATAACTTCTAAAATTCTTCTTAAAAAAAACCTTAGCCGTCTCTGCTCCTTATTCTTTTCTTTCCTTAAAAATTCTAGCCGTCAAACATCTTTTTCTCTAGCTACCTTTCTCTAAAAATATCTTAACCTCTTCCTTAAATCTTATGTGTTCTTCCCTAAAGAGTACCGTGATTATTCCGTCGTCAATATTGTGGTGGAAGGAGGAATCGTTGATGGGCTGTTGCTATTGGACATCAATCTTCTCAAATCTAATCGTCGTAGATCTACCGACACCCTTCAAGAGGTGGGTACCCATCCATCCATCTCATTCTACTCAGATCTTGCCGCATTGGATACGTTCAATCTCGTATTGACGGGCTAATAAAATGAATGATTGTTTTATTTTGTATATAATATTGATCTAGGATTGATTAGATAGTTAATCTTAATCACGGTCTGATTTTATCTATGTTTATTTGCTCTTATTTTTATGATTAAAAATTTTACTTTTAGAACTAGAATGGTTCAAAAATTTTGACAGTCAATCGATCAATTTACACATTTCGATTGATCGATGCATGCAAATTCTGTCTCTTTACGAACTAAAAGATGTCTGATTCTTCATTACTCAATCGATTGAGCACGATATGGTAAGTGAATCATTGAAGGACCTATGGATTTAAATATAATATATTATATTTAAGTAATGATTATAATATATAATTTTATATTTAGTAATGATAGCTGGAATTATAATATAGTATATTATATTTACGTAATGATTATAATATACTATATTCTTTTTAAGTAATGATAACTATATAAATTCTTTAACTTATACAAGTACCTAATAAAGTAGTGCCCATTGCTTTCTTTTTATGCACAACTTTAGTTCCTTAAATATAATAAAGTAGTTCCTGTTGCGGGTTTGTTCCTTAAATATAATAAAGTAGTGTCCATCGATTGATCGACACTTTAAAAATTGATCGATTGATTCTGAGCTAAACTGATTATATACACTTCATTAAATCTGATCAATCGATTTACACACTTTAATCGATCGATTTTGAACAGAACCCAACCACTGTTTAATTTAAATTACCTTAAACTCGACTATTCAATTCCAAGAACCGATTGATCGATCTGAACCTGAATTGTGAATCTTATATACTGTCCCCGATTGATCGATTCTAAAACTGATTGATTGATCCACATCCGAACAAACAAACTTATTTACATCTTTGAGCGACCAAAACTTAGTGCACACTAATCACTTGCACGTTTTGATCGATGGTCGTGATTCACTTAACTATCAAAATAATGATATTGTTTTATTTGAGCATTTAATAATAATACTATATATATATATCACTGTTATCGCCTCAACATGACCACTTCGATAATACGAAGTATTAGAAATTCGATACCTCCTGAAAATTGAACTCTGACCTTCACATTATCGAAATCATATTTTAACTACCCTATTTTATATTGTATTGAGATGAGGTATAAATAAATTATACATATAAATATAATAAAACCCAATGTAAATATTTTTATACGCATGATATTTCTATGTTTACATCTTGATCACATTATATAAGTTATGAGTAAGTTAGAGTATATGTACGAGAGTGTATGAGATCATGTCTATGCTTGAGCGTGGTGATTTGCTGAGATGGTATCGAAGCGAGAAATACATCATATTCACATGCCTTATAAGTCATGGGGTATGGGACCCATGACGAGTCGGGTGAGTGTGAATTCAGTGTAGCCTCATATACGGTGGCATATGCAGTGACCCTATCACCCCGAATTTAATATGGGAGATTAAGATATGAGATATGATACAAGATTCAGGCCTCAGGCCTTAGCTGTGGTGAGGTTTCTTTTACGGTCATGTGAAACTCGAAATATTGGAGTCCATATACGGATGCAATCCTCTATAAGAATATGGCCTGCCACACGAAGTACATCCAGGTTATTATAAAAAAATTTTCTTAGGAAGCGTGATTTAAGAAAATTAACCTACTATAGCTTGTCCTAGAATTTAGTTGTAAGAGTATGATAAGATACGAGTATTAGATAAGATAAGTTATGAATATGATAATAAGAAACTGCTGTGTAGGCCAGCAAAAGATTATGAACTTATGTCTCTATATGTGATGTTCCTTGTGTACCCATCGTAAGGGTAATAACGTCTTTCAGTCAAGGCAAGTCTATGGAAGACATTATGAGTATGAGTATGAGTATGAGTATGTTAGGAGTTATGTTTGGCTATTATGTCTCCCCATTAGACTGGATGGAGGAGTATGAGTATGACATGGGGGTGGGCTTTATGATATGATGGTATGATACTATAGTGACCCTCATATAGTAGCTTGAGCAGTGACTGGCATAGGTCATTTAAGATTTTATGAGTATGTTAGTTACGCTCATACGATGTACAGATGTATATGTGAGAATTATAATAAGATATGATATGTTACGAGTTATAGTGAGGTACATTAGGATATGAGTGTCTAGATTATAGTCCTGCATTTATGATTGTGGTATGAGTTTTATGATATGCACTTAATTTTGTCATGTTCTTTCAGATTTCTTGTTATATTATGTTTATCACTCACTTGATGCACCCACAGTGTACCTGAGTAGTATGGGGTAGATTGGTGGTATATCCACTGAGTTTACATGACTGAGTAAACTCATCCCACGACAATCTAACAGTTATAGGTGATCATGCTGGTGGAGTAGACGTCAGCTATCCAAATGCTACCGACGCCGATTTCATTAATCCTACAGACGTTGACTACCAGGAGCCTTTGGAGGGCAACGCCGCAGAGTATCAGGAGGACCACGGTGCTGATTTTGATCCGGGCACTGGTTATTGACATTTTTAGACTCGGTACTGAGTTGTTTGATATTATCATTATTGACTCTACGCTTTCTTTTATCGGATTTGTCTCTGAGTTTCATTATTATTTTATTAATGGATTATTTGGATTCATTACTTTTATTGTATTAGTTATGACTACTTTACATTGCACTTTTAAGGTTTGGTTTTCACGGATTTCGTGGAACCAAACTTGCGCAATAACTCTAATTAAGTGTATGTCTGCTTAGCATATCTGAGATATGTGCGGGTCATAACTGAAAATTCTAGGCCCTCGGGATGGGATAGAATTTTGGGTCGTGACATAAAAAGAATATCAAATACACTATGATTTATAGAATTAAAATGACCTTTAACTCATACAAAAGATTTACTCATAATATTTCAAAAGAATATAAAAAAAGAAATCAAAAGAATAGGACTAACTGTACAAATTCACTAGGATTTGCAAAAATAATTCTAAACTAATACTTTACATTGATCTCCATGCTATTCCTTGTTAATTTGATCAAATTTCTATGGTGGAAAGGGGTAAGATGAGATTCAATCTAATATATGTAGTTTTAGGAGTGATGGGGAGTGAATTGGTGGTGTTGGATCATAGTTTTAATGCCTATATTGGATGGGAAAATACTAGAGAAGAAGTAGGAGCTCTAATGAAAAAAATGGAGGAAGAAGATATAATGAGGAGGGACTAGAGGAATTCAATTCTTGCAAGGAGTGGGGAGACAAGACTTTCTAGAATCTTGCCAAGTGTCCCCTTTTTTCATTTCAAGCATCATTTTCTCCTCCTTATTACATGCACATGGAATAAATGGGACCCACTTGGGTTCCATTTTTCACCACCTAATTTGTCCCATCTTGTCATTTGATTTCTTCTATGCCCTCAAATTATGTGTAAATCTTTCAACCCAATCTTGTAGTGCATGTACTCTCCCAATCTAACACCTTAGATTTTTCCAAAGTTTTTCAATGGTCTAAGATGGGGTCAAAGTTGGTCAAGTAGATGTGTGGCTAGGATGTGCTAAAATTTTGCAAAATTCTAATTTTTAATTAAAGAAATTAGGCTGCGTTTGGGAACACTCATTTCATAGGTTGAATTTGGATTTGGATTTGCAAATTCCAGTCATTCGCAAATATCTAGCAGTAGAAGAAAAATAGGATTTTGAAATGGCGTCTCAGAGGCATTATTCAAATTCAGATTTGTAGGCGTAAGGTAACCAATGCATCTCTCTCACTAGAAAAACAAATAAAAAAAAGGAAACTTTATTTGCAATCAATTAGCAAATTGCTGATTGCTTTAAATCAGATGGTACATACAACTTTTCGTCTAACTTTTCTATTAGACGGTTCGATATTGAATCATGTGAAACACATCCTGAAAATGATAAAATGATCCCCCATGGGATACCATAGAAGGGAACTCAAGTCACTTTTGGAGGTGTGTGCCACGTGGAATCAACTTCTCACCACCCAATTGTTGGGTCATGACTCCAAGATCTATTGTGTGAAAGGTTGGGCCAAAAAAAGATTTCCATATGCTGATTCTAAACAGTCAACGATTTTCACATATAAAAATAATGGTTGCAGATATGTTCAACCGTGAATTTAATCAATCCATCTCGACGATGCACTCACTAAAAAAATGAAGTCACCACCTGGAGCTTTTGGTGACCCGGGATACCTCAAAATCGAGCTATGAGCACCAAGGTGCAAAATTATGACTCCGATTTGCCGATTTTTGCCAAAGGCTTTTGCGTAGGGGCTTCGGTTATCGATTGGAAAGGTGTTAGGCACCCGATCAAGCTGCTTATAAGCGGTCTCTACTTATGGCCAAAATATAAAAAGGGAAATAAAATGAACGACACTCCTCCTTGGCCAAAGGCACTATGATCCTATTTGAGCCCCCCCGCAATTACCGAAATTTCGACGGCATAATGGCTCAAATTCTAGGATAGAAGGAAAGCAAAAGAAGGTAGAGAAATAGAGGGGAGAGCTAGAGCTCTCACTCCCTTGTAACACCGCAGTGGACCTTCGTGTGGTTGCACTTCCGATAGCAAACGGGTTTGAGGAATGAGTCTTGGCTTCTAAGGCTTGAGAGCTAGAAGGTAGGAGAGGTAGGCTAAGGCCTATTTCTTGCTAAAACTAAGGGATTGGTGATGAAAGATGAGATCTAAAAGGTAAACCTAAGTTCTGGAATTTGAAGGGATAAATTCTTGAAAAGGAGGAGAGGAATCACTAAAGCTCTTTCTCTCTTTGGAATTTTTTTCAAGGTCCTAATCAAGGGGGAGGGGGGGGGGCTCTCTATTTATAGAGTTGGAGTAGATTAGAGGGGTGCTTAAAGGCTAATGGGTTTAACAATTAGGTATCTAATCTAAGGATTTTGAATTTTTTAAGGGTTTGGATAGGTGAGAACTTGGGTTTAATGGTAGATGATAGGGTAGTCTTCTAAATGGTAAAAGGGTTAAAAAGAGAGCTAGTGGGGGTGCAACAGTCTTAAACAAACCCACCCCAAACTTTGGGGTGGTCAAAAGGTCAAACCCCTGTGCAATCACGGGAATTGAGACGATCTCGTCGCAATGGTGCACACTCATAAAAAGTAAAGAGTGCCACCCAGAGCTTTTGGTGTCTCAGGAAACCCAAATCAAATTTAAAGAGTGCTGAAGTGCCAAAAATTGACTATGAATCCAGACTATGCCAAAGGCTCTTGGGTAGGGGCTTCGATTATCAATTGGGAAGGTGTTAGGCACCCTATCAACCCACTTAATGTAGTCTCTATTTATGGCCAAACAAAAATGACATAAAAGAAATAAAAAAGCCTTCCTCTTGCCCAAGGGGTATTAAAATCCTATTTGTGTCCCTTTGTTCCTACCGAGAAGGTAGAGGAATAGAGGGGAGAGCCAGAGCTCTCGAACCCTTGTTGCACCGCTGTGGAACCTTGTGTAGGCTTGCTTCGGTGAGCTTCAATGGCTCGTATGGTGAGAATCGGGGTTCTAGCTCCTAGGGCTTGGTAGCTAAGAGGTAGAGAGGGAAGTCTAGGGAAGAGCACACACCTAAACTAAGGCTTTTAGATGGAAAGCTAAGGTCTAAAGAAGGTTTGAAGGTTCTGAAATTTGTATGGAAAAGTGCACTAGAGGAGAGAGGGAGAGGCTTCTTAATCTCTATTTTGAGAAAATTTTCAAGCCTCTCTAAAGGGGGGGGATACCTCTCTATTTATAGGAAAAGGAGGGGTTAGGAGGGTATTTAGAGGCTAAACTAGGTTAGGAATTAGATAATATATCCATCTAGGGTTTCCTAGGGTTTTTGGAGCTTTGAAATATGTGAAAAGATGCTCCAATGGTGGATGATAGGTTAGAGGTTCAAACCACTTAAGGGGTTGCAAATATATAGGGAATGAGTGCAGCAGAACAAGCAAAACACACCTAAGGGATCAAGATGGTCAAAAAGTTAAACCCCAATCTTGAAAATCGAGGCAAAAATCTGTAGTCACTGTTCATAAGCCTGGCTCAACTAATAGATGCGCCTGGCAAAAGTACAGTAAAATAGTGTTTAAACAGGATTTGGGAAGTTGGTTGCCCGAGGGGGGACCCACCTATAGGCTGGCGCAACTATTAGTTGCACCAAGCCATTTCTAGGGAGAAATGGCTTGGCGCATCTAATAGATGCGCCAAAACCCTAGGGGGATCCTCCTTAAAACCCTAAAATGCCCTTGACCTTCGGAATGCGATATCTTCTCGCGTACAGTTCCGATAGGGGTGATTTTTGGCTTGTTGGAAAGCTGAGGACTTCTACTTTTCAATGGTATGAGATTACATAGAAGTAGAAGGTTCCAACTAGTCTTGGTGTACCACTCTTCATCTATTATTCGAAAACGCTAGTTTTAGGTTCGGAATGGTTTCTAAGGGTCGGGATGGGTCTCTAAGGTTTCAGAAAGGTTCCTAAAGGATCTACGGTAATTCCTAAGGGTTTGGGATGACTCCTAAGGTTTCAGGAAGGTTCCTAAGGGTTCCATATATGCCATCAAAAGCTCGAAAATACACCTCTCTTGAAATGTGTCTTGATCGAGCCTTGGGCCAAATTTGGGTGTCTACAGATGCCCCTCTTTGGTATCCAATTAAGAATGATCGAATACCAAAGAAAAGTGACATCTGAAGAGGCCCAAGGCAGTTATTAACAGGTCTGCTATATTCAAAATGAACTTCAAACATCAGAAGAGTAACATTGTGAGAAAATGAAAGCCCTGTATGTCGGGAAAAATGTCCGTTTCTCAAGGTAATCGGTCCCCAAGCTCTTAGCGACATTATTGGGCATAAAAGAGGTGGAATGAGTTACGAAAGCCCAATAGCTGGGAAAAACATTTGCTTCTCGAGTTACGAAAGCCCGTTAGTTGGGAAAAATATCCGCTTCTCAAGATGATTTGAAGGTGATTGAAGTTCAAGGTTCATTCTGAATATAACAGCTTCGCAAGTAAAAGGGGTGATCAACCCACACTTAAAGATAGGCGCAAAGTGAAAAATATGCAAGGTTCCACAGTTTGCATCTAATCATACGAGGCATTGATTGCCCCATTTGATTGGTCGCCAGTGCCCCTACGTGAAGCAGGGTTCGAGGTTTTTGAGCGAACCCATTGATCCTGAAGTTAATTTAGTACCACTACACAAGAGGAGCGAATAGATATCACAAAACTTTTTGGGAGTACGTGCCACCTTTTTAAAACATATATTTTTTGTTCTTTTATGTGAAATTTTTTGACTTTTTATATTATCATTTTATGTGATTTTTTTAGATTTTCGATGTTATCATATTATGTGATTTTTTGGATTTTCAATGTTATCATTTTATATGATTTTTTAGTTTTTTAAGCTATCATTTTATGTGATTTTTTTGGCTTTTTAAGCTATAATTTTATGTGATTTTAATCTATCACCTTAATCTATTTTATTCCATCACTTTTTGTGACTTTATTCTATCATTATTTTTGGGATTTTCTTTATCATTTCATGTGGATTTTTTTGGATTTTTATGTGATTTTTTTTAGATTTTTCAATGTTATTTTATCTGGAGTTTTTTGGATTTTTCTATGTATGATTGGGATTCTTTGAGCATGCTCATCAATCTCAATCCGTTTATTCTAGCACAGCTTCCCGGGCAAGTCAAATGAGAGTTTATATGCCATTGGGGAGCATGTGCACCTGCTGGGGACAACAAAACAAAGAGAAGGGGGGGGGGGGGGGTAGGCTATGTGTGTGTGACCCACACCAAGCCAAAATCCAGCCAAAAAGTAGCCTAGCGCAACTATTAGTTACGCTAGGCCAACTGGGGGCTGAAAATAGCTTGGCGCATGTAATACATGCGCCAAGCATGGGTGGGGCATTTTAAAGAGACCCAAGTTCAAGCAAAAGGGGTTGATTTTCAAAATTTTCTCCTTCCCTCTTCCAAAGCCAAAAAATGGACCTCCCCCTAGGGTTCCTTTACATTGCCTCTAAGCGTGCTTCATTGTTGGAATTTGCTTGCGCCGATTAATCGCCCGCTCCGTGCTAGATCAAAGACCCACTTTTCTTCAAAGGTAACCATTTAAAACCCATTTGATTTGATTTTTTTTTATTTTTCTTGCAAAAGTGATCATGATCCTGCATTTTTAGATGATAAATAGTTTATTCTTCTTTTAAGCATGCCTTTTGGTGATGAGTTTGATGATATTGCTCGAATGATGCCCTATTTTTGTTGTTTTATGAATTTGATTAGGACATATATCTATTTTTTTTTTTAATTTGTGCACATAGAAAGGGAAAGATTTTTTTTGTATTTTGGTTTATTTTGAACTAAAAAGAAAGTAGATATTTTTTATGTCTTATTTTTGTACATAAAAGAAAGGGATTTTTGTATTTTTGATTTTATAAAGAAAGGAATTCTTTTTGGTTTTTGATTTTATGAACATAAAGAAGGGATTATTTTTATTTTTATTTTTAAACAAAGAAAATGGGATTTTTTTGTTTATTTATTTATTTTTGTTCATAAAAGAAGGGATTTTTATAGTTTTGATTTTATGAAGATAAAGAAAGGAATTCTTTTTTGGTTTTTGATTTTATGAACATCAAGAGAGGCATTTTTTTTGTGTTTTTGAACATAAAGAGCAAAAGAAGATGGGGATGAGTATACTTACCTTCCCTTGACCTGTAGAACAATGGTTCTTTTATCACTTAATCAACCCTAACATGTTGGTTTCTATTTGTCCCAGAATGTCCAGTGATGAGGAATACGTACGGGAGCAAGAACAAGAAGAGGAGCCAGCAGTGACCTTTGGTCCTAGGGTAGAACAATTCATTTTAGTGGAACGCCCTGCCAGCTTATGGTATGAAATGTAGGGAGAGGCCGCCCATGCAGGTCTCCTCAATTAGTAGTATGTGCACATTTCAAACTTTAGCATTGCGGGCAAGGTAAAGGGATAAGTTTAGTTCTTTTTCCTGTGCGGTTTTGCTCTATTTCAATGACCTGATGCATCTTTCTCTTTTGACGCAAGACTTGCCCCACATTGTATTCCGAGGGGCTGGTTAGATTTTCAGGAATTTTATCGCTATATCCCACCGGTCGTAAAGTTCTTGCTCGAGCAAGCCGGGTTTGGAGAGTTTTTATCATGCCCCACTATGTGGGCTGATGTAGCCTACTTGAGGGCTCTGATTGAGAGATTTCATCCGGAGACTATGTCCTTTCACATGGCCTTTGCTGAGATGACCCTGACGCTCGTGGATTGGGCTATGGTTACAAGTATCAGGATAGGGGGACATTCCAATAGCCAACCTTGCAGTGCCCAACCGAGATGAGATAATTAGACTGATAGGGGATTATCCCCCCTCCACAAGTCTGCATGGTGTCGAGGTCAAGATGACCAGGCTGTCAGATCTTTTTGCTATTAATGAGTTGGTAGACTTAGGGCAGCCCGAGTTGGAAATTTATATTGAGCCCAAGTGCGCAATAATATTGGCCCGCATCACGCTCCTCATAATGCTAGGAAAAACCCTCTTCGCTAATGCTAGCGGCAGACGGGTCAACCTGGCCCTGCTTAGCCTGATGAACAATTGGCTTGACGTCCATAGATACGACTGGGGCAGGGCTAGTTATGCTATGTTGATGTTGTTGGTGACCTCAGGTGTTGTCTTGTTATTGGTGAGAAAACAATGGTGAATAAAAATAAATCAAAAGTGAAGAAATGGAGATTGGTTAAAACAACAAATCTGAAATACACAACCTGCAAGGTACAGGGCTATTGTAGCAAGTTTTGAATATGTAAGAGTTTGTCCCACAGAGAAATTGATCTAGAACCTAAAATGGGTTATATTAGTAGGTGGTAATGGTGTGTTTTAAAATAAAGATAAAAACGATGGGAAGTAGGCAATTAAGCTAAGGTTAATATAGTTATGTAACTCAGATTTAGGGTTGTCTCTGCAGGAGTCCCTCAGATGGCTACAAGCACATCTGTGAAGAAGATGTATCTAATTCAACTCTTATGATTTGACCTAATTTCTTAAGGCTATAACCTGTCCACTGCAATGGTCACATGTTATCCAATGGAGAGGATCAAACCACATGAATTAAATCATAAAACCAATCTGATTCAATGGAATAGACTGATCTTAAGGCTATAACCTGGCCACTTAAATGGTCACAGATTATCCAACAAATGTCCTCCACCCAATGGATCAAATTAGATCTTGAAAATCATTGTAGACACCATGTATGCCAGGCTACAAGCTCAGGCACCCATGGGAGCAAATAGTTCTTGAAGAACCAATGGAAACCACAACAGTTCAAAAGCTATTTGGAGACTTAAATACAGCTGATCATTGCTACTAGAGGCTTGCAATGACTCAGCTCACAAACCTACAATCTCTACAGAGAAATCGGATCTAACATCTGATGTTGGTCAAGTAAAACAGAGGGGAGTTTGTTCCTGCAACAACCTCTCACAAGGCTACAAGCTCAAGTGTAGAGGAAAAGAATCCCTCTTAGATCTGTGGCTTGGAATCAATAGTCTATCCACTTGAATGGTCACAGGCTATCCACAGAGGTTATCCACACCACAGAGGATTGAGATGGAACATGAAAATTGCTGCTACCACCATGGTCCCAGGGCTACAAGCTCAAGATTCCATGGGTATTTCAAATCAGCTCAAATCCTAAATGCATGGCATAGATTGAACAAAACTATGGGCAAATAGAAAAATAACAGATTGAATAAACATTAAAATAGATATTCATTGATTAAACCAATACTTACAATGAGATGTCCTCAAGGCAACAGCCTTGTGCATAACAGCTCATCAACAACTCCCAATGTTCACAAGACCCATTAAAAAAATTGATAAAACTAAGCCTAATTGATTACAGAGAGCATAGCCAGGAAGTGTTGCGCTAAGGAAGAAGAACAAAAATGGAAAAAGAGGTGATCAAACCTTAACCCTAATCTGCTCGAGCTCACAACTGACTGAGGTAGAAGGAGAGATATTTTCTAAGTTAAATTTATAGCTTATAACTTAGTCCTTGATGCCTTGGCTAAGAGAAGAATAAACCCTAATTTTAGGGTAGATGTGGCTTTATTATAACCCTTGGATGCCTTGGGATGTGTGCATCGAGATCAGGGCCTCGAGATGTGTGCCTTAGACCTGGGAAAATCCCCAAAAGGTCCCTAAGTAAAGACAGAGAAGTGGAGAGCCCGAGCTTTGCTGGGCTAACTTTGGCTCATTAATTCATTCGTGCGGTTTGCAGAGTGCTCGCGAGGTAGCATTTGGCTTGGAAAGCTCCTAGCTCGCGCAGAAGACTTTAGATTATCATGCAGTTGCTTTGGCCTGAAATGCAGTCGCGAGGTAGAGTTTGCATGCTTGGGTTTTGGTCGCATAGTGCAGCTTCAGAATTTCCTATCATGAGGGTCTCGTGCAGAAGATCTTTGATCTCTCTCGGCTCCTTGATTAGTGCATAGCACAGCTTGCCATGTAGACTTTTAGCTTTCACACACGTGAGAGTTGAGCGAGCGAATTTTGGGAGCTCTCTCTTCTCTTGAGTTATGCGAGAGCTGCACGAGCTTTCTTGACTCTTTTGTGCATATTAGTTTGGTGAGATTGCACGCGTGGCTGATATAAGACTTGATCCCTTTGAGAACTTTGCGAGTTAGATTTCTGAAGGTTTAATGCACGACTACTGTGTGAAATCTTGGAGTGCTGAAAGCAGATCAAACGCGTGACTATTGTGCGAAGTTGTTCTCTGAGGTTCATTCCTCCACTGGGCATGAGAGTTCATTTATGCTGCATGTAATAGCTGCGTGAGGAAGCTTTGCTACAAATTTAGACATGCGAGGCAGCACCTCTGGCTACGCGAGAAAATGACTCTGCTGCTCTGCTGTAATGCATATGCTGCTATTGCAGCTTCCTCCACTCTCATCTATACTTCTCTCATCTACTGGACTTCTTTGGTCCACCTCGACATGCAAACTAGTCACCATGGTGTTCCATCAGTCCTTGGCTCAGCAGTCCTCTCTGGCTTTATTTCTTTCTCTTTTGGGCACCAAAGGCATGCACTTTGTATCAAGCTACACAATTATTACTAATTATAAAACAAGCTAAACAAAGAGTTATTAGTCAGCTTAAAGGTGTAGCAAAGGCTAGGTTAAGAGGTGAAAAGTAGTACTTTTCAGTGAATAACAGATGTCCAACCTAGTCCGAGCCTCCATGGGAAATGCGAAGTCCGTTGTTGGCTTCTGGCCAGCCCTGGAGGTAATCTCCAATTTTTTTGCTTTTATCAGTTCATTTAGGTGATTGTTGTATGCTATTGACTTATCTTTCATACACTGCTCTCTTTAGGCATGGGGGTACCTGCATTTTCAACCCGGACGCCACTTCTTCAATCCGAGATATATACTTACCCCCTTTTAAGCAACTGGAACAAACACCGACCCCGAGATGTGGGCATGAAGCATTTGGAGATGGGCCTGAGGTCCTAATTCGATCTGATGATCCCTGAGCAGGTAAGGCCTTTTCTCCTCTTTTTCATTGCAGTTTAGAATTCTCCTTTATTATTATGCTGCATTCTTGACTGATTGGCCACTTCTTGACTTGGGCAGGTCATATATGACCCATATATTGGCTCTCCTTTTTGGTATCGGACTGTTGTAGGTCCATCCCACCTTTTCAACAACCATTGCATCATCTTTTTTTATGGGGCATGGGCCAGGGCCTACTACCTGGGGGAGCGGGTAGTTCATCAGTACTAGGGCGATCCTGCCATACCCTTAGATCCTCCCGCAGATGTCATGGATCTTGTAGGTAGTATTGAGGAGCTCACTGCGGCCTTCCTTTAAAATGGGATCCCCATTAATGCCCTTCTTATGCCTAGAGACTATTAGACGTGGTACGAGTCCTTGCCATATCGGTTTATTCTTCCACGCTTCATCCCTGGTGTTAATTTCCTGGCTTTCGGTGGTCCACGCTCTCAAGTATTTCTCTCCTCTCTTCTAGATTGGTTCCCAGTCTTGATTGATCTATGATTTCTACTGATGGAATAAATCATTTTTTTTTATAGTTTAGATTGGGCGGTGATTCAAATGATGAAGGTGGAGTGGCGGTGGGTACTATTGATGCTTCAGCGGCAGGTTCCTTAGATGTTGGTCCTTCTGGTGCTGGTCCTTCAGGCTCTAGTCCCTCAGGTGTCGGTCGTTCAGGCTCCTCTAGCATGGGTACCTTAGGTGGTTCACCTGCCATGATCCATGGGACCTTTAGGTGCCTTGATGACGATTTTCTCTCAGATCTATGCGCTGACGTAGATAGGCAGGAACGCCTCTAAGTCGAAGCGGTTCATGTCCCTCCTCCTGAGGTGGTTCTGGGGGTAAGACTTTTCATGATCATTCCTCCTTTGTTTTGGCTCTTTTGAGAAATACCTGTGTTTGCTAATAACCCCTGTAACTAACATATTTCTCCTTCTGAATATATAACTTTGAATCGGCCATGGACCATGCCGCGTATTATCGTAACATCGTTGATCTCCGGGATGTGGAGGTGGTGAGTATCTCACTGCTCGGTTTTTCTCACTGCTTTACCATCCCTGTTTTTCAATTGATCCTGATTTATGACCTTGGCTATGACCTATAGCATGCACGTGACAAGGAGTCGTGCTCTTTACTTAGCTGACTTTCTTAGGCATAGTCCCGAGTGGGGGATATGTGGGCCTATCAAAGCTCCTTACGCTTGCGAAAGAAATTGAAGGGTGCAAGCAAGGACTAGGCTTAGTTTATGCATTCAAACAGTTTGGGATGATAATTTTGGGATTTGAACAATTTTTAACAGATTAATATGAAACTTTTTCATTTGTCTTGAATGATTTTCAGTTTTGAAATGTTTAGTGCTCTTTCTTTGATCACATGCTATGTTTCCCTTGCATTATATCTGATTGCTTGCAGGATGGTTTTGACAATTGCTTGTAAAAATAGCCCTTGAGGCTATACGCCTTAGTTTGGGTTTTTCGTGCACAAAATTTAAATGATTTCAATGTTAGGTGCATTTCAAATGTAGTCAAAGTATAAAATACAGGTAATCAGGCAATCTGGCTAAGGGGTCCAGCAAGGACACAAACTCCCCTTTAAAACTTCATTTTTGCATGGAAAAGGTCCAAATTGGTTTGGCGCATGTATTACATGCGCCAGGCCAATCCTAGGGAGATTTACACTGGTGCATGTATTACATGCGCCATGTTCAGCCTGGGGGCAGTGGGCCCTTTATATGCCTGAGAAAGGTCATTTTTCATCTCTTTTCACTTTGGCTTGGCATTTTCTACTATTTTTTCCTTTCCTTGCTTTCCCAAGAGTGGGCCCATCGTCATACATTGACCTGATTTCCAACCCTCCCTTATATGGAGGGCCCAAAACCAAATTACTCTCTTCTTTGGGCTTGGGGCCCAATTTTCTAAAAAGTTGGCTTGGGAGCCTGAATGAGAGCGAGCTTGTCGATCTAGAGCGGCTTGGACTATCCCGTCCTTCCTTCTTTCTTGAGGTTCCTCTATGGTGGGACTGGCTTTATGCGGCGACCACATTTTGGGATGTAAATGCCCATGTATTCCATTTTGGGAACCGGGAACTATATCCTACTCTTGAAGAGTTGCCCAATCTATTAGGCTTGAAGCTCCACAGAGGCCTTGCAAGAGTCATACCAAAACCGGGCTATGCTAAGGCCGTTCGCCTCACCCTGGGCTTGAAGAAATCTGAATATGAGAAAAGTCTCATCGGGGGGCCCACAAGCTATTCGATCAAATTCCTCAAAGAACTTTTCGGTGACGAAAGTCTTCAAAAATTACCGGTTAGGAACATCTTCAACGTGAAAGCCTTTGCTCCCAGTCTCATCTCGAAAGTCCTTTTCTTCACTAGGGGAGAGAGCTTCTCTCTAGCTCTCTGCGATGTTTTGATCGAGTTGGAAGAAGGCCGATCAGTTATGCATCTGGTCCTTGCTAAACTATACCGATGCCTTGACGCATTCACTCTAGGCAGGGTGGAGAGGGGATGTTCTTTGCTGCTCCAGGAATGGTTAGGTGAGCATCTCTCTATCTTGGGACCTGTGCCTCACTTTTATGTCGTTCAAGGTGAGGTGGTCCGATGCTTTCGGGGTAGGTGTCACATGATCCCACAGGGTGATTTGTCAGAGTTGAAGCTTTGGCTGACTGATGCAGAGCTGATACGGAGACTTCCTTGGTTGGATCAAACCTTTCTAGTAGTTCACTCAAGAGATCATGAGGGCATCACCCTCCTAGGATTGACTGGCAGCACCTTCTACTTCTCATTTCCGGTGCTGCATCAGTTCGGCTGCTCTCAGCAGGTGCCTTGTGAAGCGAAATCCCCTCTATGTGATTTGATCTTTTCTAGGGGGTCCTCTGGGGACATGGATCAGATTGCTGCTCTTTGAGAGATGTGTCAGTCAACAATAATGTACGGTTTGGAGCAGGGAAATTCAGTTTAGTCTTCCCCAGAGTACGAGTCTTGGCTATCAGCAGATCAGTGTGCTGCCGATGATCTGGATCAGGCAGAGAGTATTGATATGGGAGGGCCTTAGTCGAAGAAGGAGATGGTGCTTCGAGTTCGCATGGAGCTGCTGACCAATGAGAAGAGGGTCCTGCAAGAGCTTTTGGCACAAGAGAAAGTTAGAGCAGAGGTAGCAGAGACCAGAGCTGGGACAACGGAGAGCGAGGTCCTTCGTCTGGAAGGAACCTTGAATGTTGCTCTTGGGGCTACCGATGCTTCTCGGAAGAGGTATAAGAGCATCCATGGTCACTGGCTGACTGAGCGGAATGTCCGGGAGGATGGTTTTCGCGCGAAGATTAGTGCCTTGAAGCGTGAGCTAGGCCGTTAATTCCCTCCCGCACATATATCTTTTTGCACAGATCAGATTCACAGAAAAGGTCCCCCTTTACAGATACACATTTTTTTGTATACATATTTTCTTTTTGTTTTTGTTATTTTTTTTGCTCTTGTAAAAAAGAAAGAAAGAAAGATAGGCATCACACCGATTATTTTTTTAGATGTGGTGTAAGCAAAGACATGAGTTTGTGAATGGAAAAGGAAAATCTATTATCTTACAAAAAGTATGGTTTCTTTTTCTTTTCTATTTATTATTATTATTTTCTTCTTTTTCTTTTTTTTGTTGAATGCCTTAGTCACATGGTGAGATGACGGGTCCTCTTCTGAGCATGGTTGAACGTCCTTGTCACTAGATCTGAATAAAGCTCAACAGTTTTTGCCAAGGCCGGAACATCTATCCTTTCGAATTGATTCAAACCTTTCTCCTTACCTCAAGTCATATGTTTGACAAAGCAATTTTACAAAGACAATTTTGGTCGAGGCCCAATTTGAACTAAAATGCGCGGCCCAGTTGGAAAAAAGGGTAATAGGGAGAGTAACCAAAAGGATTCCTCAAACATCAATCTTATCAATCATTTCAAACCTTTCTTCTTTAATTTTTTTCTTTTAAAACTCTTTTGCTCACAACGCCCTAGGTGGGTTCGTCATGCCCGTTTTGGCCCTCTTTTTACTTGTGGCGCCCTTTCGGGTTTTCGCCACGTCCATGAGTTTAGCTCTCTTACCCCAAGCGCCCTTTCGAGTTTTCACCTAGTCCGCACAAGCTCGCTGTTTGTACCCATAGCGCCTTTTCGGATTTTCACCATGTCCATCTTGCTTTGAGCTTGTATATTTTTATTTTATTTTTTTCTTTTTCTTTTTTCTTCTTCTATTGAAAGCCACAACATAGATTTCGATTCCGTCATAGCCGGCTAGATGGGGTTCTAGTGTCATCTCACAACTCGGCTCATGTTGACTTAACAGATACTATGACTGCTTGTGAACCTAAAAAGAGGGCTTTCTTCGGGGTGCAGCTTGGCCATGGGTCGGGTTAGGATTGAAGGATGCTGGGCTAAAAGGGTTTCCTTGATATGGTTTCAGTTTTCCACAACACACTTCTTCCTTGGGGGATCTTTACTATACAAGCCCTCATGATTCTTCTATTTCTTTTCTTTTTCTTTTGTTTTATTTCAAGCAATCTCTTTTTGATGTTTTGCTTTTCTGATTTTTTTGTTCTTGATAGTAATCCTATTTTCCCTTCATCTTCTTTTTTGTTTTTGGTATATGTACACACTTTTCTTTTTCAGGGAAGGAGTTTATTGAAAGAAAGGCCAAGGCTCAAATGGGGTAGCAAAGGATATCATCATTTTTAGGGATGCTTTTTGGCAACTGTGCTTGGAATGATGGCCTCTTTTGTGTGATTCTTAAGCAGTCATGTATTTGTTTTACTAATACTTACCTTGCCGCGATGGACTAAGCATGGAATCATCAGACATATCCAGCATTGATGGGCTCAGGAAAGTGATTTCTGTCCATGGTGGCGAGGTGGATGGCGTATCCCGACAGTACTTCCTTGATGACATACGGTCCCTCCTAATTAGGCTTAAACTTTCCTCTTGGATCGGCGTGGAGGGATGGAAAGATCTTTTTCAGCACAGTGTCTCCACATTTAGATCTTGACTGCGGACACGTTTATTGTAAGCGCGTGCAATTCGCCCTTGGTAAACTTGGGTATGACACAAGGCTAGGAGCCTTTTCTCGTCCAACAGATTCAATTGATTAAAGCGAGATCTCTCTCTCTGCTTCGGGTAAGCTTGATTCAAGGAGGATTCGCAGTGAAGGTACCTCAACCTCAATTGGCAAGATGGCCTCAGTTCCATACACAAGGGAGAATGATGTTGCCCCTATAGCGGTACAGATCGACGTTCTGTAGGCTCATAGTGCGAATGGTAATATTTTGCTCCAATCTCGGTAGGTGATGACCATCTTCTCAAGGATGCGAACGACCATCTTATTTGTAGCTTCTACGACTCCATTAGTTTGAGGCCAATAAGGTGACGAGCGATGGTGCTTGATCTTGTATTGCTCGTAGAAGGCTCGGATGCGCTTAGTCGCAAAGTTGGTGCCATTGTCCATGATGATATCTTTGCGTACTCTAAATCGGCACACAATATTATTTTTGAGGAATTTCTTGATGTGACCGGCCATGATGTTTATGTAAGACGCTGCCTCTACCCACTTAGTAAAGTACTCGATAGCGACGAGGATGAACCGATGTCTGTTTGAGGCTTTTAGATTAATCACACCAATGACATCAAGGCCCCAGTAACAAATGGCCAAGGAGTGGTCATGCAGCGTAGATCGATGGCAGGAGCATGTATCAGACTGGAGTGTTCCTGACACTTGTAGCACTTCTGAACATGTTTGCAGTAGTCTGATTCCATAGTGGTCAAAAAGTATCCCTACTTCAGAATTTTCTTAGCGAGCATGTGACCGCTGACGTGGGCACCGCATATTCCCTAGTGGATCTCCTTCATGATATTGATCGCCTCACCTTCAGGAAGGCACCTGAGCAGGATGTTATTGTAGGATCTCTTGTAAAGGCAATCGTCGCAAATGACATAACCTGGCGCTAGGTGTTGAATAGTCCGCCTATCCTCTCAAGATGTCCCCTCGGGGAAAGCTCGAGTCTCGAGGAAGTTCTTAATATCTGAGAACCAAGGTGGCTCATCATCTAACTTTATAGGTTCCTCAATCTATAGGCAGAAGGCCAGTTCATTCCTCTGTTCAATCATGATCGACTTCATCTTAACACCATACAGGATTTCTATCATTGACGCTAAAGTTGTGTAGACACCCAAATTCGGCCCAAGGCCTGATCGAAACACATTTCGAGAGAGGCAGAGCTTTTGATGGCGTGTATGGAATCCTTAAGAATCACCCTAAACCCTTAGGAGTCACCCTAGATCCCTAGAAACCAATTCCGACCCTTAGAACCCTTTTCTTAACCCTAACCTAACCTTCCCAGGCAATAAGGAGGAGGGGTGCACCGGAAATGGCTACGACCCTCTACGGTGACCAACTCTTATACCATTGAAGAGTAGAGGTCGTCAGATTTCCAACGGTCTAAGAATCACCTAGATCGGAGGTATATATCAGAAGATACGGCAGTCTGAACCCGGAGGGCAGGAAGGTAACTTCAAGGTGGCCCCCCTAGGGATTTGGCGCGACTATTAGTCACACCAGGCTATTTCTGCCAAGAAATGGCCTGGCACAACTAATAGTTGCGCCAGGTATAAATTTTAATTGCGCCAGGCCAATCCTCCCTAATTTTAAGCCTGGCGCAACTAATAGTTATGCCAAGTTTAAAAGGTGGCCCCCACCCGCGAGCTAACTTCCAACATTGTTCCTCACTATTTTACTGTGCATTTGCTTGGCGCAACTAATAGTTGCGCCAAGCATATGAACAGTAACAATGGATTTTTGCCCTGAAATTTGTGTTTGGGGTTTGACTTGTTGACCACCTCAACCTTTGGGGTGTGTTTTGATAGTTCTGTTGCACCCATTCCTTACCTATTTGCAACCCTCCAAGTGGCTTAAAGCCTCACCCCATCATCCACCATTAAAACCACCTTCACATCTTTCTAAGCTCTCAAAATCCTAGGAAACCTTAGATTTGAGATTACCTAATTGCTAACTCCAATTAGCATCTAAGTAGCCTCCTAATCCAGTCCTTTCCTATAAATAGAGCCCCCCACCCCTTGGTTTAGGGGTTGAGAAATTTGCTTAAGAGAGAAAGAGCTCAAAGTGAGAAGTTCTTCCTCCCTTTTGTGCACAATTTTTACCCAAATTCCAGAACCTCCCAACCTCATTTCAAGCTTGTTCTTGCATCCAAAACCCTTAGCCTAGGTGTGTGTGACCCCTAGCCGCCATCCCCCAACCCCTTAGCTTTAAGTCCTAGGAGTTAAAACCCCATTTTCCATCATACAAAGCCTTCAAGAGCTCATCAAAGCAAGCCACGCAAGGCTCCTCTACGGTACTACAAGGGCCCGAGGGCTCTGGCTCTCCCCTTTCTTCTCCTCTCTTTCTAGCTCCCTTCATCCTCTCATTTGTGTCGTTACGCCACCGATTTTTCGGTAGGAACGAAGGGGCACAAATAGGATTCTAAGCCCTTTTGGGCAAGAGGAAGTTATTTTCCTTGCTTCTGCTTCATTTTATTTTTGGCAATTAGTAGAGACCGCGTTAAGCAGGTTGATCGGGTACCTAACACCTTCCTGATCGATAACCGAAGCCCCTACCCAAGAGCCTTTGGTGTAGACCGAATTCAGAGTCATATTTTTAGCTCTTAGGTGCTCATAAAAATAAACTAGGTATCCCGGGACACTAAAATCTCTGGGTGGCAACTCTATATTTTATATCGTTAGAGAGCGCTTTGTCGCGACGGGGATCGTCCCGATTCCCACGGTAGCACAGATGGCAACTCTGCTGGGGAGTAGCTAGTAGAGTTTCCCCTTGAACTAGGTCTTTTTCTTTATTTTTCTAACATTTTATTGCTATTTTTTAGTTTTATTTTTCTATTTTTTTGTCACTCACCCCTCCGATTACGTCATTTTACTCACCCCTACGATTTCGCTTTAAATTTTAGCAATCTTTGCCTAATCACTTGACTGGCACCTTTTTTACTCACCCCTACGATTCCGCTTTAAATTTCAGCAATTTTTTGCCTAGTCACTTGACTGGCACCTTTTTTACTCACCCCTACGTTTCCGCTTTAAATTTCAACAACTTTTTGCCTAGTCACTTGATTGGCACCTTTTAAATTTCAGCACTTTATATTTCATATCCTAACAGTGGACGCCGGCCCGTAGTGGCTGCACGGGATAATCACCCCCGGTCTTTGAACTAAAGAAAACTTCCAAAAAAAAGAGAAAAGCTTTGAAAAAAAATTAAAATTGAACCAAGTTAGGGAGCATAATTAATTTGTTTTGCGGGGTAGATTTTTCAAAAGGGTTGGTTTAGGCACACATACAAACACCCGGATCTTAGTATGGCGGTAGCCCCTAGTGGTGATGATCCAGAAAAGTCCTAGCCCACCTAGTATCTGAGAAGGCGCTTATGCCGGAGGTATATCGGGTGGGTTCCTATTCCGAAGCTTAAAACCCTTGGGGAGCGCGTTAGCGAGTTATACTGGACTCTATCCTTTAAGTGCGGTAAAGAGAGAATCGATCACCATAAAATAGCTCAGTTCCCAGAAGCCTAGCTTCCACAAAAAAAAAAAAAAAAGACTCATTTCGGGCATCAGTGGCTGCTGTTCTCGGTTATGGAGAGCCAGTTTTTGCCTGGCGCATGTATTAGTTGCGCCAGTGTAAAAACACTGGATTTTATAACTGACGCAACTAATAGTTGCACCAACTTTAAACTCCCAACTTTTACCTTGGCGCAACTAATAGTTGCGCCTATGTAAAAGTCCTCCCCTGTAACCTTGGCGCAAGTATTAGTTGCATCAGGTCTGTTTGGCAGCACCAAACCCGAATCCTTGTCCCTTTCCACCTCCTGAGTTTCCCGATCAGTGTGCATAGTGCCTTGTTTAAGCCCTGCCATCTCCGACACCCTATATGCCCCCGCTGGTCAGGAGAAGGCAACTTCTTTTTGGCTCATTTCGAGGGATCAGGTCATTTGCCTCAATTTTTGTGCCTTTAATAGATCGAAACTTCTCATTCGATTCTTCCGAAGTGCATCGGAACCGTCGTCGTGGGTCTTGAATTAAGGTACGAGAGCCACCTGAAAAGGGAATTCCAAGGCCTCGGAACCTTTATTTTTCAAAAAATGTTTTCATAAAACTCAAAAAATATATATATAATCAAAACCCAAAAAATATTTAGTTTGTGGTGCCGGCACAACGGCCTCATGTTGCCCTCCGTCGTCCCATAGGGGAAGAAGGAGGAGGATTTTTAGGCCTTATCCAAGGCACCCTTACCCGACCCGCTCCTGTAGAATGTCGTGGGTAGTGGACCCGGCTTACACCGATCTCGACTCATCCCCGCCACATTCTCCAACCCACTCCCATTCAGGAGAAGTCTTTTCCACCATCCCCCTCACCCAACCCCCTTTTACGGTTACCGACCCATTTGGCGCCCCCATTTTCCCAACCACTACCCCCCAAAATATCCAAAATCCAATTCCCCATTCTCCATCTTTTTCCCAAACAATGCCCACGCCAAACCCATTTTCCCAATCCACATCCATTCCCCACTTCCCATCATCCCCCTATAAACCCGATCCACCCACATTCACATACACCACTTCCACCCTATCAAACCCCTCACAAAATCCACCATCCATCCGGGTCATGCCAATTTTTATCGGGGCCATGCCCAACTTTCCTCATCCCTCCTCCTCATGCCCCCCATCATCCCAAAACATACCCAATACATCCCCTCATCCACCCCATACACCCCCACCTACCATGGCCATGCCTAATTATACCGGGGCCATGCCCAATTTTTCCACTACCTCCACCCCATCACCCCTTAAATCCACCATCCACATCCCACCCCCCTTCCATAGCCATGATGGAGGAGATGTTCCAAGCATACTCCTCATGGAGGGCTTCCCAAAATATCTCTCCTCCACACCCCACATCCATGAATCCATCCTACACCTTAGCAAACCTCCATGCTTCACTCCCCCATGACCCCCATCAACCTCCCCTAATCCACACCATCCACACTCCCATCACCCACATACCCCAAGTCCCATTGGCCCAAACCCCCTTTTCCCACACATCTCAGGGCCCCATGGCCCAATACCCCTCCATCCATGATCTCCAGGGCCCCATGGCCCAATACCCCACTACCCATCATCTCCAAGGCCCATTGGCCCAAAACCCCATTACCCATATCCCCCAGGGCCCATTGAGCCAAACCCATCAAATCCAAACCCATCAGGGACCAATGACCCAAATCCACCAATAGCCCATGGGCCAGACCCACCAAGGGCCCATTTGGTCAAACCCACCAAGGCCCATTGGACCAGACCCACTAAGGGACCATGGCCCAAATCCAATAAGGCCCATTGGGTTAGACCCATCAAGGCCCATTGGGCTAGACCCCACCAAGGGCCCATGGCCCAGACCCAACAAGGCCCGTCGGGCCAAACCCATCAAAGCCCATCGGGCCAGACCCACCAAGGGACCATGGCCCAAAGCCATCAAGGCCCATCGGGCCAAACTCACCAAGGGCCCATGGCCCAATCCTACCCAAGCCCATTGGCCCAAACCTATCCAGGGCCCATGGCCCAAACCCATCAGTGGCCTATGGCCCAAAATGACTAAGGATTCGTGGCCCAAACCCAAACCCCACACTCATACCTTCCACAATACCTCCAACATTTAACCTAAACATCACATCTGGATCAAACCCATGCCATACCTCAAACCCAATTCTCCCATGGCCCCACACCCCAAGGCCATCTCCAAACCTTCCCCATACCTAATGGCCCTATCAGGCTCCACCTCAAAACCAAATTCCCATCATCCAACAAACATTTCCTCACCCCCAATGGACTCACCCAACCCCCACTCATGTCATTCTCATCCAACCCATGCAGCAACAGGTTGAGAATCCCGTCCTCACTGCACCCTACATAGATCAGCAGTATGAGGAGGACAAGATCAGAAATAGTGGGGCCTATGCTGGGGCTTTGACCAGCCTCAACCCCCCTCCCATAATTGCCCATCCCCTGGTGGCCCAGAGTGAAGTCCCGAGAAAGCGCCTCGATCGAAAGAGTCGAGCAAAATTGAAAGAACGGCTAGACAAAATACAAAAATAGCTGATGAAAATGGGTGGTGCTGAAATCCACGCCACAGACTTCACAGACTTATGTTTGTTCGCTGAGGTCCCCTTGCCCCCCAAATTTAAAATGCCAGTATTCGACAAGTACAATGGCACAAGCAACCCAATCGCACACCTCAAGTCCTATAGTGGGGACATTTGTCAGTACGGGGGGGACGAAAGACTACTAATAAAAGTCTTTCAAAAAAGTTTAACCGAACCGGCCCTGAGGTGGTTGACATCTCTTGAACAATCCATGATGAAGACATGGAAAGATTTAGCGCATTTATTCTAGGAACAGTATGTCTATAATACTGATATTGAATCGCGTAAGTCTGATTTGGCCCATTTAAAGCAAAATCCAAATGAGACCTTCAGTGACTACTTAGGGCAATGGAGAGCACTGGAAGCTCGAGTCAGAAATAGAATACCGGACGATGAGCAGATAGAGATGATTTCTAAGAACACTCTGCCAGTGATCTCTGATTTTCTTGTATACCAACGGCAGTCTAGTTTTGCCAATTTGGTGAGAAATGCCAATCACGGTGAGGATGCCATCAGAGAAAGGCGTTTGAGTAACAATACTTCAGGGGACCCTAGCGGGGTCAGAAGATTTTCTGAGCAGAGGAACGAGAAGAGAACAGGGGGCGATGTCCAGAACATAGCCAACACCAGGCCCAATAATAATACTACTCCGTTTCAATTTCAGGCGACCCCACCAGCACCTGTTAGGCTTGAGCAGATGCAAAGAATGGGGAATGGGTAAGGAATGCAAATGACCCCGAAACAGAGGAGAGCCCGCTACGACCTAGTCTTTACACCTCTGGGGCAATCTTTGAGTGTACTTTTGCCCTTGTTAGTTGAAAAGGGATTGGTGGCTTTCCGCCAACCGCAACCTCCTCCTCACCCAATCCCAAAGAACTATGACCCAAATACCCATTGTAATTTTCATCAGGGTCCGGGTCACTCTACTGATCGCAGCTTCCCACTGAAGCATGCCATCCAAGATTTGATCGATGTCGGGAAAATCATTCCCCCTGCACCTTCTCAGGATGCTAATATTCATCAAGTACCAATACCCCCACATCCTACCAGAGGAGCAGGTCCCAGACCCACCATTAGAATGATAGAAGATGAGGAGGAGTTTGAATTCGACCCATCCGATTACATCAATGATCGGGAGAGTTATGTACCACTGCTATTAAGAAACGTTGAAGAAAAGAATATAGGGGTAGTTGAAGCCCTAAATTTGTCAGATTATTTCCCCAACCCGACTCCACAAATTGAACCCTTGGATCTCAGGGCATACTTTCTATCGCCCACACCCGTTGAGAACCGCCACCAAGATTGGGGTTGATCCGTGCATGTTAAGGCCCACCAGAACCAGCGCTAGAGGGTTTGACAATACCAAGAGAGAAATAATGGGAGACGTTGATCTTGAGCTATTGATAGGGCCAATGACCTTTTCCATCTTGTTTCAAGTCATGGATATTAAATCCTCATTTAATTTGTTGTTGGGGGGCCCGTGGCTACATGAAGTCGGAGCCATACCTTCCACATTGCACCAAAAACTCAAATTTACATCTGGGCATAAGATCATCACGATCATTAGAGGGGCACAGCGAAAAAGAAAAGGCTGCCAATAGCATTAAAAAACCCAATATGCTATATATACCACACACCGCTGAAGACGTCGACCTCCACAGTTTTGAGTATGAGGTGTCAGCTATACTCCCAGAACCCATTGAGGGCATCATGTCTAAAACGGGAGGTTGTATGGTAGCGACAGTGGCAATGCTCCAAAAGTGGGGCTATCAGAAAGGAAGGGGTCTGGGACCCAAGTTACAAGGCAGAAGAGAGCCAGTTGTGGCTAAGGGATAAAAAGTAAGATTCGAGCTAGGATATTAGCCCACAGAGCAAGAGGTCTGAGAGGCCAAAGAGAAAGCCAGGGTCACCGCAGCTGCAAGAGCTCGAGGAATTAACATAGAGGAGAAACCTCGCCCTAGGCCACACATCAGGGATTCCTTTGTCAGCGCAGGGGTGGTAAAAATCGATCAAATGGGGCAACCCATTTGACCTCACACAAACCCAAAGCCCCAATCCATCCCACCAATCCCCAGATCTCCCTTCCCAGCATGGAGATAGAATTGGCCGCGTTGTCCCTTTTCGAGGAATGACGGTCGGTACCTGAACAAGCCCCCCCTGTGGTGAATCACCACAAAACTGAGTTATCGTTTGAGGACATGATCTCAGACGAAATGAGGATCAATATGATGGAGGCTGACTCCAATGAGCCATATCAGTCAGCACCCTCCATCTCAACAGGTAAAGAAGCGGCCCCTCAGTGCATGGCGGGCATCTTGCCCCAAACTCGAAAAGGTGAAGTGGCCTAAAGTTTGGCACCTATTTTGCAAAAAAAAATAACCTATAAAAAGTGAGATAAGCCCTTGGCAGGCAATACCTTGTATATACACAAACCTGCCATGCCAAGGGTCCATCTCCAAATAAAACAAAAATTTCAAAAACATGGAAAAAATACAAAATCTCAAAAACATGGAAAAAACACAAAATCCCAAAAACATTGAAAAAATCTAAAGTCCAAAAATATTGTCATTTAAAATTCCAAAAAATGTCTCACAAAAGGATGCCTTAATCAAAATACCCGTCCCACGTTCCCTGTAGAAATACAAGAAGAGGTAGGGATCACGAGTCTGGACGAGGATGTCCCCTTCGAGGAGCTCCCCAATGAGCTCCTTGACAGATTTGCCGACTTTGAGTATGACCCTACCCCCATTGTCGAAGAGACCGAAGACGTCAATCTAGGAACTGAGGAGGTTCCCGGGATAATGTTGAGAACTGGAAAATACCATTTTTCACCCCTTAATCTGGGCCTTGATAGACCCTTGAGAGAACTAAATAAGTGTTTTAAGTGTTTGTTTTACAGCTAACAATAAAGGCAGGCTTAACCTTGAAAGTAGTTCAAAAGTGCCAAAAAGATGACAATCCATGTCAATCCAAAGGAAGAAAGAGAAGAAACAACCTCACTAGCTGTTGAAAGGTCTGAATTGAAGAGGCAAAGACTTGGTCTCAACCCAGAAAAGAAGTATGGAGCAATTTGAACAGAAAAATGCACTACAGAGTACTTTTCGCAAAGAACCTGAACTCTTCGCAAAGAACCTGAAACTCTACGAAAAGAACAAAAACTCCAGGCTTAGCTTTCGAAGAGCATTTGAACTCTTCGAAGAGATGATTTACCTTTTTGAAAAGAAGAAAACTCAATTCGAACAGAACCAGAACATTGGAAAAAGAGCTTAAGGAGTTACAACACCTTGCGAAAAGCCCCCTAAGCTATGCGAAAAGGAATTCTGGAGATTCCCAGCTTTTGCAAGGGCAATTCAGTAATCAGTTTCACGCGTCCCAATGCATTTAAAAACCTAGGGACATTCCAGAGGATTCTAAGCATGATGCGAAGGCATATTCCACCCCACGTGAGCACCCAGAGATGAAATAACTTGGCGGGAACTTTTAGAAACTCTAACAGACTTTCAAAATGCATAACAGAATTGATGCCTTTTTCACCTGATTGGCTGAACCAGATCGAGGAATTCTAATTGGCCAGAACAGATCTGGATCCTCGTGCTCGACTACCATTGGTCAATACAGATCTGAGCACTTCTGATTGGTTGATACACATCTGAGCTGGACTTAGGGAAAACTATAAATAGATGAACCATTTGCCCAATTTGGGCATCCAAATTTTGAGTTTCATTCCTAATCCCCCATTTCCAAATCAGATAGTTTGTCTGAAATCCTTGTAATAGCCTCACCTTGTACTTGCAATTGAGAGCTGTGAGATACTTCTGTAGTTCAAGGGAGAGTTGTATTCAAGACTACAAATCTGAGAGCTGTTTAAGCTGTGCTCTATAATTATAATGGTGAATTTGAAAAGGTTGCTATAAACCGTGCATTCCCCATTGGACTCATGTTAAGGGTTCCCTCTGATCTCCTTATTGCATTCGACTCCTTTAGATTCACTGTTTTTCATGCAATTTCCCTTGATTCATTAATCCTGTGAGAGTTAGTGTTTGTAACCTAGTCTCTCACGGCATTTGTAGTGATGTTTCTTGTTCTAAATTAAGGATTTGGATTAAGGACTATTGGATGGTTTGTGGCCATTAAAGTGGACAGACCATAGCCATAAGCGTAAGCCTAATCCTTGAATTAGATTTATTTCTCTTACATCTGTGCTTGTAGCCAGATGAAGATTGAATCATTTCTCTGTTGATCGGCAGTCATTCTCATTGTGTTTCAAGGACCAAATCAAAGTTAGATATTACTTCTCCATTTTTTTTACAAGTTTACCTCAAACGTTCCCCCAACTCGGATCTGGATCACTTAGTTTAATCTTTACTTTTATCATTTAGTTAATGTGACAAATTCAACCTCCCATCTTATGTGCTTTCTAGATAGGATAAGAGGCCAGATCTGGTAGCTCAGATATGGAGGTTTATCTTGCATTTTAGACAAATTCTCTGTGGACGATCTTTCACTCACTTACATTTAAAACTTGTTACAATTGGCCCTGATCTTGCAGGCTAATTCACTTCTACCTGTGCTGATATTTCTTTACTCTTTTTAATATTCTAGATTCAGTATAATTTAGCAGTTGCAAACCTGTTTTCAAAACACACATAAATCAAGCACACTAAGAAGCAACAACAGATAACCAAAATCGGAATGTCACTATCTCCTGAGGAAAGAAAAAGCATGATCAACTTCCTTCGGTCATACCAAGACGTTTTTTCCTGGTCGTACGAGGACATGCCTGGTCTGGATACTGATTTGGTCGAGCATGAGTTGCCCCTCTACCCTGATATAAAGCCAGTCAAGCAGAAGCTAAGACGTCTCTGACCCGAATGGATGTTGAAAGTCAAAGACGAGGTCATCAAGCAATATGATGTGGGGTTTCTCATGGTATCCAAATACCTGCAATGGCTAGCCAATATCATGCCCGTACCAAAGAAAGATGGAAAGGTCCGCATGTGCATCAATTTTTGCAATTTGAACAGAGCAAGCCCAAAGGGCAATTTCCCACTGCCACACATCGACATCTTGGTTGATAACACAGCTAAGCACGGGATGCTTTCTTTTATGGATGGATTCTCAGAATACAATTAGATCAAAATCACAGAGGTTGATCGCGAGAAGACAGCGTTCATTACCCCCTGGGGAACCTTTTGCTATCGAGTCATGCCATTCGGGCTGAAGAATGCCGGTGCAACATACCAGAGAGCTATGACTGCACTATTTCATGACATGATGCACCGAGAGATTGAAGTGTATGTCGACGACATAATAGCTAAATCACCAGAGCGAAGCGACCATCTGGTAAACCTTCAGAAGCTATTTGAAAGGCTGAGGAAGTATCGGCTACGACTGAATCCACAGAAGTGTGCATTTGGTGCTATGTCAGGGAAATTGCTAAGGTTCATCGTTAGCAGGAGGGGGATCGAGGTCGACCCAATCAAAGTCAAAGCCATCACTGAAATGCCACCGCCATCTACCAAGAAGGAGGTTAGAGGGTTTCTGGGCAGAATACAGTATATAAGTTGGTTCATTGCACAGCTAACTCCAATCTGCACGCTGATCTTCAAGCTACAAAGGAAGAATTCACTCATTGAATGGAATGACGATTGTCAAGCAGCGTTTAAAAAAATCAAAAGCTACCTCCTTAATCCACCTGTTTTGGTACCACCTGAGCCAGGGAGACCACTCTTGATGTATCTCTCTATGACGAAAGTTTCGATGGGATGTGTCTTGGGGCAGCACGATGAAACAGGAAGAAGAGAGCAGGCCATTTACTATCTGAGCAAGAAGTTTACTGATTACGATACGCACTACTCTCATTTGGAGAAAGCATGCCTAGCTCTTGTATGGGCTACTCAAAGGCTTCACTACTACTTGCTATCTCAAGCCGTTCTGCTTTTAGCGCGAATGGACCCATTAAAATACCTATTTGAAAAGGCAACTCTCACTGGACGAACCACACACTGGCAACTTTTATTATCTGAATTCGACATCACGTACGTCACTCAAAAATCGGTCAAGGGGCAGGCGCTTGCTGATCATCTTACTGATACTCCTTTACCTGACTATGAGCCGTTAAGAACTGAATTCCCAGATGAAGATATCTTATTCATGACGGAAGACGATACAGAAGAAGTAGAAGAATCATGGGTAATGCACTTTGATGAGGGAGCAAATGTCGAGGGCCAATGAGTTGGCGCCATCCTAATTTCACCAAAAGGATCTCATGTACCGGTCTCTATCAAGCTTAACTTCCCTTGCACTAACAACATGGCTGAGTATGAAGCTTGCGCCGCTCTCGATCTGAATGTAACTCACCTTCGAGTATTTGGCGATTCACAGTTAATCATATGTTAGACGAATGGTGACTGGAAGATGAAAGATGAGAAACAGATCCCCTATCATGAACACCTCGGGGATCTGATAGCTTGCTTCCAAGATGTGACTTTCTCATACATCCCCCGGATAAGGAATCGCTTTGCCGACGCATTAGCAACTTTGGCGTCAATGATTGAAATCCCCTATGGTGTTGAGATGAAGCCGATCGTGATCGAGTAGAGGAATGAGCCAGCCTTCTTCCTCCAGATTGAGGAACCTACAAAGCCTGATGATCACCTTGGTTCTCAGCTATCAAGAATTTCCTCGAGACCCTAACTTTCCCAGAGGGTACATCCAAAACAGACCGACGAACCATTCAATGTTTAGCAACAGGTTACGTCATTTGCGGGGAATGCTTCTACAAGCGATCATACAATAACATCTTACTCAGGTGCCTCACCGAAAATGAAGCGGTCAATATTATGAAAGAAATCCATGAGGGAGTATGCGGAGCCCACGTCAGCGGTCACATGCTCGCTAAGAAAATCCTACGGTAGGGATACTTTTGGACCACCATGGAATCAGATTGCTGCAAACATGTCCAAAAATGCTACAAGTGTCAAGAACACTCCAGTCTGATACACGCTCTTTCCATTGATCTTCACTGCATAACCACTCCTTGGCCATTTGCTACCTGGGGCCTTGACGTTGTCGGAATGATTAATCCAAAAGCATCAAACGGACATCGGTTCATCCTCGTCACCATTGAGTACTTCACCAAGAGGGTAGAAGCGGCGTCATATTCCAACGTCACGACCAGTCACGTCGAAAAGTTTCTCAAGAACAATATTGTGTGCCGGGATACTGTGCTTAGGAGACACTGTGCTAAAGAAGATCTTCCCATCCTTCCACGCCGATCCAAGGGGAAAATTTAAGCCAAATTGGGAAAGACCATACGTCACCCGAGAAGTGCTACTGGGATACGCCATTCGCCTCGCCACCATGGACGGAGATCATCTTCTTGAGCCCATCACTGCTGGATACGTCCGATAGTTCTACTCTTAGTCCATCACGACAAGGTAAGTATTGATGAAACAGAGACGTGACTACTTAAGAACCACCCGAAAGAGGCCATCATTCCAAACACAGTAGCCCAAAAACATCTCTAAAAATGATAATATCCTTTGCTACCCCATTTGAGCCTGGGCCTTTCTTTCAATAAACCCATTCCCCTAAAAATATATGTGTACATCTACCAAAAAAAAAAGAAGAGAGAAAAGATAAGGTAGAGTTACTGTCAAAATCTAAAAAAATCGGAAAAGCAAAACCACAAAAAGGGATTGCCTGAAAGGAAGCAGAAAGAATAAAAAATGTAGAAGAATCACGGGGCATGTACAGTAAAACCCCCAAGGAAGAAAGTATGTTGAGAAAACTAAAGCCGTATGAAAGAAACCCTTTTAGCCCAGCATACCTTCAAATCCTAACCTAACCCATGGCCAAGCTATACCCTGAAGAAAGCCCTCTTTGTAGGTTTGCAAGCAGTCATAATATCTGTTAAGTCAACATGAGCCGAGTAGTGAGACGACACCAGGACCCTGTCCAGCCGGCTATGACGGAAGTGACATCCATGTCGTGGCTTTTGAAAAAAAAAAAAAAAATAGAAATAATAAATAATAAAAATACAAGCTCAAAGCAAGATGGACGTAGTGAAAACCCGAAAGGGCATTACGGGTAAAAATAGTGGGCTTGTGCAGACCAGGTGAAAACCCGAAAGGGCGCTTGGGGTAAGAGAACTAAATCCATGGACGTGGTGAAAACCTGAAAGGGCGCCACGGGTAAAAAAGGAGATAAATGAAAAAGAAAAAAAAAGGAAGGAGAAAGAAAAGAAAAAGGAAAAGAAAAGAAGGTTTGGACTGATTGAGAAGATTAATGTTCGAGGAACCCTTTTGTTACTCTTCCTGTACCCTTGTTCGACTGGGCTGCTCATGCTAGTTCGAATCGAGTCTCGACCAGATTTGTCTTTGTGAAACCCGCACTGTCAAACATATGACCCAAGGCAAGGAGGAAGGTTTAACTCAATCTAAAGGGATCAATATTTCGGCCTTGGCAAATTTGAAAACTCATCCAGGTTCGACTCCAAAAAGGGAGGGTCGACCATGCTCAAAGGTGGACCCAAGGTTTCTCAAAATATCACCCAATGATTAAGGCACAAAAGAAAAGAAGAAGGGAAGAAAGAGGAGATAATGCATAAACAAAAAAATAGATCTGTATAGATGTATATAACTACCTTTTGTATCACTTGCACCACATCTCAAAAAAGCCGGCGTGATGACTGGCGTGTTTTCCTTTTTACAAGTATAGAAAAAAAAACAAAAAACAAAAACAAAAAAATAAATGAAAAATAAAATAAAAATATGTATACCAAAAATGTGTGTATCTGTAAAGGGGTTTTCTATGCCCCTTTTTCCTATGTATATGATAAGTGCAAAAAGTTCTGTGTGCAGGAAGGAGTCAAGGGTCCAACTCGCACTTCAAAGCGCTAATCTCCGCATAAAGATCATCCTCTCGGACATTCCTCTCAGTCAGCCAACGACCATGCAGGCTTTTGAACCTCTTCCAAGAAGAGTCAGCGGCTCCAAAAGCAACGCCCAGTGATTCTTTCAAACGGAGAACCTCGCTCTCCATTGCGTCTGCTCTAACCCTCTCACATGCCAAGAGTTCTTGCAGGACCCCCTTCTCATTCACCAATAGCTCGATACAGGTCCGGAGCGCCGCTTATTTCTTTGGCCAGGGGCCTCCAGTCTCAATGATCTCTGACAAATCTGGGCCATCGGCGGCAGGCCACTCAGTCAACAGCCAGGCCTCATACTCAGGAGAAGTTTTAACTGAGTCTCCCTGCTCAAAATCACACATCAGGGTCGACTGTCACATCTCCCAAAGAGCAGCAATTCGGCCTATGTCTTCAGAGGATCCCCTAGAAAAGATCAATTCGCATAAAGGGGGTCTGACCTCACAAGGCACCTGCTGAGGGTAGCCAAACTGATGCAACACCTAGAATGGGAAGTAGAAGGTACTGTCGGTCAGTCCTAGGAGGGTGATACCCTCATGGTCTCTAGAATAAATCACTGGGAAGGTCTGATCCAACCAAGGAAGCCTCCATGTCAGCTCAGCATCGACCAACCAATGTTTCAGAGCCGATGTATCACCCTGGGGGAGTAATTGGCATCTACCCAAAAAACAGCGGGCCACTTCGCCTTGAGCAACATAGAAGCGAGGCACGGGCCCTAAAACGGCAAAATGCTCACCCAGCCAGACCTGGAGCAACAAGGTGCATCCCTGAAGGCCCTCCACTTTGCCCAAGGCAAAAGAATCAAGGCATCGATACAGCTCGGCAAGCACCAAATGCATCATGGACCGGCCCGCCTCCAATTCCATCAAAATATCACACACTATCAATGAGAAGCTCTCTCCCCCGATGTAGAAGAGGATTTCAGAGATAAGACCAAGTGCTAGAGCTTTCACGTTAAAGGCACTCCTATCCGATAATCTTCAGAGGCTTTCATCACCAAAAAGTTCTTTGAGGAATTTCAACGAACACCTTGTGGGCCCCTCGACGAGGCTTTTCTCATACTCAGATTTCTTCAAACCAAGAGTAAGGTGAACAGATCTGGAATACCTGGGCCTAGGCATAACTCTTGTAAGGTCCCTATGAAGCTTCAGGCCAGATAGATTGGATAGTTCCTCAAGGGTTGGGGCTAACTCCCGCTTCCCAAAACGGAAAACATGGAGGTTCACATCCAAGCACGAAGCGGTGACATGAAGGAGCTCCCACCGAAGAGGAATCTCTAATAAAGAGGGAAGGCGAGATAACCCAAGGCGCCCCAAGTCTGCGAGATCGCTCTAGTTCAGACTCCCAAACCAAGCCGCTAGGAACTTGGGCCCCAAGCCCGACAAAGAGGATACATTGGCTCCGGACCCTCCACGTAAGGGAGGGGTTAGGAGGCAGATTCATGAACGTACAAGGATCTTTTGGGAGGATAAGAATCAATGTAGGAAGATGGACCCGCCTTGGAGAAATAAGAGCTAAAATATGCCGGTCAAAGGAGCCAAGTCAAATAAAAAAGAAATAATTTCTGGGCCAATTCGGGCATATAAGGCCCCATGATGAGCCAAAGTGGCAATCGATAGTTGTGCCAAGACACATTATCCTATTTTGGCCTGGCGCAACTAATAGTTGTGCCAGTGCATTTGAACCCCCAATTTGGCCTGGCGCAACTATTAGTTGCGCCAGGGAAATTTCCTTGACACTTTAGCCTGGCGCAACTTATAGTTGCGCCAAGACTAAAACCCCCCCTCCAGCCATTTCAAGGCCGAACTGAAGAGGGGACTTCTACCCTATTTATTGGTTTTTATATGTTGGCACTTCTGACCATCAATGACTTGTGGATTATTTTATCATGTGCAGGATGGATCCTACATTGAGGCATGTGTAGACACCCAAAGTCGGCCCAAGGCCCATCAATCTGTACTTCAGGAGAGATGTACCCCTGTGCTTCCGATGGCACCCCCTGAATCCTTAGGAACCTACCTAGACCATTAGGAATCACCCTAAAATCTTTAGAGTCATTCCCCCAATCCTTAGAAGTCACCCCTAAACCCTAGAGTCCCTTCCCAGACCTAACTTAAACCGTTCTGAGCGGTTGATGGGATGAGAGCTACAGAATTTAACACAAACTATTACCAAGGATGACCCATATACGTTTGGAAAGAGGACTTCTCCATCTTTCAAGCAAGCCAAAGATCACCCAATTTGGAGCTACGGTTCAAAAGTTATGGCCGATTGAAGTTTCACATAAAATCATAAAAATTTTGCTCAAGCGTGTATAATACATACGCCAAGCCAATTTAGCCCCAGATTAGTCAGGCGTATATATTATATACGCCTGCCTTTTTTGAGGGAAATTTGGCCGGGCGTATATAATATATACGCCCAGCATAGGTGGGACCCCCCACGGGCTTCATCTTCTCAAGGCTCCCCTGTTTTTGGTGAAATTCACTGTTCCTAAACTGGGCGTATATAATATATACGCCCAGCTTAGCTACAGTAACTGTCATCAGTTGCTCGAATTTCCTTCATCTAGTTTGACCCTTTGACCATCCCCTTTGTTGGGGTCGGTGTCTTGAGGTTGGTTTCACCCTCTTTGAGCTTATTGGCAACCCTTAAGTAACCCATGGTCTCACCCCATCATCCGCCATTAAAATCAATTTCCCAAAACCCTAGGACCTTGAAAACCTAGAAAACCTTAGATGGGGGATTACCTAATTGCTAAACCAGTTAGCTCTTAAGTAATCTCCTAATCCATCCCTTCTCTATAAATAGAGAGGCCCCCCTCTTCCCAAAGGGTTGAAGTTTTGGTTGAAGTTTTGTTGAGAATTTAGTTGATTAGAGAGCTTAAGAGAGAGAAAGTCCTAGTGAGAGAAAATGCCATTTATTTTCCAGAATTCCAGCAAGCTTAGATCACCTATTCCACTCTATTTCAACCATGAGATCACCTTCTTTTAGCCAAAATCTATTCCCTAGCTTCACTCTACACTCCCTATCTATCAAAACTTTGCATTAGAGTCAGTTTCCATACCGTTTAAGCCATCGGAAGCACGCCAAAGTCGAGATCTTCCACGGTGCAACAAGGGCCCGTGAGCTCCGGCTCACCCCTCTCCTCTACCTTCTTGGTGTCTCCTCCATCCAAGGATTCAAGCCGTTATGCCGCCGGAATTTTGGTTTGGCTTGAAGCTTGATAGGACCGTATCGCCTTCGGGCAAAGGGGAAACTCCGCCCTTTTTATTTTCATTTTTGGCCATAGATAGAGACCGCTACATGCGGGTTGATCGGGTGCCTAAACCCTTCCCGATCAATAACCGAAGCCCCTACCCTAGAGCCTTTGGCAAAGACCGGTAAATCAGAGTCATATTTAGCACTTCGGTGCCCAAAATATTGATTTGAAGGTTTCTCGGGTCACCAAAAGCTCCGGGTGGTGACTCTACATTTTCATTCATAGCGAGCACTTCGCCGCGACGGGTTCGAGAGGATCCATGGTCACACAGATGGTGACTCTGCTGGGGATATCACCCTATCGCTTCCCCTCTTGTTGGCCTTATTTTTTTGTTACTAACCATTACTGTTTCCTTCTTATTTTCTGCTGTTTTTATATATTTTTGTTATTTTTACTAACGTACTCACCCCTATGATTCAGTCCTTTAAGTGCCTTAGCCGTTTGGCGGGCCTACGTGCGCCTCTAAATTTCTGTTTTACAATTCTTGTCATTTAAGCAGCCTTAGCCGTTTGGCAGGCTCGCTCGCATTTACTTTTCACGTCATTTAAGTTTCAGTCATTTATGAGCCTTAGCCATTTGGCGGGCCTACTTGCGCACTTTATTTTGGTCATCATATCTCACCTTTGAACGCCGGCCGGTTGAGGCTGTACGGGCTTGTCATCTCGGACCCAATTTTTGGACTTAATTTCACTCCCCTTTAAAAATCTGTAATTAAAAGTGAACCAATAGTGTGGGGAGATAATTGAATTTATTTTTGCATTTTTGGGTAGTTTTGGTTTAGGCTGGATACAATTTACGGTTCGATGAAGGTGGCAGCCCTAGTGGTGATGATCCTGAAAAGAACCACCCCATCCAGTACCTGAGAAGGCGCTTGCGCCGGAGGTATATCGGTTGGATTGCCAATTCCGATCAAGCCGTAAAACCCGCATTGGTGAGAGCGTAGACAACCCAAAATTCAGCTGTGTATCCCTAGGAAACGGAAAGGAGGGACCCGATAACATACACAGCAGTCCCCGGGAGAATTTCTCCCAAGAAACTAGTTCAAAGACCCACATTCGGGCTTGCTGTTCCTTTATCAAACTAAGTGAAGTGTTTTTGCATATATATATTATATCGCCCTTGACCAAAATCCCCAGAAAATAGTCAGGCGTATATAATATATACGCCCAGCCAAAATCCCTGGATTTAAGCCAGGCGTATATAATATATACGCCCAACCAAAATCTGTATTTTTTGGTCGGGCGTGCATAATATATGCCCCCAGTATATACTGGGCCACAGCAACCTGACCTGAGGCCCAATCCATCACCCCAAGTCCCCGATTAGCGATATTAGTGCCCACAGTAGTCTCCAACATCCTCTAACACCCAACATGCCCCCGCCCAATCAAAAGAAGGCAACTTCTCAGTGATTTGCTCCGGGGGATCGGGTCATTTGTGTGGATTCCCGCACCTTTAATAGAACGAATGGGTTCCCTTTCGCCTCTTTCGAAGTGTGTCGGATCCCACCGTAGGACCTACTAAAGGTACATATATCGTCGGAGACGGGAGTTGACCCTGGGCACTAGGTCACTATTCATCTAAGCAAAGGGGAGTTAATCTCCATCTAGAAAAAAAAAATCATCTTAAAAAAAAAAACCAAAAAAAAAATCTCTCTTAAAAAAAAAATCATCATTTTCCAAAAAAAAACCCAAACAAAAACAAACAAAACAAACACAAAAAAAAAGAGAAGAAAAGAAAACAAAAAAAAAGGGAGAGAGAAAGGTATATTTTGGTGTGACCGTCACTACGGCAACCTCAAACTCGTCCCGTAGAAGGAAGGTATTCGGCCCTTATCCGCGACATCGATACAACACTCGTCAGCAGATCATGTCAAGAGCCGATACATCCCCACTGTCATCCCCATCCCATTCCCATGTAGGAGACGACCCGATCTCCGACACCTTCGCCCAAACCCGGTTCGATATCACGGGTCCTTTTAGGGCACCCGTGTTCACCTCCACCCCATCCCTCTACCTCACATTCTCCCAACATAGCCCCTTTTCATCCCCTACTGAAACCCCTCATTTCTCAACCAATCCATACATCCCCATCTCCCATCCAAACACCCTTGCCGCATCCCCGTATTTCCAAAGACCCCATAGGGAGCCCCATCCCCCGCCTACTTCCCACATTCCATCCCTCTCATCATCCATGCCCCCTACATCCCACATCCCATCCACCTCATCTCACATACCATTCCCACCACCTGGCCCATCCACATCCCAACATACCCCCCCATTTACCCAGGTCATGCCCAATTTTTCCCAACACCCTCCATCCTTAAGTGAGCCATCACCCCCCAATCTCGCACCTGAATCCATGCCCTCAATGGAGGACATGAGAACGATGTACACCCTGTGGGCTGCTTCTCGGAATCCTACATCTCAAACCCCGCATCCAAATCTCCAAAACCTCCATACCCCATTCCCTCCTAACCATGCCCAACCACCCATCGTCCATACCTCCCAAAATCCCCCAGCTCAATTCCAGACCCAAACCCACACAAATCCATGGGCCCAAGCCCAAACACCTCTAGAGCCACGGGCTCAAACCCAAGCCCATCAGACCCAGGCCCAAAACCCCCAAAACTCATGAGCCCAAGCCCATCAAGCCCAGGCCCATAATCCTCAAGGCCCATGGACCCAAGCCCATCAGGCTCAGGTTCAGGCTTAAAACCCTCAAAACCCATGGGCCCAAGCCCAAACCCATCAGACCCAGGCCCAAGTCCAAGCCCCCAGGGCCTTTGGACCCAGACCTATCAGGCCCAAGCCCAGGGCCCATGGACCCAAATCCAACCCCCTCATGGCCCATTAGCCCAAACCCAACAAGGCCCAGTGGCCCAAAGTCATATTAACCCCCACACCCAGGCCTAAGGCCCATCAATCCAAGCCTTCCAAAACCATCAAACCCAAGGCCCATCCACCAACGCTCATCAAGGCCCATCCACTAACCCCATACCCCCCCACCAGTACCCGTCATTCACCTATACCCCTTACGCCCCCATCCCGCCTCCAACAGGAAATCCAATCCATCCCATCCCTCAAACCCATAACATCCTGCCACCTCAACCACCCCCTCACCCCCAGAATGTACACCCAACTCAGCACATCACTTACCCACAAACCGCTCACCCATTTATCCCTTCTCATCCCCTACAAACTATATGGCCCCACCAGGTCCTCCAGCCCCTCACCCCCAAGTCCAAATAGCAGAACTCGCCCCTCACCAATACCATGACCAACAGTATGAGGAGGATGAAATCCGCAATAGTAGAGGAGTTGCCAGCTTCAACCCTCCGCCCACCATCACCACACCTAGGGTCGAACAAAATCAGGGGAAGCAGTCCCCACTACAGCCTCAAAGGAACCAGAGCAGCTGAAAGAACAGATAGACAGAATACAGAAGCAGCTGATGAAGATGGGAGGAATAGAACTACACTCAACAGACTTTTTAGACTTATGTCTGTTCTCTGATATTCCCCAGCCACAGAAATTCAAGATGCCATCATTGATAAGTATAACGGCACTGGTAACCCCATCGCCCACTTAAAATCTTACTGTGGGGATATGTGCCAGTATGGCAGAGATGAACGACTCCTCATCAAAGTGTTCCAGAAGAGTTTAACGGGCCCAGCACTGAGTTGCTTCACATCCCTGGAACCGTCCATGATAAAAAATTGGAAAGATCTGACACGCTTATTTCAAGAGCAGTATGTCTATAACATGGACATAGAGCCAAGGAAGTCAGATTTGGCCCGTCTAAAGCAAAGACATGATGAAACATTCAGTGCTTACTTGGGAAGGTGGAGGGCATTGGCAACTCAGGTAACTCATCGGATTCCCGATGACGAGCAGATTGAATTGATAACCAAGGGAGCCCTGCCTATCATCGCAAATTTTTTAGTATATGAACAGCAGTCTAGTTTTGCTGATCTGGTCCGAAATGCCAATCGTTGCGAAGACGCTATTAGAGAGGGCAGGTTAGGAAGGAATGCGGCCAATGGGGCCACCGGTTCAAAAGTCAACCAAGAATTGAAAGAAGACCAAGACGAGAGGTACGAACATTGTTTACCCCTGTGCCAATACCAATGCCCCGTCTGACTCCAAAGTTACACAACCACCCCCGGCCCGTTTCGAGCAAGTACCAAGGCCAAGCAATGGACCAAGAGCCCCGTTTACCCAGGAGCAGATGAAAGCACATTTTGAATGAGTGTTCACATCGTTGGGGCAATCCTTGAGTGTCTTATTGCAGGTATTGCTACAGAAAGGCCTGGTCAATTTACTCCAACCTCACCCGTCACCCCATCCAATACCGAGGAACTATGATCCGAATCTGCATTGCAATTTCCACCAGGGACCGAGTCACCCTACGAACCGGTGCTTTCCACTAAAACACATAGTCCAAGATCTGATAGAGGCAGGAAAAATTATTCCCCCGCCACTTCCTCAAGGGCAGAACCAGAATATCCATCAAGCCCCTCTACCACCCCACCTAGGAGGCCCCAGGCCTAACATTCACTGGATAGAGGAGGAAGAAGAAGAGTTTGACCCTTCAAATTATATCAGTAATCAGGAGGAGTTTTCACTCCCTAGGGTGAATGAAGATGAACTATCTGTCGGGGTGATCGAGCCACTGTATCTGGCTGATTATTTCCCCACACCGGCATACCAAGAGGAGCCCTTAGATTTAGGGTAGTATTGTTCCACCCCTACTCCCACCTATCAAATCCAAACGGGCACCGCCCCGCCGCAATCATACGCATATCTGCCCCACGCCCAATTTACCCCACACACCCCTCCGTCACACCCAAATCACCCCACACCATACACAACTCCGCCATCCCCATATTATCCTACCCCATACACACCCTCAAATCTCGCCACCCAATACACTACTCCACCATCCCCAAGTTACCCCATTCCATACACACCTTCAAATCCCACCACCCAATTTACCCCATACACCCCTCCGTCACCCCCAAATTACCCTGCTCCATGCACAACTCCATCATCCCCAATCTATCCCATTTCATCCACAAACCCATCATCATCCCACCATGCCACAAACCCTTTATATCCCCCTATTCCACCCACTACCCCGCCATGTCCCAATCATCCCGCACCATGCACCATTCCATCACCCCCAATTTACCATATGTCATCCATGAATCCGTCATCATCCCACCATGCCACCCCATATACAAACCCTTCATATCCCTATCACCCCGCTCCTCAGATGTCTCCCCATCCCTCCATCCCGATCACACAACCACCATCCCTTCATTATTTTGGCCCCAACCCAACTCCACCGCCACCCAAGCAAGCAACCCCTCACCCAATCCCCTTACCACCTACTCCCAATCACCACTAGTCTTACAAAGCCCAGGCAATACCTGCACGAGCCCCCCCTGCACCCACAAATTCTACCCTGCCAATTCCCGCCACTACCATTCTGCCCCCTACTGGAGTCAACCTGGCGGGACCCGAGAAGCTGGCGTGTCCAACCCAATCCTCCCCGGAATTACCATGCACTCCTTTCCTTATCCCAAAACCTGCCTATAACCCGCATCAGGTGTCGTTGAGCTATGAACAGACAGACATGAATGTCGGGTGCAACCAAGAGGAGGCGGTTGGGTTTGTTACCCGGTCAGGCCGGATTTCTACACAGTCGGAAGCATCAGGGGCCGTTAGAGGAGAAGAGAAGAAGAAAGAACAGGCCGCAGGGAATCCTTTTGAAAAAATGGCCAGAGAACACATATTGGAAACGCAGCTCAAGAGAACACCCGCACATATTACTGTGTGGGATTTATTAATCACGTCCCCACTCCACTTTCAAGCCTTGATGGGAGCACTCAAGGATGCACATGTCTCCACTCACGTAACTCCAGATGAAGTGGGAGAAATAATAGGGCAAGTGTTGGCCCCAAATGCCATCTCTTTTACTGATGCGGATCTCCCAATCGAGGGGAATGACCACTCTAAGCCCTTAAATATAACAGTGGAGGTAGGAAACTTGGTGGTGCCATTAGTCCTAATAGACAATGGGTCGGCACTGAACGTATGCCCTCTAAGGACAGCAATCAAGATTGGGGCAAACCCCGACACCTTCCGGCCATCCATATCGAGCGCCCGAGGGTTCGACAACACCCGAAGAGAAATCATAGGAGAAGTAGACCTCGACCTGATCCTCGGGCCACAAACCTTCACCACCCCCTTTCAAGTGATGGACATCAAGTCTACTTTCAATCTGCTATTGGGCCGGCCATGGATACATAAGCTCGGAGCAATACCATCTACTCTGCACCAAAAGCTCTGATTCATCTGGGAAGGAAAAATTGTCACCATCATGGGCGAGAGCAGAGAAGACAGATAAAGAAGCACCCTGCACTTTGAGAATTCGAAAGTGCTGAACATACCGCACACAGCGGAGGACGCCGATCTTCACCGATTCAAGTATGACTTGCCACCCCTTGACTAACTAAAAAGACCCCTTGGATAAATCGGGAGGAGGAATGGACTAATTTGTGTTCATGCTCCACAGATGGGGCCATCAAAAAGGGAAAGGACTGGGCCCATGCCTCCAAGGAAGAAGAGACCCCGTCAAGGCCAAGGGGCAATAAACTAAATTCAGCTTAGGCTATAGGTCCAGAGAAGAAGAAGTCAGAGAGGCCAAGGAAAAGATGAGAGCCGCAACAGTCGCCAAGGCCAGAGGAATCATCTTGGAAGAGGAACCTCACGCTCGCCCCCACATCCGTGAATCCTTTGTGAGCGTCGGGGTAGTAAAAATTGATCTAAATGGGGAGACGAGGGTAACCCCACATAAGCCTACTTTCGTCCACCCCACCAATCCCTACATCATCCCCCCAGACTTCAAAATGGACTTAGTCACCCTTTCCTTATTTGAGGAAGAAGTTCCCCGATCCACCCATCGCTCCAGCGCCAGCCACTCTGGGCCCATCCTAACTACAGAGGACAGGGTCCCAGAGGATCCCTTTGTAAATATGTTGAGGGAAGAACTGAAAGAGCCTACCGATGCCGCTCCCAATCAAAGAGGAAAAGGCCAAGCCTCGCAGGTTAGTAACTAGGCATCCTTGCCCCAACTCCTGGGAGCCGCCAAATACCATAAAAACGGCACCGACTCTCCAAAAAAAAACAACCTGTAAAAAGTGAAGTTAGCCTCTGGATCACTCTACCTTGTATATATAGAGATCCACCTTGCCAGGGGCCGACCTCTGAAAAAATGCAAAAAACCATAAAAATAGAAAAAATACCAATTCCAAAAATATTGTCCTTTAAAATTCCCAATACAATTAAAATTGATGTCGTGATACCCGTCCCACGTGAAGCCGACCCCTTTCCTGTAGAAATACAAGAAGAGGTAGGAGCCACGAGTCTGGACAAGGAAGGTCAAACCGATGAGCTCCCCAATGAGCTCCTCAAACAATTTGCCAATTTTGAGCATGGCCCTACCTCGAGATAGAAGATGTCAATTTGGGCACCACAGAGGCCCCCAGAATCACCAAAATTGGAACATCGTTGTCCCCTGCAGAGAGGAAATGTATGATAAACTTCCTTCGGTCATACCAAGATGTCTTCGCATGGTCGTATGAAGATATGCCTGGTTTGGATACCGATCTAGTTGAGATGAGTTGCCACTCTACCCCGATGTTAAGCCGATTAAACAGAAGCTGAGACGCCTCCGACCCGAATGGATGTTGAAGGTGAAGGACGAGGTCATTAAGCAGTACGACGTAGGTTTCCTCATGGTATCCAAGTACCCACAGTGGCTGGCCAATATCGTCCCTGTACCGAAGAAGGATGGAAAGGTTCGAATGTGCATTGATTTCCGAAACCTCAACAAGGCAAGCCCTAAGGACGACTTTCCATTACCCCACATCGACATCTTGGTCGATAACACTGCAAAGCATGGAATGTTCTCGTTTATGGATGGATTCTCAGGATACAATTAGATAAAGATGGCAGAGGTTGATCACGAGAAAACAACATTCATTACCCCGTGGGGAACCTTCTGCTACAAAGTAATGCCATTCGGGCTGAAGAATGTTGGGGTAACCTATCAAAGAGCGATGACGGCCCTATTCCATGACATGATGCACAGAGAGATTGAAGTGTATGTCGATGACATGATTGCCAAATCACCAGAAAGGGAGGACCATTTGATAAACCTTCAGAAGCTATTCGAGAGGTTGAGAAAGTATAGGTTACGGTTGAACCCCCAAAAGAGCGCCTTCAGTGCTATGTCAGGAAAGTTGTTGGCCTTTATTGTCAGTAGGAGAGGGATCGAGGTCGATCCGACCAAGATCAAGGCCATCACTGAAATGTCGCCACCGTCTACAGAGAAGGAAGTCAGAGGCTTTTTAGGTGGAATCCAGTACATAAGCCGATTCATCGCACAGTTAACTCCGATATGCACACCAATCATCAAACTACTGAGAAAGGACTCACCGGTTGAATGGAATGATGACTGCCAGGCTGCATTCGACAAGATTAAGGGTTACCTCCTGAAACCTCTGGTATTGGTACCGCCCGTACCTGATAGACCCCTGATAATGTACCTGTCCACGATCGAGTTTTCCATGGGCTGTTTGTTAGGGCAGCATGATGAGACAGGAAGAAGAGAGCAGGCCATCTATTATCTAAGCAAGAAATTCACTGATTATGAGACACGCTATTCTCATCTGGAGAAAGCATGCTTGGCACTCGTATGGGCTACTTAAAGACTTCGACACTACCTGTTGTCCCAAGCCGTCCTACTTCTAGCACGGATGGATCCGCTAAAGTACCTATTCGAAAAACCTGCACTCACTGGCTGAACTGCACGATGGCAACTACTCCTATCCGAATTTGGCATTACTTATGTCACCCAGAAGTCGATCAAGGGGCAGGCACTCGCTGATCATCTTGCTGAGAACCCTCTGCCGGACTATGAGCCTCTAAGGACCGAATTCCCCGATGAGGACATTCTGTTCATGACTGACGAGGATACTGAGGAAACAAAGGAGTCCTGGGTAATGCACTTTGATGGAGCATCACATGTTGAGGGCCAAGGAGTTGGCGCCATTCTTATCTCACCTAGAGGATCACATATACCCATCTCAATCAAATTGAACTTCCCATGCACCAACAATATGGCCGAGTATGAGGCCTGTACAGCTGGTTTACAGGTGGCTCTTAATTTGAATATAACTCACCTCAGGGTCTTTGGAGATTCGCAGTTAATTATATGCCAGACCAACGGAGATTGGAAGACCAAGGATGAGAAACTAATCCCATGCCATGATCATCTTGAGGATCTAATAACCTGCTTTGAGGAGGTCACCTTATCCTATGTACCACGAGCAAGGAATTAGTTTGCTGACGCCTTGGCCACCCTGGCCTCTATGGTTGAGATTCCATACGGAGTTGTGATGAAGCCGATCATGATAGAGCAGAGGAGCGAGCCGGCTTTCTGTCACCTAATTGAGGGACCTACAGAGTTAGATGATGAGCCACCCTGGTTCTCAGACATCAAGAATTTCCTCGGGACCCGAACTATCCCGGAAGGAACATCAAAGGTAGACAAACACACCATCCAGCGATTGGCAACGAACTATGTTATCTGCGGCGATCTCCTGTATAGACGGTCTCATGACAATATTCTGCTCTGATGCCTAACCCAGAAAGAAGCGAGTGAGATCATGAAGGAGACCCATGAGGGGTCTGCGGGGCACACGTCAGTGGACACATGCTTGCGAAGAAAATCCTACGGCAAGGATACTTTTGGACCACTTTGGAGACCGATTGCTGCAAGCACGTACAGAAGTGCTACAAATGCCAAGAACACTCCAGTCTAATACACGCTCCGGCCATTGACTTGCATAGCATGGCCACTCCTTGGCCGTTCGCCACTTGGGGTCCCGACGTCATCGGCAAAATCAATCCTAAAGCTTCCAACGGGCATCAGTTCATCCTCGTCGCTGTGGAATACTTCACAAAATGGGTAGAGGCAACCTCCTATACGAGCATTAAGGCCAGTCATGTCGAGAAATTCATCAAAAACAACATCATTTGCAAATTCAGCGTACCCAAAGATATCATCACTGATAATGGCACTAATTTCGCCAATAGGCGCATCCGGGCCTTGTGTAAGCGGTTCAAGATCAAGCATCATCGATCATCTCCATACAGGCTGCAAATGAATAGAGCTGTTGAGGCAGCCAACAAAACTCTGATCTGCATCCTGGAGAAGATGGTGGTTACTTACAGAGATTGGAGTGAGCAGTTACCCTTCACACTTTGGGCCTATAGAACATCTATCCGTACCGCAACAAGGGCAACACCATTCTCCCTTGTGTATGGAACCGAGGCCGTGCTTCCCGCTGAGGGCGAAGTACCGTCACTCTGTATCCTTTTGGAATCCCATCTACCTGAAGCTGAGAGGGAAAGAGCCCGTTTTGAGCAGCTAGATTTGATCGACGAGAAAAGACTCCTGGCCTTGTGCCACACCCAGATTTATCAGAGGAGAATTGCACGTGCTTATAATAAGCGCGTCCGCGGCCGAGATCTGAAGGTAGGAGACACTTTATTGAAGAAAATTTTCCCGTCTCTCCATGCCGACCCAAGAGGGAAGTTTAGGCCAAATTGGGAAGGACCCTACGTTGTCCGAGAGGTTCTGCCAGGATACGCCGTTCGCCTCGCCACCATGGACGGAGACCACTTTCCTGAGCCCATCAATGCTGGATACCTCCGTAAGTTCTACTCAAAGGTCTTGAGACAAGGTAAGTTTTGATAAAAGTGGATGCGTGACTGCCTAAGGACCCCATAGAAGAGGCCATCATTTCAAAGACAAGTAGCCCCAAAAGGAATATTTCCTGAAAACCTTCACTCTTTTTGCTACACACGTTGGGCCAATCACCATTTCTTTCATATACCCCTCCCGAAATTCCAGAAAAAGAGAAAAGAGAAAAGAGAAAAAATCCAAAGAAAAGAAGAAAAAAGAGAAAGAAGAAGAAGAAAGCAAACCCCCCCCCCCCACAAAAAAAAAGAGGGGTACCAAGAAAAAAGAAATGACTGGGGCATAAAAGGCCTTTGGAAAGAAAGAGGAGTCTACGAATCTAGAAATCACTCAAAACTTAGATCCAAATCCCCAGAAAAATCCCAACCCGTTTGAACCCCAGCCACATTACAACTCGTAAGAAAGCCCTCTTTAAGGTCCACAAGCGGTCATAACATCTACTGCATTAGAACAAGCTGAGTTAACAAACCACACAGAACTTCACTCAGCCGGCTATGACGGAATCGACGTCCATGTCGTGGCCTTCTGGTTCTAAAAAAAAAAAGAAGAAAAAAGAAAAAAAAAGAAAAGAAAATTAATTTGGGTTCAAAGCAAGACGGATGTGGTGAAAACCCGAAATGGTGCCACGGGTAAAAACAGTGAGCTCACGCGGACCAGGTGAAAACCTGAAAGGGCACCTGGGGTAAGAAAGCGAACCCATGGATGTAGTGAAAACCCGAAGGGGTGCTACGGGTAAAAACAGGGATGACGGGCATGGCGAAAACCCGTCTTGGGCACTATGAGCAAAAATGTCAAGGAAAGAGAGATTAGGAGAAGACCTGTTATGGCCTGCCCATTTCAGGTTGAACCCCTTGAGCCCTTTTTCCCCCTTTTTGATGGTTCACTCATGTGAAAATTGGATAAGATCCCAATCAAGTATGTCATCTCTACCGCGGCGCCTGACGCATGACCAAAGGAAAAGACAGAAGACTAGACCGATCCTTGGGAAGCTGACCTTCCCACATTTAAAGGAAAAACCTGTATCTCATGAACAGGGTTCAACCATGCTAAAAAAAAAAAAAACAAGAAAAAAAAAAAAGATCCCACTAGTTTGGCCTTGTAATTACCGACATCCCAAAAGACCCAAAGGGAGAAAATTTCAAAAAAAAAAAGATAATAGATTTCCCTTTCCCATAAAAAAAAAATCCCACACTGTGGAGGAGAAAATTTCAAAAAAGATAATAGATTTCCCTTTCCCATAAAAAACCCCACACTATGGATGAGAAAATTTCAAAAAAGATAATAGATTTCCCTTTCCCATAAAAAAACCCCACACTGTGAAGGAGAAAATTTCAAAAAAGATAATAGATTTTCCTTTCCCATAAAAAAAAACCCCACACTGTGGAGGAGAAATTTTCAAAAAAGATAATAGATTTTCCTTTCCCATAAAAAACCCCACACTGTGGGGGAGAAAATTTAAAAAAAAAAGATAATAGATTTCCCTTTCCCATAAAAAAAAAACCCCCACACTGTGGAGGAGAAAATTTCAAAAAAGATAATAGATTTCTCTTTCCCATAAAAAACCCAACACTGTGGAGGAGAAAATTTCAAAAAAGATAATAGATTTTCCTTTCCCATGAAAAAACCTCATACTGTGGAGGAGAAAATTTTAAAAAAGATAATAGATTTCCCTTTCCCATAAGAAAAAAACCCCACACTGTGGAGGAGAAAATTTTAAAAAAGATAATAGATTTCCCTTTCCCATAAAAAACCCCACACTGTGGAGGAGAAATTTTCAAAAAAGATAATAGATTTCCCTTTCCCATAAAAAAACTTCACACTGTGAAGGAGAAAATTTCAAAAAAGATAATAGATTTTTCTTTCCCATAAAAAAAAACCCCACACTGTGGAGGAGAAATTTTCAAAAAAGATAATAGATTTCCCTTTCCCATAAAAAACCCCACACTGTGGAGGAGAAAATTAAAAAAAAAAAAGATAATAGATTTTCCTTTCCCATAAAAAAAAAAACCCCACACTGTGGAGGAGAAAATTTCAAAAAAGATAATAGATTTCCCTTTCCCATAAAAAACCCCACACTATGGAGGAGAAAATTTCAAAAAAGATATTAGATTTTCCTTTCCCATAAAAAAACCCCATACTGTGGAGGAGAAAATTTTAAAAAAGATAATAGATTTCCCTTTCCCATAAAAAAAAAAACCCCACACTGTGGAGGAGAAAATTTTAAAAAAGATAATAGATTTCCCTTTCCCATAAAAAACCCCACACTGTGGGGAAGAAAATTTCAAAAAAAAAAGATAATAGATTTCCCTTTCCCATAAAAAAAAACCCCCATACTGTGGAGGAGAAAATTTCAAAAACGATAATAGATTTCCCTTTCCTATAAAAAATCCAACACTGTGGAGGAGAAAATTTCAAAAAAGATAATAGATTTTCCTTTCCCATAAAAAAACCCCATACTGTGGAGGAGAAAATTTTAAAAAAGATAATAGATTTCCCTTTCCCATAAAAAAAAAACCCCACACTGTGGAGGAGAAAATTTTAAAAAAGATAATAGATTTCCCTTTCCTATAAAGAACCCTACACTATGGAGGAGAAAATTTCAAAAAAGATAATAGATTTCCCTTTCCCATAAAAAAACCTCACACTGTGAAGGAGAAAATTTCAAAAAAGATAATAGATTTTCCTTTCTCATAAAAAAAAACCCCACACTGTGGAGGAAATTTTTTAAAAAAAGATAATAGATTTCCCTTTCCCATAAAAAACTCCACACTGTGGGGGAGAAAATTTAAAAAAAAAAAGATAACAGATTTCCCTTTCCCATAAAAAAAAATCCCCACACTGTGGAGGAGAAAATTTCAAAAAAGATAATAGATTTCCCTTTCCCATAAAAAACCCCACACTGTGGAGGAGAAAATTTCAAAAAAGATAATAGATTTTCCTTTCCCATAAAAAAACCCCACACTGTGGAGGAGAAAATTTCAAAAAAGATAATAGATTTCCCTTTCCCATAAAAAAAAGACCCCACACTGTGGAGGAGAAAATTTCATAAAAGATAATAGATTTCCCTTTCCTATAAAAAAAGATAATAGATTTCCCTTTTCCATAAAAAACCCCACACTACGGAGGAGAAAATTTCAAAAAAGATAATAGATTTCCCTTTCCCATAAAAAACCCCACACTGTGGAAGAGAAAATTTAAAAAAAAATAATAGATTTTCCTTTCCCATAAAAAGCCCTACACTGTGGAGGAGAAAATTTTTGAAAAAGATAATAGATTTCCCTTTCCCATAAAAAGCCCCACACTGTGGAGGAGAAAATTTTTAAAAAAGATAATAGATTTCCCTTTCCCATAAAAAGCCCCACATTGTGGAGGAGAAAATCTCCATGAAAAGCCTTACGTTGCGAAACATACTAAGAAAAAAGTTAAAAAATGAAAAATATATGTATGTATAGATTTCATTCCATTTCTTACAGTATTCCGTGCGGAGTGTCACGTCCCAAAAAGATAACGACACGACACATTTTCTATTTTGCTGCTTTCTTTACAGATAAAAAAACCAAAAATATATATATATAAATCTGTATATATATATACAACAAAAAAAAAGAAGAAAAAGGAACCCAAAAAGAGAACTCTGTTATAGGGCATTCCTCCCCTCCATGTATATGATCTATGATATGTGCAGGAACAGGTCAACGGCAGGGAGCACGCTTTAAAGCGCTAATCTCGGCAAGCAGAGAGTCCTCGCAGGCATTTCGATCAGACATCCACCTACCATGAAGACTCTTCTGCCGTCTCCGTGAAGCTTCAGCTGCACTGCGAGACTCAGTCAAAAGCCCGATCAACCGAAGAACCTCACTCTCGGCTGTGGCAGCTCTCGCCTCTGCAGTCTCAGCTCTGACCCTTTCTTTCTCCAAAGCCTCGGTCAAAGCCAGCCTCTCTATAGAAAGAGACTCGATCCTAGTCCGGAGAATCATCTCCTTACATGGCCAAGGCCCCGTCTCTATCACACCTACCGAAACTGGGTTAGGGGCAGGCAATTCCTCAGATGCCAGCCAAACCTCGTAATCAGGAGAGACGATGCCCCCCTGAACTAAGCTGCACATGTGCGCTGATTGGTGGCTCTCCCAGAGGGTGGCTATGTGGTCGAGATCACTGAGAGAACCCCGAGAAAATATCAGAGAGCACAAAGGCGGCCTCACAGAGCATGGCACCTGTTGAGTATACCCAAACTGACGAAGCACCCGAGATGGGAAATAATATGTGCTACCAGTCAACCCCAATAGTGTGATACCCTCACAACCTCGAGAGCGGACAATCGGAAAGGTACCGTCCAACTAGGGAAGCTGCCAAATCAACTCTGCATCTAATAGCCACGTACTCAGCTCCTCGGCGCTCCCATGAGGCAATCTCGAGCACCGGATCAGAAAGCCCCGAGCCACGTCCCCTCTTATCAAGCACAATCTCGGCACAGGCCCCATGATAGCCAAATGCTCTCCTAGCCAAATCTGAACAAGGAGCGGGCTCCAGCTGAGAATCCCAACCCGGCCCGAGGCTGAGGCATCCAGGCCCCGATACATCTCAGCCAAGACTAGGTGCACCAATGAACGGCCTCCCTCCAACTCAGTCAGGACGTCGCACAACCCAAGGGAAAAGGTCTCGCCCCCAGTAAGGAAGAGAACTTCCGACAGCAAATAAAGGGAAAAGGCCTTTACGTTGAAGGGATCTCGAATGGGCAACTTTCAAAGACTCGGGTCACTGAAAAGTTCTCTCAGGAATTTCACCGAACACCTAGTGGGCCCTCCGGTGAAACATTTCTCATACCCACCCTTTTTTAAACCGAGAACCGCATGGACCGCCTTTGCATACCCCGGTTTGGGCACCACTTTTGCAAGGCCTCGGTGCGTCTTCAAGCCAGTAAGAGAGGCCAGCTCTTCCATGGTTGGGGTCAGCTACCTAGACCCAAATCTAAAGACATGGGCCTTATGGTCCCACGACGCCAAAGCCGCTTGTAGTAGGTTGGGCAATAGAGGGATAGCAAGAAGAGAGGAAAGGCGGGACAGCCCGAGGAGATTCAGAACAGCAAGCTTGCACTCAGCCAAGCTATCATGCCATTTTTGCAAAAAACTGGGCCCCGGATCCTAGCAGGGAAGTATACCAGCCCCCGTACAAGAGCTTGGGCCCCTTTTCGAAGGCGGGTCCATTGACGTACAAAGATGTTCTCTATAAAATCAGTCAATGTATGACGATGGACTCGCTAGAAAAAACAAGGGAAAGGAAAAGATGAAAGGAAGGACAAAGGGCCAAACCAGGATGGAGAAGGAGGCAAAGGGGGACCAGGCTCGGGTTATAAAGAGCCCGCTGAGCCTAAATTATCGCGGGCGTATATAGTATATACGCCAAGGCAAAAGTTTGCAAAATTTTGCCAGGCGTATATAATATATGCGCCCGGCCATTTTAACCATGGATTTGCCAAGTGTATATATTATATACGCTCGACCATTATTGCTGAACATTTGCCGGGCGTATATAATATATACGCCCAGTTTAAAGCTGGGGCTGGCAAGGCCCCCCTTGCACAGAGGTCTATTTTTGTCCCCAAGGAGGGACTTATTTTTGTTTGGCCCACCTTTCTTCATCTCGGGGCAGTCCACAGGCGGGCATACTCGCACACCCATGGGAAGCCCCCGGAGGACGCACTACCCGTAGGTTATATACGGAGAATCACCTGCAAGATTGACTCCATCATTGGAGGGGTGCCGGCCCGTGTCTGGCCCAACACAAAAACAAAAAAAATGGGAAACCATCAAAGCAAGGGGATAACCAAATGAAACATTCATATAAAGCATAAAAATTATAAACCATCCAAAAAAATTTTGTTGTTTAATAGTTATTACATATCCCCAATAAAGTCAAGTCTAAACTGTTTCATTGTTTCAAATTTTCAGAGAGTGAATTAGTCCTGGGCAGCCCCCTTCGACTTCTTAGGCATCATCGGCTTTGAAAGCAATGAAGCCCCCACCCGAGTCCACGCCTGAGAAATACGGCTAAGAAGGGAACGTGAATCCTTTTCACGAGCACGCTGTAGGAACATACCAAAGCCATCAGGTAGAGAAACAGGTGGAAAGTAAATAAAGGAAATAACTAGGTTGGGCCAACATTCACTCACCACCTCGGTCTCCCTAAGCCCAACAAGGTTACGATAATATTCGGGTTGACTCACTGCCGACTCATAATCCTGGCCAGTAAGAAAAAGGAGGTGTTAGTCACACAGGCCATCAGCATAATTCAAAGGAAAGGAGAACAGAGAGACAAGATAGAGATTACCCCAGGGATCAGCTCAGGAGGTGGGACCTGGATAGCTTCAGCAGAGATGCGTGCCTTCTCGGCCACGTCGGCACACACACGTGACAAGAAAGCATCGTCCAAACGCCTGAAAGTCCCCTGGACCTCGACGGGCGAACTACCGTACCAAGCACCACCAGAAGGGTCAAGGTCCAACACCGAAGCCACGCCAGAGGCAACAGACCGGAAGGATCGGAGGGTCCAGCACCTGTAGCATCATAGGGAGCAGCCGCCTCATCCTCATCTGAGTCGCCACCCTGTTCAAACTATAGAGAGAAACAGTTTATCATTAAAGGTGGCAGGTCAATCAAAGTAATCACAAGGAAGCTGCCAAATAAAAAGAGAAAAGGGGCATTACCTGAGGTCGCGGCCCGCCAAAAGCTAAAAAGTTAGCACCGGGCACGAAGCAGGACAGCAGGAAATGATAGGACAGGGAATCGTACCACGACTGATACCCCCTGGGCAAGAGAAGGTCATCGATAGGAACCCCATGGTGAAGAAAGTGAGCAGTAAGCTCATCAATGGAGCCTTCTGGAGCCAACACATCGGCGGGAGGAGCTTGGGGCACGACAAAGAGAGGGCGATACTGATGAACCACTCTCTCCCCTAAATAGTAGGCCCTAGTCCAGGACCCGTAGAGGAAGATGATGCAACAGTCCAGCAAAAGGTGAGAAGGACCCACTGAAGCCAAGTTCCAGAAGGGAGATCCCATGTAGGGGTCAAGGATGACCTGCAAAAGAAGAGAAAACAGAGGAAGGATGCACACATTTGGTCAGAACCCACGGCACACAAGAGTTGAGCTATCAAATTTATAAAAAGGGAATTGTTTTACCTGCTCTAAGATCCGCAGGTCGAACTGAGAGCACAGCCCTAACTCCAAATGCTTCATACCCACGTCCCGACGGCGACCCACGTGCCAGTTACTCATGAGGGGGAACGTAGCAACTTCGGACTCAAGCAGAGGGCGACGCGGTTGAAAGTGAAGATACCCCCAGATCTGAGAAAGCAAGCAGATAAATACAGGTATGCTATAAAAGAAAATTGAACAAGCTAAAACCAAAGGATAAAATACCTCAATTGTAGGCCAGAAACCCACAATGGAGCTAGACTCCCCAAGAACGGCTCGCTTTAGGCTGGACATGAGTACAGCATAGCCAGCGCCGCCCCAATTGAATCGATGCACGGTTTCCTAGTTCACCATCAGGCTGAGCAGGGACAATGAGACTCGCCCTCCGCTGGTGTTGGAGAGGAGAGTCTTGCCCAGGAGGAACAGCAGAGCAATGCGGGCCAGCATTTGTGCGTGTGCGGGCTCGAGGTAAATGGCCAGGTAAGGCTGTCCCTGGTCCACTAGCTCGTGAGGCTCAAACTGATCAACTAGCTAGGACATCTTGACCTCAGAACCCCGAATATTCCCAGAGGTCGGGTAGGCCCCTATCAGACGAATCACCTCCTCCTTACCCGGTGTGCGGGTAGGTACCACGGGCACCCCTCCAATACGGACCCCGGTGATCATAGACCAGTCCGCAGGTGTAAAGGCCATCTCTGCCATGGCCATGTGAAATGTCATGGTCTCAGGGCGAAAATGCTCTATCAGTGCCTTTAAATAAGCTGTATCGGCCCTCACGGCGGGGCACGAAATGAAATCCCCGAAATCGACAGTGGTGAGCAGGTCCTTCACCACTGGGGGAAGGTAAAGCACAAGATGTTGAAGGTCAAACCAACCGCCTCGGAACATAATGTGCGGCAGGGGCTGCAAACAGAAGGCGTCAATCAAATAGGGGCAAGCCGGTATAATGAAGACATCAAAGGAAAACAAAAGTGAAAGAGGAAAAGGGGGAGGGGGGCTCATCTGTTTACCTGACCGACGATCCCAAAGTTGGACATGTGGGTGTGCTGGCAGTAGAGGAGGCCGGTATGGGCGGCCTCGCCTTGCATTTCATACCAAGGCTGGGAGGAGCGCTGAGACACAATGAACTGTTCCCCATGGGGACCGTAGGCCATCTCCGGCCCTTCTTGCTGATCATACCCTTCTTCACCGGACATCCTGAAAGTATGAGACGCATCGGCATATGAGAGGAGTGCAAAAAAAATATATATAATACATGTATACATGTATGCACTAATCCAAAGAAAAAAGAATCTCATCAAAAAAAAAAAAACAACTAATCCAAAAAAATGTGTGCATGCTAACCCGTCAAAAAGGTGCGTGCATGTTAACCCAAAAAAATGTGTGCATGAGTACTAATCCAAAAAAAAATGTGTGCACTAATCCAAAAAAATGTGTGTATGTGTACTAATCCAAAAAATGTGTGCACTAACCCATTAACAAAAAAATGCGTATGTGTGTGTGTGTATAAATGTACTAACCCATTAACAAGCAAAAAAAAAGAAAAAAAATGTGTGTGTGTATACTAATCCACCAAAAACAAGAAACAAACAAAAAGAGACAAACAAAAAAACAAAACAAAAAAAAATACTTAAATACGCATACTAATATATGTATGTGCTAATCCAAAAAAGAGGGGAGAGGCACCAATCCATCAAATAAAATGCACTAATCCATCAAAAAACAAAAAAAAAAGAGAAGAAAAAAAACCCCACAAAAACAAAATAAATGAATAATGAATGGGAAATAGGCCTAAGGAATCAAATATTTCAAACAAAAAAAGAAAAAAAAAAAACAAAACAACAAAACAAACAACAACTAAAACAAAAAGAGACATAGGCATCACAAAGCATTTCACCATATATAAAAAAAAAAAAGAGGCAATCCAAAAGAAAAATGAAGGAAGGGTAGTGATTACCTTCAATGAGAGCGAAAAATAAATGTCAGCGGAGGATAAGCGCCTTTCGATCCACACCCGCAACCGCCGGTAGTAGAACTCAAGCCAAATCAAATGCAAAAACCCTAGGGTGCTGTCCCGAACTCAAGAAGGAAGGAGGGAGAGAGATAGAATTTGAAAAGGGGGGGCCCCTCTTGTGCTCGGGCTCGGGCAGTTTTGTAACTGCCAGTTTTTAGACGAGTGTATATAATATATCGCACCATTTTCAGATTTTGGTCGGTATATATATATATCTTGACCAAAAATGGTAGTTTTTTTAACTACCCGACCATTTTTCGATTTTGAGGCCCGACGGACCCCCCTCGTATGCTATAGACCCCCTTAGAGGCCCACGGATCATCGGGAAACGGTGCACGCATCCTGAAATGACCCTTCGAGTTCCCTTCGATTGACCCAAAGGGACTGTGCTACAATAAACGGATCTAGGTCCGTAGGCGTCCACCTATTGCGCCCACAAAATCAAACAAAATCAAAAAAGAGGAAAAAGAAGAAAAAAAAAGAAGAAAGAAAATACTGAAAGTGACACTAGTTCTCAAAAGAGCGCCGCAATGACCATTTGCACCATTCCGAGAACCATGTTAAATCAATTCGGAATGATCAGGGTCCACCCAAAAGTTCTCGAATCCCGTCTTACACAGGGACACGCCATACCTGATCCGGCAGGCAAATGAATTTCATTCATCACCGGTCACTCCTGGGAGCATACACTTAGCCCCAGATCTCCCAGGTGAGGTCGAGGCCTGATCCGGTAGGCAAACCAAGAACCCATCACCAGAATGCACACGTCCCTAAGGTATATTAACATGGCAAGTTGATTCGCCTAAGGATACGTGCAGAAATAAAGGCAGTTTGAGCATGCCCAGAATCTCAACCTGGCAAAAAAAAAAAAAAGAAAAAAAGAGAGAAGAGAAAAAAAAGAGAACAACAAAAAAGAGGAGAAGAAAAACAACTTGTTGCTGCTTAGTAAAAATCCTGAGTGGGTTGACCCCACCTTCCAAGCATTCACTCTGGCCATCCCCCTTCGGATCTATGTTGACCAAGAGTGCCCCCGACTTCAAACCATTAAAAAAGTCTATTGTCAGTTGAAACTGACCCGTCAAAAATGAAATTACAACCAACCAAACTATGTGCAAACATACAGACCGAAGGGCTCATTCCCTTTTATTTCCTTTTACACAGGTTTAAAACCTGTATAGGCACGGTGTCCCTATTGAATGTACGCACTTGCGTCTGGGTATCCGCAAGATGGTCGTTTGTCCTCGTAAATTGTACCTTAGGGTCAAGGCTTCCGTTTGCGCCTATTTGATGCTTATCGCCCCTGATGGGTGTCTGTCTGTGCATAGTTAGTAAGATATGATTTCATTAGGGATGGAGGCTAAAATTGGCCATCTCTTTCAAGGGATGATTGGTCCTAGCCCGATCTTTTTAACTTTGTCTTAAGTTAAGGCATTCCGGTTCATGTGAATCAGGAGCACCTCGCCACCAGAACGAGCACATCCCTAAGGTGCACCTATCCCTGGCAGAGCGCACGCATTCTTAAAGCGTATCAATTGGCATTTGATCCACTTAAAGAAGTTGTGCAAGAATAAAGTTGACAGAGGTCCTTGAGCTTTGCTTAGAGGCCTCGAAACAAAATTTTTTTTCAGAAAATGACACAAAAAATTTTACTCAAAAAATGGGCATGCATTCCCAAGAAGTGTTGCGACATCAATATTTGCTTCACTCGGGTAAAGCGTGCTAAAGCAACCTCGAGGTTGATGGGTTCACCCAGAAACTTTGAGCCTTACCTAGGTAAGAGCACCCGTGGCCAATCCAATGGAGCTGTCAATATCCCACAGGATTGGACACAGTTTGAAGGCCTTCGCTTTGTGTGCTTTGCATCAGTTCCGAAGTATAGATCGATCATCCCATTTCATGGAGCTGTCTAGTTCAGATTAATACTCAACGTCACAAATCTATAATTCTATAATTTCCCTCAGGAAGTTGCCGATATCCCGGCTAGCGGGCTTACACTTTTTGTGATCATCGCAGTTATGCCCAGTAATGTCGCAATGTGCTTGGGGACTGTTAGCTTTGAGGTACGGACGATATCCCGAAATGAGAGGGCTTACGTACACTCACCATCACCATGAATGTTTGAGAATTGAGTTGAACCAGACAGACCCATCAAATGTGCCTTGGACCTCTTCGAATGTCTCTTGTCTTTGGCATCCGATCATTAGTGATCGAATACTAAAGAGGGGCATCTGTAGATACCCAAAGTCGGCCCAAGGCCCGATCAATCTGTACTTCGGGAGAGATGTACCCGTGTGCTTTCGATGGCACCCCCTAAACCCTTAGGAACCTACCTAGACCATTAAGAATCACCCTAAAACCTTTAGAGCCATTCCCCCACTCCTTAGAAGTCACCCCTAAACCCTAGAGTCCCTTCCCAGACCTAACTTAAACCCTTCCGACCAGTTGATGGGATGAGAGCTATAGAATTTCACACAGACCATTACCAAAGATGAGACATATACCTTTGGAAAGAGGACTTCCCTAACTTTCCAGCAAGACAAAGATCACCCAATTTGGAACTACGGTTCAAACGTTATGGCCGATTGAAGTTTCACATAAAATCATAAAAATTTTGCTCAGGCGTGTATAATACATACGCCCAGCCAATTCAGCCCCAGATTAGTCAGGTGTATATATTATATATGCCTGCCTTTTTGGGGGGAAATTTGGCCGGGCGTATATAATATATACGCCCAGCATAGGTGGGACCCCCCACGAGCTTCATCTTCTCAAAGCTCCCCTGTTTTTGGTGAAATTCACTGTTCCTAAACTAGGCGTATATAATATATATGCCCAGCTTAGCTACAGTAACTATCATCAGTTGCTCAAATTTCCTTCATCTAGTGTGACCCTTTGACCATCCCCTTTGTTGGGGTGGGTTTCTTGAGGTTGGTTGCACCCCCTTTGAGCTTATTGGCAACCCTTAAGTCACCCATGGTCTCACCCCATCATCTGCCATTAAAATCAATTTCCTAAAACCCTAGGACCTTGAAAACCTAGAAAACCTTAGATGGGGGATTACCTAATTGCTAAACCAGTTAGCTCTTAAGTAATCTCCTAATCCATCCCTTCTCTATAAATAGAGAGGCCCCCCTCTTCCCAAAGGGTTGAAGTTTTGTTGAGAATTTGGTTGATTAGAGAGCTTAAGAGAGAGAAAGTCCTAGTGAGAGAAAATGCCATTTATTTTCTAGAATTCCAGCAAGCTTAGATCACCTATTCCACTCTATTTCAACCATGAGATCACCTTCTTTTAGCCAAAATCTATTCCCTAGCTTCACTCTACACTCCCTATCTATCAAACCTTTGCATTAGAGTCCATTTCCATACCGTTTAAGCCATCAGAAGCACGCCAAAGCGAAGATCTTCCATGGTGCAACAAGGGCTCGTGAGCTCCGGCTCACCCCTCTCCTCCTCTACCTTCTTGGTGTCTCCTCCGTCCAAGGATTCAAGCCGTTATGCCGCCGAAATTTCGGTTTGGCTTGAAGCTTGATAGGACCGTATCGCCTTCGGGCAAAGGGGAAACTCTGCCCTTTTTATTTTCATTTTTGGCCATAGATAGAGACCGCTACATACTGGTTGATCGGGTGCCTAAACCCTTCCCGATCAATAACCGAAACCCCTACCCTAGAGCCTTTGGCAAAGACCGGTAAACCAGAGTCATATTTAGCACTTCGGTGCCCAAAATATTGATTTGAAGGTGTCTCGGGTCACCAAAAGCTCCGAGTGGCGACTCTACATTTTCATCCATAGCGAGCGCATCGCCGCGATAGGTTTGAGAGGATCCATGGTCGCACAACATGCAACCCAAAAGGCCACTTTCTAAAGAGGGTATGAAGCAGGCACATCCTGCATAGAAACAAATTTAATGCCAAGCAAGCAGAGCATAAAAATTAAAGCAAGACCATTTCCCAAATAATTATAAAAATCATCAAATTTATCTCCAAAAGTACCACACCAACCATTCTCCAAGTTATTTAAAAACTGATCCCAAAATAAAATCCAAAATGCTGAAGGAAATTAATGGCCTATTCCTTGCTTGCTCCCTTGGACTTCTTGCGACGGCGAGAGGAGCTCTGATAGGTCCTCATGTCCCCCACTCTAGACCATGCCTGCGAAATCCTACTGAGCAGGGAACACGACTCCTTAGCTCGGGCACACTACAAGGCACAGTCAAGGTCAAAATCAGTCAAGGGGCCAATGATAATGAAAAAAAAAAGAGAGAGGAGTTGAACAGCCAGGAACTCACCGTCTCCACCTCCTGAAGCTCTACCAAATGACGATGGTACTCTGCATATTCCATAGCCGAGTTGAAGTCCTACGATACAGAAATCAATTGTTAGAGCACCCATAAAAGCATGTACTGAAGGAAACTATGATAAAGGAGAGGAGACTCATCTAAAAACTCACCCCAGGGAACACCTTAGGAGGAGGAACTCGGGCCGCCTCGACAGAGAGCAGTGCCTGTCGATCCACGTCGGCACAGAGATCTGAGAGGAAGCCATTGTCCAGACGCCGAAAGGTCCCATAAGCTACAAATGGTCCCCCACCAGGGACACCCGCCTGAGAGGTACCCGACGGACCTGCACCTGATGAACCCTCGTCCGAGGGACCCGCACCAGAAGGACCAACACCAGAGGGATCTACAGCACTCGACCCACTTTCATCGTCCGAACCTTCTCCCGGAGTAAACTGTAAACCAAACAAGAATCTATTCAGATAAGACTCAGGCCGAGTAAAAAAGTGAAAGAGAAATTAATCCAAGCTGAGAAGAAAATTACCTGACCAAGTGAGCCCCCGAATGCAAGGAAATTAGCGCTAGGGACAAAATGCGGCAGGATGAATTGGTAGGGGAGGCACTTGTACCAGGCATGATAATCCCTAGGCACATGGAGAGCGCGAATAGGGAACCCATTATTGAAAAAGGCCGCTGTCAACTCCTCAATGCTGCCAGCAGGACTCCAAATGTCAGCCGGTGGATCCACGGGTATGGCATAGTAGCCCTGGAACTGATGCACCACACTCTCCCCCAAATAGTAGCATTTGGCCCAAGCTCCATAAAAGAAGACGACGCGGCAAGTGTTAAATAGGTGGGAGGCACCCATGGCTGCTCGATCCCAGAAAGGGGACGTCAGGTACGGATCGGGGAGGATCTGCTCAAAATAAAAAAAAAGCAAGAGTGACCAAATAAGCAACGCCTCAATCAAAAGAAATGACCAAGCTGAAAGTAAACTAGGGTTGAAAAATTATCACCTGCTCAGGCACCATCAAATCAAGTTGGGACCTTAGTCCCATTTCTAGGTGCTTTAGGCCCACGTCATGGCGTCGGGCCTGATGCCAGTTGCTGAGGAGGGGATAGGTGAGCACCTCCGTGAAAAGGAGTGGGCGCCCAGGGTGAAAGTGGTGGTATCCCCATACCTGAAAAGGTGCATGGCACGAGAGCAGGTCAATAATATAAATGGATTAGTCAGAAAAGAGAAATGATGAGCAAATGATAGCGATAACAAAAGTGAAGGGGTGAGGAATTACCTCCAGAACGGCCCAAAATCCCATGACAGACTTCGAGTCCCCGGTTGTGACCCGAGATAAGTTGTACATCAGCCAGGCGTATCCCGCCCCTCCCCAGTCATGCCTGCTAAGATCGCCCCAATTATCCATCACACTCAACAGGGCCAGGCTGACCCGTCCCCCACTGGCATTTGTAAAAAGAGTCTTGCCCAGCAGGAGTAGGAGGGTGATGCGAGCTAGAACGATCGCCCGCTCTGGCGCGATGTAAAGCACTCGATCTGTCTGGCCCAGGTCCATCAGCTCATCAGCAGAAAAGAGGGAGGTCAGCCAGGACATCTTGACCTCTGTGCCATGGGTCTGCCCACAAGGGGGATAGGCCCCGATCAACCGTATGATGTCCTCCCGGCTCGGTACCGCCAAGGTGGATATCGGGACTCTGCCGATCCTAATGCTAGTAATCATGGCCCAATCAACGGGCGTCAGCGTCAACTCGACATACGGCATGTGGAACGTCATGGTCTCGGGACGAAACCGCTCAATAAGGGCCTTCAAATAGGCAGCATCCGCCCTCATGGCAGGGCAGGACAAGAACTCCCCGAAGCCCACCTACTCCAATAAAACTTTCACCACGGGAGGGACATAAATGTAGAACTCATGGAAATCAAGCCACCCCCCGCGGAACACAATGTTGGGCAGCTCCTGCACCCAAAGAAATACATATCAGATGGCAGAGGTAAAGAAAGAAGATTGCGCAAAGGAAAGAAACTGAACCTATCTTTTACCTTGCCCGCTATTCAGAAATTGGAGATGTGAGTGTGCTGCTAATGGAGGAGGCCAACCCGGGCAGCCTCACCCTACCTCTCGAGCCATGGGCCTACTCTCGACTCCACCTAGAGAAGCTGCTCTCCTCGTGGACCGTACACTATCTCGGGCCCCTCCTCGTGACCCTCCTCAGGAACGTGCTCATCACTGCCCGACATGCTGGGGCAACAAAGCAATCATGTCAGAACAGATCAATGATAAAGAGTCATGATATCCTATGCTGCGAAAAGGTAAGTAAGTATGCTCACCTTTCCCCTTTCTTTTCACATATATATATATATATATATTTTAAATGAGAGATACACATGCAAAAAAACAACAACAAAACAACAACAAAAAAATCCCTTTTTAGGCTGAAAATGCAAAAAAAAAATTCTTTTCTTTAGAAAAGGATAATAAATAAAAGTTTCCCTTCCTATCATTGAAAATAAAGCAAGTTAGAAGCAAATAAAATAGTTCTTTTATCACTCTAAAAAGAAAAAAGGGAAAAGGCCCTGCTTTTACACTTAGAAAAAGAAGTCCTCCCTTTATGTCTAAAAACAAAAAAAATATTTCCTTCTGTTTAGAAAAACCAAAAATGGTCCTTCATTTTATGTTCCTAAAATCATAAATTTATGCCTCTAAAAACCGGAAACCAAAAAATCTCTCTCTTTCAGGTTAAAAAAAAAGAAGAGGTAAAAAAAGAAAAATCCTTTTCTTCATGGACCATAAAAAAAAAAAAAAAGAAAGAGAATCCTTCTTGCATACAATTAAAAAGAAAAAAACAAACCCCAAAAGAAAATCCTCCTTTTGTGCCCATAAAACCAAAAAAAAAAATATATTACATAGATCAACACCTTAGTTAGTTTCCAAAAAAAAACAACAAAAAGAAAAGCAAAATCCTTTTTAAATGTTAAGAAAAACAAAAATAAAATCCCGCTCCTTAATAAATCTTCAACAAAAACAAAAAAAAAAACGGACCATTTTGTTAGTTAGTTGAGATCCCCTCCCAAAAAAAAATCCGCTTTCGTTAGTTTTCCAAAAAAGAAGAGAAAAAAAGACACAAAAACAAAACAAAAAAAGAGTCCTTGCTTTATATTTAGGATTGAAGACAAACCAAAAAAGAAGAACAAAAAAAAAATGTAAAATAGAGTCCTTTCTATGCATGAAAAACAAGAAAACACAAAAAAAAAAGAAAAAACATGTATATTATGCATTAAATGAAAACCATAAAACAACAAAAATAAGACACCATTCAAGGAATATCATCACCACATCATAAATAGATATGCTCACAAGAAAAATAACCCATGTGCCATCTAGAAATGCAAGATCATGATCATATCAAAAAAAGAGAGCAAGAAAAATCAAGAAAAAAGACTTCTAAATGATTACCTTATGAAGAAGGGGTCATTGGTCTAGCGTAGGCCCGTGATCGATCCGCAAGCGAAACAACGGAAAAAGGCACGCTAGAGGCAATGTAAAGGAACCCTAAGGGGGAGGGGGAACGGTTTTTTGATTTCAAAGAGGAAGAAGGGGGGAGAATTCGAAATGAGGCCCCACTACCCGAGTTCGGGCTGTTTTAAATACCCAGCCAAACCTGGCGCAACTAATAGTTGCGCCAGGCAAATGATTGCCCCCCTTTAACCTGGCGCAACTAATAGTTGCGCCAGGCTATTTTTGGCCCCATAGTGGCCTGGCGCAACTAATAGTTGTGCCAGGCACTCTGGCCGGGTCTTAGGCATGGTACGAGCCGGATGGGAAGACCAGTCCCCCACTTCTTTTTGTTTGTTCTGTCACATCCGACCGATGCACGCGCTCCCAAGGTGGCTTTTCAGTCATCCTTCGATTTGCCCAAGAGGCCGTGCTAAAAAAAGGACAGGCCGAGGTCAACAAGCACCCCGGTCCTACACACAAGGAAAATCCAGAAAAATACAATCCCCACAGAGAGCCGGAAATATTCACGAGAAAAATCCACATAAAACTCCAAAAAATCCGTATAAAAATCTAAAAAATTCACATAAAAATCCAAAAATTCACATAAAATAATAAATCCAAAATTCCAAAAAATTTGCATAAGATAATAGCTTCAAAATTCAAAAAATCCCATAAAATAACAGTTGAAAAATTCAAAAAAATCGCATAAAATGATAGAAAAATAAAAAACAAATTTGAACTCCCCACAGAACGCACAAGCATAAAGCGGTAAAACGTCAATATTTTATCAGCAATACATGTTACATCAAAGACCGAGTGGGAGGTTACAGATCCTCGGATCCGCCGCCTCAAGGCAGCAGTCAATCTCGGTCAAACAATCAATGTTTCGATCAGGTCAACTCCACTACTAAATCTTTGCGACAAGCGCTTGGACTCATGTGGACTTAAGTGCCTTAAGCTTCAGATTCTCCGTTAAAAAAGGTCAATCGTTGGTTAAAACCAACCTGTTGAGAATGAGATTATGTGTCAATCAAACTATGTGCAACCATGCATTCAGAAGGGTTCATTTCCCTTTTATTTTCCACAAGCTTAAAACCTGTATGGGCAACGGTATCCCTATAAAGTGTATGCCATGCGTCTGGGTATCCGTATGATGGTCGTTTGTCCCCATAAATTGTACCCGGGTGGGTCCGGGTTGGGGCTTCTATCGCCTTCGTTGCAGCTTATTGCCCCTAATGGGTGCATGTTTATGCATAGTTAATTGATGCTTATGATCATTGTTGGCAGAAACCAGGGTTGGATGTCCCTTTTGGGTTGGCACCCGATAATTGGTTGGATCTGTTTAGTGATATTTGAAGCTAGACGCTCTGGGTCATGTGGATCTGGGGCAAAAAAATGAAAAATGGCACGCACTCCTAAAAGGCATTGTGACATCTATTTACTTCGCTCAGGTGGTCATGCTAAATAAACTTTGTGATTGATGGGTTCACCCAAAGATCTCAAACCCTGCTTTCAGCAGGGGCACCCGTGAATAATCCAATGAGGTCGTCAAATGCCTTGTAGGATCGGACGCAAACTGTGGTGCCTTGCATGTGTTTACTTCGTGCCTATCTTTGAATATGGGTCGATCACCCCTCTTACTTATGAAGCTGTTGCATTCAGAATGAATCTTGAACATCAATCACCTTCAAAACATCTCGAGAAGCAAACATTTTTCCTAGCTATTGGGCTTTCGCAACTCATTCCACCTCGGTTATGCCCAGTAATGTCGCTAAGCGCTTGGGAACTGATTACCTCGAGAAACAAATGATTAGCCTGACACTCCAGGGCTTTTATTTCCTCACCGTCTTACTCACCTGATGTTTGAAGTTTGTTCTGAATACAGCGGACCTGTCAGTGATGCCTTAGGCCTCTTCGGATGTCTCTTTTCTTTGGCATACGATCATTAGTGATCGGATATCAAAGAGGGGCATCTGTAGACACCCAAATTAGGCCCAAGGCCTGATCGAAACACATTTCGAGAAAGGCACATTTCCGAGCTTTTGATGGCATGTATGGAATCCTTAGGAATCACCCTAAACCCTTAGGAGTCTCCCTAGATCCCTAGAAACCAACTCCGACCCTTAGAACCCTTTTCTTAACCCTAACCTAACCTTCCCAGGCAATAAGGAGGAGGGGTGCACTGGAACTGGCTATGACCCTCTACGGTGACCAACTCTTATACCATTGAAGAGTAGAGGTCATCAGCTTTCCAACGGTCCAAGAATCGCCTCGATCGGAGGTATATATCAGAAGATGCGGCAGTCCGAACCCGGAGGGCAGGAAGGTAACTTCAAGGTGGCCCCCCCTAGGGATTTGGCGCGACTATTAGTCACGTCAGGCTATTTCTCCCAAGAAATGGCCTGGCGCAACTAATAGTTGTGCCAGGTATAAATTTTACCTGGCGCAACTATTAGTTGCGCTAGGCCAATCCTCCCTAATTTTAAGCCTGGCGCAACTAATAGTTGCACCAAGTTTAAAAGGTGGCCCCCACCCCCAGCTAACTTTCAACACTGTTCCTCACTATTTTACTGTGCATTTGCCTGGCGTAACTAATAATTGTGGCAGGCATATGAACAATAACAATGGGTTTTTACCCTGAAATTCATGTTTGGGGTTTGACTTGTTGACCACCTCAACCTTTGGGGTGTGTTTTGATAGTTCTGTTGCACCCATTCCTTACCTATTTGTAACCCTCCAAGTGGCTTAAAGCCTCACCCCATCATCCACCATTAGAGCCACCTTCACACCTTTCTAAGCTCGCAAAATCCTAGGAAACCTTAGATTTGAGATTATCTAGTTTCTAACTCCAATTAGCATCTAAGTAGCCACCTAATCCCCTCCTTTCCTATAAATAGAGCCCCCCACCCCTTGGTTTAGGGGTTGAGAAATTTGCTTAAGAGAGTAAGAGCTCAAAGTGAGAAGTTCTTCCTCCCTTTTGTGCACTATTTTCACCCCAATTCCAGAACCTCCCAACCTCATTTCAAGCTTGTTCTTACATCCAAAACCCTTAGCCTAGGTGTGTGTGACCCCTAGCCTCCATCCCCCACCTCTTAGCTTTAAGTCCTAGGATTTAGAGCCCCATTTTCTACCATACAAAGCCTTCAAGAGCTCATCAAAGCAAGCCACACAAGGCTCCTCTACGGTGCTACAAGGGCCCGAGGGCTCTGGCTCTCCCCTTTATTCTCCTATCTATTTCGAGCTCCCTCCATCCTCTCATTTGTGCCGTTACGCCGCCAATTTTTCGGTAGGAACGGAGGGGCACAAATAGGATTCTAAGCCCTTTCGGGAAAGAGGAAGTTCTTTTCCTTGCTTCTACTTTATTTTATTTTTGGCCATTAGTAGAGACCACATTAAGTGGGTTGATCGGGTGCCTAACACCTTCCCGATCGATAACCGAAGACCCTACCTAAGAGCTTTTGGTGTAGACCAGATTCAGAGTCATATTTTTAGCACTTAGGTGCTCATAAAAATAAACTAGGTATCCCGGGACACCGAAAGCTCCGGGTGGCGACTCTATATTTTTTATCGTTAGAGAGCGCTTTGTCGCGACGGGGATCGTCCCGATTCCCATGGTAGCACAAGTTGCTAGTGCGTTGGCAAAGCGATTCCTTATCCACGGGACATATGAGAATGTCACGTCCTTGAAATAAACTATCAGATCCTCGAGGTGCTCATGGTAGCGGATCAATTTTTTATCTTTCATCTTCCAATCACCGTTCGTCTAGCATATGATCAATTATAAATTGCCGAATACTCGAAGGTGAGTTATGTTTAGATTGAGAGCCGCCTGCAGGCCAGCGACACAAGCTTCGTACTCGGCCATGTTATTAGTGCAAGGAGAGGTGATCTTAATAGAAATCGGTACATGTGATCTTCTCGTCGAAATCAGAATGGTGCCAACTCCCTGACCCTCAACATTTGCTGCCCCGTCAAAGTGCATTACCCATGAATTCTTCTGCTTCCTCAGTATCGTCTTCTGTCTGAACAAGATGTCCTCATCAGGAAATTTAATTCTCAAAGGCTCATAATCTAGCAAAGGATTGTTAGCAAGATGATCAGTGAGTGCCTGCCCCTTGATCAATTTCTGAGTAATGTAGGTGATGTCAAACTCAGACAATAAGAGCTGTCAGCGTGCAGTTCGTCCAATGAGAGTCGGCTTCTCAAATAAGTACTTTAACGAGTCCATTCGGGCTAGGAGTAAAATGGCTTGGGATAGTAAGTAATGGCAGAGCCTCTGAGTGGCCCATACAAGAGCTAGGCATACTTTCTCCATATGATAATAGCGTGTCTCGTAGTCAGTAAACTTCTTGCTGAGATAGTAGATAGCCTGCTCCCTTCTTCCTGTCTCATCATGTTGCCCTAAGACACATCCCATCGAAACTTTTATCATGGAGAGATACATCAAGAGCGGTCTCCCCGGTTCAGGTGATAGCAACACAGGTGGGTTAAGGAGGTAGCTTTTGATTTTGTTGAATGCTGCCTGACAATCGTCGTTCCATTCAATAGGCGAGTTCTTTCAAAGGAGCTTGAAGATCGGTATGCAGACTGGAGTCAGTTGTGCAATGAATCGGCTGATATACTGTATCCTGCCCAAGAACCCTCTGACCTCTTTCTCAGTAGACGACTTCGATATTTATGTGATGGCCTTTACTTTGACTGTGCTGACTTCGATACCTCCCCTATTGTCGTGAATCCTAATAATTTTTTAGACATAGCGCCGAATTCGCACTTTTGTGGATTTTAGCATAACCTGTACTTTCTCAACCTTTCAAACAGCTTCTAGAGATTTATCAGATAATTACATCGCTCCGGTGACTTGGCTATCATATCATCGACATACACTTCAATCTCTCGGTACATCATGTCATGGAATAGTGCCGTCATAGCTCTTTGGTACATTGCACAGGCATTCTTCAACCCAAATGGCATGACTCGATAGCAAAAGGTTCCCCAGGAGGTGATGAACGCTGTCTTTTCTCGATCCGCCTCTACCATCTTTATTTGGTTGTATTTAGAGAATCCATCCATGAATGAAAGCATCCCGTGCTTTGTAGTGTTATCAACCAAGAAGTCGATATGCGGAAATGGAAAATCGTCTTTCGGACTCGCCTTATTCAGGTTTCGAAAATAGATGCACATGTGAAGTTTTTCATCCTTCTTCGGCACAGGCACAATACTGGCTAGCCACTGCGGGTACTTGGATACCATGAGAGACCCTGCCTCATACTACTTAATGACCTCGTTCTTGAATTTCAACATCCACTCGGGTCGGAGATATCTCAGCTTCTGCTTGACCGACTTCATATCAAGGTAGAGAGGCAACTCATGCTTGACCAAATCGGTGTCCAAACTAGGCATGTCTTCATATGACCAGGTAAAAATGTCTTGGTATGACCGAAGGAAATCTATCATGCTTTTTATTTCTTCGGGAGACAATGATGTTCCGATCTTGGTAATTCGAGGAATCTCCTCAGTCCCTAGATTGATATCTTCTGTTTCTTTGACAATGGGGGTAGGGCCATGTTCAAAGCCGGCAAACCGATCAAGGAGCTCATTGGAGAGCTCCTCAAAAGGGACATCCTCATATTGACTCATAATTCCTACCTCTTCTTGTATTTCTACAAGAAAGGGGTCGATTTCACGTGAGACGGGCATTTTGATTAAGGCACCTTTTTATGGGATTTTATTCAGAATTTTGAAAGACAATATTTTTGGTTTTTGTATATTCTCTATGTTTTTAAAAATTTTGTTTTCTTCGAAAACGGGCCCTTGGCAAAGTGGGTCCCTATATATACACGGTATTGCCTGCCAAGGGCTTATCTCACTCTTTACAGGTTATTTTTTTTTGGGAAATGGATGCCAAAGTTTAGGCCACTCCCTACTTCCAGAGTTTGGGGCACAGACGCCCAATTGCGTACCTAAGGGGCCGATCCTTTACCTGTTTGGATGAAGGGTGGTGACTTATATGGCTCATTGGAGTCAGCTTCCATCATATTGATCCCGGATTTGTCTGAGATTCTATCCTCAAATGTCAGTAGAGTTCTGTGGTGATTTACCATAGGGGGAGATTATGCAGGCATGAGGCGTCACTCCTCAAAAAGGGACAATGCAGTCAGGTCTTTTTCCTTACTGGGAATGGTAATCAGGGGATTGGTGGGATGGGCAGGTGCTATGAGTTTATGAGGGGTTAATTGGGATTTCCCATTCTGGTCCATCTTCACAACCCCGACACTCACAAATGATTCTCTGATGTGAGGCCTAGGAAGTGGTTTCTCTTCTAAGTGTAACCCTCTATCTCTTGTAGATGTCATGGCTCGGGCTTTCTCCTTAGCCTACTGAATCTCTTCTTTCATGGGCTTGAAACCTAGCCCAAATATGACTTTTTGGACCCCCTTGGCTATGACGGGCTCTCTTTTTCCTTATAACCGGGGTCCTAGCCCCTTTCCTCTTTGATAGCCTCACTTTTGGATCATGGCCACTGCCACTACCATTCCACCTTTGGTTTTTGGAATGATGCCCTCGATGGGCTTTGGGAGTACCGTTAATACTTCATACTCAAAACTGTTGAGGTCGACATCCTCAGCTGTGTGTGGCACATCCAACACTTTTGGCTTCTCAACGTTGTTGGTGGCTTTTTCCTTCTCACCGTGCCCCTTACCAATGATAAGTGATAATCTTATGCCTGAACGCAAACTTGAGCTTTTGATGTAGCGTCGATAGTATCGCTCCAACTTCATGCAACCACGGGCATCCTAACAATAGATTGAATGAAGATTTGATGTCCATTACTTGAAATAATATGGAGAAGGTCATTGGCCCAATCAATAGCTTAATGTCAACTTCTCCCATTATCTCTCTTCTCATATTGTCAAAAAATTGGGCACTGATTCTTGTGGGTCTCAACATGCATGGATCTACCCCAATCTTTATGGCAGTTCTCAGTGGGAATATATTTAGAGCAGACCTATTGTCAATTAACACCAAAGGGATTATCATATTTTTGGATTCTACAGTAATATTAAGAGATTTCGAGTGACTACTTCCCTCATCCGGTAAATCGGCATCCGAAAATGAAATGGCATTTGGAGCCATCACTTGATTAATTATCTGCCTGACCTCATCTGGGCTCACCTGAAGCGACACGTGTGCATTCTTTAATGCCCCCATTAAAGCTTGAAAATGGAGTGGGGACATCATCAATAGATCCCATACAGTGATATGAGTCGGCATTCTTCTCAATTGAGTCTACAATATATGTTCCTGACTCATTTTTTCAAAGGATTAATGGCACTATCTTTCTTTCTCTCTGATTGGGCTTATGCTATTGCTGGTGCTTCTGACTGCTTAGATATCTTCTCGAATCTTATGACAAAGTCTACTATCCCTTCTCTGCTGTTGTTGGTGTTGACCTCCATCTGCTCATAACTCAGTGGGACTTGATGAGGATTGTAGGTAAGCCCCAAAATTTTAAACAGAGTGGTTGCCGATAACTGATGCACTTGTACTGATGGCTCCAGAGGGGTGGGTAATACTTGGTTCACCTCAGTGATAGATGGTTGGGTGGCAAAATTGGGCCAGGTTGGGGTGATGAGGTTTGCAAGTAGTTGCACCGAGGGTAATGGGGTAGGAGTGGGCCATTAATAGTTGATAGGTGATGGTGGGGGATGGGGGACCTGATGGGCTATCAGGTAATTGATGGGGGTGGCAGTGTATGGTTGATATGCATTAATCTATACATAATTGATGGGTGTGGGTGATGGGAAATGGGCCCTAAGATCTAGGGTTCTATTTGGAGTGTTGGGTTGGGGAAATAATCTGACAAATTCAAGGGTTCAATCACCCCAATACTTCTTTCTTCATCGTTCCTCTACAAAGGTGCCACATAACTCTCTCGATCATTAATGTAATCTGACGGGCCAAATTCAAACTCTTCCTCACATTACTCTATCGTCCCGATGGTGGGTCTGGGACCTACTCTTCTGGTAGGGTGTGGGGGTAATGGCACCTGATATATATTTGCATGTTGGTTCACTTGGGAAGGTGCGGGTGCAATGATTTTCATGGCATCAATTAAATCTTGTATTGCATGCTTCAATGGGGAGCAGCGATCAGTCGAGTGACCCGGACCCTGGTGAAAATTACAGTGAGTGTTGGGGTCATAATTCTTCGAGATTGGATTAGGAGGAGGTCAGGGTTGGAGGGCGGTAACTAGTCCCTTTTCTATTAGCAAAGGTAAAAGTACATTCAAAGATTACCCCAAGGGCATAAAAACTGAATCGTAGCAGGCTCTCCTCTGCTCTGGAGTCATCTGCATCCCCTGTCCATTCCTTGTTCTTTGCATTGGCTTAGTTTTGACGGGTGTTGGCTAGGTTGCCTTAAATTGGAATGGGGTTATATTATTGGGCCTGGTGTTGGCAATGTTCTAGACTTCGGCCCCCGCTCTTTTCTCATTTCTCTGCTCCAAGAACCTCCTAACTCCACTGGCTCCCTCAGGCACGCTCTTGCCCAAGCGACCTTTCCTGATAGCATCTTCACAGCGATTTGTGTTCCTTATCAGGTCAGTAAAGCTGGACTGCTACTAATATACTAGAAAGTCTGAGATCACTAGTAAAGTATTTTTGGAAATCATTTCTATTTGCTCTTCATCAGGTATCTTGTTTCTAACTTGAGCTGCCAATGCTCTCCAACGTCCCAAATAATCGCTAAAAATTTTGTTCGGGTTTTGCTTCAATCGGGCTAAATCTAACTTACACGATTTAATGTCTATATTATAGATATATTGTTCTTGAAATAAATGCATCAAGTCTTTTCAAATATTTATCATAGATGGTTCTAAGGACATGAACCACCTTAAGGTCGGACTAGTCAAACTTTTCTGAAAAACCTTTATTAATAGTCTTTCGTCCCCTCCATACTGACACATGTCCCTACAATGAGACTTGAGGTCTGCTATGAGATTGCCGGTGCCGTTATATTTGTCAAAAGTTAGTATTTTAAACTTTGGAGGCAAGGGGACCTCTGTGAACAAACATAAATCCGAGAAGTCTGTGGCATAGATTTCAGCACCACCCTTCTTTAACAACTGCTTCTGAATTTTATCTAGCTGTTCTTTCAACTGCTCTGATTCCTTAGACATGAGGGCCACTCTCTCAGCAGTCGGTCGGGCTTCACTCTGGGACTAGCAGGGGGTGGGAATTTATAGGAGGAGGGTTAATGCTGGTCAATTCCCCAACATAAGCACCACTATTTCTAATCTCATCCTCTTCATACTGCTGCTCTACATAAGGTGCAGTGAGGGCGGGATTCTCTTGTTGGTGTTGCATTGATTGGATGGGAATGGTCTGAATGGGGGTTGGGTGAGTCCATTGAATGCGACGGAAGGTTTGTTGGGTGATGGGATGAGTGGAAGTAAGATTTTGAGGTGGGGTCTAATGAGGCCATTGGGTATGGGGAAAGGTTTGGAACTGACTGTGGGATGTAGGGATATGGGTGAATTGGGGTTGATGTAAGGTATGGGTTTGAGCTGGATATGAGGGTTGTGAGTGAGTGAAATTTTGGAGGAATTGTGAAGGGTATAGGTGTGAGGTTCCAAGGTTAAGGTCTTGCTGGGCTTGGGTTTGGGCCACGAAGCCCTGGGAGGGTTGGGCTATAAAGGTCTGGCCCACGGGTCCTTGGGAAGGTTGGGCCATAAAGCCTTGGTCATGATAGGTCTGGCCTAGTGGGCCTTGGTGGGTATGGGTCATGGGTCATTGATGGATCTGGGTCATGGGCCCTTGATGGGTCTGGGATTAGGTCTGATGGGTCTGGACCATGGGCCCTTGGTGGGTCTGGGCCATGGGCCCTTGGTAGGTATGGATGATGGGGGATTGATGGAGGTCATGGGTGAATGGGGCATGGAGGCTAGATAGGATATGAGAAGGATCCATGGATGTGGGGTGTGGAGGAGAGGGGACATTTTGGGAGGCCTTCCAACTAGTGTAGGCCCGAATCATCTCCTCCATTATGGCTATGGAAGGGGGATCGAATAGAGATGGGGCATTTAAGGGTTGGAGGGGTATGGATCGGGTGGATGAGGAGGGAAATTTAGGCATGGCCCCAGTAAAATCAAGTATGACCCGGGTAAGTGGTGGGATATAGGGTGGGTTGGAGAAATGAGGTGGGGTATTGGTGAATGGGGATGGATTAGGCATGTGTGGGGAGGATGTATGGGGCATAGATGTAGAGGATGAGAGAGAAAAGCTAGTCATGGCACCGGTAAAAATGGGCATGACCTGGGTAGATGGAGGGATGTATGGGGGATCAGATACAGCATGGATAGATGTGGGTGGATTAGGTATGCGTCGGGCGAATGAAAAATAGGGTATATTGGTGAAGGTGGAGGTTTGAGCCGGGTTTTGAATTGGTGTGGATGGAAGGTGAGATGGGTTGGGAATGGCAATGGATGAGGGCATGGCTTGGGAAAATAATAGGGAATGGGGGTTGGCTTTTGGATATTTTGGGAGGTGGTAGATGGAAAGATAGGAGCACCGAAGGGGCCAGTGACGGCGAATGGGGATTGAGTGAGGGGGATGGACGTAAAAACTTCTTCCACATGGGAATGGGTTGGGGAATGCGGTGGGGATGAGTCGGGATCGGCATATGCCGGATCCACAGCCCCATGACATGGCTTGGTGTCGAGTAGGGAACGAGTGCCTCAGGTGGGGCCTGTAAAGCTTCCTCCTTCTGCTACGGAATGGCGAAGGGTAGGATGATGCCATTGTGCTGGCACCAATAAAATCCTATTTTTGGGATTTGTGATTTTAAATTTTTTGAATTTTTGTAAGTGAAAAGATTAAAAATTCTGGGACCTTTTGAATTCCCTTTTTGGGTGGCTCTCGTACCCTAAATAGGTCCCTGGCAAAGGCTCCGAAGCACTTCGAAAGAATCAAAGGGAAAACCCTTGATCTATTGAAGGCACAAAAATCGATGCAAACAATCCGATCCCCCGGAATGAGCCAAAAAGAAGTCACCTTCTTTTGACCGGTGAGGGCGTATCAGGTGTCAAAAATTACGGGGCCTAAATAAAGGCACTAAAAACACTAATCGGAGAGTCCGGGATGTGAAACAGGCCACAGAATCAGGCTGCACTGTCTAACACAAGGCTGGTGCAACTATTAGGTGCACCAGACCAAAAATGCCTAGTTTTATACTGGCGCAACTAATACATGCGCCAGTGTATTTCTGGGGCTTTTTGACTTGGCACAGGTATTAGTGGTGCCAGGCAAAAATGGGCTTCCAGATAGTTTGATAACAGAGGTTTCTGCCCGAAATGAGTCTTCTAACTTGGTTTTTCTAGAAACTGTGCTTTCGGGGACTGACTGCTTTAATGAATCAGATCTCTTCCTCACCGAACCTAAGGGTTACAAGGCCGGTCCGGGTCCGCTAACGCTCACTTTTCCCTAGGTTTTATGCTTGGTAACGAGAAGGTTACCCACTCGATATACCTCAAGCGCAAGCGCTTTCTCAGGTACTAGGTTGGCTGGGACTTTTCTGGATCATCACCACTAGGGGCTGCCGCCGTACTAAGACCCGGGAGATTGTATGTGTGCCTAGATCAACCCAACCTGTAAAAATCTACCCCACAAAAATTAATTAAGTCCCCTATGTTGGTTCAATTTTAATTTTAACTTTTAAAGGGAGTTTGCTTAAAGTTTAAAGACCGGTGGTGATGATCCCATGTCGCCTCTATGGGCCGGCGTCCACTGTTTGTAATATGATTGCAGAAATTAAAGGCGCACGTAGGCCCACCAATCGGCTAAGGCACTTAAAATGACGTAAAAGTAAAGGAAATTAAAGGATAATGTACAAGTAGGCTCGCCAATCGGCTAACGTGCTTAAAATGACGGAAATGTAAAGAAAATTAAAGACTTTGCGCAAGTAGGCCTGTCAATCGGCTAAGGCTCGTAAATGACGTAAGTAGGGGGTGAGAAAGCAACATAATCGGAGGGGTGAGTAAATAAAAAAAAGCAAAAAATAGTAAAAATAGGTTATACAAATACAAATAAATGGCCAAATTCAAGGGGAAGCTCTACTAGCTAAATCCCCAGCAGAGTCACTATCTGTGCAACCGCGGGAATCGAGATGATCCCATCGCAATGATGCGCACTCGTAAAAATTAAAGAGTCGCCACTCGAAGCTTTTGGTATCCTGAGAAACCCAAATCAAATTTAAAGAGCACCGAAGTGCCAAAAATTGACTCTGAATCCAGATTACGCCAAAGGCTCTTGGGTAGGAGCTTCGGTTATCGATTGAGAAGGTGTTAGGCACCCAATCAACTCGCTTAATGCGGTCACTACTTATGGCCAAAACAAAAATGACATAAAAGAAACAAAAAAGCCTTCCTCTTACCCAAGGGGCATTAAAATCCTATTTATGCCCCTCCATTCTAATCGCAAATTCGGCGGCATAACGGCACAAATGAGAGGATGGACGAAGAATCGAGAAGGTAGAGGAATAGACGGGAGAGCTGGAGCTCTCGGGCCCTTGTTGCACCGCTGTGGAGCCTTGCATAGGCTTTCTTCGGTGAGCTTCAATGGCTTGTATATTGAGAATCGGGGTTCTAGCTCCTAGGGCATGGTAGCTAAGAGGTAGAGAGGGAAGTCTAGGGAATAGCACACACCTAAACTAAGGCTTTTAGATGGAAGGCTATGGTCTAAAGAAGGTTTGAAGGTTCTGGAATTTGTCTGGAAAAGTGCACTAGAGGAGAGAGAGGGAGAGGTTTCTTAATCTCTATTTTGTGAAATTTTTCAAGCCTCTCTAAAGGGGGGGTACCTCTCTATTTATAGGAAAAGGAGAGGTTAGGAGGGTGTTTAGAGGCTAAACTAGGTTAGAAATTAGGTAATCTAGCCATCTAAGGTTTCCTAGGGTTTTTGGAGCCCTGAAATATGTGAAAAGATGCTCCAATGGTGGATGAGAGGTTAGAGGTTCAAACCACTTAAGGGGTTACAAATCGATAGGGAATGGGTACAACAGAACAAGCAAAACACACCCAAGGGATCAAGATGGTCAACAAGTCAAACCCTAATCTTGAAATTCAAGGAAAAAACCCACAGTCACTGTTCATAAGCCTGGCACAACTAATGGATGTGCCAGGCAAAGGTACAGTAAAATAATGTTTGAACATGGTTTGAGAAGTTGGCTGCCCGAGGTGGGACCCACCTATAGGCTAGCGCAACTAATAGATGCGTCAAAACCCTAGGGGGATCCTCCTCAAAACCCTAAAATGCCCTTGACCGTAGGAATGCGATATCTTCTCGCGTACAGTTCCGATAAGGGTGATTCTTGGGTTGTTGGAAAGCTGAGGACTTCTACTTTTCAATGGTATGAGATTTGATTATAGTAGAATGTTTCATCTAGTCCTAGTGTACCACTCTTCATCTATTGCTCAGGAAAGCTAGTTTTAGGTTCGGAATGATTTCTAAGAGTCGGGATGGGTTTCTAAGGTTTCGAGAAGGTTCCTAAAGGATCGGGGGTGATTCCTAAGGGTTTGGGATGACTCCTAAGATTTCGGGAAGGTTCCTAAGGGTTCCATACATGCCATCAAAAGTTCAAAAATATGCCTCTCTCGAAATGTGTCTCGATCCCTTGGGCAAAATTTGGGTGTCTGCAACCCCAAAATTGAAATCTAACATTTCCTCAAAAAAACACTGTTCACAAGCCTTGCATATATAAACTATATGATAGGCTTAGGAATAGTGTCTATCAGGAAATGAGAAGTTCAAAGCCTGCAGCTGAAGCCTAGGAACAGAAACATGCCTTGCGTATATAAAATATACGCAAGGCCCAATTCTTGGAATTAATACAACAGGCTTCAGAAATTGGGCTTGGGGCTGGTTCATTAAGGGTTCATGGGGTTCAGTTATGAGCTCTATGGATCTCATTGGGCCTTCTAGGGGTTCGAGAAAGGTTTCAGGCTAAGCTCTAAGGGTTCGGGAAGGGTTTTAAGGTTTTGGGTTAAGCTCTAAGGGTTTGGGAAGGGTTTTAAGGTTACGTGTTAAACTCTAAGGGTTCGGGCGGTGCTTTAAGGTTTCAGGTTAAGGTCTAAGGGTTCGGGAGGTGCTTTCGGAAGCTCAGGAGTACACCTTTCTCAAAGTAAGTGTCGATTAAGCCTTGGGCCAAATTTTGGTGTCCACAGATGTCCCTCTTTGGTATCCGATCACTAATGATTATATAACAAAGAAAAAGACATCGGAAGAGGCATAAGGCACCACTATCGGATCTGTTGTATTCAAAACGAACCTCAAACATCGAAAAAAAAACAATGAGAGTAGAAGAATCCGATATCATTGGGAAAACGTCTGTTCCTCGAGATTATCGGTCCCCAACCGCTTAGCGACATTACTGGGCATAACCATGATGGTGTGATTGATGATACATGATGTTTGAGTTTCATTCTAAATATAACATCCCCGTGAGCAGGAGGGTGATCGACCCATACTTCAAAATTGGCGTAAAGTGAAGACTCGAAGATCTAATGGTTGTACCGAACTTAAGAGGCATTAATTGCCCCATTTTGATTGGCATGGGTGCCCCTACGCAAGGTAGGGTTTGAGATCATTGGGCGAACCCATCGATCCCAAAGTTAATTTAGGACGACTACCCGAGCAGAGCAAATATTGATGTCACAACACTTTTTGGGAATGTGTGCAGCGTAACAAGCCACATATTTTTATTATTTTATGTTTTATGTATGTATTTTTTTATTTTTTATGCATTTTTGTTTGAGGTTTTTGAGCGTGCTCATCGACCCTAAACTTTTTTATTTTCCCACAATTGCCTAAGCGGATCGAATGGTGGTCAACTTGCTTCCCTTTTTTTTTTTTTTTGGAAGTGTGTGCCACCAACTTATACTTGTCCACAAGGCCAACAAAGCCATTTGGAGGCAAAATAAGCCTTGCGTATATAAAATATATGCAAGGTCAATTCTGGGGAAAATAAGCCTTGCGTATATTTTTGTGTATATAAAATATACGCAAGGCCAATTCCGGGGAAAATAAGCCTTGCGTATATTTTTGTGTATATAAAATATACGCAAGGCTATTTAGATATTTAAAACAGGCGGGCATGGGTAGAGACCTAAAAAAGGTTTTTTTCCAAATTTATTTTCCTCTTCTTCTCTCCAAACCGAACCGAGCATTCCTCTTTTTGCTTCATCGATCCGATCAATCTTTCGACATCACTCTGGTGTCAATCCTCGCTGAGCAAATACATATTCTCCCGCTGGATCTGGGGTTTATCTTTTCAACCAAGGTAATCATTTTAAACACTTTTTTATTTGAATTTTCTGATTTCTACACCAATGTGGCTAGGATTTCTAGTTTTATAGATGATGAATGGGTGATTTCTTGTAAATGCAATCATTTGTGATGTTGATTTTCATGTGCATTTTCCATGGATTTCAGTGAAATTAAAGTAATTTGTCCTCTTTTTTCTTTGTTTTCCATTGATCACTGTGTTAGGGCTTTTGAAAACTTTATTCCTTACAAATGTGATAATTTTCGACCCGATTTATGGCATGCATGCTTCTATGGGGTTTTTTCTTTTTGGCGAAGAATTTTGGCAGATTTGCGCCTTATCCAAATTTCTCATAAGGCCCTAGGCTTTTTCTTAACAAAAAAATGACTCTTTGTTTGTGAATGCCAATTCCATTGGTCCGGTACTTGTTTTGAGGGAATCTTGGCCGGAATTTTGGAAAATTTTGGTGAACAAGAAAGGGGGCTCTCTCTCTTTTTTTTTTCAGCCTAAAATGTGGGGCTATGGGTGCCATTTGAAAAACTTTTGCTCTTCCTGGTTGGGATGCATATGTGGGTAGATTTTTTCTTGGCAAAATTTTTTGAAACGTAAATGAAATGATTATGTTTTAATTTATTTTATTTTTTTGTTGTATTTTTTTTTGAAATTAAATGATGAGGCGTGTCCTCTCTTGGTTTTTCGTGGAAATTTTGACGAGACTGAGACATACTTACCTTCCTTTAGTCTAATGTTTCTAGCAAAGCACATAATTTCTTTCTGTTTATCATCTCCTAACACTTGTTTATATGTCTCTTTTCAGGATGCCATGTAGTCAACAAAGTGATGATGACTAGGGCTGTGAGGATAGCCCAGACAATGTCATTGGTATAGGGGGTGAGCACCTCATTCGAGTGCAATGCTCCTCGCGCTATTGGTTTGAGATGTAGGGTGAGGCAGCTCGCAGTGGGTTGCTTCACCAATAGTATACCCATATCTCCAACCTTGGGAATGCTACCGAGGTAAACATATATTTCTTGGCTGTTCCTTTTTGGTTGGTGCCCTTTTGCCCCAGGATCTGATATTTTTCTTTCTTTTGATGTAGCCTTTGCCTCCGATTACGTTCTGTGGAGGTTGGTTTGACCTTCAGCACCTCTACATCTGTCTCCCTCATGTTGTGAGGTTCTTCTAGGCGCAGGCTGGTTTTGGGGACTTCCTATCTTGTCCCTCCATGTCGGGTGATTGGCCCTATGTGAAAGACTTGGTAGAGAGATTTCATCTCGAGACAATAAGTTTCCACACGTCTGTGGCCAAGATTACCATTACCCCCATCGATTGGTCCATGATCACGGGGATCGTGATAGGAGGGGACCTAGTGATCCTTCCTCACGCTCCCAACCATGAGAAGGAGATCCGATTGATTGGGGTTTATCCCTCTTCCTCCCATATGACCGACTCTGAGGTCAAGTTGTCATGGTTGGCAGATCTGTTTGAGGTTGAGGAGTTGGTTGATCCAGATCAACCTGACATGGATATCATTATCGAGCTTGAGCATGCCCTGATGCTGGCTCGTATTGCACTCCTATTTGTTCTAGGCAAGATGATCCTTGCCAATGCAAGTGGGGGCCGCATCTCGCTATCCCTCCTCAGCCTAATGGAGAACTGGGAGAATGTATACCGCTTTGATTGGGGTGGCGCCGGTGTTGGTACGCACTTTTTTGGGTCCCTTTCGATCCCCTAAAAGAGTGGCCCAATTTGGTCCAAGTAGACTCTGGCAAAAGTGGTGTTTTTAGAGATAATTAAATATTGAAAAAGAAATGGTAAATCTCAGAGAAATACTTGGTTCGTTGCGATCGCCAGCTACAGATGTTTATCGATGCTGCAACAAGTCACTAATCACGCCTTCCGGGGTGGAGATATGAGTTGTTTTCTTTACTGAATCATCGGTCGGCCGATGTCAGCAGCACTGGGTCGCCTGTAAGTTTAGTTAAGCTTGTTTTCCTAATTCTCTTCTAATTACCTTTCGCCTTTCCTACTCTTATTGTGACTATCAGGGATCTAATTAATTTTAATCCTATTAGAAGTCTAATTAATCGGGAGATTCTAATTCAACAAGGTTTTCTAATCTTACTAGAAGTCTGATTAATTTAAATATTTTAATCTTATTGGTAAGTTGATTAATTAAGTCTCCTAACAATACTACGAGTGCAAATATGGAAACTAATTAAGAATGTGCTACTTCTATTTAAATTCTAATTAATTAAAAATATACTAATTCTATTAAAATTTTTATCAAAGTAAATATACTAATTTAATTGGAAATTTAAAAAAAAGGGGTTTGGCCTGCTATGCTAAGGAGGATTGGCCCCGTTCCCGAGTACCCTCTATAAGCTCCCTTGGGCAAATCGTGTGGCTAGGGATTATTTTAGTAATAATATGGATTGAAAAATAAATTTTGATTTATAAATTGTGGATTTACGGATCGAAACTGATTTAAGAATTAAGACTAAAATTAAAAATTCTAGGACTGAATCTAAGACTGAAATTAAGGACTGATTCCAGAAACTAAGAACTTAAAGTCAAAAAAACTAGAAATTTAGATTAAAATCTGGCATCTAAGATTTAAAATATAAGAACTAAAAGGCTAGAACCTAAATCTAAAATATAAAAAAAGGAACTGGTTCTAAAACCTAAGAACTAGAACCAGGGAAAAGAAAATAGATAAGACTTAAGGATTAAAGAGATTAAAAATCTAAGATCTAGAACTAAAAGCTGAAGGACCTACGGTCTAGAACTAATGATCTAGAACAAAGAACTAGAACTAAAAGCTAGAACTAGAAGAACTGAATAAATTAGAAGGGAGGTATACCTGAGGCTAGAGCCACAGAGAGAAATATCGAAATCCTAAGCTTTGAAGCTGGAACTCGAAAATTCGATTGCTAACTACGTTGTGATGTGTTTTTGGGATGTGGTGGTGGGTCCTATTTATAAGTATTTGGCCGATTGCGCGCCCTGTGGGGTGCGTACAATTGGTTGGTGAATTTCAATTATGCGCCAAGTTTGGTGCGCTCAACTGAATTATATGCCCAGTATCAGGCGCTCAATCACTTTGAGTCGGTGTCTGACTCAGTGAGTGACCGGCTGACTAGCTCAGCTGGGTAGCCTAGTCCTAGGATAATTAGACCAATTACGTGCTCCAAGTAGTGAGCTCAATCAATTATGCACTGGAATAAGAGCTCATAATAGGAAATTTTCAAGCGGTCTAGGGAATTAGAGATCAGGTTGGCTTAGGAACCAATTATGCGCTAGTGTTGAGGCGCATAATTAGATTACATGCTCTAGGTAGGGCGTACAATCGGGTCTCAGGCGATTTCTAGAAGGGTAAAAGGCCAATCCAAAATGGACTAATTGCCTGCCGGTGGTGAAGCGTGCAATCTAATTGTGCACGCCTAGTAGGGCGCATAATCAAGGTCTATGAGGGAAATCCTGGTCCAAGAGGGACCAATTACCCACCAGCCATGCGGCATGCAATCGAGTTATTCGTGCTATACGGGGCGCACAATTCAGGACTTCCTTGGGTTTGAGTCGGGTCTGAGCCACAGAGCTATTGTCTCAGCCTGGGTCCCGACCATGTACTATTATTTTAGTGCATAGTCCCCGTATAGGGTTTTTAAGTCTTTAGAAAAGCTTAATCCTTTTCTGAAGATCGTGGGTAAGGTCAAAGGTTGACCAAACAGGTTTGTATATTTCGAGAGGGAAAATGGGAGTGTCTACAGATGCCCCTCTTCGACGCGTTATTATGGAATAAGAATGCGTCGAAAAAGTAGACACCCCTCATCCGAGGGACCTTCTCGTTTTTCTTGGAAATCATAAATGTGAATTGGGGATGCTGATGTGAGATGCTTGGGTTTCTTATCTATCAGCGTAAGCTAAAATGGAGCATTCAAGGGCCTAATGGTAGTGTCGAAAGGCGTATTCCATACCGTGGATGCAAGTGACATCCCGCCGCATGTCGCGACGTATTGCTAGTAGCAGTCAACGGGGAAAAGTGGCATAACCTAATCCGTGGGTGCAAGGGGCATCCTGCCGCAAATTGCGACTTGCTGCAAGGGGTAGTCAAACGGTAGGAGAGCCGATGTCCTAATATATAGGTGCAAGGGGCAATCAAACAGAGGGATATATGACACAATCGAGGTACCGGGGGGTGTCATACGAATGTCCAGAGACAAGGTCAAGAGACAGATAATAAAACATAATATCATGTAATGGCGAAGACTTTCTCAAGTCATGTCAGACCGAGCGCGTCATTGCTTACCCCAATGGCACATCAAGTGTCCCTTTTTCAGTGGACATTTATGATTTCTTAGAGTTGAATATATTTAATATTTGATTTCCCAAGGGAAAGAACAGATTAGAGTGGTGAGAAGTGAAAGTTTGACAGATAGGAGTTCATTTACTTTATTATTATTTTTAATTTTTGAATATTTGGGAATTTAACTTAAGATCAATTCAGTGGTAAAACTTTACAAAATGTGGCTTCCTAGATATCGCTGAGCAGATCCACCGATATGAGATTTATGGATCCGACCGTTTGCGTGGTTGTCAAGACGACACTTGGTATGTCGAATGCTCCATCTAACCTTCCCGTGAAATACTGATGATTGTCAATTATGGGAGGACTAGAGTGATTCACGGATAGAGAGAGATGGGTTTTAAAAAATATTTGACTTAATATTAACTAATTATATTTTAGAAGAAATATCGAGTATAAAGAGGGTGATACTTACCTAAATTGTTGCCTACTGGGGTCTTTTGTATGCGATGGGACTCGTTGGTTGTTGTAGTGGTGTCGCAATGGGACATAAGAGGATTTCCTCTATTTTTTTCTTCATTTCTGCTATAGCGGGGCCTAATGGTAACCAATGTGATAGACTGCCTTGGGGAGGTGAGGTTCGCGATGGGACATGGTGGTCTTCTCCCCTTATGGTTGTGCTGTGATGAATCCCGTTGGTTGCAGGTGCGATGGGACCTGAGAGGGACTCCTCTCTATTTTTAATTTCTGTAATAGTAGGGGCTCGCTGATTATCGTGCGTTGGGATGGTGGAGGGTCTATCCTCTTCTACTACCAGCAAGCGTGTGCTTGTTGTGGTGGAGTCTATGATTGTTGCATGACGAGGGATTTGGGAAGTGGGTTCTCTGGTTTCACAATGGGACATGATCAAGCCCTTCCCTCTGTTGCAAAGTTATGCAATGGGATTTCGGGGAGGTGTGATTTGCAATGAGGTTTGGAAGGTTCAGCTCTCTGTGATGGGACATTGACTGAGCCTTCCCTTCTTGATTGTGCATCGTGACAGGATGTGTCTAAGTGTCTTTGGTAGTAATGTTACAATAAGACAGGTTTGTGATGGGATCAAGTTGTAGTTGCATCGCGATGGGACACGTGCGCGGTTGGTGATTCCTTAGTTGCTTCAATGTCATGATGGGGCAAGGACGGTGTTTCTTTCTTTGGTAGATCTTGATTACGAAATGGGTTGGAGTCAATTTGAATTGTGTCAGAATTGGATTTGACTTTGGTCTTGGTGGTACGATAGGATTTTTCGGGAGGCTCAATCTTAACTCTTCATGATGGGATATTGGGTCGAGCCTCCCTTTGGCCCCGTTGGCGTGTTAAGTTGTTCAGTGAAATTTTAGCATCGCGGTGGCACATAGGTGTGGTCAATGGCTCTCTCTCTCTCTATAAACAACCTATGAGGCTATGTGATGGGATGGAGGAGAAAGAGGGATTCTGATCGAGATGGGATAAAGGGGTGTGAGGGTGTACATTCTATTTGAAATGTGGTCGTAGCTGAGTATTACGCATAGGGTACTGGGTGCCTGATTAAATTGCATAGTGGGTGACGTGCATGTGATTATCAAATTAGAGAGGTGATTGCGTGTTCGTTTCTGAGCGTGTAATGTTTTTATGCGTTTTGTGAACAATGCGCGAGTGAAGAGTCACGGAGCTGGAAGAGGTGAAGTGTTCGGGTGTTGATTTGAATTCCACACTTGAGTACCAGCGTGCAATCAAATTATGCACTAGAATCTCTGAGCGCGATCGGAGCATCGCCAAGTCATCGTGCGGGTGTCCCTTTGGATTCCACACTATGAAGCAGGCGCATGATTGTATTATGTGCAGGTGTACTTGCGCGCTATGGTTGTGTCGGGATTGTGTACGGGCGAAAGTTCGATTGTGCTCCTTGGGGTGCGCACGATTGCGTTTAAATGTTTCGGTATATGTGCATAATTGAATTGCATGTTTAATTTCAGGTGTTTAATTAAGTGAGTTTCTTTATATACCCGAAGTCCTTTCATTTTTCTCCATTCGTTCTGTTTCTCTCTAATATATGAATTTTAGTGATAACTTGTGATATATCCATCGGATTTTGATGTCGTTTGTTCCTATATTTGGAGTGTGATCTTCAACCCGACAGGGCCTCCGACAGTGGTATGACCTTGAGAATGGGCGTATTGGGAAGGAGGAGGTCAGCCTTCACATCGGTCTCTTTTAGGGAGCATTGAAGGCAGTGTTGAGGCGGGGGCGGCAGAGGAGGTGAAGATGGCAAAAGAGACGGTGTTACAAGTGGAGGGATGTATCCCCAACCAATCCTCCATCTTGCCTTTTCTGAAGCCTCCGATTGGACGCTCCGAGCTCCACCCTTCGGGCTTAGTTTTCGTTTTGGGTTGTAAATTAGGTGTTTAGTTTTTCGTTTTAAGTTGTATATTCAGGAGGTATGCCTCCGGTGATCTTGTAAAATAGTTTAATATATGAATAAAAATGTTTGTTGTGTTTATTTTCTATATTTATTTAAGATTAAACTTTATTTTTAATTCTGCAATTGATTGGGGCTTTCATTTAAGGTTTGAGGTATTTTATTTCAGTCCTATGTTTGATTCTAGGTATGACACTCATTGGAAATGTGTGAATTTGGGTTTACTGTAAAAAATTCTAGATGGGGTGTTAGGTGTTTTAATCTTATTGGTTTATCTATTCTGTGCTGGATTTGTGTTTTTGAAGGGGCAAGTGTCTGGTTTAGATTTAATTGGATAGAGAAGGCTTGTGAGTGTGACACTTGTCATTTTGTGGTTTAGGGAGCATAGGTTATAAATGAGGGGTTAAGGGCTGGGGTTTTATTTTGAACTTTACTTCAAATTGGGGAAAGACTTGGGGCATTTTTTCATTATTATTCTGGGGCATTTTTTTTAGTTTATTAGTTTATTAGTTTTGTATCTCAAGTGTTAGACTCTAAATGGGTTGTAATATTTATTTATTTATCATTGTTGGGGATGAGCGGCATTGGGAATATGAGGTAGCAACCGAATTGCTACCATGCTAGGGGAAGAGGTGGAAGAGTTAAAGGAGGGGGAAAGGAAATCGAAGGAAGGAGTGGTGTCAGAGTTCTCGTGACCGACTCCAATTGATCCTTGGTAGGCTCTGCGGATTATCCTCCAGTCGGCGTCCCTTTGGGGGCTTCCAAGATTGGCCTTCCATAGGTGTATCCGTCAGATCCTGGGTGTCTTTCTGTGAGCCACTCTTTCTTTTCTGCCACCTCGGGAGAGGAAGATGAGATTCTTCTTGGTCTTCGGTCAGGGTGTGCTTCCTCTCCAGATTTTTCTATTATTTTCCCCTATTTTGGGTGGGTCATGTAGGGATACCTTTCCTAAATGTCTACAGGCTCGGGTGTTTTTGAGTGTTTATCTTGAATCGAAGTTCATCTCTCGCTCCGAGGCCGTAACTATTTTGTAAATTCAAAGGGTATGCCCTTGGTATAATTTGTAATAATTTTCCCATGTTAAATAAATTTTATTTGTGATTATGTGAAATTTTATTTAATTTTAATTTGGCTTAGTTAGTTTTAGTTAGGTTTTATTGTTATTTTTTTTATTTTATCGGGCGCATCCGCACTTAGTCGGAGGCATTCTTATTTAATTAGGATGTATTAGGTCTGGTTTGGTCTTAATTTGGCATGGGTTTTGGATGTACTTAAATGGTTTGAGAGTTTAAGCGTGAGGGTATAGTTGAACTTTGAGTTTTGAGAATGTAAATGCTTAAGTGAAAGTGTGTGTGTGAAAACTGGATTGTGTATGGTGTTTGGGTTATCGGTCACTAAGTCTTAGTTTTCATCTTTGGGCTGCAGATGACTGGAATTTTTTTTTTGGTGAACCTGGGTTATTGCGCGCTGTATCCAGAGCGCTCAATACGATTGTGCACCAAGTCAGGCGCGCACGAATGATAGACGTAGGGGTCAATTATACGCTAGGTTTGGGGCATGTAACAAGATTGCACACTTGGCTAAGATCGCATAATTCAGTCGGTTTCCGGTCAACGTATGGGTGACGCTTGGGTTTGCGCGCCTATCAAAGAATGTATAATTCTATTGTGCGTTCTGTTTAGAACGCGCGACCGGTAGGTGCACGAGCGACAAATCAATTATGCGCATGGTGGGCGTATATTTTCATTTTTGCGGAAGGGACATAGCGCGTGACTCAATTGTGGGCCCATATTCAAGAGCACGATTGAGCCACGCTCTATATAAACCCAAGGTTTTGATTTCAAATGCGCGTTTTCTAAATTTTCCATAATCTCGAGTTCTCTTGCTTCCCTGTTCCTTATTTTCGTGTTTTTGTGATTTCTCGCGATCCATTTGTTCGTTTCAGACGCCGTTTCTTACGTTCTTTTCAATTTTCTGAGCTCTTGGATCTGAGATGGAGTCTAAGGACATTGACCACCTTTCATGGACTACCTCCGAGGTAGAGTTACTGGCCGAGGGGGGAGGTGAGACGTCTGAGGTCCACACCGGTGGTGATGCTGAGATGGTTGTCAGGGAGGAGGCCCTTGAGACAGGCGATAGGGACGGTGAAGATGGTGAGGAGGATGCTGGTGAGGACGCTGCTCCTCACGAGCCCATGATGAGGATTCCATTGGAGGAGTTCTTCGCACGAGATCAAGTAGGTATCCGTGAACAAGAGCTCCTGTTATTTCTAGGCATTTAAGTTACAATGTAGACTTCCTAGGATGGAAAGCTTCTAACTTTTACGTCAAACCTGCATAGTTGTATCTTTTTTTGAGTCACATTTACCTTATCATTCTGTGTTATGTTTATCATGTTTTGCATGCTTGTTGTGGATTGTCATTCTTATTTGTTGCATTATTATCCTTTTTACCGTTATTGCCATTAGGTTGGTTTAGTCAGTGTCTGTGATTGTGATCATGGTTAGTGTAGGCGTAGGTTAATGTGTGTCTTGTTTCTCGTGGTTCATCAGGAGCCTTCGGTACTGGCCATTAGAATGGCGTGGTCGGAGTCTCATGCTTGGTACCGCACCCTGCCTGATTTTCAGCGAGTGTGGTCAGTGGCTTTCGGCTTTGGGCAAATTTTGGAGTTGGAGCCCTTTTCAGTCGACCGTGGTCTGATTGGGGTGATCATGGGGAGATGGAGGGAGGAGCCATAGGCATTGCTATTTTTGGTACATATGTTGTTGCCCACACCTGAGGACTGGGTCTGTATCACTAGACTGTGGTTCGATTCATCACGGGGCAGATGCAGAGTGATTATCAGGCCATGTGTAAGGAGGTGCTCAGCATTGAGTACCGACACAGTGGGTCTGGGACAGGGATTGTCTGGACCACTTTTTAATAGTTTTGCTAGCGGATTTATGCCTCTGACGCGCCACTCAGAGGCAAGGACAGCTTTTGATAGGCGTTATTAGGGTATTTCAGATGTTTGCTATTAACTTTATTTGAAAATAGTGTTAAGAATGTGTTAGTAAAAATAAATCAAAGGTGGATTGAAGAAAAACACAAAACAACAAGTCTAAAATACACACAGACTTGCAAGATACAGGGCCTCTTGTAGAAAGTTTTGATAAGTAAGAGTTTGTTCCATAGGGAGTGATGATCAGATACGCCAAGGATGTATAGTAACCTCCAGATCTATCAACCCTAAACCTAAAGGTAAAGAGAGGAGGTTTAGGTGTCACTAAGTTATACTAAAAACTAAGAAAAATAGGAGTAAACTACAGCTAAATAAAGGGATAAAAAAGGATGATGATGTGTGTGATAAAATAAAGGTAAAATATGGAGAAGTAAATAGCTAGGGAAATTAGTTATGCAACTCCGTGTTAGTCATTAATCTGTAGCAATCCTTTAAATGGCTACAAGCACATCTACAAGGTAGAAGAGTCCAACCCAACCCATGCCATTTAGACTGCTCTTAAGGCTATAAAATGTCCACTTAAATCGTCACAGACTATCCAATAGAGTTTGTCAAATCTCATTGATTAAGTAAGAAAACTAACCTCACCCAAAGGAATGGATTGGTCTTAAGGCTATAATCTGTCCACTTCAATAGTCACAGACTACCAATAGATTTCTTCCAACCAATGAATTAAGTTAGGGCAGGAATACCATTACAGACACTATGTTTGCTAGGCTATAAGCTCATGCATTCATAGGGGCAAACAGATCTGAAAAATCGGGTGGAAGCCAATAGACACCCAAATTTGGCCCAAGGCCTGATCGAAACACATTTCGAGAGAGGCACATTTATGAGCTTTTTATGGTATGTATGGAATCCTTAGGAATCACCCCAAACCCTTAGGAATCACCCTAGATCCCTTAGGAACCTATCCCGAACCTTTAGAAACCAATCACGACCCTTAGAACCCATTTCGAACCCTAAACCTAACCTTCCCGGGTGATGGATGAGGAGTGGTGAACTATGAGAGACTGGCTTTCTACTATAATCGAATCTTATACTATTAAAAAGTAGAAGTCATCAGCTTTCCAACGGTCAAGGAATCGCCCCAATCGGAGTTGTACATCAAAAGATATGGCGGTCTGAACCCGGAGGGTAAAAGTGTAATTTCAATTGGCCCCCTAGGGATTTGGCGCAACTAATAGTTGCACCAGTTACAATTTAGCCTGGCACAACTATTAGTTGCGCCAAGCCACTTTCCTAGGATTTAAGCCTGGCGGAACTAATAGTTGCGCCAGTATTAAAGTGGACCCCACCCCTCGCGAAGCCAACTTCCAGGCTACTATACAAAACTATTTTACTGTACATTTGCCTGGCGCAACTAATAGTTGTGCCAGGCATATGAACACTGACCCTGGGTTTTTGCCCCAAAATTCGTAAGTGGGGTTTGACTTGTTGACCACCTAGGTCTTTGGGGTGTATTTTGTTAGTTCTGCTGCACCCCTTTGCACCCTATTTGCAACCCCTTAAGTGACTTAAGGCCCCGCCCTATCATCACCTTCACACCTTTCCAAGCTCTTAAAATCCTAGGAAACCTTAGATTAGAGATTACCTAATTGCTAAACCCAATTAGAATCTAAGTAGCCTCCTAATCCACCCATTTCCTATAAATAGAGCCCCCCTCCCCTTAGATTAAAGGTTGAGAATTTTTACCTAAGAGAGAAAGATCTTAAAGTGAGAAGATCTTTCTCCCTTTGGTGCACCATTGCTCATACAAATTTTAGAATTCCAAAACGTGCTATTTTCTACCTTAGATCCCCTAGTTTAGGTGTATGCTACTTATATACCTTTCCTCTCTACCCCTTAGCGAGCAAGCCTTAGAGCTTAGAACTCCTATTTCCACCATACAAGCCTTCAAGAGCTCATCAAAAGCAAGCCACACAAGGCTCTCCTATAGTGCTACAAGGGCTCCGGCTCTCCCCTTTCTTCTCCTATCTCTTCTTTAGCTCTTCCCATCCTCCCATTTGTGCCGTTATGCCGCTGAATTCTTGGTAGGAATGGAGGGGCACAAATAGGATTTAAGGCCCATTTGGGAAAGAGGAAGCTATTTTATTTTCTTTTACTTTATTTTTGTGTTGGCCATTAGTAGAGACCGCGTTAAGCGGGTTAATCGGGTGCCTAACACCTTCCTGATCGATAACCGAAGCCCCTACCCAAGAGCCTTTGGTGTAGACCGGATTCAGAGTAATATTTTTAGCACTTTGGTGCTCATAAAAATGATATAGGTTTCCCGGGACACCAAAAGCTCTGAGTGGTGACTCTATATTTTCGTTAGAGAGCGCATTGTCTCGACGGGATCGTCAAAAATCCCACGTTAAAGAGTGCATCATCGCGACGGGATCGTTAAAAGCTTGTGCAGGGCCCTCTTCTCATCCACTAGCAGCTCAATGCGGGCTCGGAGTGCTGTCTCTTTCTTCGACCAAGGGCCTCCAGTGTCAATACTCTCCGCTGAATCCAGACGATCAGCAAGAGGTTGCTCAGTCAATAGTCAGGCCTTATACTCAAGAGAAGACTGAACCAAGTTTCCCTGCTCCATATCGCACATCAACATCGACTAATGTGTCTCCCAAAGAGTGGCGATCCGACCTATGTTCCCAGAGGACCCTCTAGAAAAGATCAAGTCATACAGAGGGGGTTTTTCCTCGCAAGACACCTGTTGAGTGCAGCCGAACTGACGCAACACCCGAAATGGGAAGTAGAAGGTGCTGCTGGTCAATCCCAGAAGGGTGATGCCCTCGTGGTCTCTGGAACGAATCATAGGAAAGGCTTGCTCTAGCTAAGGAAGCCTCCATATAAGATCCACGCCAATCAGCCAAAGCTTCAATTCTGACAAATCTCCCTGGGGAATCATATGGCACCTGCCCAAAAAGCATCAGACCACCTCTCCTCGAGCAAGATAATAGCGGGACACTGATCCCAAAATGGCAAGATGCTCTCCTAGCCAAACCTGAAGCAAAAGTGGCCAACCTCCAAGATTCTTGGCCTTCCTAAGAGAAAACACATCAAGGCATCGAAAAAGTTCAGCGAGCACCGAATGCATCATAGATCGGCACACCTCCAACTCGATCAAAATATCGTAAATTGCCAAAGAGAAGCTCTCTCCCCCGGTAAAGAAAAGGATTTCTGAGATAAGGCCAAGAGAGAATGCTTTCACGTTGAAGATGTTTCGAGTCGGCAATTTTCGGAGACTTTCGTCACCAAAAAGTTCTTTCAGGAATTTCATCGAAAACCTAGTGGGCTCCCCAATGAGACTTTTCTCGTATTCATTTTTCTTCAAGCCCAGGGTAAGGTGAACGGTTTTGGCATAGCCCAGCTTCGGTACGATTCTGGCAAGGCCCCTGTGAAGCCTCAAACCAGATAAGTGGGACAATTCCTCAAGGGAAGGAGTTATCTCCCGATTCCCAAATCGAAACACATGGCCACTCGGGTTCCAAAAAGACGTGGCGGCATGAAGAAGGTCCCACCGTGGGGGAACCTCAAGAAAGGAAGGAAGGCGAGATAGCCCAAGGCGCTCCAAGTCACTGAGCTCACTCTCATTCAAGCTCCCAATCCAACTTGATAGAAATTTGGGTCTCATGCCCAAGGAAGGGGATAAATTGGTTTCGGGCCCTCCACATAAGGGAGGGTTGGAAAGCGGGTCCATAGACGTACAAAGATCTTTCAAGAAGATAAAAATCGATGTATGGTGATGGACCCGCCTTTGAAAAGCAAGAACAAAAAGAATCAGTCAAAAGGGCCAAGTCAAATAGAAAAGAAAGAGTTTTTGGACTGACTCGGGTATATAAGGACCCACTGCTCCCCAGGCTAAGGCTGGCGCAACTATTAGTTGTGCCAGTGCATTTTGTCCCAAAATTTAGTCTGGCCCAACTAATAGTTGCGCCAATACAATTTTCCCAAACTTTAGCCTGGTGCAACTAATAGTTGCGCCAGTACAATTTTCCTTTGGGTTTAGCCTGGCGCAACTAAAGATCCCTCCTCCTAAGCCATTTTGGGGCCTGATTGGGGGGAATTTCGTTTATTTCCAGCTCTTTAAAAAATCGATCAAAACTGTTGGTAGTCATAAGCAACGTTCACAAATCTTTAAATGCCACTAACAGTTTAGAAACTACTTTGTTTCTTTATGTGCAGGATAGATCCTACATCAAAGCATGCAACCCAAAAGGTCGCTTTCTGAGAGTGCTTGGCAGACACATCCTATAGAAAAATGGATATGGTGCAAGGAAACCATGGCATGGAATCAAGACAAAAGCACTAAAATATTTCCAAAATAAAAAATCACCCACAAGGTGCCACATCATCCATCCGAAGCTGTCTAAAATTTCAAATCATCAATCCCAAGAGTACTAATCTTTAAAAAAACTGAAACTAAGGCCTATTCCTTATCTGTGCCCTTTGATTTCTTCCGATGATGAGCGGAGCCGGTAAGTTCGCATATCCCCCACCCGGGACTAGGCTTGAGAAATCCGGCTAAGCAAAGATCGTGACTCTTTGGTGCGTGCACGCTGCAAGTCATGGCAAAAGCAAAGATCAAGACCAATCAGGGGACACACACAAAAAGGGGGAAGAGTTGAAACCCACAGGGAGAGCCGAGCAGCAGAACACTCACCATCTCCACATCCCAAAGCTTCGCGAGATTACGATGATAAGCCGCATACTCCATAGCCGAGTCAAAGTTCTACACTCAGAAAGATACAATGTCGGCTATCAAGACAATCATAAAAACATGTGCAAAAGGAGGTCGGAACAAGAAAGAGATGGGTCGTCAGAAGACTTACCCCGAGGATCACCTTAGGAGGAGGGACACGGGCTACTTCAGCGGAGAGATATGCCTGCCTATCCACGACGGCACATAGACCCGAGAGGAAACTATCATCAAGGCGTCGAAAGCTCCTGTAGACCACGGTCGTATCGCCCTCAGGGGCACCAGCCTTAGAAATACCCGACGGGTCAACGCCGGAAGAACCCTCGCTGGAAGGACCTGCACCAAAAGGGTCAACGCCAGAAGGACCTACCCCTGAAGTATCAACTGTACCCGTCGTCCCGCCTGCATCATCAGAACCGTCCCCTAGAGCAAACTGTAAGCAAATAAAAATCAGTTCAGAAAGAACAGAGGCCGAGATAAAACAAAAAGAGACTAATCTAAAGAGGAAAACGTAATTACCTGCCCGCGTGGGCCGCCAAATGCAAGGAAATTGACACTAGGTATAAATTGTGGCAGGATAAACCGATATGGCAGGCACTCGTACCAAGTGTGATAGTCTCCAGGCACGTGAAGAGCATGGATAGGGAGCCCATTGTTGAGAAGGACCACCGTGAGTTCCTCAATGCTGCCAATAGGATTCCAAACATCCACAGGAGGGTCCACGGGAATGGCATAGTAGCCCTGGTACTGGTGCACCACCCGCTCTCCCAAATAGTAAGCATTGGCCCACACCCCATAAAAGAAAATGACACGGAGGTTGTTAAAACAGACGAGAGGGGCCTACGGCTCCCCGATCCTAGAAGGGGGATGCGAGATACGGGTCGTGGAGGATCTGTCCAATTCCAAAAGCAGCCAATCAATTAAACATGCAGTATACTAATCAAGAAGGATTTCCAAGCATGGGTAAACCAAGTTGTTAAGAGGGGCTTTACCTACTCAGGAACCATCAGGTCAAGTTGGGACCTTAAACCCATCTCCAGGTGCTTCATGCCCACATCACGGCCCTGGGCTTGGTTCCAGTTGCTAAGAAGAGGGTAAGTAAGTTCCTCCGAGTGAAGTTGTGGGCGCTCAGGGTGAAAATGATGATATCTCCATACCTGAAAAGAGCAATACACAAGAGCAGGTCAGTAGCATATAAAGATCATTCAAGGAAAATGGCCAAAGCGAAAGAATGAAGGATTACCTCCAAGGCGGCCCAAAAACCAACAACAGATTTAGAATCCCCGGTCGTGACCCGAGCTAAGTTATACATCAGCCATGCGTACCTAGCCCCGTCCTAGTCATACCTATGGACGTCACCCCAATTATCCATGACGCTTAGCAACACTAGGCTGACTCGGCCACTGCTCGCTTTGGTAAATAGGGTCTTACCCAGTAGGATCAGAAGAGTAATGCGGGCCAAGACAATCACCCACTCGGGCGTAATATAAAGCACCCTGTCTGGCTGCCCCAGGTCCACCAACTCGTCGGTTGTGTAAAGCGTGGTAAGCCAGGTCATCTTGACCTCGGTACCATGGGTGTGCCCGCGAGGGGGATAGGCCCCCATCAGTCGGATGACGTCCTCCCTACTCGACACCGAGAGGTCGACTATCGGTATCCCTCCCATCCTAATACCCGTAATCATTGCCCAATCAATAGGCATCACGGTCATCTTAGTGTACGGCATATGGAAGGTCATCGTCTCGGGGCGAAACTGTTCGATCAAGGCCTTCAGATAGGCAGCATCAATCGTCATAGTAGGGTAGGTCAGGAACTCCCCAAAGCCCACTTGCGCCAGTAGGAACTTCATTACGGGGGGGACATAGAGGTAGACATCTTAGAAATCAAGCCACCCCCCGCGGAATACAATAGAGGGTAAGTCCTGCATAAGGAGAGAAAAGTGCATCAGATCATGGAAAGAAAGAAAAGCTGCACAAAAGAAAGAAATATGAACCTTCTTTTACCTGGCCCGCTATGCTGAAATTTGAAATATGAGTATGTTGTTGATGTAGAAGGCCAGCTCGGGCGGCCTCGCCTTGCATTTCAAGCCATGGGCTCACTTTCCGCTCTACCCAAAGGAACTCCTCCCCACATGGACCATATACTACCTCGCCCCCCCCCCTCCTGGCCCACTACGGGAACATGCTCATCATCACCCGACATTCTGGGGCAACAAAAAGCAATCACATCAAAGCAGATTAATGATTAAGAATCATGATGTGCTATGCTACCAAGGAAGGTAAGTATGCTCGCCCTTTCCTCTTTTACTTATTTTCTGAAATAAGTGATACATATGCACAAAAAAAAATCCCTTTTAGATTGAAAATACAAAACAAAAATCTTTTCTTCAAAAAAAATAACAAAATAATAATAAAATTTTCCCTTCCTGTCTTTGAAGATAAAGGAAGTTAGAATCAAATAAAATCATTCCTTTATGTTTCTAAAAAAAAAAAGGAAGTGAAAAGCCCTACTTTTATAAAAAAAAAAAGCCCTCCTTTATGTTTAGGAAAATAAAAGTAACAAAAAAATCATCATGCTTCTAATAAAAAAATCCTTCTCTTTTCCTTATGTTAAAAAAAAAAAAACAAAACAAACGATCACTTCTTCATGTCCCTGAAAAAGAATATAAAAATAAAAACAAAAAAATCCTTTATTCGCAAAATAAAAAATAAAAACAAGAAAATCCCTTTACTTTATTAACAAAAATTTAAAAAAAAAAAGAAAAAAAAACAACAAAAAAATTCCTTTACTTTATTTGCAAAAATGAAAACCAAAAAAAGTCCTTTACTTTGTTTGCAAAATAAAACCAAAAAAAAACAAAAAAACAAAAAATTCCTTTACTTTATTTGCAAAAAAAAAAAAAAAAAAACAGAAAAAAACACACAAAAAATCCCTTTACTTTATTTGCAAAAATAAAAACAAAATATCCCTTTCAATATGCACAAATAAAAATAGCAAAAAATATATATAATATGTATATATATTATGCAAAACCCATAAAATAACAAAAATAGGGCATCATTCATAAGAAACCATCCACACACCATCAATAAACATACATACCATGAAAGTAAACCATTACTCATCAAAGCATGCAAGATCATGATCATATTTGCCAGAAAAAATAAAGAAAATCAAGAAAAATGAGTTTTTAATGGTTACCTTGTGAAGAAGATGAGGTCTTTGATCTAGCGCAGGTCAGTGATCAATCCACACAAGCAAGCGATGACAATGAGGCATGCGTAAGGCAATGTAAAGGAACCCTAAGAAGGAAGTTTTTCGGTTTTAAGGGAAAGGGGGGGAAGAAATTTTTGAAAACAATACCCCACAGCCTGAACCCGAGCTGTTTAAAATGCTCCCCAGCCAAGCCTAGCGCAACTAATAGTTGCACCAGGCAATTTTGAGCCCTCTTTTGGCTTGGCGCAACTAATAGTTGCACCAGGCAATTTTGAGCCCTCTTTTGGCTTGGCGCAACTATTAGTTCGCCGACAATTAAATTTGGCTCGGCGCAACTAATAGTTCTTGATCCTCGTCGGGTTTTGGGCACAGTGGTCAGATGTATAACCCGATTTCCCCCTCTCTTCATGTTGTTTACTCACGGCTGATGCACGTGCTCTCATGTGAGGTGTTGATCCTCATTTGACCTATCCAGGAACCTGTGCTAAGAATAAAGTGGACCAAGAGCAATAGGCATCTCGATCCTACATAGAAAAACATAAAAGGCCCAAAAAATGATAAAAAAAAATCCCCACAGAAAAGCCAAAAAGATAACTCGCATAAAATGCCAGAGTAATTTGCATAAAATAAAAACTCCAAAAAAGAAGAAGAAGAAGAAGAAGAAGAAATGATAACTAAAAAAAAAACCACATAAAATAATAACTTTGAAAATCCAAAAAAATCACATAAAATGACAGAAAAATCACAAAGATAAAATAAAAACCTATTTGTGTCCCCCCACAGAGGTACGCACATGCACAATGCAGTAAAATGTCAATGTTTTATCAGCAGTGCAGCTGTGACATATTAAAGTCCCGAGTCTAGGGTTCGCCCTGGATCTTTGGATCCTACGTCAAAGTAGGAGCAACGACATAAATCCCGATCGAACGGTCAATATTGTGATCAGGTTGACTCCACTACTAAATCTTCAAGCTAAGCACTCTATTTTTGGATTCATATGAACTTAAGTGTCTTAAGCTTCAGATTTCTTGAGGAAAGGTCAATCGTTGGTTGAAACCAACCTATTAAGAATGAAACTACGTATCAATCAAACTATGTGTAACCATGCATCCAGAAGGATTCATTTTTCCATTATCTTCTGCAGGCTTAAAACCTGTATTGGCAGTGGTATCCCTATAAAGTGTATGCCATGCGTCTGGGTATTCGTATGATGGTCGTTTGTTCCTGTAAATTATACCCAGGTAGGTCTGGGTCGAGGCTTCCATCGCTTTTTTTGCTTATCGCCCCTAATGGGTTCATGTTTATGCATAGTTGAATGATGTTTATGTTCATTGATTGGCAGAAATCAGGATTGGATGTCCCTTTTGAGAGACACTCAATGCTTGGTTGGATTTGTTCAAGGTAGCTGAAGCTAGATGCTCTAGGTCATATTGATCTGGGCCAAGCTTTCAAAAATGACACGTCCTCCCAAAAAGCATTGTGACAGCTATTCACTTTGCTCGAGCAGTCATGTTAAATAAACTTCAGGATCGATGGGTTCGCCCAAAGACCTCTAACCCTGCTTTCAGCAAGGGCACCTGCGAATATTCAGATGGGTCAATCAAATGCCTCGTAGGATTAGACGCAAATTGGGGAGCCTTGCGTATGTTTACTTCGCGTCTATCTTTGAATGTGGGTCGATCACCCCTCTTACTTATGAAGTTGTTGCATTCAAAATGAATCTTAAACATCAAATACCTTCAAATCATCTTGAGAAGCGAATGTTTCGTCTAGCATACAGGGCTTTTGTTTTCTCACCATGTTACTCATCTGATGTTTGAAGTTCGTTCTGAATGCAGCGGACCCATCAGTAATGCCTTAGGCCTCTTCGGATGTCTATTTTCTTTGGCATTCGATCATTAGTGATCGGATACCAAGGAGGGGCATCTATAGACACCCAAATTTGGCCTGAGGCCTGATTGAAATACATTTCGAGAGAGGTGCATTTCCAAGCTTTTGATGGCATATATGGAACCCTTAGGAATCACCCTAAACCCATAGGAATCATCCTAGATCCCTTAGGAACCTATCCCTAAACCTAACCTTCGCGGGTGATGGATGAGGAGTGGTGCAATAGGACTAGCTATGGGCTTCTATTATGATCAAATCTCATACCATTGAAAAGTAGAAGTTGTCACCTTTCCAACAGTTTAGGAATCGCCCCAATCGGAGTTGTACATCAAAAGATATGGCGGTCTGAACCCGGAGTGCAAAAGTGTAATTTCAATTAGTCTCCCCTAGGAATTTGGCGCAACTAATAGTTGCGCTAGGCATTTCTCCCCAGAAATGGCTTGGCGCAACTAATAGTTATGACAGTTACAATTTAGCCTGGTACAACTATTAGTTGTGCCAAGCAACTTTCCTAGGATTTAAGCCTGGCACAACTAATAGTTGCGTCAGTATTAAAGTGGACCCCACCCCTTGTGAAGCCAACTTTCAAGCTACTACACAGAACTGTTCTACTGTATATTTTTCTGGTGCAACTAATAGTTGTGTCAGGTATATGAACAACCCCAAAATTCGTGAGTGGGATTTGACTTGTTGACTACCTGGGTCTTTGGGGTGTGTTTTGTTAGTTCTGCTACACCCCTTTGCACCCTATTTGCAACCCCTTAAGTGATTTAAGGCCCCACCCTATCATCCACCATTAAAACTACCTTCACACCTTTCCAAGCTCTTAAAATCCTAGGAAACCATAGAATAGAGATTACCTAATTGCTAAACCCAATTAGCATCTAAGTAGCCTCCTAATCCACCCATTTCCTATAAATAGAGCCCCCCTCCCCTTAGATTAAAGGTTGAGAATTTTTACCTAAGAGAGAAAGATCTTAAAGTGAGAAGATCTTTCTCCCTTTGGTGCACCATTGCTCATACAAATTTTAGAATTTCAAAACGTGCTATTTTCTACCTTAGATCCCCTAGTTTAGGTGTATGCTACTTATATACCTTTCCTCTCTACCCCTTAGCGAGCAAGCCTTAGAGCTTAGAACTCCTATTTCCACCATACAAGCCTTCAAGAGCTCATCAAAAGCAAGCCACACAAGGCTCTCCTATAGTGCTACAAGGGCTCCGGCTCTCCCCTTTCTTCTCCTATCTCTTCTTTAGCTCTTCCCATCCTCCCATTTGTGCTATTACACCGCAGAATTCTCGGTAGGAACGGAGGGGTACAAATAGGATTTAAGGCCCATTTGAGCAAGAGTAAGCCATTTTCTTTTCTTTTACTTTATTTTTTTATTGGCCATTAGTAGAGACCGCGTTAAGCAGGTTGATCGGGTGCCTAACACCTTCCCGATCGTCAACCGAAGTCCCTACCCAAGTTCCTTTGGTGTGGACCGGATTCAGAGTCATATTTTTAACACTTCGGTGCTCATAAAAATGATATAGGTTTCCCATGACACCAAAAGCACCGGGTGGCAACTCGATATTTTCATTAGAGAGCGCATCGTCGCGACGGGATGATCAAAAATCCCACGGTCGCTACTACCATGGTTGCAAGGCTACAAGCTTCCATGGGTATTTCAAATCAGGTCAAATCCTAAATGCATGGCATAGATTGAACAAAAATATGGGCAAATAGAAAAATAACAAATTAAATAAACATTAAAATAGGCATTGCATTGATTGAAATGAAACTTACAATGTTCTGCCCTCAAGGCAGCAACATGTGCAATCCTCAAATCAGCTCACTCCATTTCATACAAAATTGATTACACAACATGAAATAAAACTAACTATTACATAGAACCTAGCCCAGCATTGCTGATGTGCTAGGGTAAGAAAGGGGAAAGGAATAAAAGAAATCCTAACATAAACCCTAAAATAAAACCCTACGTGAAAACCTACGTGAACCAGGCTATTCCTGCCTCCTTTACAAAGTAGATAACAGTCCTATTTAAATACAATCCACCAAACCCTAATTTACACTGGCCAATCAGAATAGAGAATGCATTGGAGTTAATTTTGATGGCTTTCTTGTGACCCTTGGATTGCCTCGGGATGTGTGGGAACAGATTAGGGACCTCGGGGTGTGTGCCCTAATTGAGGTTAAATCCTTAAATTGTCCCTGAGCATTGAAATAGGTGGCTGAGAAGTTAGGGGCCTGAGCTTCGAGAGGCTGAAATGCTTCAGGAGTTGCAGCTTGCTAGGCTCTCACTGAGTTGGAATGTGCTTCATTTGTAGCTTGCTGGGTTGAAGCCTCATCTCGCGAGGTTCCTTTTTGTGTGCAGCTTAATACAACTCGCGTAGATGGCTTTAGGCTAAATGCTTTTTGTGTTCTCACTGGGCTGAAGTGAGAGCTCGCTGAGACCATTCAGAAGCTCACGAGGTTGATAGTGTGTAGCTTTAATGTGCTCGCTAAGCTAAAATGGTATCTCGCGCGGTTGGATTAGAAGTTGAAGATGAGGTCGCGAGGTTGAATTGAAGCGTGGGGGGACTACTTCTAAAGTACGCGAGAGCTGCACGACGTGCCTTCTGAAGCCTGCATCCTTGCGAGAACTACGTGACTAGATATACTGCTGCAGGTTTGGATCTCACGACAGCTGCACGAGGCATCTTCTGAGTACATTGAACCTTGCGACAGCTATGCGAGGTAGCTCTATGGCTCTCTACTGCTATGCACCTTCTGCTGCATCAGCCTCCTTCACTTGGGTCCACCAACCTTTCATCTTTTGGACTTTTAGGGTCCACTTTGGCATACATTATGGTCATCATGGTGTATGCCACCAGGGCCAGGGTGCATCTCTGATTTTCACTCAGCTATACAGATTTGGCTCTGAATTCTCTCTTCTTGGCCCGAAATGCAGGATTGCACCATTAAGCTCTTATTTTACTGTTATCTGTAAAAACACACTATAAAGACATCATTAACATGCTCAAAGATCCATCAAAGGCTAGGTTAAGGGATGAAAAGTGATACTTTTCAGATATTAACACACCCCCAAACCTAATCTTTGCTAGTCCTCGAGCAAAGGCAAAATTAAAAACAGTTATTCAAAATTGAAAATGCCACTTTCGTAGGGAGCACGGATACATTTAGCATATGTACCAAGGCTTTTAAACCCCTAGGTCCTAGTGGAGGAGTGAAGTCTCCTGAGTGTTTTCAATGAAGATACCAACAAACTTCACCAATAAAATAGTTAAAGATAGTGCAGTCAATGTCAAAACAGATTTTAATCAATAAAGTTTCATTCCACACCCATTCTTTAAAATCCAAAGGAAATTACAGCAGTATTGCAGTCATTTAAAACTAAAAATTCATAATGTTTGCATCACCACCATTTGATTCACATAAGGAATATAATGTGTAGGAGTTAGTACAAAGCTCACCTTTGATTCAAAAATCAGGTATATGTACAACCCCAATGAATTAAATTTTCAGACCCAATCCTCACCAGGGCTATCTCTCATCAATAGAAATTTAAGGGTGTTCACATTCACAACAGCTCAAGAGCAGTTACAGACCCCAAATGAGCCTGCAAGCATGAGCATAGGCATTGCATCTAAATTTTGACATCCTCATGACTTTTCACCATAGATTAGACAACTCATCTCCACCTGACAGCTCATTTAACTTTGGATCAACAAGATCATGTGATGGGTTGTAATGTGGCTTATGGGTGAGGTGTATAAAGAATGAAGGGGGTAGAATGGATCAAAATTTTGAGAAATCAGTAAGGTAAGGAGTGATTCATGACTTCACAACCTTCCTTTCAGTAGAACTTCATCTTACTTGATATTTTCTAGAGTTAAAGTGGCTAGCTTCTTCTCCTTCTTCTAATTTCTAGATGAAGTAGTTCTCTTGACTTCTCTTCTATATATATATATTATATATATATATATATTATTTTTACATTTTGGCGATGGATTGCCACATATAGCCACTGCTACACTGCTATTCATAAGTTGCTTTTCTTCTCCTTCCACCAAATGTTGGACCACTCTCACTATCTTCAACTCCTCCTTTACCTTCTGAATTCTTAGAGTGATGGTACGGTTGAATCAGGTAATGAGGTTAAGGTGAAAGTACTCCGATGTTTGTTGAAGAAAAATAGGATTTTTAAGGCTCAAAGAGTGTATGCAAAAAGGCAGTTTTAAAAGGTTGGATTGTTAGGCTTAAACTGTCCAAATGAAGGCCTTGGGTCAATTCCTTAGTATCATGAGTGTTGTCAATCAGTTTTGATTTGGAGGTGCCTAACTTCTAGTGAAAAGTGATTGAACCAATCAGTACTTAGAGCAGAAAAATTGCCAAAAACACTCTTCAAAAGAAATTGGATAGGCCTAAATCTCGCTGTGTATGGTCCTCATATTAACTCATGGGGTGTATTTCTACCTTTTTCTTTCCTCTGTAGTTCAGTAAGTACTAACTGAAAAAAATTTATGATATTAGTTTCATGATGGTGCTAAAATTTTCAAAGATTTCCAGTTTTAAAAGTTCGCAAAATTTTTAACTTTTCACAAATTTCCTCATTTTCGGTCTAGGTGGGAATTGACTTTATTCATTCCAATTAAACTACACACTGCTGCACTAGAGTTAACTATTCCATTGGCAGGTCTACTCTCCCACACCCCCAAACCTAAGTTAAATAGTGTCCTCACTGTTTCATGCAACATGTCTATAGGGGCAGCAGGGTAAACAACAGACAGTCACCAAAAATTACAACAGAAAATTAAGAAAAAACTAAACAAACATTCAGCAAATTAACGTAGAAAGAGAAAAATAGATGATGTATACAAATGTGACACTACGACAAAAACTAACTACCTACCATGATATAGACAAAATAAAAAGTAACTAAACACCTAAAAATAGAGAAATCTTAAACCTAACTACCTACCATGAATCAAAATGATGGCAAAAAAATTTCAACATTGAAAGTACACATTGGAAAGCAGGATTCATACAAAAAAAATTAGATCAGACCACACAACATATACAAACAATCTGGATGGGGGGTAGATGAATGACAAAAATTTTAATTTCCCCATCTGGACTCAGCTGAATTGGAAAGAACTATAAAATAAAAAATGAAAGGACATACCTTTGGATATGCAACAAACTTGAATTCTTTCATTCAGCAGATATGCAATTGCATGAGAGGTGCAGGGAGCAGCTGCAGCTCACGGTAGGTGGATAAGCAATAAAAAGGCTGCAAAGGTGCCTTAGACGTTCATTCTTTATTAAATTCATCAAATTCCTCACCCCAAGTGTGGCAATTTGGGTGAGGAATTTCTACTATCTCATCAACACAACAACTGAATATGGTAAATATTTTCTTTCATTTTTTCATTTTTCATTTTTTTATAGTTTTATGTTTTTTTTTTCCTTTTTTTCCCTTTTTTTTGTTTTTTTTTTTCAAATTGGGGCTCAGCAACCAAATTTTATTCAGCTTCTTTCCTTATGCATACTCGCTTGGCATCACTATAATCTTGGGTAGCCACATCCTTTCCATTCCTCAAGGCATTGATTGACCTAATTTCTTCATGACTTGAAGAAGCTCCATCAATCAAATGTACTCCTCGTGGGTTGTTCACTATTTGACTCGGGAGCCAACCCTCTTCCCGTCGCGTTAGAGCATTTGAAATATGACCAAGCTGGTCCTCAATTCTTTTGATGCTCTGTGTGTGGGAATCCACAATTTGTTCAACGGAGCCTAGGTTTTATAAAGAAGGCAAATTCTTCTCCTCAAAGGAGGAGGCTCTAAGGTGTGGGAGTTCTACAACTAATTGACCTGATGGGGAGGGCTGATGAGAAAATTGTTGTCCTTATGCATGACCTTGGTAAGACTGCTGGTTAGTATTGCAGAACAAAGCCTGCTGCTGCTGGGTAGAAGGTGAATCAGCTTGTCGCCACCTCGGATTCGGGTGGTTTCTCCAAGTGTACCCAGCAGACGGCTGTCCATATGACTGGACAACATGGGCTTGCTCATTGAGAAATTTAGGGGATAGACCAACAGAGGGACATTGCAAATGGGAGTGTGAAGGTGAGTGGCATATGGTGCACACCTCTCTAACCTGCGCACCCATGTGGGGCTGCAACACACTCAAGACTTACCGGAAGACGTGGGTTCTCAAACAGCTCTAGCAGGTGACTCAATACCATAACTGGGCAAAGCCTCCTGCTAGAGAGAATTTTCACTTATCAGCTCAAAAAATCCCATGCTTCCTCAGTAGTTTTGGTATGGTATGTGCCACCACTTGATGCATCAATCATTGCTCTACTCCTGGCATCAAGTCGTTGGTAGAAGCATTGTACAAGTTGCCATATAGGGATCTGGTGGTCCGGGAAATGCCTCAACAACTCCCTAAATCTATCCCATGCTTCATGCATTTGCTTAGTTGGGGATTGAGCAAAAGAGATGATGCTCTTCCTCAACTGGCTCATTTTACTGGTTGGAAAAAATTTGGCCAGAAATTGACATTGAAGATTGTTCCACCACCGTATGCTATTTGGTGGGAGCAAGGAGAGCCATGTTTGGGCTTTATCCTTTAGTTAAAAAGGAAAAAGCCTAAGCTTGGTGGCTTCCTCTCCCAACCTAGCAATAATAAAATTAGTGCACAATGCTAGAAATCGGTATATGTGCTAGTGGGGGTCTTCCTTGCTCAGTCCATGAAAATTTGGTAGCATTTGGATGGTTGAGGCTTTAATCTCGTAACTGCCCACAACATTAGGGAGCTGAATGTAAGAGGGGGATGCATATGCCCCTGGTGCATTATTCTCCTTAAGTGTTTTAGGCTGCTTTCCCATCTCAGTTTCTACCATATTTGCAGCCGGGGTATGTGTTGGTGAACCAGGACTTAGGACTATCCCAATCTCAGTATTTAATGGTACAAATTCGAGACTAAGAGACCTCTTTCCTTGCATACAACACACACTCAACTGGACAAGGGGTAGCTTACAGCACACAGACAAAAATTAAAACCACTAACTACACAACTGCTGAAAAATAAAGACTGCAAAAATGAAAATACAGCAGAACTGAAATAACAATAGGTGAGATAGAGAAACAAACTGATGCAGGAATGCCCTAGCTGCAGCCAAGCTCTCCTATTTACTGCTGCTCCAATCCTAAGTCAATAGAAAGCTCTACAAACAGAAAATGAACAGAGAAACTACACAAAAAAGTACAACGGGCATGTATTCAAACACTTAATAAATAATGAATAAAATTAAAGACTACTAAGACACAACTAAGACACAAAATACCTACAGCAGAAAATAAAGACAGAGAGCAAAAATCAGACTCGAAATACAGCTGTACTTATTCAAACATTACAAAGACAAAAAATCTAAAACCAAAAATGAAGAAAAATTTTAAAAATCACACAAAAACTAAAGCCGACATTTATTCAAACACTACATCTACAAAGAATATAGCTCAAAAAAAACACAGATTACTATACTAGATCAAAACTCCCGGCAGCGGCGCCAAAAACTTGTTGGGGTATTTCAGATGTTTGTTGTTAACTTTATTTGAAAACAGTGGTAAGAATGTGTTAGTAAAAATAAATCAAAGGTGGATTGAAGAAAAATAAAAAATAGCAAGTCTAAAATACACAGACCTGCAAGATACAGGGCCTATTGTAGGAAGTTTTGATAAGAGTTTGTCCCAAAGGGAGTGATGATTAAATACCTCAAGGGTGTATAGTAACCTCCAGATCTATCTAGCTACAAATCTGGCAACTCTAAATCTAAAGGTAAAGAGAGGAGGTTTAGGTGTCACTAAGCTATACTAAAAACTAAGAAAAATAGGAATAAACTACAGCTAAAGAAAGGGATAAAGAAGGATGATGATGTGTGTGATAAAATAAAGGTAAAATATGGAGAAGTAAATAGCTAGGGAAAAATCAGTTATGCAACTCAGTGTTAATCATGAATCTGTATCAATCCTTTAGATGGCTATAAGCACATCTACAAGGTAGAAGAATCCAACCCAACTCATGACATTTAGACTGCTCTTAAGGCTATAAACTGTCACTGACAAATCGCCCTGTAGAATCAAGTGACACCTGCCCAGAAAGCATCGAACTGCCTCACCTCGAGGAATGTAAAAGCGTGGCATGGGTCCCAAGATAGCGAGATGCTCACCTAACCAGACCTGGAGCAGCAAAGGACATCCCTTGAGGCTCTCCATCTTGCTCAGAGCAAATGCATCAAGGCATCGGTATAGTTTAGCAAGGACCAAGTGCATCATTGATCGGCCCTCTACCAACTCAGTCAAAGCGTCGTAGAGAGCCAGAGAGAAGCTCTCTCCCCTAGTAAAGAAAAGGACTTCCAAAATAAGACTGAGAGCAAAGGCTTTCACATTGAAGATATTCCTAATCGGCAAATTTCGAAGACTTTCATCGCCGAAAAGTTCTTTGAGGATTTTGATCGAACACCTTGTGGGCCCCCCAATGAGACTTTTCTCATATTCAAATTTCTTCAAACCTAGGGTAAGGTGAACAGATTTAGAATAACCCAACTTTAGCAAGACTCTTGCGAGGCCTCTATGGAGCTTCAAGCTGGACAAATTGGATAACTCTTCAAGAGTGGGAGTTAATTCCCGCTTCCCAAAATGGAACACGTAAGCGTTTGTATCCCAAAATGAGGTTGCCACATGAAGTAGGTCCCATCATGGAGGAACCTCAAGGAAGAAGGGAAGACGGGACAACCTAAGCCGCTCTAGATCAACGAGCTCACTCTCATTCAAGCACCCAAGCCAACTTTTTAGAAAATTGGACCCCAAGCCCAAAGAAAGGGGAGAAACCTGCACCAAGGCATGCGGCCTCGAGGGCCATTTTTACGAGCGATCATTAAAACCATCCTGCAAGGAATCAAATAATGCAAGGGAAACATAGCATGCAATCAAAGAAAAAGCACTAAACATGTCCAAGCAAAAATTATCCAAAGAGTGCCACAATTATCCGTTACAAACTGTTAAAAAAAAATAAAAATCCCAATAAAATCATTCCAAAATGTTTCAATTGTTCAAAATGCTGGAACTAGGCCTGGTCCTTGTCAGCGCCCTTCAATTTCTTTCGTCGGTGCGAGGAGCTTTGGAAGGTCTGCAGATCTCCTACTCGGGACCACGCCTAAGAAAGCCGATTAAGTAGAGAGAGCGACTCCTTGTCACCTGTGTGCTGCAAGTCATAGGCAAAATCAGAAATCAGGATCAATTAAGGAACAAAGAATGGTAGACCAGTGAGACAAGAAGGTCAGCAGAATACTCACCCCCTCCACATCCCGGAGCTCAGCAAGGTTGCGATAATACGCAACATGTTCCATAGCTGATTCAAAGTTCTACATTTAGAGGGAAAGGATGTTAGTTGCAGGGACTAGTAATAAACACATGCATCTATCAAAGAAACCAAGACAAAGGAAGAATGATCGTGAGAAGGCTTACCCCCTGAACCACCTCAAGAGGAGGTACTCGGGCCGCTTCAGCTAAGATGCATGCATGCTTATCCACGTCGGCGCATAGATCCTAGAGAAAGCCGTCGTGGAGGCGCTTGAAGGTCCCATGAACCACAGCAAGAGCACCGCCCAAGACACCCATACGAGAGGAGCCTGAGGGACCGGCATCCAAAGGATCAACTCTTGAGGAATTGATACCTGAGGGACTTGCACCGAAAGGACCTGCACTTGAGAGACCTACCCGTGAAGAATCAACAGTACCTGCAGCCACCCTGCCTTCATCATCTGAGTCGTCTCCCTGGATAAACTGTGAACAAAATAGAGATGTGCTCAGCAAGAACCAAAGCTAAATTGAAACCAAAAGGGGACTAATCTGAAAGAGAAAGGAGAATTACCTGGGAGCGCGGGCCACCGAAAGCAAGGAAGTTCACGCTAGGGACAAAGCATGGCAGAAGGAACCGATATGGTAGAGACTCGTACCATAGCTGATAGTCCACGAGCACAAGAAGCGCATTAATGGGGATCCTACTATGGAGAAGGTTGCAGAGAGCTCCTCAATGCTACCTGCAGGATCTAAAACATCTACAGAAGGATCCATAGGTATGGCAGGATAGCCCTGATACTGGTGAACTACCCGCTCCCCTAGATAGTAGGCCCTCGCCCATGCCCCGTAGAAGAAAACAATGTGACAATTGTTGAATAGGTGCGATGGACCTAAGACAACCCGGTCCCAGAAAACGGAGGTGAGGTACGGGTCATAAAGGATCTATCCAAGTCAAGAGGTGGCCAATCAGTCAAAATTGCAACATAATAACAAAAGAGAATTTCCAAACTTAAATAAACAGAGTTGAAAAGGCCTTATCTACTCGAGAACCATTAGATCGAGTTGGGACCTCAGGTCCATCTCTAGACTCTTCATGCCCATGTCGTGGCATCGGGATTGGTTCCAATTGCTGAGGAGTGGGTAGGTGTATACCTCTGAGTAGAGAAGCAGGCGTCTAGGCTGAAAGTGGAGGTGCCCCCATGCCTGAGGAGAGCAGTGCACAAAAGATAAGTCAGCAACATACAAAGACCATCCAAGTAGAACTGATAAGAGCGAAAAAGTTACAGATGACCTCCAATGTTAGCCAAAAACCAATAACAGACTTGACCTCCCCGGTAGATACTCGAGCTATGCCATACATTAGCACCGCATATCCGGCCCCGCCCGAATCATACCTATGGATGTCAAGCCAGTTATCCATAATACTCACCAGTGCCCAGCTGACTCGTCCGTTGCTTGCATTTGTAAAGATGGTTTTGCCCAATAGGAGCAGAAGTGTGATACAGGCCAGGACGATTGCCCGCTCGGGCTTAATATAAAGCTCCAAATCTGGCTGGCCAAGATCTATCAACTCGTCGGCCCCATAGAGTCCAGATAGCTAGGTCATCTTGACCTCGATACCGTGCATTTGCCCATGAGGGGGATAATCCCCTATCAATCTGACAATGTCATCTCGGCTAGGCATCGTAAGACTGGCTATCGGTACGCCCCCTACCCTGATGCCAGTAATCATCGCCCAATCCATGGGCATCAGGGTCATCTCAGCAAAGGTCATGTGGAAGGTCATGGTCTCCGAGCGAAATCTCTCTATCAGGGCTATCAGATATGCAGAGTCGGCCCTCAAGGGGGGGCATGACAAGAACTCCCCAACCCGCCTGCTCCAGCATATACTTCACCACAGGGGGAACATAGCGGTAAAAATCGTGGAAATCCAGCCAGCCCTCAAGGAACACGATATGGGGCAAAGCCTGTGTCAAGAGAGAAAAATGCATCAGATCATGGAAATAAAGCAAAGCCGCACAAGAAAATGACAAATAACTGAACTTATCTCTTACCTTGCCCGCTATGCTGAAGTTGGAGATATGGATATACTCTGGTGGAGAAGGCCAACTCGGGCAGCCTCGCCCTGCATCTCAAGCCAGGGACCTGCCTTGCGTTCTACTACGAAAAATTGCACCCCACGTGGACCATAAACCACATCGGGCCCCTCCTCACGACCCTCCTCAGGCACGTACTCTTCATCGCAAGACATTCTGAGGCAAAAGTAAGCAATCACATCAGAGCAGAACAATGATAAAGAACCATTTCTTTTTGCTACAGGCCAAGGGAAGGTAGGTAGGTATGCTCATCCGTTTTATTATTTTCAGAAACAAAGATATACACATACATGAACAAAAAAAAACCCTTTTGAATAGAATGAAAATACAAAAAAATCCCTTCCTTTTTCTCTTCAAAAATAAATAAAAATAAAATAAGTTTCCCCTTCCTATCTTTGAAAATAAAGCAAGTTTAAAAAAAAATAATAATAATAATAATAATAAATCCTTTCTTTATGCTCCTAAAATCAAAAACCTAAAAAAAAAAATCCTTCTTCTATGTTTAGAAAAACAAAAGTTAAAAAAAAAAAAAAAAAATCCTTTCTTTATGCTCCTAAAATCAAAAACCCAAAAAAAAAATCCTTCTTTTATGTTTAGAAAAACAAAAGTTAAAAACACAAACAAAAATCCTTTCTTTATGCTCCTAAAATCAAAAACCAAAAAAATCCTTTTTTTTAAGTTTAGAAAAAAACAAAAGCTAAAAAACACAAAAAAATCCCTCCCTTTATACTTCTACTAACCAAAAACAAAACAAAATGTCCTTTTATGTGTATAAAAACAAAAAGAACTCAAAAAAAAGCCTTTCTTTTATGCCCATAAAATAAAAAACCAACACAAAATATAAATAAATAATAATAGATAAATCAAGTCCTTAGTTAGTTTTCAAATAAAAAAAAAGGAGAGAGAGAACAAAACCAACAAAAACCAAAAATAAACTCCTTTTCCTTAGAAATATATAGAAGCCAAAAATCATTTTTCTTAATTAATTTTCAAGAAAAAGAAACTAAAAATCCCCTTTTCCTAATTAGTTTTCAAAAAAATAAAAACAAAAAATCCTTGCTTTATATTCAAAACAAAAACAAAAAATAATAAAAATAAAACCCCTTCTATAGGCACAAAAAAATAGAAGTATATATATACATATATATATATATATATATATATATGCATTAATAAAACTCATAAAACCACAAAAATAGGGCATTATTCATGAAAAATCATTAACACATCATCAACAAACATGCTTACAACAAAAATAAATCATTTATCATCTAAGAATACAAGATCATGAAAAAGCAAGAAAAGTTAAAGAAAATGGGTTTTAAATGGTTACCTTTGAAGGAAATAGGGTCTTTGATCTAGCGCGGTGCGGACAATCAATCGGCGCAAGCAAATGCCCGACAATGAGGCACGCATAGAGGTGATGTAAAGGAACCCTAGAGGAGGCCGATTTTCGGCTTGAAGAGAAGGGGAGAAAATATTTTCGAAAATATGCCCTTGTTGCCCGAACTCGGGCATTTTGAATTCAAAATCCAGCCATGCTTGGCGCAACTATTAGTTGCGCTAGGCTATTTTGAGCCTCCTTTTGGCTTGGCGCAACTAATAGTTGTGCCAACCACTTACAGGTTGGTTTTGGGCCTGGTACGGGTCACCTGCATAGCCCGGTCCCCCCCTCTTTTTATTTTGTTACTTCCGACAGATGCACGTGCTCCCAAATGGTATGTCGATCCTCATTCGGCTTGCTCAGGAAGCCGTGCTAGAATAAAATGGATCAAGATCCATAGGCACCTCGATCCTACACAGAAAAATGTGAAAAGGTAAAAAAAAATGATGAAAAAATCCCACATAAAAAGCCAAAAATAATTCACATAAAATGATAGAATAACTCACATAAAATGATAGAATAATTAACATAAAATGGTAGTTCTGAAAAACTAAAAAATCCTATAAAATAATAGCTTTAAAAGACCAAAAAAATCACATAAAATGATAACTTAAAAATCTAAAAATCCATAAAAAAGGATGAAGAAAATCCCAAAAATAATTCGCATAAAATAATATAAGTGATAAAGTGATAAAATCACATGAAATGATAACTTAAAATCCTAAAAAATACATAAAATGATGACTCAAAATCTAAAAAATCACATAAAATGATAAACACAAAAAAATAAAAAAATTTCCACATAAAATAACAAAAATGTATGTTTTGAAAAAATGGCACGTACTCCCAAAAAGCATTGCGACATCTATTCACTCCGCTCGGGTAGTCGTGCTAAATAAACTTCAAGATCAACGGGTTCGCCCAAAGACCTTGAGCAGGGACACCCACGACCAGTTAAATAAAGTGGTCTATGCCTCATGATTGGACGCACAGCTACGCACATGCATGTTTCGATACGGTAAAATGTCAATATTATATCAGCAATGTAGCTGTGCTATATCAATGTCCTAAGTCTACGGTTTGCCTTAGATTTTTGGATCCTACTTTAAAGTAGGAGCATTAGTGTTAATCCCAGTCAAACGTTCAATGTTTCGATTGGGTCGACCCCACTGCTAAATCTTTGCGATGAGCGCTCTGTTTGTAGATTCATAGGAACGTGAGTGTCTAACTTAAGATTCGTCATGAGCTATTTCGGAGGTGTGGACTCTTGGTCTGCACTATCCGAGCATGCACCCTATGAGGTTTGAGGTCTGGATAACTCCGTTATGAAAAAGGTCAATCGTTGGTTGAGACCAACCTGTTGAAAATGAAACTACATATCAATCAACTATGTGTAAAACATGCATGAAGAATGGTTCATTTCCCTTATTTTCATAAGCTTAAAACCTGTATTGGCATGGTATCCCTGTAAAGTGTACTCCATGCATCTGGGTATCCATTAGATGGTCATTTATTCTCATAAATTATACCCGGACGGGATCTGGGTCGAGACTTCCATCACCTTTGTTGCTTATCGCACCTAATGGGTGCATGTTTATGCATAGTTAAATGATTTGTAAGTTCATTATCGGCAGAGACCAGGATTAGGTGTCCCCTTCGATGGGTACCCGATTTTGGCTGGATCTGTTCGGTGTTATTTGAGGTTGTATATTCTGGGTCATGATGATCTGGGGCACATTATTAAAAATAACACGTACTCCCAAAAAGCATTGCGACATCTATTCGCCGTGCTTGAGTAGTCGTGCTAAATAAACTTTGGGATCAATGGGTTAGCCCAGAGATCTTAAACCCTGCCTCAAGCAGGGGCACCCGTGACTAGTTAGATGAGACAGTCAATGCCTCATACGATTGGACACAAACTGTGAAACCTTGCGTACTTGCTTTGTGCCTATCTTTAAATGTGGGTCGATCACCCTCCTTACTTACGAAGTCGTTATATTCAGAATGAATCTTGAATATTAAACTCCTTTAAATCATGTCGAGAAGTGGCCATTTTTTCTAACTATTAGGCTTTCGCAACTCATTCCACCTCGGTTATGCCCAGTAATGTCGCTAAGCGCTTGGGGACCGATTACCTTGAGAAACGATCATTTTTCCTGACATACAAGGCTTTCATTTTCTCACCATGTTACTCATTTGATGTTTAAATTTCATTCTGAATATAGCGAACCTGTTACTAATGCCTTGGGCCTCTTCAGATGTCTCTTTTCTTTGGTATTCGATCATTAGTGATTTGATACCAAAGAGGGGCATCTATAGACACCCAAATTTGGCCTAAGGCCCGATCGAGACACATTTCGAGAGAGATGCATCTCTAAGCTTTTGATGACATGTATGAAACCTTTAGGAACCCTTCCAAAACCTTAGGAGTCACTCCAAACCCTTAGGAATCATCCTAGATCCCTTAGAAACCTTCCTGAACCCTTAGAAACCCATCCTGGCCCTTAGAACCATTTCGAAACCTTAAGAGCCACTCCAAACCCTTAGGAATCACCCTAGATCCCTTAGGAAGCTTCTCAAACCCTTAGAAACCCATCCTGACCCTTAGAACCCATTCTGGACCTGAACCTAGCTTTCCCGAGTAATGGATGAATAGTGGTGCACCAGGACTAGCTGTGACCTAATATGATCACATCTCATACCATTGAAAAGTAGAAATCCTCAGATTTCCAACAAGCTCAGAATTACCCCAATCAGAGCTGTGTGTGAGAAGATATCGCGTTTCGAAGAGTAAGGGCAAAATGGTAAATATGTTGTGAACCCCCTAAGGATTTGCCGCAAGTATTAGTTGCGCCAAGCCATTTCTCACTAGAAATGGCTTGGTGTAACTAATACTTGCTCCACATATGGGTGGGTCCCCCCGTGGGCTTCTAACTTCCCAAGCTACTGTAGATTCACTATATTACTATACATATGCTTGGCGCAACTATTAGTTGCATCAGGCATATGAATAGTTACAGTTGCGCCAGACATATGAATAGTAACTATGGGTTTCTTCCTCAAATTTCAAGAATGGAGTTTGACTTGTTGACCATCTTGACCTTTGGGGTGTGTTTTGCTAGTTCTGTTGCACCCATTTATTATCTATGTGGAACCTCTTAAGTGGTTTAAAGCCCCACCCTACCATCCACCATTGGAGCAACTCTTCATACTTTTCAAGGCTCCAAAAATCCTAAAAAAGCTTAGATTGCCCATTACCTAATTGTTAACCCTAATTAGCTTTTAAATACCCTCCTAACCTCTCCTTTTCCTATAAGTAGAGAGGCACCCCTCCCTTTACAAAGGCTTGAAAAAATTTACAATTAAGAGATTAAGGAATCCCTTCTCTCTCTCCTCTAGTACACCATTCTCATACAAATTCCAGAACCTTAAAACCTTTCAAAAACCTTAGCCTTTCATCCAAAAGCTCTAGCTTAGGTGTGTGTTACCCCCTAGCCTTCACTCTTTATCTCTTAGCTATCCAGCCCTAGGAGTTAGAACCTCATTTCTCACCATACAAGCCATCAAAAGCTCATCGAAACAAGCCAACGCAAGGCTCCACAGTGGGGCAACAAGGGCCCGAGAGCTCCGACTCTGTCCTCTATTCCTCTACCTTCTCATTTCTTCCTCCACTCACTCATTTGTGCTGTTATGCCGCCGAATTTTTGGTAGGAACGGAGGGGCACAAATAGGATCTTAAGAACCTTTGGGCAAGAGGAAGGCTTTTTCATTTCTTTTCTATTATTTTTATTTTGGCCATAAGTAGAGACCACTTTAAGCGGGTTGATTGGGTGCCTAACACCTTCCCAATTGATAACCGAAGCACCTACCCAAGAGCCTTAAGCGTAGACCGGATTCAGAGTCATATTTGTGGCACTTCAGATCTTACAAAATTGATCTAAGTTTCTCGGGGCACCAAAAGCATCCGGTGGCAACTCTAAATATTTATTTACGACCACTTCGTCGCAATGGGATCGTAAAAAATCCCACGATTACACAGTGATTCAGCCTGTCCTACTTGTGTCTGAGACTTCACTAGTATGTCATCAACATAGACTTCAACACATTTATGCATCATGCCATGAAATATGGCCATCATGGCACATTGATATGTGGCTCCTGCATTCTTGAGCTCAAAGGGCATGACGACATAGCAGTAGGTTCCCCATGGGTGGTGAATAAAGTCTTTTCTTAGTCTGACTCTGCTAATTTAATCTCATTGTATCCAGAGAAGCCGTCAATAATGAATAGCATCTCGTGTTCGGCAGTGTTATCGACCAGGGTGTCGATGTGTGGTAGGGGGAAGTCATCGTTTGGGCATTGTTTGTTGAGATTCTGAAAATCGATACATACCCACACTTTGCCATCCTTCTTGGCGACAGGTACTATGTTGGCAATCCATTTAGAGTAGAGGACAACTTGGATGAATTTTACTTTGTGTAGCTTGTTGACTTCCTCTTTGACTTGTAGTGCTATTTAGGGATGCATCCTTCTGAGTTTCTGCTTAACGAGTTTAGCATCAGGTTCCAGGACCAACCGATGTTCTACTAAGCTCAAGTCCAATCCAGGCATACCCTCATAGGACCATGCAAAAGAGCTGAGGTGATCTTGAAGGACTTGGATAATTTTTTGTCGCTCCCTAGGTTTCAGTGTTGCATTGATCAGCAGCTTCTTGGGCTCTTCCTTGGTGCCAAAATTTATTTCCTCAGTAGGTTCTGCGACAGCTTGTATTTGCTCGTTGAAGCGCTTGATGACCCGCTGGAAGTCTTAGGTCTCCTCGGCGACTGGTGCTCCTTCTTCTTCATCTGTGAGTTCGTACATTGCAAAAGAACTACACTGGGGGGTTAGTTTTGTGGGAGGCAACCCTTCATCGATGCAATATATGATTGCTACATCCTTTGTCAGGTGTAGGTCAAGGTTATTCGTCCTCCTCTCGAAGTTGTGGAGTATCTTGTAGGGTATGATTACGGGCTTGTTACTTCGTCGGGATGGTCAGCGATTTCACGAGGAAGAGGTAACAGGGTCACTTAGAAATGAGTCAAGGCAAGGCTCCTCGATGTTGAGGGCAGGACAATGACCAGGTGTGATCATGCCGGTTACTCCTTTTATTTCGTTGAGCTGGTCACTACTCATATCCTTTCGAGAAAAGTCTCCTGACTGATCGCTGAATGGGTCTGGGATGAAGGGCTCCCTCCCTTTTCTGTGATTTTCTTATTTTTGGGGATTTTCTATTTTTATATTTTTATGGGTTTTAGGATTTTTTTTTTTTTTTTTTTTTGATAATAAGTATGGTACAAGGTCAATTTCCTGAGGCAAAACCGGTGAGGTTACTTCTCCTAGTTGGGGAAGTGGAACAGCTGTTGGAGCCGTTCGGGCGAGTCTTCTGATGATGTGAACTTGGTTTGAATTTGACATTTTTTTTTAGAGTCCTTATCTGGGATGATCCTCCTGATGAGTGATGCTGGTGATGGTTTGTCAGACGACTCGCCTTCCTCTTCTACTACATGAAGTGCTTCATCGTCGAAGAGAGTCTGAAGTTGATAATTGATCGAATTCTCGTCTTCGGAACCAGATTGGAGGTCTGCTTGATGCTGAGATTTCTTGCTTTGTATTAACCGTAGATAGGGTTTGATGAACTTAATTACTAATCCTGGGTTGTTTTCGACCATTCTCCATAGTGCAGGAAGGGGATTGGTTCGACCTCCTCATTTGAAGTCTTCTATTATTATAGTGCAGGTATGACAATAAGGCGAATTCGGTTGAACGATGCATGGAAATTCTTGTGGGAACTCCCATATAGTGAACAAGTGCTCGAAAGTATCATCAAAATCTAAGAATTCCTTCCTCTGGATCTCGTGGTATACGGTGAAAAGTATATAGGCCTGACAATGAGGCTGATATGGGTGGGAGATGTAGGGATACTCCCAGGGGCATTCCCATCCTTCATGATCGGGACTGAGGTCACTATTGCTAGGGTCATGAGGCCAGGGTGCCCTTGACTCTATTCTTCTTCGTTTGCTAATGCGACGATGTGGAAGTCCTCCTCGTCAGTTGACTCCCAGTCTTCTATGCGTGGCTCTAGCTCTATAGGGGTTTCGAACAATGATCCGACCCCTAGTGGCTTGTCCATGTCGTCATTATCACGGCTTAGGTTTGTCAGGTCAGCGAAGGCTTGGTCACTTGCTCGATCTTGGTTGCTTGAGCTTCAACGAAGGATGACTCCTTTCTTGTTTTCGACACATTAGCGTTCTTTGTAGTTCCATATATGAAATGGTCGTAGAGCGACCACTTTGGTGAAGTAGGTAGGATGTCATCTTACTTGCCGTCTGACTGGTAACCCAATCCAATGTATTTGCATAGTTTCTTTGGGGCGATCGATCTTATGCATCCTTGCTTATCTTTTCTGAGTCCAGTGTGAGGGACGTATCCTAGCTAATACATCAAGCCCCATCCTTTTACTAAGATCGGGAGGGACCAAGGATAGTTTACTTCTGCCATTGATGTGCCATCAGGTTCCTACATTTTTTTCTATGTCCTGTACTCAGTATCGAGTCGTGAACTGTTGGAATGCTCGCCGCATAGTCTGTGTCAATTTCTTTGAGGGGCGTGTCGGCGTATATCCTGACGATGGAATCTTCATGAAAAAATTTGACACATTGGTGATATGTCGATGCCACGGCCTTCATGGATCCAGCCATTTCCTTCCTAATATCAAATTGTAAGTGCTTGAAGAATCGGAGATATGGAAAGTAAAGTCCTTGGTGACTGGCCCGAGACGGACTTGCAACTTGATGGTTCCCTTGACAAAGCACCAAGAACCATCATAAGAGATGAGAGATAACGATGAAGGCCTTATATCTTGTTCGGTGTATTCAAGGATCTTCAATGTTGTCAACCTATGTTCCTTTGTCAGCCTATGCTTCTTTTGAATTGATCCTTTTGGTGTGATGCTTTCAGCATGCTCGCGAAAAAGAGGTCCGTTCATTGTGTAGCAGGCTGACCCAGGCATGGTTGCGGGTGGGGGAGTCCATGACATATCGAGGACTCAGTGCCGATGGAGGAGGGACTCCTGAGGACCTGGAGCTCGATTGGAAGTTGCTTTTCCCTTTTTTCTTTTTCTTTTTTTTATTTGAACTTTGGATTAGACTTATGTAAACAATATTATTAACTATGGATGTGATTTGCTCACTTTTGAATGGTTGTTAATATACTTTTATTTTCAGCTTCCGGTATGTGATGTACTTGCTCTTTTTCTTCCCCTTTTCTGTGTTGATATCCAATGTATGATTGAAGTTTAGCTGCCTACTATGTCCTCTCTTTTTATCAAAAGGGTGATACCTGATACCAAAAAGATCGGTTAGGTAGTCATAGGTGGTTGTCCAGTTCGTGATTCGGGGTGCCACTTGTGAGGGAATATTTGTTTATTGTAAGTAGGGACCGATTCAAATGACAAGGGGAGACAACCCCACATACACATATGTGTGTGTATATATATATATATATATATATATATATATATTTGGTTTTTTTGGTCTTGCCTCTATATTATATACGCAAGGCATTTTCTTGGGATCTTTTGGTCTTGCATGTATAAAATATATGCAAGCCATTTTCTGGGGTTTTTTGGTCTTGCCTATATAAAATATACGTAAGGCATTTTCTAGGGAAATTTGGCCTTGCGCATATAAAGCATACACAAGACACTTTTGGTCTCTGATGGGCCTATAATGCCTGAGAATGCATTCTTTTTTTCAAATTTAATTTGGGTTCCAAATTTTGCTCTGATTTTTTTTTTTTATCTTTTCCTCCCGTGGGTGGGTCCATCATCCCAGATTGGATCGTGATTTACTTTGAATGATTTTGTATGACTATGGATCCGCTTCACGACCTCGCCCCTCCAGGGGGTCCGGGATTTTCATACTTCCTCCTTGGGTACAGGGCCCAGCTTCCTAAAACATTGGCTTGATAACTTAACTGAGAGCGAGCTTACAGGTTTGGATCAACTTGGACTTGCTTGTCTCTCCTCTTTCCTTGATCCTCTATTTTTGTATTTTATCCATGCGGCGGTTTCTCATTGGGATGCGAAAACCCATGTCTTCATTTTTGGGACTTGTGAGTTGACTCTGACACTTGAAGAACTCTCTGTTTTGTCGGGTCTGAGGTTACATCGCGGCCTTGCTAAAGTGGTACCAAAATCGGGCTATGCTAAGACCGTTTACATGATTTTAGGCTTGAAGAAAATTGAGTATGAGAAGAGCTTTGCCGGCGGGCTTACCAGGTATTCGGTGAAATTCCTGAGAGAAATTTTGACGATGAAAGCTTACGAAAGTTGTAACCAGAAATATTTATAACGTGAATGCTTTCACCCTTTGCCTTCTTTCAGAGGTCCTTTTTTACACGGGGGAAGAGTTTCTCTCTTGCACTCTGCGATGTGTTGGTGGAGATTGAAAATGGTTGCTCTATTTTGTATTTTATGCTAGCCGAGCTTTACCATGAACTTGATGCCTTTGCCTAGGGCAAGGTGGAGTGCTTCCGAGGATGCCCTGTTCTTCTTCAACTGTGGCTTGGGGAGCATCTTGCTATTTTGAGATCCGTGCCCCTCTTCTATGTGGTGCGAGGGGAGGTTGCTAGATGCTTTCTGGGCCGCTATTCCTAGTTGCCTCAGAAGAATACACGCGAGATGCTTGTTTGGTTGACCGAGGCTGAGTTTGTATGAAGGGTTCCATGGCTTGATGGGACCTTCCTGATGGCTCGATTTCGAGATCATGGGGGTATCACCCTTCTAGGTTTGACTGGAAGTACCTATTATTTCCCATCTCGGGCACTATGCCATTGGCTGTTTCAGCAGGTGCCTGGTACAACAAGATCTCCCCTATGTGGCTTCATTTTCTATCAGGGATCCTCTGGAGACTTGGCAAAGATAACGACGATTTGAGAGACGCATCAGTCGATGCATATGTGTGACCTAAAGCAGGGGACTGTTCCTTTGACTTCTCCAGAGTATGAGACTTGGTTATCCTCCATGACACCTTTTACGAAGAGACTTGTTTCGGCTGAGAGTAGTAATTCCGAGGGACTCTGGCCATGGAAAGAAGCGACGCTTTTGAAACGGATAGAGCTTCTCATAGATGAAAAGCAAGTACTGCACGAGCGCTTAGTGAAAGAGCTAGGGAGAGCTAGTATTGCAAAAATGAAAGCCCATGCTGCAGAATATGAAGTCCTTCGTTTGGAAGAAACTTTGAGCAACGTCCTTGGCCATACTGATGATTCCCGAAAGTGGTACAAGGGTTTCCATGGTCAATGGATGACTGAACGAAATGTCCATGAAGATGCCTAACGTGAGCAGGTTCCCAACCTGGAGTGCGACTTTGGCTGATGACTAGTTCTTGCACATACCCTTTTTTGCACAGATCAGATACCACAGTGACGGGGTATGAAAACCCCCTTGACAGATATATATATATATATATATATATATTGGTTTTTATGTATATTTTGATGTTTTTGTTTCTTTTTCAAATTCGTAAAGGGAGAAATAGGGTGTCACACCGATTATCTTTTTGAGATGTGGTGCAAGCAAAGTACAAAAATGAAAATGGAAAAGGAAAATCTATTATATTATCTTTTTGTTTTCTTTATATATATATATATTATTATTATTTTTTGATGTCTTAAATGTGAGGAGAAGTAATGAGTCCCACTTTGAGAATAGCAGAACCAGTTCATGTGGTAGGGAACGAGATCCCTAACTTTCCAAGGTTGAAAAGTCCATCCCTTTTGGATTGAGTTAACCTTTTATCTTTACCTCTGGTCATGCGTTTGACGGTGCAGTCGGAAGATACACCTAATCAGGACCAAATTTGAGCTAACATGAGTGGCCCAATTGGGGACCAGCTAGCCTGAAAACGTAGCCAACGGAGTAAGTGATGATTTTTTCTTTTTTCTTTCTGTTTCTTTTCTTTTAAAACATTTTTACTCACAACGCCCAAGATGGGTTTTCGCCATGCCCGTCATTGCCCTCTTTTTTACCTGCAGTGCCCTTTCAAATTTTCACTACGTCCATGGGTTTTGCATTTTTACCCCATGTGCCTTTTCAGGTTTCACCTGGTCCGCACAAGCTCACTCCTTTTACCCATGGCGCCCTTACGGGTTTTCACCATGTCCATTTTTCTTTGAGCCTTAAAAATTTTTCTTCATTATTTTCTTCAAAGGCCACGATATGAAAGTCGATTCCGTCATAGCCAGCTGGATAGAATTCTTTTACTGTCTCTCCTAGACCTTAAAGATGGTTTTCTTCAGGGATGTATCGTGGCCATGGGTTAGAATGGATAGGTTAGAAATTTTGAAGACATTCTTAATTTTAAAGGTTTTTCTTGATTGGGTTCCCACTGTCGTAATACACTTCTTCCTTGGGAGATTTTTACTGTATATGCCCCATGATTTTTCTATTTTTTTTCAAACATCCTCTTTTTGGGATTTCGCTTCTCTGATTTTTTTTTAGATTTTAATGGAAACTATTTTTCTTTTTTTTGTTTGGTATATACACTTTTTCTTTCTTCTTTTTCTGGGGAGGGGTTTATGAAAGAAAGGCTAATGGCTCAATGGGTGTAGCAAAGGGTATGAGCATTCAGGGATGTTTTTTTGCTACTTAGCTTTGAAATGATGGCTCCTTTTATAGGGTCCTTAACTAGTCATCTATCCATCTTATCAATACTTACCTTGCTGTGGGAGACTAGGAGTAGAATCGTCATACGTATCTAGTGTTGATTGGCTTAGGAAAGTGATCTCCATCCATGGTGGTGAGACGAAGCGCATATCTTGGGAGCACTTCTCTGATGATGTAAGGTCCTTCCCAGTTGGCTTTGAATTTTCCTCTCTTATCAGCATGGAGAGATGAGAAGATTTTCTTGAGTACCGTGTCACCCACCTTTAAATCTCAAATGCGAACATGTTTATTGTAAGCATGTGCGATCCTTCCATGGTAGACCTAGGTGTGACAAAAAGCTTGAAGCCTCTTTTCATCGATCAAGCTCAATTGTTCGAAATGTGCCCTTTCTCTTTCGGCGTCTCGCAGGTCTTCCTTGATGAGGATGTGGAGGGAGGCTACTTCGACCGCAACTGGTAGCACAACCTCAGTTCCATACACAAGGGAGAGCAGTGTTGCTCCTTTAGCGGTACAGATCATGTTCAATAGACCTATAATGTGAATGGTAACATTTCACTCCAATCTTGGTAGGTAACGACCATCTTTTCAAGGATACATACAACTGTTTTATTGGCAGCTTCGACTACTCCATTGGTTTGCGGCCAATATGGTGACAAGTGATGATGTTTGATTTTGTATTGCTCGCATAAGGCTTTGATGCACTTGTTCGTAAAGTTGGTGTCGTTGTCTGTGATGATATCCTTAGGCATGCCGAATCGATAAATGATGTTATTCTTAATAAACTTCTCGGCGTGACTGACCATAATGTTCGTGTAGGATGCTGCCTCTACCCATTTGGTGAAGTACTCGATGGCAACGAGGATGAACTGATGTCCGTTAGAAGCTTTTGGGTTGACCTTTCCGATGACGTCGAGGCCTCATGTGGCAAATGGCTACGGAGTGGACATGCTGTGAAGATCTATGGCTGGAGCATGTATCAAACTGGAGTGTTCTTGGCATTGTAGCACTTCTGAATGTCCTTGCAACAGTCAATTTCCATGGTGGACCAGAAATATCTTTGTCATAGGATCTTTTTGGTGAGCATGTGCCCATTGACATTGGCACCACATACTCCCTCATAGATCTCTTTCATGATTTTGGCCACCTCACTTTCAGTTAGGCATCGGAGCAAGATATTGTTATATGATCGCTTGTAGAGGCACTCTCTATAGATGACGTATTTTGCCACTAAACGTTGGATGGTCTGCCAGTCCATCTTGGACGTACCTTCAAGGAAAGCTTGAGTTTCAAGGAAATTTTTGATATCTGAGAACAATGGAGGCTCATCATCTAACTTTGTGGATCCCTCAATCTAGAGGTAAAAGGCCAACTCATTTCTCTGTCCAATCATGATTGGCTTCATTTCAACGCCATAGGAGAATTTGACCATTAATACCAACGTTGCTAGTGCATCGGCAAAGCGATTTCTTGCTTGAGGGACATAAGAGACGGTAACATCATCGAAGCATGCGATTAGATCTTCAAGGTGCTCATGGTACGGGATCAACTTCTCATCCTTTGTTTTCCAATCTTCGTTGGTTTGGCATATGATCAGCTGTGAGTCGCTAAATACCTTAAGGTGAGTCACGTTTAGGTCGAGAGCTGGTTGTAGGCCAGCTACGTAGGCTTCGTACTCGGCCATATTATTGGTGCAACAAAAATTAAGCTTGATGGAGACCGGTACGTGGGACCCTTTTTGATAGATTAGAACAGCACCAACTCCGTGGCCTTCGACATTCGATGCCCCATCGAAGTGCATTACCTAGGATTCCTCTATTTCTTCTGTGTCATCCTCTGTCATGAATAAGATGCATTAGGGAATTCATTTCTTAAAGGTTCGTAATCAGGTAAAGGATTTTTGGCAAGATGATCAGTGAGTGTTTACCCCTTGATTGACTTTTGGGTAACATGCATGATGTCGAACTCTGATAAGAGAAGCTGTCAGCGTGCAATTCGGCCAGTGAGAGCCGACATTTCAAATAAGTACTTCAATGAATCCATTCATGCCAAGAGGAGGACGGCCTGAGACAATAAGTAATGGAGAAACCTCTGTGTAGCCCAAACGATAGGCAGGCATGCTTTCTCCAGATGAGAATAGCGTGTCTCGTAATCTATAAATTTCTTGCTTAGGTAGTAAATGGCATGTTCTCTTCTTCCGATCTCATCATGCTGCCCTAGGACACATCCCATCGAGAATTTCGTCATTGAAAGATACATTAGGAGTGACCTCCCGAGTACTGGGGGTACCAAAACCGGAGGATTGAGGAGGTAATCCTTGATCTTATCGAACGTGGCTTGACAATCATCGTTTCATTCAATGGGTGAATCTTTCCTTAGTAGCTTCAGGATCAACATGCATATAGGAGTTAACTGTGCAATGAATCGACTAATGTACTGTGTTCTACCCAAGAAGCCTCTTACCTCTTTCTCAGTAATTGGTGGTGGAATTTCGATGATAGCCTTCACTTTTAAGGATATTGACCCACCCTCATGGGACCTCCCTAGTGATCCCGAGTATAACGTTAGGCCGTCTCCCTGGACAGCCCAACATTGTGCCTCTGGTAAATACGGTTAGTGAAAGCGTAAAATACGCCTTCGCTCCACGAAACACAAATCAGAGCAACAGCAGCGGAGAAAGTGACGACAGATAAAACTCAATAGCTAGCCAAATTATGGACCACACCGCTAACAAGCTGATGAAGGGAGCTAATGCCTTTCTGATCCTTCGCTTATACTGCAGATGGACCGAGGTCGAGGATGAATGACGAGTTACCTCGAGAAGTCAACAAGAGGAAGGACGCCGACTTCTCCATATGCTTTGACTCCTCTCACACATAACACACGTACCCCTCACATCCCCTATAACAACTACAACCAAAGGTAACCCTCCCCTGAGCCCTCAAAAGACGATACCACTATAAATGTAAATGACCTCCTTCGACTTATAGATGAATACATAGCTAGGAGAGAACGCTCAAGACAGTCCTTTGGATTCGACAAATTCTGTCGAGACACTGACTTCACTGTATCCACGGGTTTAAACCCTCAAAGTTCAACAAATACAATGGTACAGGAAATCTGAGCCATCACCTGGCACTGTTCTGTAATGACTGTCGGCCAATCCACACCAATCATGGGCTCCTCATCCACTACTTCCAATGATCTTTAAAAGGAGAAGCCCTTGACTGGTTCGCTACTCTGCCACTAGCCAAAATTGAGACCTTCGAAGACTTACTTGACAGATTCCTAGACTAGTACCATCACCTGACTCACAAAGAGGTTAGTCTCGCATACTTGATACACATAAGACAAGAGGGCGATGAAGACTTCTCAACGTTCACCAACCGCTGGAGAAGGCTCGCCACCCGAACAGGGAATCAAATAAAAGAAAGTGATGTGATGGAATTTGTGATCGGCAATACCTGAGAACCTATTTAGGGTGTTCTCATCCTAAGCGACTACTCTGATTTCTCTAGCCTCCGTGAATTCGCCTCACGCATAGAACGTCGACCGAAGAATGGAGACCTTAATCTCTCCACACTAACATTCAACAACCCTAGAACAAACACCTTAAATGAAGCTATAGACTCCGAACAAATCAACATGAACCAAGAACAAAACCAAACAAACCCTCAACCATACCACCCATATGACCAAGCTTAAGATCTATACACAAACCTATACCCTAACCATAACCAATCTCTATTTCCCAACCAGGATCAAAACCAATACTCCAACGTCACCTATTACAACCCATTATTTGACAAAACTCCATTAAGCCCTCGACTCACGTACGATGTCATACACTCATTCACTCCTGCCCCATTCCACCCAGCTAGCCTGATTCGTAGAATTGAACCAGCATCGGACCACGTCCATACCGTTCACTCATAACCAACTAACCCTATCCCACATACCTATAAACGTGAAATTACCTTTCACCCTGAACAGGTCACCAAGATCATTAAAATCCAAAGTATCACTGCTAACTCAACCTATCACCAAACTCATCACCAAGCTCAACACACTGATCCAACCTACCGCTGAAATCTCCAAACATGTTCTTGAAACGTCCTGACCTATCACTAAAATCATCAAACACGATTCCGAAGCGACCCAGTCTACCGTTAAGATTAACAAATTAACTCCCGAACAAACTCAGCCTACCCTTAAATCTGACAACCTACCAACAAACGAATCAACCACCACACCTCCTGAACAGATGCCCGAACCAACTCCGAAGCTAACCCCCAAACCCAAACGCATTGTCAAACACATTGCCCCACCAATCTCAAAACCAGTCCCTGAATCAATCCCTACACTTGCTTTAAAACATGAAATCAACAACAAACACTTCACCCCACCATCCTTGAAACCAACTCTCAAACCAAAACCCATTTCAAAGCCTAAACTCACTACCGGACTCATCACCTCACCAACTTCAAAATAAAATCCCGAATCCAGCTCTGTCAACAAACAGACCTCTGAACCAGCAACTCCAGACTCACTAGTTGGGCTAATTTCGAAACCAACTCATGAATCAACCTCTAGAGGACTCGCCACCGAACTTATCATCCCCTCAACTCTGAAACAAGGACCCACTATCAAACTTGTCATTCCATCGACTACAAAACTAAACCTCGAATCTAAACTTACCACTAAACCTAAACTAGTCATCAAACCTAAACCCATCATTGAACTCGAACATATCATCAAACATGAACCCGTCATAGAAACTAAACCTTTCATCGAGCTCAAAACTATCATCGGACCCATCTCTACAACACCAACTCCACTCACCTTCAGACCAACCACCGGGCATGTCGATACACTAACCCACCAAACCATCATTCCTCCCACATCCGAAACAAAATCAAACTTGAATCTTATGACCCCGATCGAAATCCAAATCGACATTTCACCAAATCCTCAAATCTCACCACAACATAAGATTGATATCATAACTAAAATTGTATTTGACCCCCAGATCCAAATCTCTATAGACCTCACGACCAACACCCCTACGGGCTCCCGATCGACAACACTGCTACCTCTAACTTTAAAAACAAACCACGTCAAAAGATCATAAGAAAAACTCTAAAACAATCTCACGATAAGCCTAAAATGCCAATCAAACAAAACAAGCATAATCAAACAAAACTATTCCACCCTACATGAAGGAAAGGTTCACCTTGGCCTACGCCCTTGCGTCTCCTCCTCCTACTCTACCTATGCCTTATCTTATCATTACCTTTATAACACCAACAGATTCCACTCCAACCTCACCCAAAAATGACTTTCCAACAACCCATAAATCACCCCGAAAAACACCCTAACAACTGTAAGTTCCAACTCTACGAGGTGCCTCACCCTATCGAAAAGTTAAAGAAGATCCCTCCCAATAAGGAGGCTCCAACCATAAAAGATTTATCAAAAGAAGAAGTTAAAAGACACCACACCTATTTCGAAAAAATTTATATCACCCAAAACACAAACCTAAACATGACATCTCTCTCATCCCTGATCAATCAGATCGAGAGGGATTAAGGACCCTAAAACAATATTTTCTAATCGAACGATCACTCCGTCCAGCCGACCTTCTGAGTAAGTCCCTGCTTAAGGAACTGATGTTGTACCATAACACAATAATAATAAAAATAATACAAAAATATACAAAATAAAAAAAATATAAATACATATATCATCTACCCAACAATATCTTTGACTTATAGCTCTTACTCGATCGAGAACTCGAAGTCGAGGAGCTAGTGCTAAGGAAACAATGCCTACACAACCGCCTCGCTTGGAGGAAATCAAAATCCCACATGGGAAGTACTTTCATTATTTTGGCAACATACCCCAAAAAATAGCTACAAGGAAAAGACTTCCTAACCCTTGGAATCACGACTCAATGATCATCATGTCTCGTAGCCTAAACATGCTTAACTATATATTTATCATCCTCGTAGTCATCACAGGGCATGCGCCAGTCGTAGGTCATTATTCTTTTGAACCATTTTGAAAATCATCTAACTCATTAACCACCCCTCCTATTCGGGCAAGTTGATCGAAAGGACCAGTGAATCATGAAACTTTTTTGAAATGTAGAAAACTCTAGATTCTCATACACCCTCTTCAACCATTGGAGTCGATGTTAGAGCAGAGAAAATGAAAATAGAAGGTTCCATCAAACCTCATAATTCTTGTGTTAGCAGGTTGTTTAAAAAAATATGCAGAAAAGAAGCACAACCGAGTGAGAACAATATGACAAATGAAAAATCAATAAATTCGGGGAAGCATAAACAAATTGTGAGGGCATTCCTAGTATTTTTATTAGCAAAGCACAAGCAAACTGCGAGAGACTCCCTGATGTCTTCACACTGCTAGATATTGTCGTACGGTGGTGGGAGGAGGACAAACTCCTACTGACCATAAAATCTAATGATTTGATGGTGTTGGACTATAACGGAGAGCTCAATTACGACACCGCATTATCCACTCGAGAAGAAATTAGTTGACTACTATTTCAAAAATTTGTTAAATAAGAAGCTCCCCTTGTATCAATAAACCTTATCTCTTCTTCACCACTTTATTTCTCTTTCGGACAATGAGTCAAATGATTTTCAAAATCTCTTTAGAATAAAACCGAAAACTCTCGAATGGCAAGTGATGCAATCATACATTACCTACCATTCATCCCAACCTCAAAAAAGCTATGATACATGATGATCGTTCAACACTTACAAAATTGAGCTTGGCATGTGGCCAAAATAATTAAACTACTTTCCAACATGGGACCATTACAAATACACTCCAGGACATCTGTGAGGCCAATAAAATTCCCTACCATCATTTGACACTAGGGCAATTTTTTTAAGAGCGCCAGCACCTTGGTAGCGATACTCAGGTCACGAGACCAACACCCCAAACTGGGGCATTTTTTTATATTTTTAGGTTGTTCCTCACTCTTCTGCCATGGGAACAAAAACATCCAAAACAATAAAAACAAGAAACATACAACAATAAATATGAACAAACATAAATAAAATAAAGACAATAAATAAAACACCACTTTATTTATGATAAAAGTTTTACAGGTATTACCGGAGGCATACCTCTTGAACATACAACCCAAAACGAAGACCTAGAACCTGAACATACAACTTAAACAAACACGGAATCCTAAACGGACACAAACCCAAGGCACGATGCGCTGAACGCCCAATCAGAAGCAACAAAAAGTGAGGGGAGGATTGGTTGGTAACACCCTTTCCATCCGTTTGTAATACTTCCCTCCCACCATGTTCACCTCCTAACAATAATGATGGATGTATGCTACACCTCAATCCCAACACCCCCAAGCCATAGCTACACCTTCGTCAGAAGCCACTTTGGGACATAGAACGTGTGGAAACAACGAAGATTGGAAGAAACTACATCGAAATCGGACAGTCAGATCACACAATAACGCCAAGTCATGAAAATAGAGACACTCTAAACGCGGGCTCGCTGAGATAAAGAGAGAGAATGAAGAAAAATGAAGGAAACTTGGATATATATAGGCGCTCACCTAATTAAGCACTAGAAACACAGCGTGCAATCCAATGCAACACGTGCACAATCACGCGAATTCCAAATTGAGCATCACACATAACACGCGCAACTCACTTTTTGCCAGCATGAACAAGTGACAAACAGAAAATGCGTCAAGGACCCCTCGTGGAATATACATCACACACTCACACCACTGCATGGGATCCGAAGAGTCGCCCGAACACCTCCACCTTACGAACCTGCCGACACTTTGATTGCGTGCACTTCACCCCGCGCGTAATTGGATTATACGCCACTATATACGCACACATTCGACACGTCGATCCTTCAAACACGTGCACTGATTAGTCACATAATTTACCATTTTATCACCCTTAACTTAGTGATGCTAGACCTTAGTTTGCTACAAACATGTTAATGATGTGCAGATATTAAGGAAAATCAGTAAAAGAGAGTCAAAGTGTTAAACTTCATCAAAATGAACTCAAAAATAGTAAAAATGACGATGAAGCGTGAAAGACGTGTCGCTATATGCTTTAAAGTTAGAAAATCATAAAAGACAATTGAACATAGCTGAAGAAGAGACAAAAAGTAAGAAATCATAAATTATGATTCCTAAAGACGCTAAAAAATAAGTAAAATGCGATACGAAGGAGAAAAGTGATCTATCGTAAATGAAGAATCGTCCTGAGAGTGAAAGCTATAAAAAGAGAACAATCGTAATTTACATTTGTATAAATTGAAGATCTTGTGTTGCTGATCATGTGAAGAAGATTTACACCCCCATGTATATAATTAGAACTATTAAAATTAGAAGTTCGGCCACTTACGGATCTGAGAAGATTGACCAAGAAAAACTCCTAAAAGATCTTTGTTACTGAAATAAAGGAAAAAGTTCAGAAGCGCATCTACCATTCAAAGCAAGGAAATGATAGGATTAGAATTATATTTATAATAGGAATCTTTTATTTTAGTAGTTTCTTTTGTTTGGATTAGATCAATGTAAACCAACTCCTTATGATCTATAAATAAGCAAGCCTGATATAGGAATTAATCATCGAAGAAATTCTCTGCATCAATTGACGGCTGAGGTTGGGTTTTCTTTCGATCAAATTTAGAGTAATTTAGTTTATATATCTAAGGTTCCTCGATCATAATTGATGATTGGGATTGAGAGATGGAAGATTAGTGTAGATATTCGTAGTTTCTCATAAGCTAGTGATGCCTACAGTTGAGGGGTGAAAGATATAATTTTTATTGCTTTCTAGTTTAGATTTATTTTTATTGCAATTTACTGCTTTGAAAACATCTCCAAATTTTAATTTAAATTGACGACTCAGGTTGAGATTTGTAGATTAGTGTAACGATTTTTATTTTTCCATCTGTGATTTTCTAGAGTTTGATTGACGCCTAATTTCTAGTAGATTAAAGGTTAGTATAAATCTATGTTAAAGGATGCTAGTTTTTGATTGACTCCTAAATTCTAGAGGACCAAGATATAGTGTAATGGTATTTTAAATTTGTAAACATCCGATAGCTGAAGATTGTTGACAATCACAATCTGAAGGAGGATTTAGGATTTATTTTCTGCAAATTAGTTTAAGAAACCATTCTTTTATTCATATTTCACAAGTAGTTTAGGATCTTAAAGATAGATATAAGTTTTCTACACAACGAAATATAAGATAATTCATTTCCTCATGGGAATGATCCTATGCTAGTATTGCAATTTCCATTGTACGCTTGCAATAGGTTACGATTTAATGAGGACAACATAAAGAGCACATCAAGTTTTTGGCGCCATTGCCGAGGAAACTGATTTTATTTTATATTAGGTTTAGAAAACAAATATTTATCTTTCTCTTTTTATATTTCTTTACTTTTTAAATTTTCTTTGATCACTTCTTAAATCTTTTACAGGTTTATTCGGAGTAACGAATCAAGGTTTCAACTTCCCCTGATCAGAGAAGCTAGAGGTTCATATTTATTTCTCTCTATGCCTTCTAAAATAAAAATTAAAGAAAGCTAAAAACACAAAAACATCATTTTTCTTTTTGTATGCATCACACTCGATCTCGAAGTCTAGATTTCTTCGAGTGTGATCCAGAAATTGAAAGGACTCTCTTGTATAAGTTAACAGTAAACCAATCTTCGGCATGAGAATCCTGAAACATGGCTGACAATCTTTCTATCCAAGCACATTTCAGCCCCGTAGCTTTGACCTAGCTCTCTTGAATAGTTATACCCGAGGTGCCTGTAGGTCAAAATTATGAAATCAAGCTCAACACACTCCAATCTTTACCTACCTTTTATGGGCTTGATCGAGAAGAACCCTACCAACATCCAAGGGACTTCATAGAACTTTGCACAATGTTTCAATTATCAACAGCCAACAAAGAGGTCATGAAACTACGTCCATTCCCCTTTCCTCTTAAAGATCAGGTGAAGGCATAGTTAATTTCATTACCTGCTAGGAGTATTACCACATGGGATGGACTGCAGTCCAAGTTCTTGGGTGAGTGTTTCCCGATTGGTAGAACTAACTAAATTCGCCAAGCAATCCGGAACATCAGGCAATTGCCGAGAGAATTATTTCACGAGAGTTGAGAACGAATTAAGGATTTATTATGGAAGTGTCCTCATCTCGAGGTACCACATTGGTCGATAGCATAAAGTTTCTACCAAGGGTTGACTAAGACTAACCAGTCTACAGTTGATGCCGTAAGTGGAGGAGCCTTTATGGCACAGAATGGCTAACAGTCTTGGAATCTATTTGAAAAATTGGCCGACAATTCAAAGCAAAAATAGATTTTCTTAAGATCTGACCCTGATGTGATTCGTCATACCCCGCTTGTGAGGGGTAGACTTTACAATATCAGTCAGTATAGAGTAAAGAAGGAGTATAACATGAGTGCAAAAGTAGCAACACTTGAACAACAAATCACAACATTAATGGCTGCCAAACCTAGCACTCCGGATAGATCTTTGGCAAACTGTTCTAACTTCCAAAGTTTCACTTATTCTGAGAACCCTATTACGCCATCGTACCAAGAGGTGATGGAAAAAGAACAAGTAATGAAATTCCAAAGGAGAGACTATGGGAACACCTATAACCCGCCATGGAGGAACCACCCTGGATTCAATTATGGTTCCATGATAGGAGCACAACTAGCACTAACGCTGCGTAGCCCAGATACCCCAAACTCAAGTTTTCCATCCTAGACCTCCCATGCCGACTATACAACAATAATATGACCCACTAAGCAATGCACCTGATGCCACAATTTTTTAAATCCTCAAGGATTTACAGTAACAATCGCATCAACATTCAAAAGATTTACATCACCTTGCCCAATTCTCTCAAACACTCCATTCACATACATAGTCCATAGCGAAGTTAGAAAGCCATATTGGTCAACTAGCTTCATAGGCGGCAAAGAGAGAAAGTGGCCAGTTGTCTACACAACCGATTAACAGTCCAAGAGGAGAAGTATTCTTAGGGGAGACATCAGCTCCCAAAAATCCAGCATAAAAAACCTCATGGATCGTCGAGTTACCGACTCATTCGTAGCAACCCTTGTAAAATATGTAAAATTATTATTATTATTTTTCTTTTAAGCCTAGGTATTACACTATGGGCCAAATCATTGAAAAATCATGGATCATAATATAATTCCTATTATACACTATCCCGAACAATAGTATGGATTTACAATTGATCGTAAAAATCTATCAGTGCAAGCATAGCGATTACGATTTGACATATACGATAGTTCGCATATAAGAGCTAAAAAGCTAGAGACGACCAACGTCTTTAGGTTACAAATATGTGTGATGACCGGTTCAGCAAGTCATCACGGAGAGAGGGCCTACATATTCGAGAGAGGATACGTCAACCCCTTTATCGAACTCTCCATTTTTTCTCTCGTTATCCCTCTGTTTTTAAAAAATTCATCGACTAAGACTCAACCATTTTTGTTTCTTAAACTTTCCTTGTGTCTCCTGGTTGATTTCGAGAACCCTGTTCAAGTCCTAAGTAACTTCTTAAAACTAGGGTTTGTTGATTACTCAAGATCAAGGTAACAATCTTCATTTTCAAATGGAGGAGCCTCTATAATTATTTTCAAATTGATATATGCAAGTTGCGATTTACTAAATACTCTTCTTTTACAACTCGTAGAAAAAGGAATTACAGAATGTCGGGAGTAATAGAAAAGCGACTAAGAGAAGAAGATGGTAGAGAAGAAGGTAAGAGTTCTGATAACTCTCCTCTTATTAACCAGATAGCACAGTCTACTGTCATTAAAGACAAATCAAAAGTGGCAAGACCATCCAAAAAGAAAGCTAAGTCCTCATGGGTGGTTATTAGAGAAACATCCGAAGAAGGGTTAGGAACAGAACCGATATTGGCCCCTACAAAGGCCACAAAAATGGATAAAGGTAAAAAGCAAACATCCTCTGAAAGGACATTGGATCGCATCCCAGCTTCAACTAAACACCATATGGTGGGAGCCAAGGTTGTGATGGAAGTTTCTTTTTGGGAACGCTTTGAAATTAGTGAAGAGGCTATCAAATATTTTAGGCATGCAGGTCTTCACTACTTTTTAGAGCCCGGAGTTACACAAGTCTACCCAAGATTGGTGAGACTGTTTTACAAAAACATGATTAATAGCAGCAAGGGTTCAACACCAATTCTATCCACAACCATTGACGGATCCCCAATTCTAATAACAAAAGCAATGGTTGTTGGGGTGATGAATGCACCCTTGGAAAGACCTGAAGTCTCCCTTGGCACTCCGGAGGTGAACATACTTAGAGAACCACCTGAGACCCTTCCAGATTTTATTCTAATGGCTACTGAGTTACTAGGCAAACCCCCAAAGGATAGATCATATTTCTTGCAAAAGGATTTAGAATCATGAAATCTACAACTCCACTTCATTGATGTCTTGATTCACAAGACTATCCACCCCGTGGGTCTAAGAACACAGCGAAGAGCCCTCTTTGCAAAAGCTCTATACCTCATGGCTAAACACTATTGGTTCGATGTTCTAGCCTACATGTTGGAAGTAATAAATACTGTGAAAGAGAAATTGAATCTAGAGAAGTATCAGATGCATAAATTATGTCTGCCCTTTGGAGGTCTAATCATAAATTTATTGATGAATGTGAGATATAGCATTGATCCCAAAGGCCTAGAATTGAAGAGAGCCTCACAGCTAAGGCTTATAGGAGAACTCTAAGTGTCGTGAAAAAAAAGAAAATTCCTATTTCAGCAGAAACAGAGAAAGTCCCTTCTATACATGAAACCACCCAAGTCCTTGAGGGACAAGAAGAGCCTACCATAGGGCTACTGGCATAAACTATAGTTCCAGAAGAAACCATCACAAAAGGGAGGGTGAGTACTTCTACTCCACCCCAAGGAAGATTGGAGCCCGGATCTCCGATACAGGAGAGGCTAGTTGAGTTGGAAGTAAGAAATACACCAATGCCAATTGATGATCGAGCTAGTCTTGATGAGTCAGCTTTGGATTCCCCAACAGGGCCTGCTATGCCCCCTTCAACTGAGGCAGGCACACTGCCAATTATTCCTGAAGCAAAGCCTGTGAACTTAGTTACAGCTGAAGAAGAAACGTTTCCACCAACAGAGCAAGTTGCTGAATTGGCTACTTCTAGCCATGTTCCTGCACCTATTGAGTCGATTGCTCTACCCACAGTTTCATCCGCCACAGAGAGCACTCCCACATTTCAAGCTGCAGAAGCAAGACCTAACTTTGAAGCTCCAAGGGTGGGTTTTATCAAATTACTAAATCAAGAGATGTCTCCTCCAGTCACCACCACAACAATTCCCGTAATTGAAAGGCCTAAACGAGAAAGAAGAATGAGAGAAGTAGAACAATGACAACTTACAAATGCATCAAATTTAATGCCATTGCCAGGAGTAGTAAGAAGAATGATGGAAGAATTTCATAGACTGAAAAGTAGTCTTTGTAACCATGCCTACTGCATAAGAACGCCAAGCGTTAGCAGAAAATCTAAGGCGAAAAATTATAAAAGAACATCAGGCACGTTGGACAGTAGTAACATCAAAGAAAGTCCATGAAGCCACTAGAGTACTTCAATCTCAAATTGTGCAGCTGAGAGATGAAAATAGAATACTACGACATGATTAGCAGGCATGGGAAGGAGAGAAGAAGGCATACAAGGAAAAACTCACAAATTTGATTGAGCAGTTTAGCGGATTAATTGAAGACCCAGAAGTAGGGGAGAATGTGAAAGAAAAAGCTCACAAAGAGTATGAGCAATCACGAAATGCTCAGCTAAACGAGAAGAACCACCTACTTACAATAGCTGAAGGGAAAATACGAAAGCTTCAGAATGATAAGGATTCCTTAGTCCTAAACAGTGCAGAACAAAAGGAGAAAATTGAATCAATCACAGGCAAGTTCTAGACCACAGTAGCAAGACTACATACTAAAGCTGACAAGACGAAAGAGGAGATACAATCGAAATCTACTGTGATTAAAAAGTTGAATGAGGATCTAAAAAAAAAAGAAAAAGTTGAAGAACAGCTGAGAGCTTTGAAGGACAAATATGAGGCACTGATAGCAGAGAAAGTAAGTTTGGAGGGGATAAAACCAATACCACAATTGGAGCATGAACTAGACTGAGAATCTGATTGCTCAATAGAAGTAATGTCAAACCCCGAGGAACATTGGACGAACAACCATTTAGCCTTGCCAGAGCCAACTCCACCTACATCAGCACTTGTGCCATATCCTTCAGCACCGAGTGAGTGAAAGTTAAATCATACATCACAAAACCTCACAGGTATGAAAATTTTGAATAAAAATATTGAGTGTCCCTTGTTTTTGCACAATGAGGACATTGTCCTATTTAAGTTTGGGGGGATACACAACAAATGTGTATATTAATTTAGTTTGTTTTATATTGCTTACTTTATTATCCATTTTTTTTTATTAGTTGCTTTGTGCATAAAAAAAATATATTATTTTGTAAATATTAGGATCAATTAACCATTATATGTGAGTTATGATGAATTTTTTTTTAAATCTATATAACTAATGATCCATCATAGTAGAAGTTCAACAATTAAGAATATAGAACAGTTACAGTTCATGTTTAGCACTTTGAACACTATATCAAATTGAATGTTTGAAACAATAGATTGATCTTAACTGCAATATTTAGACTACAGTTTCAAAATTATATAACCAGTGAGCTTTAGAGACTAATTTTTACTCTTCTATTCTGAGAGAGAGACTGCTTCTATTCAAGTTAAAATTTTCTTGAACTTCTTGACTGTTTAAAACGAAATCTCATATTGTTGAAAAATTAAATCAAAATATTCTGTGATTATGATGATTTATTTCTTTTAGAACTGTCTATTAATTATATCAAAACAATGTGACATCCATTCTAGTAAATCATAAAAATGATTAAAGGTCATCTTTTGTTTAACCAAGGCCAAAAAGCCAAAATCGCAGAAAATAATTTATCCTTTGAACCCATATTAGAAGCCTAAATTGAATTTTTTTGTAGCAAAATTTTTGTAAACCCTTAACCATATGTGCTACCCAAAGCTTTTAACCTTTAACCCTTACAATTTCTAAGAATTTAGAATGCAAAAGATAACAGATAAGGAATTTGCCAAAAAAAGGGTACAGTTGAAAAGAAATAAGAAAAGAGTATGGGAAAGAGTGCGAAATCGTAACACACAATTCTATACGAAGAAATAATCAAAGGGATAAAAGGAAAGAAAAATCGTGAAACACGATTCTTTAAGTCTGAGAAAAGAAATGGGATTTTACAAAAATAAGAATTAGTAAATGGGAAGAAGCATCAAAATTCTTAGATACCTACTGATACTGAAATAAAGAAAGAAAAAGAAAAGTTAGGAGAAGGAAGAACTAAATTATCAGAAAACTTTGAATCCTATCTACCTTTCTTTGAAACCTTTTTAAATCCAAAGCCCCATTACAAGCTGAAGAAAAGACCTTTCTGATTTACGATTGGTAAAAGCATGAGTCTAGTAGCGATATATGCAATAGATACTATGAAAGAACAAAGAAATTATATGAACAGAATTGATTATCCATTTCATGAGATTTATCCTTATTCAATTGTCCATTGAATTTATCATATATATCATATTGTTAAAACTCAAAATTTTTTATACCTTTTTGAGAGTACGCCAATAGTGAGAGTTTTTAATGAAAATATTTTATAAAACTGCAGTTTAGAAAAATATATGAGGAATAAACTGTTTACTGATGTATACACTCCATGCTTACTATGAATTGAAATTGTTGGAGTTCTAATCAAGGATAAAAGATTTGTAATTTTAGAAAATCATAACAACCATGTGATGATTAACTTAGTGTACAAAATTAGTTTAGATTTTTAACCTTTTGTTTTCTTATTAATTTTGAAAAATCTAAAAATATTTGAAGTTTGTAGATAACTTTACTGGAAACCTTCAGGAGACTACAACCCCTCCACTAGGGATTACCTACAGGTTTAAAGGCTTTTGCATCTGCTAAATGCAATCGTGCTCCCTACGAAAGTGGAATTTAAATTCTTAGTTTAGGATATTTTATCTTTCTTGTTTGCTAGGGACTAACAAAGCGAAAGTTTAGAGGTGTGATCAGTCATATAATTTATCATTTTATCGCCCTTAACTTAGTGATGCTAGACCTTAGCTTGCTACTAACAAGTTAATGATGTACAGATATTAAGGAAAATCAGTAAAAGAGAGTCAAAGTTTTAAACTTCGTCAAAATAAACTCAAAAAGCAGTAAAAATGATGGAGTTTGAAAGATGATTCACTATATGCTTTAAAGTTAGAAAATTATAAAAGATGATTGAACATAGCTGAAGAAGAGACAAAAAGTAAGAAATCGTAAATTATGATTCCTAAAGACATTAAAAAAAAGTAAAATGCGATACGAAGGAGAAAAGCAATCTATTGTAAATGATGAATCGTCCAAGAGTGAAAGCTGTAAAAAGAGAACAATCATAATTTACGATTGTAAAAATTGAAGCTCTTATGCTGTTGATCATGTGAAGAAGACTTACACCGTCATGCATATAATTAGAAGAACTCTTAAAATTAGAAGTTCGGCCACTCATGGATCTGAGAAGATTGATGAAGGAAGATTCCTAAAACATCTCTGTTACTGAAATAAAAGAGAAAGTTCAGAAACGCATCTACCATTCAAAGCAAGGAGAAGCTAGGATTAGAATTAGAGTTATAAATAAGCGAGCCCGGTATAGGAATTAATCATCGAAGAACTTCTCAACATGAATTGATGGCTGAGGTTGGATTTTCTTTCGATCAAAGTTAGAGTAGTTTAGTTTAGATATCCAAGGTTCCTCGATCATAATTAACGACTAGAATTGAGAGCTAGACGATTAGTATAGATATTTGTAGTTTCTCAGAAGCAAGTGACGCCTGCAGCTGAGGGGTGAAAGATATTATTTTTATTGTTTTCTAGTTTAGATTTATTTTTATTGCAATTTACTACTTTGTAAACATCTCTAAATTTTAATTTGAATTGACGACTCAGGTTGAGATTTGGATATTAGTGTAATGGTTTTTATTTTTCCATCTTTGATTTTATGGAGTTTGATTGATGCCCAAATATTTAGTAGATTAAAGATTAGTATAAATCTATGTTAAAGGATGCTAGTTTTTTATTGACACCCAAATTCTAGAGGACTGAGATATAGTGTTATTGGTACGTGCTTTTTTCTGGGTTCCTTTCGGTCCCCAAAATAAGTGGCCCAATTCTATCCTAAGCGGACTCTGGCAATAGTGATGATGGAGTAATAAATTAGGAAATATTAAATATTAAAATTAAATAGACAAATTTTAAATAAAGAATACCTGAGAAGATGCGATCGCCAGCTGCAGATATTCATTGCCACTGCAACAGGTCACTAATCACACTTTAAGGGGAGCAGGGGCTTGCAGGTTGAACTCCTTTACTGAATTGTCCGCCGGCGAACGTCAGCAGCTGTGGCTTGCCCTTAGTCTAACTAGTTTGGTTTTCCTATTTCTGCTAGAATTTTATTTAACTTGGTCTCCTAATCCTACTGAGAGTCTGATTAAGAAAGGGTCTCCCAATTCTATTAGGAGTCTAATTTAAAAAAGGTCTTCCGATTCTACCAGGAGTTTAATTAATTTAAATGTCTTAATCCTATTAGAAATCTAATTAATTAAGTCTCCTAATCCTACTAGGAGTCTAATTAATTTAAATATCCTAATTTTAATTAGAAATTGAATTAATTAGAAAAAGGAGTTTGGGCCCACTATGCTAAGGAGGATTAGCCTTGTTCCCGAGTACCCTCCATAAGCTCCCTTGGGAAAATCGGGTCGCTGAGATTGAAGATAAATTGGATTTTGGACTGTAAAATAGTATTTTAGGCTTTTCAGAGTCAATTTTGGAGTAATAATTATGAATTAAATTATGAACTAGAATTATAGAAACTAAAACTAATATTAAGGACTTTTGGAGGTATTAAAATAGGGAATTAAAACCATAATTTAAAATTTTAGGACTGAATTCGGGTCCGAAATCAGAAAATCAGACCGTATGATTAAGGACTGGTTCTAGAGTCTAAGACCTTGAACCAGAGATTAATGATAGGACTGGAGATTAAGATTTTATAACGGAATTAAAGCCTAGGATCAGTGCGTCGGACCATCGGATTAAGGACTAGCTTTAGAAACAGAGGACTGGAACCAGATATAGAAAATTACGGTCCGAAAAGGTTGCTACGGTCAAAGATTGAAAAATAAAACTAATAGAATTCCTAAATCTAGAGACTAGAAGTTACGATCATTAATTAAAAAAATTTAATCCTTACCTAGGGTCGGGGCTGCGGAGAGAAACCTCGAAGATTAGAAGCTTGAATCTCAAAATCATGACTAAGTGAGTGACCGACTAACTTAATTAATCGCTTTAAGTTGATCGTCGACTCAGTGAGTGACCGGCTGACTTTCTCAGTGAGTTTCCTAGTCCTAACAGTGTTAGAACTAATTGCGCGCCCATTTTGGAGTGTGTAATCCAAGTAAGCACTACTCTCGAAGCGTTTAATGGAGGAAACTTAAGGGTCAAGGACAGTGAGGCTAGGCCGGGCATAGGCCAATTGCTCGCCGGTGATGTAGTGCTCAATCCGATCGTGCGTCTGGTGTCAGGCGCGTGATCGAGTCTCGAGTTGGTATGGGGAAATGAAGTCTAGTCTAAGAAGGGACTGATTGCGCGCTTGTTATTTGGTGTGCAATCGAATTACATGCGTGGTTTGAGGCACTTAATTCGGGATTGTTCGGGTCCGAGTCGGGCTTGAAATGCCAGACTATTATTTCATCTTGCATTTTGACTATATACTATTGTTTCATTATATAGTCTCCCTAAGTTGGGATCTGAGCAACAGAGCTATTATTTCAGCCTGTGTTCAGCCATGTACTATTATTTTAGTGCATGGTTCCCACGTCAGGGGTATGGGGCCTGTGTCACAGAGTAATTGTTTCAACTTATATCCAGCCATATACTATTATTTCAATATATGGTCCCACATTAGGGCAAAGGGTCTGAAATGTGAGACTATTATTTCAGTCTATATTTTGACTATATACTATGGTTTCAGTATATAGTCTCTCTACGTCGGGATCTGAGCCACAGAGCTATTGTTTCAGCCTGTGTTTAGCCATGTACTATTTTTTAAGTGCATGGTCTCACATTGGGGGTATGGATCTGAAATGCAAAACTATTGTTTCAATCTGCATTCTGACTATACACTATTATTTCAGTATATTATCTCCCTACATTGGAATCTAAGCGACTGAGCTATTGTTTCAGCCTGTGTTCAACCATATACTATTGTTTCAGTGCATAGTCCTGTGTTAGGGTTTTAGGACCTGAGCCACAAAACTATTGCTTTAGCCTGTGTTCAACCATGTACTATTGTTTCAGCATATGGTCCCATATTAGGGCATGAGGTCAAAGGTTGACTGAACAAATTTGTATACTCCGAGAGGACAAAATGGGGGTGTCTACAGATGCCCCTCTTCGGCGCGCTCTTGCAAAGTAAGAACGCGTCGAAGAAGTATACACCCTTTATTCGAGGTGTCTTCTAGTTTCTCTTGGGAAATATCAAATATGAATTGGGGATGCTGACATGATATGCTTGGCTTTCTTATCTATCAGTACAAGCTAAGATGGAGCATTTGAAGGGCAAATTGTAGTTGTCGAAGGGCACATTCCGGGTCTGTGGGTGCATGGTGCATCCCGCTGCATGGCGCGGGCTAATAGAGAGATTTTACGCAATCGAGGTGTCAGGCCATTAATCAAATGTCCAAAATAAGGTCCAAGGACCGATAATAATAAAATGAAGTATCATGTAATATCGAATGGTTTTGCAAGTCACGTCAGACCGGGCGTGTCATTGCTCACACCAATGCATGTCAGGCATTCCTTTTCCAATAGGTGTTTGTAAGTTCTTAGATTAAATATACTCAATGTTCAGCTTCCCAAAGGAATGGCCAGTTTGGGTTGGTAATTGAGTTAAGGGTCTTGTGAGGTGTGCTCAATTGAATTCTGCGTAGTGGCATGTGCACTTGATTTAGCTGGAGTCAGCCTCTAAGTCAGGAATTCTAATCCTAATGTGTCTAAACAAACGATACTGCATAGTGGCGTACGCTCTTGATCTAATTCTGCGCAGTGGGATATGCACTTGATTGTAAGTTTACGGGTCTTAGGAGTTAAAGGTCAGGTTTAAGTGTAATTTATTGTGCACGGGTGATGGAGCACTTAATCAATTTTTTTTTTTGGTATTTAAAGAAAGGTGAGTCGGATCTATTTATCTTGTTGGTTTGTTCTTCTTTTCTTCTTTTTTTTTTCTTTTATTTTATTTTTAGTAAGGAGATTTTAAAATTTTGAGAGTTTTGAAAATTTGAAATTTTAGAGATTTTAACTTAAGATCAACTTGGTGGTAAAACAGTGAAAATTGTAGCTTTTGAGATGTCGCTGAACAGATCCACCGGTACGGGATTTGTGGACCCGACCGTTGGTGTGGTTGTCAAGACGACACTTGGCATGCCGGATACTTCGTCTAACCTTCTTAGTGAATACTGATGATTGTCTCTTATTGAAAACATTGTCTTAATCATAGCTAACTATATATTTATGAGGAATATTGAGTAAAAAAAAAAAAGTGGGTAGTACTTACCTGGGGGTGATACTTACCTAGATTGCGTGCAGCTTGTGTGGTCCGTGATGGGACTGGTGGGTTGTTGGGGGTGGTACCGCAATGGGACTTTGGAGCTTTCTTCTCTTCGAGTCCACTGTGGTAGGGCTTGGTGGTCGCCAGTGTGATAAAACGTCTTGGAGGAATGATGTCGCGATGGGACCTGGGGATTCTCCCTTTCTTTAGCTGCGTGCTGGGTCAGTCCTGATGGGACGTGGGGATCAATTTAGGAGAGAGAGAGAGCCCTTTGCCTTAGCGATGGGACATGATTAATCTTTCTCTCTTTTCATCATACGGTGTGGCATATGCTGTCTGAGGTTTTTTTTTTCAGGTAATAATATTCGCGATGGGATGTCGATTGAACGTAGTTACCGATGGGACACTGGTGGGATATTTGCATGATGAGACGTGGGTAGGATATTTGCGCGATGGGATGTTGGTAGGATATTTGCGCGATGGGTGTGACTTGTTTCTTTCTTTGGCGGATCTTGGGTAATGAAAGAATCACGCTGTGGTTGCATCGTGATTGGCTTAGTTTTCTTGGCGGTGTGCCCGTGTTATCGGGAGATTTACTTTTGGCCTGTCGCGATGGGCCATGAGGGCATGGCAAATTTGGTGCGATGGGGCTGGATATTGAGGTGATATCGTATGTGTACATGTTATCGCGATGGGGATGGGTGTTGTCGATGTTTCCTTCTCATGCAAGGGTATGCGATGGGACGGGTGAGGAGGTCTTTCTTTTCTGTCGGAACAACCTATGAGGCTACGCGATGGGACAGAAGAATTTTGACCGTGATGTGATAAAAAGCTTGTAGGGTGTAGATTTCATCCAAAGTCAGGTATTGCGCACCTATTTTAGGTCGCTTAATACGATTACGCGCCTATTTTCGGGCGTGTGATAGCGGGCTTGAGGGGTCGTTTACTCATTTCTGAGTGTGTGTGCAATTGTGTTATGTGCTATAACTGTAGCACGTGATCGAGACGTCACCAGCTCAATGTAAGGGTGACCTTTTGTATCGCGCAGCTGCAGTGTGTCGTTTAATGGGATCACACGGTCCAAAGAGTGCGCTTGATCAGAGCATCTCGCCGTTGGCACACGCAATGGTTTCATTGCGCGCTTGGATCAGAGCGCATGTTTTGACTTGTGCGCGGTATGGCTAGCACGTGATTTGGTTAAACGCCTGTGCTCTACCGTGTGATTGAGTCCGTACTCTATATAAGCGAGGGAGCTTTCATTTGTTTTTCATTCTCTGATTTAGTCTCGAGTTTTGACCTTTTTCTAGATATTTTGTGTTCTGAAATTTATGTTTTAGTGATATTGGGCGATCTAACCGTCCAATTGGGATGTCGTTTCATCCTATATTTGTTATTTTGCGTGATCTTCATCCTGAGGAGATGCTCATGGACGGTGTCATTCTGGGAGTGGTTGGTATTGGGAATGAGAGTGTTAGTCTTCACATCGGTTCTTTTTAGGGAGCAATAAAGGCAGCGTTGAGGAGGCGGCGGCGGAGGAGGCGAAGATGGCGGAAGAGGAGTAAAAAGTGGAGGGATGTGTTCCCCAACCAATCCTCCATCTCTTCTTTTGGTGGCTGGATTGGACACTCTGCTCCTTGTTTTGTGTCCATTTTGGGTCCCCAGTCTTCATTTTCGGTTGTAGGTTAAAGTTTTAGGTTGTATATTCAGGAGGTATGCCTCCGGTGATATTGTGTAAAAAAAAAAGTTTATTAAATAAAGGGTTATTTTATTTATTATGTTTGCTTTATTCCTTTAATTTTGTTATGGTTAACTTTTATTGTCATGATGAGAGAATGAGCCTTGTGTTTAGGATTAAAGTTTGTTTGTTTTATTCTTATGTTTGGATTTAGGATGACACTTGTTAGATAGGTGTAAATTTGGATTTAATTTTTTAAATGTTCTAGATGAGTGTTAGATATTTTAATCCTATTGGTTCATATATTTTTGAGTGGATTGGTATTTTTTAGGGGGTCTGTGTTTGGTTTTGGATTTAATTGAATTGGGCAGGCTTTCAAGATGTGACACTTGTCACTCTATGGTTTAGGAAGGCATAGTTTATAAATGTGTGAGGCAAGGGCTTTAGGTCCTTTTTGTTTTGAATTTTGTTTCTAAACTTAGGATTTAAAAGTTTGGGGCAATTTTAGTTTCTAATGTCTTTTCTTCTTTTTTATTTTGCATCCTCGGTATTAAATCCTCAGAGGTTTGTAATTATATTATTTTTTTGCTTTATTACTGAGAATGAGTGATATTTTTCTCTCATTGTGTTTGTTTCATTTATGTTTGTTTATATTTGTAGTTGTATGTTACATTAGAGGGGGAGTGGGTAGTATTAGAGTATGGCGTTTATTTTTTGAGTGCATCTCTGTTGTTCGGTTTCAGGTGTTCGTTTTGGGGTCCCAGTTTGGACAATAATTTGACTCATTGCCTGAAAAGAAAGTATAGGGTGAAGAGGAGGTAAGGTTTATTGATCTCCAAGGGCAGCTTCTTATTCAACCTAATTTTGAAATAGTAAACTACTTTCTTCTTCGATGGATAATGTGGTGCCATAATTGAGCTCTCCGTCATGATCCAATACCATCAAAGTCTCAAGTTCTATGGTTAGCAGGAGTTTTGTCCTCCTCCCGCCACCATAAGACGATATCTAGTAGTGTGAAGATATCAGGGATGCTCTCGCGGCTTGCTTATACTTTCCCAACAAGATTATCAGGAATGCCCTCACAATTAGCTTATGCTTCCCTGAACTCATTGACTGTTCATTTGTCGTATTGCTCTCGCTCGGTTTTGCTTCTTTTCTATATATATTTTTTAAACAACCTGCTAATGCAAGAATTGTGAGGTTTGATAGAACCTTACATTTTTATTTTTTCTACTTTAACATCGACTCCAATGGTTGGAAGGGTGTATGAGAATCCAGAGTTTTCTATATTTCAGAAAGAGAGTTTCATGATCCACTAGTCCGTTTGATCAATTCGCCCAAATCAGAGGGTGGTCAATGAGTTAGATGATGCCTAAAATGATTTTAAAAATAATGACCTAAGACTGGCGGATGATGACTGCGAGGATGATAGGTATATAAGTATGTTTGTTTAGGCTACAAAACATGATGGTCATTGAGTTATGATTTCGAGGGTCAGGCTTTCCCTTGTGGCTATTTCCTGGGCATATTGCCGAGATAATATAAGGACTTTCCTTGTGGGTTTTGATTTCCTCCAGGTGAGGAAGTTGTATAAGCACTGTTTCCTTAGCACTAGCTCCCTGACTCCGAGTTCTCGGTCGAGTATGAGTCCGAAGGGTTTGGGGCATAAAAGAGTATTTGTGTTTTTGAGTATTTACATTTCGGGCATTTATACTTCTAGGTTTTTTTGTGACTTTTCTATATTTTTTATTTTTTTTCATATTTTTAATTTATTATTATTATTTTTTTGTGTTATGATACAACATCAGTTCCTTAAGCAGGGGACTGACTCAGGAAGTCTGCTTGGTTGGAGATGTTGGATGGTTGAAGTGACCGTTCGCTTAGATAATATTGTTTCGGGGTCCTCGATCCCTTTCAATCTGATCGATGAGGGATGAGAGTGAGGTTATGTTTAGGTTTATGTTTTGAATGGTATAGGGTTTATCCAAATAAGTGTGGTGTCATTTGATCTCTTCCTTCGATAGGTCTTTTGTGTCCAGGGTCTCCTTATTAGGAGGGACCTTCTTTTGTATTTCGACGGAGTGAGGCATCTCGTAGAGATGAAGCATAGAGTTGTTAAAGAGTTCTTCGGGGTCATTTGATGGTGGTTGAAACGTTGTTTGCGAGTGAAGTTGGAGTGGAAACCGTTGAGAAGGAAGGTAGTGTTGTAGAGGTAGTGATAAGATAAGGCAGAGGTAGAGTTGGAAGAGGAGACGCTAGGGCGTAGTCCAGGGTTGACCTTTCCTACGTGTGGGGTAGTCCAGTTTTGTTTGATTATGCTTGTTTAATTTGATTTGTACTTTGAGTTTATCATGAGGTTGTTTTAAAGTTTTATTTATAATTTTTCGAGGAGGTTGAGTATAAGAAGTTTGACGTAATAGTTTTATCGCCGATTGGAGTTTGGTGATGGTTTTGATTGTGAGGCCCACGAAGATTTGGATCTGATGATCAAAAGCGAATTTAGTTATGACGTTGATTTTGTGTTGATGATGGGATTTGAGGTATGTTAATTTGGATGGTGATTGGCGTCATAAGATTTGAACTTTGTTTAGTTTCGAAAGTGGGAGCGATGATCTACTCCTTGATAGGTTTTGTGGTAGGCTCAAAGATGAGTGGAGTTGACATTGTAGGAATAGGTTCGGTTTTAGTATCGGGTTCGTGTTCGATAACAGGCTCGAGTTCAATGATGGGTTCAGGATCGGTGATAGATTAATGTTCAAGGATAGGTTTAGGTTTGATAATAGGTTTAGATTCGATAATAGGTTTAGTTTTGATAGTAGGTTTAGGTTTGATGCTAAGTATAGGTTTAGGTTTGATGATAAGTTTACGTCTTATAATAGGTTTGAGTTTGGGGTTCAGTTTCATGGTTGGTGAGGTGATAGTAAGTTTAGGTTTCGAAGTGGGCGTAGAAGTTAATTCGAGAGTTGATTCTGAGGCTAGTGGGGTGATGTGTTTGTTGTCGAGCTCAAGTTTTAAAGCAGGTGTAGGGATTAGTTCAAGGGTCAAGTTTAAGGTTGGTGGGGCAATGTATTCGGTTTTGGGGGTTAGTTTCGGAGTTGATTTGGAAGCGAGAGGGCTGGTGATTTTAGGAGTAGATTTGATTATTGATTTGGGTTCAGAGTTTAGTTTTGTGATTGATTTAAGTATGAATGGCTTTGTATAACACTGATTGATTGGTTCAAAAATTACTTCTAGAGTCGGCACGTGAGCCTGTTTGGGGGTAGTTTGTGTCATTGGTTTAGGCGTCTGCTCAGAAAGTGTGGGAGTTGATTTGTTCGTTAGTAGGTTATTTGATTCAAGGGTAGGTTGAGTTGGTTCAGAGATAAGCGCGTTGAGCTCGGCGATGAGTTTGGTGATGGGTTGAGTTAGTTTAGGGGTGGATTCAGTGATAGTTTGAACTTTAGTGATCTTGGTAACCGATTCAGGGTGAAAGGTAACTTCGCGTTTATAGGTGTGTGGGATAGGGTTGGTTGGTTGTAAGTGAATAGTATGGTCTTGCGTTAAGGGAGGTTCAATTCTTTAGATCAGGCTAGCAGGGTGGAATGGGGCGGGGATGAATGAGTGTACAGTCTCATATGTGAGTTGAGTTTGATCGAACAATGGGTTGTAATAGGTGATGTTAGTTTGCGTGTCATTGGGGCATTGGTTTTGGTCATAGTACGAGTTCATGTATTGGTTGGTGTATAGTGGTTGGTCTTGGTCAGGGTATAGAGGTTGGTTATAGTCAGGGTACAACTTTGTATAGAGGTATAGAGCTTGGTCATATAGGTGGTATGATTGAGGTTTAGTTTGGTTTCGTTCTTGGTTTGCATTGATTTGTTCGGAGTCTATGGTTTCGTTTAGGGTGATTGTCTTGGGGTTGTCAAAGGAGGGTCCGTTGGATGTTAGTGTAGAGAGGTTAAGATTTCCATTTTTCAGTCGATGTTCTACGCGTGAGGCCCATTGATAGAGGCTGGTAAAGTCGGAGTAGTCGCTTAGGATGAGAACGCTCCGACGAGGATCTCGGGTATTGCTGATCACGATTTGTATCACATGGCTTTCTTTTATTTGATTCCTTGTTCGAGCAGCAAGTCTTCTCCAACGATTGGCGAATGTCGAGAAGTCTTTATCTTCCTCTTATCTTGTGTCCATCAAGTCAGCGAGACTGATTTCTTCATGAGTTAGGTGCATGTATTGATCTAGGAATCTATCGACTAAGTCGTCGAATGTCTCGATTTCAGCTAAAGGTAAGGTTACGAAACAGCCAAGGGCTTCTCCTTCTAGTGATCTCGAAAAGTAATGGATTAGGAGCCCATGATTGGTGCGGATTGGTCAATAGTCATTGCAGAATAGGGCCAAGTGATGCTTTGGGTTTCCTGTACCGTTATATTTGTTGAACTTTGAAGGTTTAAAACCAGCGGGTATAGTGAAGTCGATGTCTCGACAAAATTTTTCGAATCCAAAAATGTGACTGGAGAGTTCTTTGTTAACCATGTAGTCATCTAGAAATTGGTGGAGGTTGTTTATGTTTATGGCGATGTCTTTTCTAGGTGCCTTGGGAGAGGGTTGTCCTCGACAGTTGTTGTTGTAAAAGGTGTGAGATGTATATGTGTTTTATGTCGGGGGAGTCGGAGCATGTGGAGGAGTCGGCGTCCTTTCCCTTCGTCTGTTCCTCGGAGTAACTTGTCTTTAGGATTGGAGCAATGCATCGACTCCTTTTCCTCATTTTGTGAGTGCACTGGGGTGTGGTTCATAACTCAACTATCGCGGTAGTTCCTCTCAGTACCACTTTCTTCATTGTTATTACTATGATTTGTATTTTGTGGAGCGAAGGGGTATTTTTCGCTCTCATTAACCATGTTTACCCGAGCACGACGTTGGGCTGCCCACAGAGACGGCCTAACGTTATACTCGGGGTCGCTATGGGGGCCCCATACGGGTGGATCGTTGTCATTAAAGTTTAATTTTCTGATGCCGACCATTTTAAAATATTATTTATTTTTTTATTTTTATTTTTTATTATTTTTTTGAAAAAGTTTATCCACGTGTAAGTGTGTGTAGAAAAGTGATCAAGCGAAACAAAATAAAAATCAAAATAAAAAGCGAAAAATATGAAAACACATTAAATAAAGCAAGGAAAATAGAAAACCAAATTAATTAAACCATGACAACCTTAGCGAAAAAGAGTCTCATCGCGATCGCCAGTCTGTTGGTACACGCTTTTTTCTGGGTTCCTTTCGGTCCCCGGAATAAGTGGCCCAATTCTGTCCTAAGCAGACTTTGGCAATGGCGATGATGGAGTAATAAATTAGGAAATATTAAATGCTGAAATAAAAGAGGCAAATTCTAAATGAAGAATACATGAGAAGATGCAATCGCTAGCTGCAGAAATTTATCAACGCTGCAACACGTCACTGATCAGGCTTTAAGGGGAGCGGGGGCATGCAGGTTGAACTCTTTTACTGAATCGTCTGCCGGCGAACGTCAATAGCTGTGGGTTGCCTTTAGTCTAACTAGTTTGGTTTTCCTATTCCTGCTAGGATTTTATTTAATTTGGTCTCCTAATCCTACTAGGAGTCTGATTAAGAAAAGGTCTCCTAATTCTACTAGGAGTCTAATTTAAAAAAGGTCTTCTGATTCTACCAGGAGTCTAATTAATTTAAATATCTTAATCCTATTATAAATCTAATTGATTAAGTCTCCTAATCTAATTAAAAGTCTAATTAATTTAAATGTCTTAATCCTATTAGAAATCTAATTAATTAAGTCTCCTAATCCTACTAGGAGTCTAATTAATTAATTATCCTAATTTTAATTAGAAATTAAATTAATTAGAAAAAAGGGGTTTGGGCCCTCTATGCTAAGGAGGATTGGCCTCGTTCCCGAGTACCCTCCATAAGCTCCCTTGGACAAATCGGGTGGCTGAGATTAAAGATAAATTAGATTTTGGCCTGTAAAATAGTATTTTAGGCTTTTCAGAGTCGATTTCGGAGTGATAATTATGAATTAAATTATGAACTAAAATTATAGAAACTAAAATTAATATTTAGGATTTTTGGAGGTATTAAAATAGGAAATTAAAATCATAATTTAAAATTTTAGGACTAAATTCGGGTCCAAAATCAGAAAATCAGACCGTATGATTAAGGACTGGTTCTAAAGTCTAAGTCCTAGAACCAGAGATTAATAATAGGACTGGAGATTAAGATTTTAGAACAGAATTAAAGCCTAGGATCAGTGCGTCAAACTGTCGAATTAATGACTGGGTATAGAAATAGAGGACTAGAATCAGATATAGAGAATTACGGTCCGAAAAGGGTGCTACGGTCTAAGATTGAAAATTAAAACTAATAGAATTCCTAAATCTAGAGACTAGAAGTTACGGTCGTGAATTAAAAAAATTAAATCCTTACATAGGGTCGGGGCTGCGGAGAGAAACCTCAAAGATTCGAAGCTTGAATCTCAAAATCATGATTAGGTTGCTCTATGGGTTTGTCCTGGGAGTTCTCTGGTTTCGAAATCCCAAAAATTTTCATTCTCTCTAGTGTTGTGTGTGTCGAATTTAAAAAATATCTTTTATAGGTTTTTCTTCAATTAAAATCCATGTTTCAGGCGTTTAATCGAATTGCGCGTTGGTTTCCCGGTGCTTAATCGCTTTGAGTCGGTCGCCGACTCAGTGAGCGACTGGCTGACTTGCTCAACGAGTTTCCTAGTCCTAATAGCGTTAGAACTAATTGCGTGCCCATTTTGGGGTGTGTAATCCAATTAAGCGCCTCTCGAAGCGTTTAATGGAGGAAACTTAGGGGTCAAGGACGGTGAGGCTAGGTCGGGCATAGGCCAATTGCGCATCGGTGATGTAGTGCTCAATCCGATCGCGCGTCTGGTGTCAAGCATGCGATAGAGTCTCGAGTTGGTCTGGGGAAATGAAGTCTTGTTTGAGAAGGGACTGATTGAGCGCTTGTTATTTGGCGTGCAATCGAATTGTGCGCGTGGTTTAAGGCACTTAATTCGGGGTTGTCCGAGTCCACGTCGAACTTAAAATGCCAGACTATTATTTCAGCCTGCATTTCGACTATATACTATTATTTTAGTATATAGTCTCCCTATGTTGGGATCTGAGCCACAGAGCTATTGTTTCAGCCTGTGTTCAGCCATGTACTATTATTTTAGTGCATGGTTCTCACGTCGGGGGTATGGGGCCTGAGTCACAGAGCTATTGTTTCAGCCTGTGTCCAGCCATATACTATTGTTTCAATATATGATCTCACATTAGGGCAAAGGGTCTGAAATGTGAGACTATTATTTCAGTCTGCATTTCGACTATATACTATTGTTTTAGTATATAGTCTCCCTACGTCGGGATCTAAGCCACAGAGCTATTGTTTCAGCCTGTGTTCAACCATGTACTATTATTTCAATGCATGGTCCCACATTGAGGGTATGGGTCTAAAATGCAAGACTATTGTTTCAGTCTGCATTCCGACTATACACTATTATTTTAGTATATAGTCTCCCTACATTGGGATTTTAGCCACAGAGCTATTGTTTCAGCCTATATTTAGCCATGTACTATTGTTTCAGTGCATGGTCCTGCGTTAGGGTTATGGGGCCTGAGCCATAGAACTATTATTTCAGCCATATACTATTGTTTCAGCATATGGTCCCATATCAGGGTTATGAGGTCAAAGGTTGACCGAACAAATTTGTATACTCCGAGAGGATAAAATGGGGGTGTCTACAAGTGTAACGGCATTTTAAATTTGTAAATATCCGATAGCTGAAGATTGTGATTGACAACCACAATCTGAAGGAGGACTTAAGATTTATCTTATGAAACCATTCTTTTATTCATATTTCTCAAGTAGTTTAGGATCTTTAAGATTGATATAAGTTTTCTGCACAATGAAATATAAGATAATTCATTTCCTCGTGGGAATGATCCTATGCTAGTATTAGAATTTCCATTGTGCGCTTGCAATAGGTTAAGACTTAATTAGAACAATATAAAGAGCACATCATGCACCCTCCTGTGCGCGTAATTGATTTAAGTGCCCAGACTAGAGCACGCAATTCACCAGCCATAACGCACTGTTCAAACACGACACGTACTTTGAATGAAACAAACATGCTCCCTCAAGGAAAACCTTTAACAAAACAAACATGTATGAAATTGAAATGTCCTATCCCCACCACAATGAAACATGAGAAACTATAACACAATCCACCACGCGATTACTTTCGCCCCAAGGATTATACCAGAAGGAGAAATCATCCCCCATAGTCCCATCGCGAGCAAATCACCCCCTAATGTGCTACCACAAATAATATCCTACCGCGATCAGAATCACTCCCTCGTCCCATCACGAACGCATAACAGGTCCCATCACGACCTGACACGACTTAAAGTTTCAAAAATCACCCCCTTACAGTCCCATCGCGACACTACCTCACTATGTCGCCTCGCACACACCCACCATGCACCCATAGGCGCACCATCAAAGAAATTCAGACGCACCATAATGCTAAAAAACAAGTCCCGTTGCGACGCAATTACAACCCAATCTCATCATCTGCTAAAGAAAAAATTAAACATAGCCATCCCATCACATAACCACCAATTCCCACCATGTGACCTCGCATATTGAACAAGAAGGAAGGCTCCACCAATGTCCCATTGCCAAAAGCAAAGAGCTGAACCTCCCAAATGTCCCACCATGACAATCGGCGACGTCCCATCGCGCGATGATCACCAGACTCCACCGCAATAGAAACATACACTCATCGACAAAAAGGAGAAGAACCGTTCCGACGTCCCATCACACACAACAAATATCAAGCCCCGTCGTGAGCCTCTCATCACGCGCCCTGATGTCCCACTGCACAACCACCACAAAACAACAACCCCCATCAATTATCAAGTCCCGTCGCAAACATCTCATCAGGCGACCAGGACATCCCACCATGCAGCGAATCAGGTAAGTATCTCCCATTTCTTTATACTCAAAATTCCTTGTAAAGTATAAGTATCTAATATTAAGTCAAATATTTTCAAAACTCGTGAATCACTGTAGTCCTCCCAAAAGAGATACTCATCAGTATTCACGAGAAGATTAGACAAAGTATCCGACATACCAAGTGTCATCTTAACAACCACATAAACGGTCGGGTCCACAAATCCCGTTCCAGTGAATCTTCTCAGCGACATCTCAGAAGCCACATTTTTCACCGTTTTACCACCGAATTGATCTTAAGTTAAAAACCCCAAAATTTAAAAAAAAAATGATAATAAATAAACCCTCTATCTATCAAACTTCATCTCTCATCACTCCAATCCGTTCCTTCCCCTGGGAAACTGAACACCAAGTATGCTTAACTTTGAGAAATTACAAATATCCACTGGAAAAGGACGCCTGACAAGCCATTAGTGTGAGCAATGATGTACCCGGTCTGACATGACTTGCGAAAGCCTTCACCATCAAATTACTTCACATTATTTGGTCACTTGATCTCATCTCTGAACATTCGTATGATGCCCCCAGTACCTTGATTGCATCAATTTCCCTCTGTCTGACTACCCCATGCAGCACGTCGCGACATGTGATGGGATGCCACTTGAACCTGCGAATCAGGATATGATGATTTCCCTCTATCTGACTGCCCCTTGCAGCAGGTCGCAACATGCGACGGGATGCCACTTCCACTCGCGGATCACGATATGCCGATTTCCTCCCGTTTGATTGCCATTTAAAGTAGGTCGCGACATGCAACAGGATGCCACTTACACCCACGGATGAGGATACACCTCCTGACAGTTACCACTGGGCCCTCAAATGCTCCCCTTTAGCTTGCACTGATCGATAAGAAAGCCAACCACTTCATGTTAGCACCCCAGTTCACACTTGGGATTTCCCAAAGAAACGAGAAGGCACCTCGGAGAGGGGTGTCTACTTCTTTGATGCATTCTTATTCCACAAGAACGCGCCGAAGAGGGGCATCTGTAGATACCCCAATTTTGGCCTCTCAGAGTATACATACCTATTCGATCAACCTTTGACCCTACCTACGATCTCCAGAGAAGGACTGACCTTCTCCAAAGACCTTAAAACTCTAAATATGGGGACCACATACTGAAACAATAGTATATGGTTGAGACCTAAGCTGAAACAATAGCTATGTGGCTCGGACATGACTCGACCCGAGAAGACCCCAAATTCCGTGCCCTCATAGAGGCGCATGATTCGATTGCATGCATGGATACATGCACGCAATTGGTCCCACTTGGACTAGGTTCGCTCTTCCTATGGGCCGCCTTTGGACCTGATTACGCGCCCTAAATAAGTCGCGCAATCCGATTGCACGCCTAACCACTGGTGTGCAATGGGTCTCACTTGGACCCGACTTCAACCTCTCATAAACTACCACAAGACCCGATTACACGCCTCACACAGGGCGCACAATCGATTGCACGTTCCACCACCAACACACAATTGGTCTCCAGTTGGACTTGGTCTCTAAATCCTTAGACCGCCCAAACTCCCCAACCAAGCGCACATGAGCATGCGCTTAAGTGGATTACACATTTTGAACTAGACGCGCAATTAGTTCCAAGTGAGTTGGAACTAGGATACCTGGCTGAGCCAGTCAGCCGATCACTCATTGAGTCTGCGGCCAACTCAAACTGGATTAAGCGCTCCAGACAGGGCGCACAATCAAATTACACGCGCTGGATAAGGTGCGCAATTGAAATCGACAGACCAATTTCGCACCTGCCCATGGGCACAAAATTACCCTGATACCTATAAAAGGACCCCCTTACCTCGGTCAACAACACCAATTTTGATAGCAATCTCTCTCCTTTCAAGCTTAGGCCATCCTAGTAGTTTCGAAGTTCTCTCTGCAGTAGGGAGAAAAAAGTGCTCAGCCTCAGATAATCTTTTAGGTTCTAGTCTCTAGCTTTTAATTTCTAGTTTCTAGTTCTTAGCTTCTAGGTTCTAATTCTTAATTTTGATTCTAGTTCTTAATTTTTGTCTTAGTCCCTAATTTTTATTCTAGTTCTTACTTCTGATTCTAGTTCTTAGTTCTAGTTCTTAATTCTTAAGTTTTAGATCTCATCTCTTAGTTCCTGATCCCTAATCCTTAAAATCTTGAATTCTCAATTTTTAATCCTTAGGCCTTTAATCATCAATCCAAACTCAGTCATTTCAAAATTATCCTTAGCTATAAAAACAATTTACTATTCTATTCTTCTTTCCCTCAAGCTTCTCCCTTTGAGAAAATTTGAGGTTCACCCTGGGGCTTCCCAAAAAGGATTGAGCTGCCTTCTAGACTTGTAGAATCGTAGACTCTTCGTTGGGAGTCCCAGGTAGTCAAGCTAACGGCACTAGCCCATTAGTCTTGACTCTCAAAGTAGTATTAAAGGAGGAAGAATCTAGCTGAGAGCCAAATAGGTCTCTCCAACCTTTTCCAATTGTCAATCTTGCCACTTTTATGTTTGGCCTATTTTGAAGTATCAAATGAAGTCAAATTGATGTGAAATATATTACATTTGAAAGCTTATCGAAGTAGCTTTCTAATGAGCTAAAAAATGCGCAATTCGAACAAGTATTGAAGAAGTTATGATTAGTTTTCGGAAGCTACACAAAAAGTAACGAATTTCAAGACTCCTAATCGAATTAGGATTAGTCTCTTTTATTATTTCATAGGATTTATTTCTTTTATTAGAAATAGGGTCAGCTTCCTTATTTCTTTAAGACTTTATTAGGAATTAGAGTTACCACTAGGATTAAGAATTAGGATATTTCCTTTATTTGAATTAGGAATTTGAATTACACAAGGATTTCTAGTGAAAGCCTATAAATAGACCCCTACCCCCAACCATTCAACACAATTCTCTTCTACATAATCCTCATTCTCAAGCTTCTTCCTTATGGAGATTTTGAGGTTCTCTCTTTGCAACGCTAGACGCGAGGGAGGAAGCAATAGTCTTCAAGTAATCTCCTTCTAGTTCTTAATTTTAGTTCTAGTTCTTAATCTTAGTTCAAGTTCTTAATTCTAGTTTTAGTTCTTAATCTTAGTTCTAGTTCTTAATTCTAGTTCTAGTTCTAAGTTCTAGTTCTTAATTCTAGTTCTAGTTCTAAGTTCTAGTTCTTAATTTTAGTTCTAGTTCCTAGCTCTTAATCTTAGTTCTAGTTCTTAATTCCAGTTCTTGATCTTAAATTCTAGCCTTTTTTAATCTTAAATCCTTAATTATTGAGTCTAAATTCTAGTTTTTAATTCTTAAATTCTTAATTCTTACATTTTAATTAAATTCATAATTTCTGGTATTCATGAAATAGCCTTTAGCCACCCGATTTGCCTAAGGGAGCTTACAGAAGGTACTCGGGAACGGGGCCGATCCTCCTTAGCATAACGGGCCACAACCCCTTTTTTAATTAGACTCCTAGTAGGATTAGGAGACTAGGTTACTAAGACTCCTGGTAAGATTAGGAGACTAGACCAATTAGACTCCCAGTAGGATTAGGAGACCAGGTTAATTAAACTTCTAGTAAGATTAGGAGATTAGATTCGTTAGAATCCTAGCAGAAGTAAGAAGGCCAAACTAATTGGATTAAAGGAAAGCCAAAGCTGCTAAAGTTGGCCGGCCGACGTTCAGTAAAGGAGTTCAACCTGCAAGGCCCCGCTCTTCTTAAAGCATGATCAGCGATGTGTTGCGGCATCAATAAACATCTGTAGCTAGCGATCGCATCATCCAGGTACTCCCCATTTATTATTCACCTCTTTAATTTCAGCAATTTAATATTTCTTAGTTTATTATTCCACCACTCCTTGCTAGAGTCCACTTGGGACCGAATTGGGGCACTTCTTTCGGGGACTGAGAGGAACCTAGAAAAAGTGCGTACCAACACTCCCCCAGTTATTGATACCAACAATCAATATGAGGATGATGAAGCCTGGAATAGTGGGGCATACATAGGGGCACTTACCAATCTCATCCCCTCACATCTCGTGCTGGCCAACCTGCGGGCAGTCCAAAGTGAATGGAGACAGCCTGTTGAGGGACCAACCCCACCATCCAAAGAGGCAGAGCTGTTAAAAGAACAAGTGGATTTCAATAGCTTTGAACATGGGAGGAACGGAAATCCATGCTATAGATTTTTCAGATTTGTGTCTGTTCTCTAAAGTTCCCTTACCTCAAAAATTCAAGATGCCAACATTTAACAAGTATAATGGCACCGACAATCCCATTGCACACCTCAAGTCCTACTGTGGGAATATGTGCCAATACGGCGGAGATGAACGACTCCTCATCAAAGTGTTCCAAAAGATCCTCATGGGCCGAGCCTTGAGATGGTTCACTTTCCTCAAACCATCTTCTAACCCACTTATTCCAAGAGCGGTATGTCTATAACATAGACATTGAACCTCGAAAGTCAGATCTAGCCCGACTAAAGCAGAAGTCCGACAAAATATTCAGTGACTACCTTGGGAGATGGAGAGCTTTGGCGGCCCAAGTAAGAAACTGGATACCCTATGATGAGCAAATCGAGATGATCTCGAAAAGCACCCTTCCAGTCATCTCAGATTTCTTGGTATTCCAACAGCAATTTAGCTTTGTTGACTTAGTTAGGAATGTCAATCGTTGTGAGGGCACAGTCAGAGAAGGACGGTTAAGCAAAAACATAACTAGCTGGGTCTAGAAATTCATTGATTAGAGAATGAGAAAAGAACTTGGGCAGATATACAGACGGTCGTAAATGCACGATCTAGCATCAGCATAACCCCATTCCAGTTCAAGGCAGCACAGTTGGCCCTAGCACGAAGTGAAGTGGTGCAAAGAACATGTAATGGACAAGAGGCACAAATTACTCTCGATTAAAGAAGGGCCCTGTTCGATTGAGTGTTTACACCACTGGAGCAATCCTCGAACATCCGTCTACCTTTGTTAGTTGATAAAGGTCATGTTACGCCTTTCCAACCACGCCCACCACCAAATCTAATCCCCAGAAACTATGACCCCAATACTCACTACAATTTCCATCAAGGACCGGGTCACCCAACAGATCGATGCTTTCCTTTAAAGCATGCGATATAGGACCTAATAAACACCGACAAAATCATCCCTCTGACACTTCCCCAGGCAAGTCAGCACGCCAACATACGTCAGGTATCGATGCCACCACATCCACCAGGAGGAATGGGCCCAAGACCCGCCATAAACACGATAGAGGAAGATGGTGAAGAGTTTGAACCTTCAAATTATATCATCTGTGAAGACTTTATAGCACCAAAGTGGAGGGATCAGGAAGATAGAAGCATGGGGTAATCGAGCCCTTAAATTTGGCTGATTACTTCCCCAATCCAGCACCCTAAGTAGATGTTGGCGGATTCTGTGTGCTTACTTTATTGGTTGGTGGTGAAAGTCATTTAAAAATCAAAGAAAGAGTAAAACAGGGGATGAATTCAGCACAACTCAGAAGTCCTAGACCTACAAGATACAGGGTCCATTGTAGCAAGTTTTGATAAGTAAGAGTTTGTCCCACAGGGAAAGGTGATCTACAGCTCCAAGGGAGCCATCTCTAATAGTCCCTCCAGATCTGACTACAGATCTGGCAGTCTTAAAAGGAGGAGAGTTTAAGGTCACTTATTCTAAGTATTCTAATGTCTAAACTACAAAAAGGGTTGAGAGGATGGATGGAGTGTGGAAAATAAATATAAAAAGGGTGAGAAGTATGTTATTGAGCCAAGGTCAGAGAAGTTTTGTAACTCAGATTTAGATCTGATGTTATAGAAATCCTGTCTAGAGGCTACATTATCACCACTGAGGAGAAAGGATCCAACCCATCACTCTGCTATGATTCCACCCTTAAGGCTATAACCTGTCCACTCAAATGGTCACAGATTATCCCATAGGGGAGCCACTATCCAGGGATGGGTCAAAACACAACAAGTAAATCATTGCAGGCACTATTTCATCCAGGCTACCAGCTCAAGAATCCATAGGGAACCTCAACCTCTAAAGCTCTATAAGAATGATAGGACCATGATAGCCCAGACACATAGAACCAGCAAGAGATTGAGTACAACCTTCGATCTAGCTGTCCATTGCTTGAGTGAGGCTACAATGGTCCAGTCACTAGCCTACAATCTCTATAACTAGATCAGATCCAACATCTGATGGCGGATCTATACAAATATAGGGGAGTCTGCCTCTGTACAATCTCTCACCAGGCTTCTACAAGCTCAGGTGTAAAGGATCCATCTTGGATCGGTGGATTTGAATCACCCTAAGGCTATAATCTGTCCACTTAAATGGTCACAGACTATCCTAGAGGTTATCCTCCTCATGGAGCCCAAGACAAAATAAGAATATCGCTGCTACCACCATGGTCACAAGGCTACCAGCTCAAGCTCCCATGGGGATTTCAGATCTAGTGGGTCCTGTGGTGGGGCTAAGGCTGTAGGACCATGATAGCCCAGACACACAGGTCACTTGGATCTGAATGGCCCTTAGAATCAGTCCTCCATTGCTTTGAAACACAGCCAAAGCAATGGCGGATCACAAGGCAACAGCCTTGTACAGAGCATCTTACACATAAACACCAATCCCACAAAGTACAGATCCTATTACAGAACTTCCATTAATCTAATTCAAAATACATACAAAGACATAGCCAGCAAGTGTTGGACTATGGAGAGAAGGAAAAGAGAAAAAGAAAATTACTTACAACTAAAAAGAAAGAGAAAAGAAAAATGATCTGAGATGTGTTCCCAGATACCTAAACCTAAGCTAGGTATGGGTTTATATAGCAGTGGGGTGGCGGCACCTTAGGGTTAGGAAACCCTAATTTTAATGATGCCACATGGCCTAACAGTGATCCTTGGATGCCTCGGGGTGCTTGCACAAAGATTTGAGCGTGGGAGTGCGTGCCCTAATCGCTGGAAATTCCCAGAAGGTCCTCTGCTGAAGAGATGGAAGTTTAGGTTCAGAGCTTCTCTAGGTAGCTATAGTTTCCCAGACTTGTCTCATGGTAGCTCTTTGCTCTTCGCTAGGATGATTTGACATTAAAGCTTCAGCTGTCGCGAGGTTGCCTTGGTTTGCTCTTCAGGCAGTCGCGCAGTAGAGAATTGTGCTCTCGCTGGATTGGGCTTCGTGAGGTTGAGTAGAAAACACAGTCTCAGGTGTCGCGAGGTTGAAGTTCAAGCAGTCGCAAGGTTGCTCGGTCTTCGCTAGGCTGATCTTCGCGAGAGTGAATTTGAACAGCGCGAGAACTTCGCAAGCACTTCTCTTTACTGGACTTCGCAAGTTACCTCGCGAGGCTTTAATGAGTTCTGAACTGCATGAGGTTCTATGTCTTAATTGATCTTCGCGAGGACGGCTTTGCCTTCGCCAGGATGTTTTCTTTCTTGAATGGCGTGAGAACTGTGCGAGGAGTTCTTCTTCTGATATTTATATCCCGCGATAGCTGCGCGAGGAATCTTATGAAGCTCTCTCTCCTCAGCCACTCTGAGCGAACTGCACGAGGTTGAGAGAGGTCTGCTTTGAACTGCGCAATGTGTTCTACTCTTGAGCTTCGCGAGAGCTGTGCGAGTTTGAGTTTCTGAAGCTCTTCAGTCACTCATCTGCGCGAGAGGTTGCTGTAAAGTCTTGGGAAGCTCAGTTGAACTACGCGAGGCATATTTCTCCTGAATCCTCTAAAGCTTGGGTCAGCTACGCGAGGCTCATTTCAAGTCTGGATTCAGAGTTCATTCTTCTGCGGGATTTCTGGTGCCAAAGCAGGCTCCTTAATAGGATTCCTAGCCTTATTTCACTGCTGATTATTTTTATCTATACAAAACACTTAACAGGAACTTATTAGGTGGCTAAGGGTCTAATCAAAGGTTAAGTTAAGGGGTGAAAAGTGATACTTTTCAGGTCTTAACAGTAGAGACCTTAGATTTGAGGATGTATTTTCCACCACCAGCTCCCGACAATTACGTTCAACCCAGCTTATCTCCATATCAACCATACGCAGCACTACCCCCCTCCAATTACTGGATGCCTAGTGTTCCCCAGATCCCCCCTCTAGCACTGTTTAACTACCAGTGGCTTAACCCCATCACATCACCACCCATACAATCATTCACAATTCTCGCAAATCCCATTTGGCTCATTTTCTCCTCCCCCCAACCTATCTACCTCTAGCAAAAGTTAACCAAGTTTTATCTAGTTACCCTACACCACCGATCTAGGCACCTCTGATACCCTCAACTAACCCTTTTAAAATCCCAGGGCTGACCTATGACCCCCACCAAATCCCGCTCAGCTACAACCAAACAAATATCAATGCGGGCAGTAGCAGAGAGGGGATAGTGGATTTCGTTACATGATCAGGGAGGATTTCTAAGCAACCCGAGGTATCGTTACCACCCTAACCAGAAGAGAAAAAGAAACCTATTGCGATACACCCCTTTGAAAAGATGAGCAGAGAGCATGTGCTAAAAACACAGTTGAAAAGGATGCCTGCTCATATCACCGTCTAGGACCTCTTAATGACATCTCAGCTCCATTTCCAAGCCTTAATAGGACCTTTGAAAGACACACATGTCTCCAGCAAGGTATCCCCAGATGAGGTAGGCCAGATAATCGGGCAGGTATTGGCCCCCAATGCCATATCGTTTTCAGACGTCGATCTTCCAAGTGAGGGAACCAATCATTCCAAGCCCCTCAATACATAGTAGAAGCCAGGGACCTGGTGATCCCATTGGTGCTGATAGACAATGGATCAACATTAAATGTGTGCCCTCGGAGAACTATAACCAAGATAGGGGTGGATCCCTCCATGTTCAGGGCAGCTAAAACAAGCGCCAGAGGATTCAATAACACAAGGAGGGAAATAATTAGAGAAGTCGATCTTGAGCTCACCATTGAGCCAATGATCTTCTCCATCCCCTTCCAAGTTATGGACATTAAATCCTCCTTCAATCTGCTGCTCAGGCGTCTGTGGCTGCATGAAATTAGAGCAATACCTTCAACCTTGCACAAAAAGCTCAAATTTGTATCGGAACAGAAGATCATCACCATTTTAGGTGAGGGAGAGGAAGAAGGAGAAAAGGTCACACACAGTATCGAGAACCTCAAGCTACTGGACGTACCACACATAGCTGAAGACACGGATCTCCATAATTTTCAGTACGAAGTCTCAGCGGTGGCACCTAAACCTCTCAGAAGGGTCTCCTTGAAAATTGGGGGTGGAATGATTGCGACAATTGCCATGCTCCATAAATGGGGCTACCAGAAAGGAAAAGGTTTAGGTCCTGGCCTACAAGGCCGAAAAGATCCAGCTAGAGCTAGGGGCGGACAATAGATCAAGCTCGAGTTAGGTTGCAAACCCACGAAAGTGGAGATCCAAGAGGCCAAAGAGAAGGCCCAAACCATTGCTGCAGCCAAAGCCAGGGGGATAGACCTGGAAGATGAGTTCCCTTTGTGACCTCACATCCAAAGCACATTCATGAGTGCAATGGTCATTAAGATAGACTAGAATGGGGCAATACAACTGACCCCACGCATGCTAGTAGCCGTTAGCCACCCAACCAATCACCAGATCTTCTCCCCCAACATGGAAATATACCTTGCCTCCCTATCCCTCTTTGAACAGGAGGTACCCCTGCCAATGCAACCCATCTGTTATAAACCACCACAAGCCCATGTTAACGCTAAAGGACAGGGTCCCGAAAGAGCCCAAGATAAACATGATGGAGGCTGACCCTGAAAAGCCATCCCAATCAGCCTCCTTTATCAGGTCAGGTAAAGGTGCAGCACCACAGGTAAGGAATTGGGTATCAATACCCCTGACCCTGGAAGCATTTGGTGGCCATAAATACGACACCAACTTCCTAAAAATAATAACCTATAAAAAGTGAGATCAGCCCTTGCTAGGCAATACCATGTGTATATAGAGATTTGCTTTTCCAAGGGCCCAATTCTGAAGAAAAGAAAAACTCAAAAAAATATAAGAAATACAAAATACTCCTAAAATATTGTCTTTCAAAATTTTTAATAAAATCAAGAAAAATGATGCCTTAATAAAAAAACTCGTCCCGCGTGAAATCGATCCATTTCCTGTAGAAATATAAGAAGAGGTTGGAGTAGCGAGTCTTGAAGAGGAGATCCCTACTGAGGAGCTCCCTAATGAACTCCTTAACTAATTTTCCGACTTTGAGCATGGCCCTATTGTTGTTGAGTTTGATTGTGTTGTAGTTCTTTTTATTATAAATGTGTGGTCAAAATATAGTGGAAATAAAAAAAGGCAAAAACAGTTAAAAAGGGGGCCTAAAATGGATTGAGCACAGCAACAAAACAACCACAGTCCTACAAGATCTAGGGTTATTGCAGTAAGTTTTGATAAGTAAGGGATGTCCTACAGGGATTAATGATCTAAACACAATAGTGGGATAGTAGATCTCCAGATCTGCTATAGATCTGGCAGCTCTAACCTAACTAGGAAAGCAAGGTAAAGAGGGGGTTTTTAGGTTGTCACAACTAAACTAAAAACAAAAAATTAAACTAACTATAAAAGCAACAATAAAAGAAATGAGGTTTAGAGGGATGAAAATTATTTGATAAAATAAATAGAAAATATGGGAAGTAAATAGCTAGGGATTAATTTTCACTAAAAAAGAAATGGCAAGGTAGAGCAAGAGCTAGGATTACAATTGTCTTTCATTTGGCTACAAGCACAAATGCAAGGAAGAAGAATTCAACCCAACCCTGAGATATGGACTGTCCTAGGGCTATATCCTGTCCACTTGAATGGTCACAGGATATCCTATGGATATACTCCAGTCATGGGGTTTAAAAGGTCAGAACAAGAAAACCATTGTAGCCACTATGTTGGCAAGGCTACAAGCTCATGCCACCGTAGGTGCAGAAAATCTAATAAGATCTAAATGCAAAACACTAGAATTAACAGATTTAATGGAACAGTGAAAACAACTTCTCATTGCTTAAAAGGTATTTACAATGGATTAGCCCTCTAGGCTGTAGTCTCTGCAAACCTCTAGACCCTTTACAATGCTCTCACACTGTACTTTTATAGCTTAAATCAACCCTATCTATTATAATGATTTAGCCCAACATGCTGAACTAAGGAAGGAGAAAGAAAATAAAAAGATGACCTAACCTTAAAAATGACCTAAGGCAAGAATATCCCATAGGGCTCCCTTGCTCCTGATCTCTCCCCTCCCCTTTTATTCACACTTTATATCCTATATATACAATCCATAAAGTATCTTTTTGCCTTAGCCAATCAGAGAAGAGGAGAATCAAGTTAGTTAGGATCCTGCTGATGTGACTTATTTTCAGCCAAGTGTTTCCCCTGACAATTGGGGAAAGCACAACACATTAGAAAATGTGCCCTAGGTGTTGTGGAAGTTCCATAAATACCCTTGAAGTTCATAAATACAAGTAGGAACCCGTGCCTCGAGTGGATGGAGCTTGAGGATATAAAACTTGAGTGGATCTCAAGTGGTTAGAGTGCATCTAACTGGCTCGCGAGTGGCTGAAGGATTGAATGAGTAAAGTTGCTTGAGTGGATAGTGCTTCAGGTAGATAATCTCGAGTGGCTCTCGAGTAGATTGGGTGAATTCCAAAGTTTCTCAAGAGGATAGAGCTTTGATGTCTAGAATTGCTCGAGTGGGTGAAGGTTTTCTGAAGGATGCTCGACAACTTTCCTGAAGGTACTCGACAGGTTGTCGACATCTTACTCTTCTTCAATTATAAAGTGCTCGAGAACTACTCAAGATTGAATTTCTGGAGGTGCAGTCCGCTCGAGCTACTCGATAGGTTGATTGTGAAGCCACAGAGCTGCTTGAGTGGTTCTGCGATGATCCTTTGAACAACTCGGCACTACTCGAGTGTACTCAACATGCTTTCGAGTTTGGACTTACGATTCACTTTGTAATTTTATGCTGACACTCCATAACTCATGGGCCCCACTTCTCTTTCACTTTAGGACTTCTAGGGGTCTAAGGCATGTTGAATAGCCCACATGGTGGGGACTACCATGGTTCAAACACTGTCTTTCCATCAACTTCAATGTTTGTCTTTCATTCTCTTCTTCTTGGCATTTATGAGATGGATTGTTGCTCATGCTGTAGATTATTTCTAACTACAAAAATATGCTCAAAACTCAGTTATTAATAGCTTAAAGGTTTATTAAAGGCTAGGTTAGGAGGTGGAAAGTGGCATAATTTAGTGATGAACACAATCCAAACCTAATCTTTGCTAGTATTCGAGTAAAGGGAAAATTAAACAATTATTCTAAAAATTTAAATGCCACTTTCGTAGGGAGCATGGATGCATTTAGCTTATGCATCAAGCCTTTTAAACCCCTAGGTGATCCCTAGTGGAGGAGTGAAGTCTCCTGAGGTTTAGTGAAGATACCAACAAACTTCACAATAAATGAGTTAAGTATAGTGCAAACAGTGGCAAAACAAATTTTAACAAATAAAGCTTCATTCCACACCTTAATCTTTCACATTTAGAGGAGGTTAAAAAAGCCATGGAAAACATCTTAAAACTTAAATCAGTATTTCTTTCCATCACACCCAATCAGTTTACATCAAGAGTGTAGTGTGTGAAAATCAGTACTAAGCTCACCATTGATTTAAAAATCAGGTTCAAACATTGCCCACTAAAGTTAATTTTTCGACCCAATCCTTACCAAGGCTATCACTCATAAATGAAGCTCAAGGGTGTACACATTTTCTGTAGCTCAAGATCAGCTGCAGTCCTCAAATAGGCCTGCAAGCATGAGCATAGGCATTGCTTCTAATTCCTGACATCCTCATGGTCTCTTCACCATAGATCAGACATCCCTTCATCTCCACATGATAGCTCACTTCACCTTGGATCACTAAGGTCTTTTAGATGGGTTGTAATATGGCTTATGGTTATGGTTTAAAAAGAATAGAAGGGGTAGAAAGGACTCAAAATTTGATAAATCAGCTAAGAGGATGAGGTGATTCATGACTTCACCTTCTTTATTTCATCGCAACTTCATCTTCTTTCATATTTTTCATATTTGAAGTGGCCAGCTTCTTCTCTTCTTTTTCATTCATTAGATGAAGTACTTCTTTTGACTTCTCTTTCTCTCTTTCTTATTTTATTTTATTTTATTTTTATTTATTTATATTTTTTTTATGAAATGCCACACATGTACAACTGTCACACTGCTTCTTCTAGATATCTCCTCTTCTCCTTCCACCAAATGTTGAACCCCTCTCAACTATCTTCAACATCTCCTCCTTTACCTTCTGAAATCTTAGAGTGAGGGTAAGGCTGAATCAAGTCATGAGGTTTTGGTTCAAGTACTCTGGTGTTGGTTAATGAAAAATGAATTTCAAAGCTCAAATAGTGTGAACAAAGGGCAGTTCAATGAGTAGGTCTTTTCAGGATCAAACTGTCCAAATGATGACCTTAAATAATTTCCTTGGTGTCATGAGTACTGTCAACAGCTTCAATTTAGGGAGCCTAACTTCTGGTGAAAAGGTATTGAATCAGTCATTCCTTAGAGTAGAAAAAATTGCCAAAGACACTCTTCAAAAGAAAAAAATTTATAGGCCCAAATCTCACTGGGTATGGTCTTCAATTGAACTCATGGGGTATATCCTTACCTTTTTCTCTCCTCTCTGATTTACTAAGTATTGATTGTGCAAAATTTTCTTGATGTTAACTTCATGGGAGTGTTAAATTTTTAAATGATTTCAGTTTTAAAACATCTCTCAACAATTTTAATCTCCTTTTTCACAATTGGTTAGGTGAGAATTAACTTTATTTATTCCAGCCTAACTACACTGCTGCACTAAATTTAACTACTTCATTGGTCTACCCTGCGATACCCCTAAACCTAAGACAAACATTGTCCTTAATGTTTCAATAGACTTGTATGGAGGGGTAGCAGGGTCTAGAAATAAATTACACATGTAGAAAAACTGTTACATTTGGCAGAAAATAAAAAGAAGGGAAATGAATGCACAATGTAAGGTTGGAACAAAAAGAAATTTTATTCACACCATCATACATTTCATTACAAAATATTGTACAAACTAGACAGTGATTACATCATGCTAACTGAAAAACAACACAGCTAAAACAAAACAACAACATCTTAAAACAGAAAAAAAAAATCTACATATGGTTTGAATCTGAATCCACATCTATGTGCTCAGCTACTGATCATTTCCCTTTCTTCACACTGTCAGCCTTTGCAGCACCAGCTTTTGTCCTTGAAGCTGTTGGTTTCCTTGGTTTAGTGCTGCTCTTCTGAAGTGTAGGCTCCTAAATTTTAACTCCCTTGGTTTTTGTTGGAGGCTTCACATCTTTGGGACCCATTAATGAGACAATGGTTGTTAATGTTTCCACCAGCTTGGACAGGTGGTTGGTCCTCTGTCCATATATTTTGTACACAGCTACAGTAGTGTCCAGCCTCTTTTGCATGGCCTCCATTTCCTTTGCATGCTCCAACATAACTGCCTCCAAAGTTTTCCAATAAAGAGGCTTCATCCCGGCCAACTGTTCTTCACAAGTCTCAAAGACATTGTTGCTCACAAAGGTTACCAGCTGATACACATCCTTAGCCAGAGATGGATTGGTATTCATAAAGGCAGTGAGGGTGGGTGCTGGAGGTCCTGGAAGTGGGTATGCTGGGACAATGGCCCAGTTAGAAGGATCATTAGCTGGAGTGGGGATAACAACAAGTTCAAAACAAGTTTGGGTAGATGGGGAGGGAATGGATGATAGGGCAAGGGTCAGTTCCTCCTCAGTGGTTTCAATTTGGGGGAAGGGTGAGGATGTGGAAATGGGGACTATACTCAACTCTTCTTCTTCAAAATCAGTTTGGGTGGCAGCATCAACTATTGTTACAGATGTAGAAGGCTGTTGGAATGGAGGAGGGGTAGGGACTGGGGTAGGTATGGGTGGTGGGATAAAATTTTAAAGGGTGGATTGGATGGAGTTAAGGCTTGTTTGTATGGAGGTCTAGTATTCTGTGTTGGTATTGATTTAGGATTGGAGAGAGGTTAAGAGGGAAATTATTTGAGATAACGGGTCAGGTATGGCTAGGGTTACAGGTTGGGTGGGAGGGATTGACTAGAATGGGGAGGTAGGGGCATGGCTAAATGTGTATAGGTGTGAGGATTCAGGGAGAGGGGTTTACTCATGCCTAATGTCCTTCACAATGGAGTCCATCAGGGCTAAGAAACTCTCTGTGATAAACTGGTCTGATGTGGTATGAAATGCTTCTTGAATAGGGGAAAGGATAGGGGAATGGATAGGTGAGTGGCTGGGTGCAGTGGTATCAAAGGTTTCAATGGCAGCATGGGTTCTTTAGGTTCTGGGCTTTGTATGGGTACATGTGGTTCAATGGCAGTAGCCATTGGCTCACTGCCATCATAAGTAAAAGGGGTAGGTGGGTATGGTGTTAGGCTTGGCATGTCAGTGGGTATTGTAATGGGTGGGGATGTGTTAATGGGTGGTCAGGGTTCTGTGGTGGGGTAATGGGTTCTCTTTTTGGATGTTCTTTTGATGGAGGGTGTAGGAAGGTTAAAGGGGAATTCTATGGGAGGGAGAGTATGAGCTGACACAGGAATGGAATGGGAAAGTAAGGTTGGTAGAGTGGGGTCTGATGGAATAGATGCAGGAATAGAAGGTAGGGTTGATGGTGGTAAGGTAGGTATGACTGGTACAGGAATGGAAGAAGGTGGAATTGCTGCTGCTGTGACTACTAAAACTGGTACAAGGGGTGCTACAGAAGGGGATGGAGTAGGTGTAGCAATGGTTGTAGTGGCTTCTGCAAGAATGGCTGCTGCAGAAGCAGCTACTTCAGACTTCTTTTTCTTCTGCTTATCCATTAATGTCCTACTGATGCTCCACTATTTCTTTTTAAATACAACTGGTGGTAGCTCATTAGTGGGCTCTCCTTCCTTCTACACATATTTTTCTCTCTTGAGCAAGGCTGTGATCAGCCTGCTGTAGCGCAGACCTTGTAGTTTTTTCTTGTTCTACACTTTGTCATGAATGTCCTCCGTCCCTTCAAATATCAGCTTGGCAGCATTGAAGAAATGTCCCTTGGAGAAGGAGAATAATGCATCCACTATTGGGTGCCTCCTTTCCTGCTGATGACCAGCCACAAAGATATTTTTCCTTAAAATGTTATCCATAAAAAGCAGGTGTGGGCTGAAATCACTTCTCATTACTGAATCCCCTGATGCTTTCTTTCCTTGAGTCAACTGTTGGGCAATCTCCTTCATGGAAGCACTGATTGGGGCACCCAAATTTTAGGATGGGTCATATAATGCTGGGATGCCCAATGGTTGTGCTATATCAGTTGTGTCCACAACTACCTTAAAGTCATCAATGATAATTATCATGACTGGAACCTCCTCCTTTGGTCCTCCTCCAACTTTCTTCATTATGATGTTCTGATACCATAGCCTCACCAATCTAGGTAAACAAGTTATTCTAGAGTCTTTAACATTGAATCTAGGGAGGCCTTGGTAAAAATTTCTATGGCATCCTTAGCTAGGTCTTGCTTAGTGAAAAATGCCTTATCAAAGGCTGTTTCTGGTATCAGACTAAGGGTAGCCCCAAACTCATTTGGGATAGTGAAGGTGTCAACTTCAAGGGCTGCTCTTTTCCCTTTTTCTGTTTCTTTGATTTGACAGGTTTAGGATCTTGGATGGCAACAACTCAGACTTTTTTCTTTGGGGCTGCTGATTCACCTAAAACATATTTTCTCTTTGGATTTTCCACAGGAGTATCAAGGGCTGAGGATGAGGCTATCCCTTGTGAGTTTGTAGTTGAAGTAGGGGGCTGGGTTTAGGCAGGACTAAGCAAGGTTTGTAGGGTTTCTCCAAAATCCAGTTTTTCAGCCATTGAACCCTACTTTCTGTGAAATTAATGCAAACCCTAGGTATCCCTAACAACTCAGCACCCACTTGATCCACTAAATGGGGATGAAAAAGTGACTAACCACTAACAAAAAAAAAAAAAACTCAATCCAGTTAAAATATTCTAAGAAATGAAGAGGACTAAGAAGAAATTTCAAAACTTACCCAAAAACTAGGGTATTGTTGAGGACAGTGCACAGTGAATCAAATCAGGAGTTTCTTGGTGCGCAATGTGTGGCTTGAGTAGCTTAACAAAATGGCAGAGGCAATGGATAAATGGTGGAGTAGATGGTGCAGTGAAGAAGAAGGAAGAAATATTGGCCGGATGAGTGTGGTTGAGTGTTTGAGCAAAAATTCAAATGAGAGAAATGAACTCATGACAGGTTTATAAGCTAAGGAAAATGATCCTCGATAGGCTGCAACTTCAGGTAAAATGTCTCGAGAGGATCTTGAGTGGATGTGCTTAAATCCAGGATCTTATCGAAGCTTCAGGTGTAATTCGACAGGATAATGGCTGCAGAATTAATTTGCTTGAGCAAATCTCGAGTGGCTGAGTTTTAATGCATAACCTATCGAGGTATCAAAGGTGTTGGGTTTAGCAGATGCTCGAGCACATGCTTTAAAGCATTGGAGCTTCTCGAAATTGAAGTATTGACTCGAATAGTTGCATTTTAGGCATAGGAGCTTGTCGACATTGGCATTTGCTTCAGGTTAAGTGTCTTGAAAGGATTCTTTAAGGCTCCTAATCCTCTCGAGAAAGCCAATATACACATACCCATTGCCTCAAGAGGGTGCCTGAAGGCTCCAGATCCTCTCGAGAAGGCCAAATATAGCTTAGTTTACCCTTGTATTAACAGGCACACTCTCATGCATTATAGATCAATGATTCCTAATGCTAAGCACATCGATTAACATTCAATCAGACATCATACAGTTGCACATAGACAAATTCATGAAAAACATACCCTAAGAACACAGTATTTATAGAATTTAAGGAAAACACAAACAAAGTTATGGTACACATGGTACAAGGCTGGAGATCACACATCAGTGAGAGGTTTTTGAAAGTCGATGGTTTCAGTAGGCTCCACAATATTCTCTACATAGAGCTTGAGCCTCTGACCATTGACTTTATGACCCTTCCAGAAGTAGGGTCCATGATCTCAATAGCACCAGATGGGAATGCATGAAGGACAGTAAATGGCCCATCCCATTTGAATCTTAACTTGCCTAGAAAAAACTTCAACTTGGAGTTGAAAAGCCATACCTCGACTCCATCAGCAAAGTCCTTCCTCAGAAGGTTCTTGTCAAAGAAGGTCTTGGCTTTCTCCTTGTAAATTTTAGAATTGGAATAGGCATCCAGCCTCAGTTCTTCTAGCTTAGACAACTATAATTTCCTAGTCAAACCAGCAGAAGTTAGATCCATGTTGAAATTTTTAATGGCCTAATAGGCCCTGTGCTCTACCTCCACTGGGAGATGACAAGCTTTGCCATAAACCAGTCTGAATAGGGACATCCGTATAGGGATCTTATAGGCTGTCCTATAAGCCCACAATACATTAGTTAATTTCAGAGACTAGTCCTTTCTATCTGTCCTTACTGTTTTCTCTAGAATGTTCTTGATTTCTCTATTGGAAATATCTACCTGCCCACTGGTCTGTGGGTGGTATGGAATAGCAATTCTATGAGTAATAGAATACTTTTTGAGTAAACTCTCAAAGTGTCTGTTACATAAATGGCTCCCCCCATCACTGATGATTACTCTTGGGGTGCCAAATCTAGAGAAAATATTTTCTTTGACAAACCTGAGGACAACTCTGTGATTATTTGTCCTCGTGGCTATAGCTTCCACCCATTTGGAAGCATAGTCTACAACCACAAGGATGAAATTAAAGCCCATTGAAGGAGGGAAAGGACCCATGAAATCTATCCCCTAGACATCAAACAACTCAACTACAAGGATGGGCTGCAATGGCATTGAATTCCTTTTTGATATGCCACCCATCCTTTGACATCTCATGCATGCCCTGCAATGCTCAAAAGCATCCTTGAACAAGGATGGCTAATAGAAACCACATTGCAGCACCTTAGCTGTTGTCTTTTTTCCTCCAAAGTGACCCCATAGGCATTTTCATGACACATTGTCAGAATATTGTAAATTTTACTTTCAGGGATACACTTTCTAATCACCTGGTCTGCACAATATTTATAGAGGTAAGGATCCTCCCAGAAAAAATACTTGACTTGTGAAAAGAACAAGTCTTTGTCCATCTTGGACCAGTGAGAAGGGATCCCACCTACAGCAAGGTAATTGATAATATTTGTAAACCAGGACACACTTGACTTGATGGCAAACAACTACTCTTCAGGGAATGAATCCTTAAGTGGTGTTGCAACACTTTCATCAATCACAATCCAAGATAAGTGATCAGCTACCACATTCTTTACCCCTTTTTTGTCCTTGATTTCGAGATCAAACTCTTGCCAGAGTAGGATCCATCGAATCAGCCTACGTTTTGCATCTTTCTTTGCTAGCAGGTGTTTCAGGGTAGAGTGGTCAGTAAAAATTATAATTTTAAACCCTAGTAAATAAGGACTAAATTTGTCCAAAGCAAACACTACATCCAGAACCTCTTTCTCAGTGGTTGTGTAATTCAGCTGAGCTTCTTATAGTATTTTACTGGCATAGTAAACTACACAGGGCAGTTTCTCTCTTCTCTGTCCTAAAATAGCTCCAACAGTAAAATCAGATACATCACACATCAATTCAAAGGGTAGAGTATAATCTGGGGCCTGGATCACTGGGGCAAAGGTCAAACAGGTTTTCAATATCTCAAATTCCCTCACACATTCAGCATCAAACACAAATGACACATCTTGACATAGCAAGTGGCACAATGGCTTAGAGATCTTGCTAAAATCTTTAATAAACCATCTAAAAAACTAGCATGTCCTAAAAATGATCTAATTTGTTTGATGATTTTTTGTGGGGGAAAATGTGAAATCAGGTCAATCTTTGCTTTGTCAACCTCTATATCCTTCTGGGATACCATATGGCCAAGCACAATGCCTTGGGTGACCATAAAGTGGCTCTTTTCTCAGCTCAAAACCAAGTTGGAGTCTTCACACATTTGAAACATAAGATAGAGGTGATGCAAATATTGACTAAAATATCCTCATAGATTGAGAATTTATCCATGAAAATTTCTAAAAACTTATCAATCATATAAAAAAAAATGGCATACATGCACATTTAAAAAGTGGCAGGAGCATTGCATAGTCCAAATGGCATCCTTCTATAGGCAAATGTGCCAAATGGATAGGTGAAAGTGGTCTTTTCATGGTCTTGAGGGTACACTGGTATCGGTTGTAACCAGAATATCCATCAAGAAAGCAGTAATATGCTCTACCTTCCAATTTATCGAAAATCTGATCAATAAAAGGTAAAGGAAAGTGGTCCTTTCTGGTCTTAGAGTTCAGTTTCCTATAATCTATGTAAACTCTCCACTAGTGGTCTCTCTGATTGGCATCAACTCTCCAGACTCATTTGGTATTACTGTGATGCCAAATTTCTTGGGGACCACCTGGATAGGTGATATCCACTTGGAATCATAAATAGGGTAAATGACCCCAGCATCAAGCAATTTGACAATTTCTTTCATGACTACTTCCTGCATGTGAGGGTTCAGCTTTCTCTGCATTTCCCTAGAGGGTTTGGAACCCTCTTCCAAATGAAGTTTGTGCACACAAACAGATGGATGAATTCCTCCCAAATCAGCAATTGTCCATCCAATGGCTTTCTTATGCTTCCTGAGGACATAAAGTATTCCTCCTCCTACTGCTCAGTGAGAGAGGAGGATATAATTACTTGCAATTTTTCATTTTACCCCAGGAATGTATATTTCAAAGATTCTGACAACTATTTCAGCTCCAGTTCTGGTGGACTTTCCACAAAAGGTAGCAAAGGTACCTTGGAGGGTGGAGGGAGGGGTAGAAAAGTAGGTCTCCATGTAGAGTGCTGCAGTAGGCCCACTGAAGAATCCAATGTGTTTATTTCTTCAGCAACTAGAGTGGGGGCCTCCTTTTCAATAACCTCAGTCCACACTTTTTCAAAATCATCTAATACCATATCCCAATCCAGCAGTCTAGGCACGGTCTCTTCCACCAATTCATCTATGACATCTACTGTAAAACAGTCCTCATTGTCAAGTTTAGGCTGATTTGTAGCATTATACACATTAAGCCTAACTTTCATATTTCCAAAAGTGGCTTCCATCACTCTAGATCTGTATTGAATGCAAGCATTGGCAGTGACCAGAAATGGCCTGCCCAAAATAATAGGTATGGGAGTGCTGTACTTGGTAGGCTCCATGTCTAACACCAAAAAATTAACAGGGTAGAAAAATTTATCTACACCCACTAGCACATCTTTCTCAATTCCCATAAGTTTTCTCTCAGACCTGTCAGCCAATTGGAGGACCACAGGTGTGGGCTTTAGCTCCCCTAAACCTAGTTGTTCATACACTGAGTATGGCATCAGGTTGGTACTAGCTCCCAAGTCCAAGAGGGCTCTTCCTATGGTAGGTACCCCTAGGTCTTGAAGTTTAGCTGGGGCAGCTACGGACAAAACAACTTTTACCTTTTCAGCTGCAAACACTTTCTTTGACAAATGGATCCTAGCTTTTCTCTTTTTAGTGCACAAGTCCTTTAGGAACTTCGCATAGGCTGGGACCTGTCTGATGGTATCAAGCAAAGGCAAATTAATTTTTACCTGCTTGAATATGTCCATTATCTCCTCCATTCTGGCATTTCCCTTATCTAAAAGAGAGGGTCCATAAAAAGCTTGAGGAAATGGCAGATGAGGTACTGCTGGTACCTCAGCTGCTTGCCTAGCATCCACATCACTATTTTTTATCTTTTTAAAATTTTTCAACTGTTGGGGCTCAACAACAGCCCCATTATTTTCCTCTTGTTGCTCAATAAAAGGGACTGAGTTTTCTCCTTCTGCACTCTTCTTTGCCTCACAACCTACTTGGTTATCCACCACTTTACCACTCCTCAAGGTGGTGATTGCCTTAGCTTTCTCATGAGTTGAGGAACATTCACCAATCATAAATCATCCCTTGGGGTTGGTCATTGTTTGGCTTGGCAGTCTACCCTCTTCTCTCTTAGTCAGAGTGTTTAAAATTTGACCCAGCTGGTCTTCAATCTTTTTGATATTCTGACTGTGAGAGTTCACAGCCTGTGAGAAGGAGCTAAGATTTTGTAGTGAGGACAAAACTTGCTCCTCAAAGGAGGGTGCTCTTGTCTGTGTTGGTGGCAGGGCCAATTGATTTAGCTGTGCCACAGGCTGAGGGAATTATTGTCTCTGAACATAACCCTGATTGTACTGCTGGGGTGGTCTATAGGGCAGTGTTTGCTGCTGCTGGGGTTGCTAAAAATTATCCTGTCTCCACCTCAAATTAGTGTGGTTCCTCCAAGGATGGCCAGCACGCTACTGCCCATATGATTGGGCAACATTAGCATGCTCCATTATCAATTCAGGATATTGACCAGCAGATGGACAGTCTAATAGTGAGTGTGTGGGTGATTGGAATATCAGACATGCCTCTTCAACCTCTGTAGCAGTTTGGGGTTGCAACACACTCAACACTTTATCAAATTTCTGGGACAAACTGTCCACTTACTTTGTCAGTTCATTGTACACATTTAATTCAAACAACTTTCCTTTAGAAGTGGGTTCTCATGTAACTCTTGCAGCTGGCTTAATGCCATTTCTTGACGCAGTCTCTTGTTGCATAGAGTTTTCACTGATAATATCAAACATGTTTCAAGATTTTTCATCAGTCTTATTGAGATAAGTGCCACCACATAAAGCATCCACCATATCTCTAGTTTTGGAATTAATCCCCTGGTAAAAGCTTTGAACAAGCTGCCACTTAGGGATTTGGTGGTGTGGGCACTACCTCAGTAATTCTTTAAATCTTTCTCAGGCTTCATGGAAGTCTTCAACTAGAAACTGAGCAAAAGAGATGATGCTCTTTCTCAACTGACCGATTCTGCTCATGTGAAAAACTTAGTAAAAAATTGACACTATAGGGCATTCCAAGATGTTATGCTATTAGGTGGGAGCATGTTAAGCTAATTTCTAGCCCTATCCTTTGATGAAAAAGGAAAAAGCCTCATTTTAGTGGCCTCATCTCCCAAGCCAACAATTTTAAATGTAGTGCACAAGAAAAGAAACTCATCAATGTGCTTGTAAGGGTCCTCTTTACTTAACCCATGAAAGGATGGTAACATTTGGATGGTCTGAGGTTTAATCTCATAATTACCCTCAGCTGTGGGAAATTGAATGCAAAAGGGGGATGAATATGCCCCTAGTGCATAGTACTCCCTTAGTGGTCTAGGTTGCTCTCCCATCTCAAATGGCTATATAAGTTCAACAGGAGTCTGTGTTGTTTGTCTAGGTCTAAGGATTCTTTTTATTTCAGGATTCAAAGGTTCTAACTCATGATTGAGTGACCTTCTACCCATCATACAACACACTCAGCAAGTAAACAGACAACTTATAGTAAATAAAATGCTAAATACTATTGTTGAAATTACAGAAAAACAGAAATGAAACTAAAACAGGGGAAAAGAGATGCAAACTGATGCAGATTGTGCTCCAACTGCAGCATTTTGGTCTCCTCTTTGCTGCTGCTCTAGATCTGCAGGATTCAAAAAAATTACAGCAGTAATTTATTCAAACACAAAACATATAGCAAATGAATCTAAATGAAAATTTAAAGAATACTCAGATCTACTACTTTGATCAAAGATCCCTAACAGCGGTGCCAAAAACTTATTGTTGAGTTTGATTGTGTTGTAGTTCTTTTTATTGTAAATGTGTGATCAAAATTTAGTGGAAATAAAGAAAGGCAAAAGCAGATAAAAAGGGGGCCTAAAATGGATTGAGCACAACAGCAAAACAACCACGTCCTACAAGATCCAGGGTTGTTACAACAAGTTTTGATAAGTAAGGGTTATCCCACAGGGATTAATGATCCAAACACAATAGTGGGATAGTAAATCTCCAGATTTGCTATAAATCTGGTAGCTCTAACCTAACTAGGAAAGCAAGGTAAAGAGAGGGGGTGTTTGGATTGTCACAACTAAACTAAAACTAGAAAATAAAACTAACTATAAAAACAACAATAAAAGAAAGGGGGTTTAGAGAGGGATTGAAATGGTTTGTTAAAATAAACAGAAAATATGGGAAGTAAATAGCTAGGGATTGATTTTCACTGAAAAAGAAATGACAAGGCAGAGAAAGAGTTGGGATTACAGTTGTCCTTCATTTGGCTACAAGCACAAATGCAAGGAAGAAGAATCCAACCCAACCCTGAGATATGGACTAGTCCTAGGGCTATATCCTGTCCACTTGAATGGTCACAGGATATCCCATGGATATACTCCAGTCATGGGGTTTAAAAGACCAGAACATGAAAACCATTGCAGCCACTATGTTGGCAAGGCTACAAGCTCATGCCTCCATAGGTGAAGAAAATCTAATAAGATCTAAAAGAAAAACACTAGAAATTATAGATTTAATAGAGCAGTGAAAACAACTTTTCATTACTTAAAAGGTACTTACAATGGATTAGCCCTCAAGGTTGTAGTCTCTGCAATCCTCCAGACCCTTTATAATGCTCTCACACAAACCTTTTACAGCTTAAATCAACCCTATCTATTACAAAGATTTAGCCCAACATGCTGAGCTAAGGAAGGAGAAAGAAATTAAAAGATGACCTAAGCCTAAAAATGACCTAAGGCAAGAATATCCCACTGGGCTCCCTCGCTCCAGATCTTCCCTCCCGTCCCCTTTTCTACACACTTTACATCCTATGTATACAATCCATAAAGTATCTTTTTGCCTTGGCCAATCAGAGAAGAGGAGAATAAAGTTAGTTAGGATCCTATTGATGTGGGTTATTTTCAGCCAAGTGTTGCCCCTGACAGTTGGAGAACGCACAACACATTTGGAAATGTGCCCTAGGTGTTGTGGAAGTTCCACAAATACCCTTAAGGTTCATAAATACAAGCAAGAGCCCATGCCTCGAGTGGATGGAGCTTCAGGATATACAACTTGAGCGGATCTCGAGTGGTTAGAGTGCATCTGACTGGCTCTCAAGTGGCTGAAGGCTTGAATGAGTAAAGCTGCTGGAATGGATAGTGCTTCAAGTAGCTTCAGGCAGATAATCTCGAGTGGCTCCAAGCAGATTGGGTGCATTCTGAAGGTTCTCGAGAGGATAGAGCTTTGATGTCCAGAACTACTCCAGTGGCTGACGATTTTCTGAAGGATGCTTGATAGCTTGCCTAAAGGTACTCAACAGGTTTTTGACATCTTGCTCTGCTTCAATTGTAAAGTGCTCGAGAACTGCTCGAAATTGAATTTCTGGAGGTGCGGTCCACTCGAGCTACTCAATAGGTTGATTGTGAAGACATAGAGCTACTCGATAGCTGCTCGAGTGGTTACTACAGCAATCACTGAACTGCTCGATAGCTGCTCAAGTGTACTCAGCATCTGCTCGAGTTTGGTCTTCTGATTCTCTGTAATTTTATACAGCATGCTATAGCACTCCATTATGCATGGGCCCCACTTCTCTTTCACTATAGGACTTTAGGGGTCCCACTGTCTTTCCATTAACTTCAATGTTTATCTCTCATTCTCTTCTTCTTGGCATTTATGAGATGGATTGTTGCTCATGCTACAGATTATTTCTAACTATAAAAACATGGCAAAACTCAGTTATTAATAGCTCAAAGGTCTATTAAAGGCTAGGTTAGGAGGTGGAAAGTGGCATAATTCAGTGATTAACACCTACCCCAATTGTTGCAGAGACTGAAGATATCAATCTGGGTATGAGGAGGTTTCTAGAATCACTAAAATCAGAATGTCACTATCTCCTGAGGAAAGAAAAGGCATGATTGATTTCCTTCAGTCATACCAAGACGTCTTTGCATAGTCATCTGAGGACATGCCTAGTTTGGATACCGATTTGGTTGAGCATGAGCTGCCGCTATATCCAGATATTAAGTCAGTCAAGCAGAAGCTGAGACGCCTCCAACCAAAATGGATGCTAAAAGTGAAGGATGAAGTCATAAAGATGTACAATGTGGGGTTTCTCATGGTCTCCAAATACCCGCAATGGTTGGCCAACATCATCCCAGTACCGAAGAAGGATGGAAAGGTTCGCATGTACATCGACTTCCGAAATCTCAACAAAGTGACCCAAAAGATGACTTCCCTTTACCACACATCGACATCTTGGTCGATAATACTACTAGACATGGAATGCTCTTATTCATGGACGGATTCTCTGGTTACAATCAAATCAAGATGGTAGACGTCGGCCGAGAAAAGACAGCGTTCATCACCCCGTGGGGGACTTTCTGCTACCAAGTCATGCCATTCAGTTTGAAAAATGTCGGGGCAACATATCAAAGGGCCATGATAGCACTGTTCTACGACATGATGCACCGAGAAATCGAGATGTATGTTGATGACATGATAGCCAAGTCTCCAGAGAGTAGTGGCCATTTGGTAAACCTCCAAAAGCTATTTGAAAGAATAAGAAAATATAAGTTACGTGTGAACCCTCAGAAATGCGCATTCGACGCCATGTTAGGAAAACTACTAGGCTTCTTCATCAGCAGAAGAGGTATCAAGGTTGACCCAATCAAAGTAAAGGTTATCCTAGAAATTCTACCACCATCTACTGAGAAAGAGGCCAGAGGATTCTTGGGCAGAATATAGTACATCAGTCAGTTCATTATACAGGTTACTCCTATCTGCACGCCGATTTTCAAGCTACTAAGGAATGACTCACCCGTCTAATGGAACGAGGATTGTCAAGCAACATTCGATAAAATCAAAGGCTACCTCCTTAATCTTCTAGTTTTGGTACCCCCAGTACCCGGGAGACCACTCTTAATGTACCTCTCAATGACAAAATTCTTGATAGGATGTGTCCTAGGGCAACATGATGAGACTGGAAGAAGAGAACAAGCCATTTACTACATGAGCAAGAAATTCACTGATTACAAGACACGTTATTCTCATCTGGAGAAAGCATGTCTAGCTCTCGTATGGGCTACCCAGAGGCTTTATCACTACTTGATATCTTAGGTTGTTCCCCTTTTAGCACAAATGGATACTTTAAAGTACTTATTCAAAAAATTGGCTCTCACTGGCCTGACAGTGCGATGGCAGCTGCTTCTATCAGAGTTTGACATCATGTATATCATGTAGATATCAATCAGGGGGAAAGCACTTGCCGATCATCTTGTCGATAATCCCTTATCGATAAGAATACGTTGTTCATGACAGAGGATGACACAGAAGAGAAAGAGGAGTCTTTGGTAATGCACTTCGACGGGGCATCAAATTCCAAAGGTCAAGGAGTTAGTGATATTCTCATCTCACCAAAAGGGTCCCACGTACCAGTCTCCATCAAGCTCAATTTTCCTTGCACCAACAATATGACCAAATATGAAGCTTGTGTAGCCAGCCTATAAGAAGTTCTGGACCTGAACGTAACTCATCCAGGGTATTTGGTGACTCACAGTTAATCATATGCCAAACAAATGGAGATTGGAAGACGAATGATGAGAAGTTGATCCCATACCATGAGCACCTCAAAGATCTGATAGCATGCTTCAATAATGTTACCTTCTCTTATATCCCGCGGGCAAGAAATTGATTCGCCGATGCACTTGCAACCTTGGCATTAATGGTCGAAATTCCAAATGGCATCGAAATGAAGTCGATCATGATTGAATCGAGAAATAAGCTAGCCTTTTGCCTCCAAATCGAGAGATCCATAAAGTTAGATGATGAGCCTCCATGGTTCTCAGATATCAAGAATTTTCTCAAAGACGGGCAGGCGGACCATCCAACGTTTAGCGACAAACTACATCATCTGTGGTGAGTGCCTCTATAAGAGATCATCTAACAATATCCTACTCCAATGCCTAACTGAAAGCGAGGAAGCCGATATCATTAAAGAGATCCACGAGGGAGTAAGCGAGGCCCATGTCAATGGGCACATGCTCGCCAAAAAGATACTAAGGCAATTGTATTTCTGAACCACCATGGAAACTGACTATTACAAGCATGTTCAGAAGTGCTACAAATGCCAAGAACACTCCAGTCTGATACATGCTCCTATCATAGATCTCCACAGCATGGCCATTCCATGGCCATTTGCTACATGGAGCCTTAACATCTTCGGAAAGGTCAATTCGAAAGCATCCAACAGGCATCAGTTCATCCTCGTCGCCATCGAGTACTTCACCAAATGGGTAGAGGCAGTGTCCTATGCAAACATCACGGCCAGTCATATTGAGAAATTTATCAAGAACAACATCATCTATCGATTCGACATGCCCAAGGACATTATCACAGACAGTAGAACAAACTTTGCGAATAAGCATATTAGAGCCCTATGCGAACAATACAAAATCAAGCATGACCGCTGGTCACCATATCGACCGCAAACCAATGGAGTTGTCGAAGTTGCGAACAAGACACTTGTCTGCATCCTTGAGAAGATGTTCATCACCTACCGAGATTGGAGTAAAATGCTACCCTTCGCATTATGGGCCTACCGAACATCAATTTATACCGTTATAAGGGCAACACCATTCTCCCTTGTGTATGGAATTGAGGTTGTACTACTAGTTGAAGTTGAAGTACCTTCACTTTGCATCCTCATTGAAACATATCTGCCAGAAGCTGAAAGAGAAAGATCATGTTTCGAACAATTGAACGTGATCGATGAGAAAAGGCTTCTAGCCTTGTGTCACACCTAGGTCTACCAAGGAAGGATCGCACGCTGTTAAGACCTGAAAAGTACCACTTTTCACCCCTTAACTTAACCTCTGATTAGACCCTTAGCCACCTAATAAGTTCTTGTTAAGTATTTTGTGTAGGTAATAATTAGCAGTGAAATAAGGCCAGGAATCCTGTTAAGGAGCCTGCTTTGGCACCAGATATCCCTCAGAAGAATGAACTCTGAATGCAGACCTGAAATTAGCCTCACACAGCTGACCCAAGCTTTAGAGGATTCAAGAGAAATATGCCTCGCGCAATTCAACTGAGCTTCCCAAGACTTTACAGCAACCTCTCGCGCAGATGAGTGACTGAAGAGCTTCTGAAACTCAAACTCGCGCAGCTCTCACGAAGCTCAAGAGTAGAACACATCACACAATGTCGCGCAATTCAAAGCAGACCTCTCTCAATCTCATGCAGTTCGCTCAGAATGGCTGAGGAGAGAGAGCTTCAGAAGATTCCTTGCGCAGTCGTCGCAAGATGCAATTATCAGAAGAAGAATGCCTCACACAGTTCTCGTACCATTCAAGAAAGAAAACATCCTGGCAAAGGCAAAGCCAATCTCGCGAAGATCAAGTGAGACATAGAACCTCGCACAGTTCAGAACTCAGTAGAGCCTCGCGAGGTAACTCGCGAAGTCCAGTAAAGAGAAGTGCTCGCGAAGTTCTCGCACTGCTGAAATTCACTCTCACGAAGATCAGCCCAGTGAAGATATATCGACCTCGCGGCTGCTTGAATTTCAACCCGGCGACACTTGAGACTGTGTTTTCTATTCAACCTCGCGAAGCCTAATCCAGCGAGAGCGCAACTCTCTACCGCGCGACTGCCTAAAGCGCAAACCAAGGCAACCTCACGACGGCTAAAGCTTCAGTGTCAAATCATCCTAGCAAAGAGCAAAGAGCTACCACATGATAAGTCTGGGAAACTACAACTACCTAGCGAAGCTCTGACCCTAAACTTCCATCTCTTCAGTAGAGGACCTTCTGGGTATTTCCAGTGAATAGGGCACTCACTCCCATGCTTAAATCTCTGTGCACGCACCCTGAGGCATGCAAGGATCATTATCAGGCCATGTGGCATCGTTAAAATTAGGGTTTCCTAACCCTAATGCGCTGCCACCCCACTGCTATATAAACCCATACCTGAGCTTAGGTTTAGGCATCTGGGAACCCATCTTAGATCGTTTTTTCTTTTCTCTTTCTTTTTAGCAGTAAGTAATTTTCTTTTTCTTTCCTTCTCTCCATAGTCCAGCACTTGCTGGCTATGCCTTTGCATGTGTTTTTGAATTAGATCAATGGAAGTTCTGTAATAGGATCTGTACTTTGTGGGATTGGTGTTTATGTCGTGCAAGGTCCGCTTGTGATCCACCATTGCTTTGGCTGTGTTTCAAAGCAATGGAGGACTGATTCTAAGGGCCATTCAGATCTAAGTGACCTGTGTGTTTGGGCTATCATGGTCCTACAGCCTTAGCCCCACCACAGGACCCACTAGATCTGAAATCCCCATGGGAGCTTGAGCTGGTAGCCTTGTGAGCATGGTGGTAGCAGCGATAATCTTGTTTTGTTTTGGGCTCCGTGAGGAGGATAACCTCTGGGATAGTCTGTGACCATTTAAGTGGACAGATTATAAGTTAGGGTGATTCTGATCCACCGATCCAAGATGGATCCTTCTTCTTTACACCTGAGCTTGTAGAAGCCTGGTGAGAGATTGTATAGAAGCAGACTCCCCCATATTTGTATAGATCTGCCATCAGATGTTGGATCTGATCTGGTTATAGAGATTATAGGTTGGTGACTGGACCATTGTAGCCTCACTCAAGCAATGGATAGCCAGATCGAAGGTTGTACTCAATCTCTTGCTGGTTCTATGTGTCTGGGCTATCATGGTCCTACAGCCTTAGCCCCACATATAGAACTTTAAAGGTTGAGGTTCCCTATGGATTCTTGAGCTGGTAGCCTGAATGAAATAGTGCCTACAATGATTTACTTGTTATGTTTTGACCCATCCCTGGATAGTGGCTCCCCTATGGGATAATCTGTGACCATTCAAGTGGACAGGTTATAGCCTTAAGGGTGGAATCATGGCAGAGTGATGGGTTGGATCCTTTCTCCTCAGAGGTGATAATGTAGCCTCTGGACAGGATTTCTATAACATCATATCTAAATCTGAGTTACAAAACTTCTCTGACCTTGGCTCAATAACGTACTTCTCACCCTTTTTATACTCATTTTTCACACTCCATCCATCCTCTCAACACTTTCTGTAGTTTTGATATTAAAATACTTAGAATAAGTGACCTTAAACTCCCCTCCTTCTAGATCGCCAGATCAGAGATGATCTGGAGGGACTACTAGAGATGGCTCCGTTGGAGCTCTAGATCACCTTCCCCTGTGGGACAAACTCTTACTTATTAAAACTTGCTACAAAGGACCTTGTATCTTGCAAGTCTAGGACTTCTGAGTTGTGCTGGATTCACCCCCTGTTTTACTCTATCTTTAATTTTTAAATAACTTTCACCACCAACCAATAATGAAAGCACACCAGAAATATTCAACAAGTTTTTGGCGCCGTTGTCGGGGATAGATGATCTATTAGTAGACCCTTAGTTTTTGTATTCTTAGTACTCTTTGCACATGTGAATAATTGATACTACTGACATAATTTTGAACCTTTCTTGCAGATCTAGATAGCAGCAGTGAAGGATAGTTAGACAGCAATTGGAGCTTAGCTACCTCTGTTTGCAAACTCTCTGACTTTTAAAGCTCTGTCTATCTTTCTTAAAAAAAAAATTTCTAGCAGTATCTAGGATTGTTTAAATGTATTCTTTGAATAGCTGTAAACTAGTTAGGCAAATTTGTTAGTGTATAATTATTCTTTTGCAATGTGCCTGCAAAAAGCTTTCCTTGTTGTTGGTGTGCTTATATGCTAGGGAGGAGATCCCTCAACCCTGCTTTAGAGCCTCTTAACCCTTAGTTAGAAAGGGGAAGGAGACTTAGAAGAGACAGGCACACCACAGGAGAGCCCCCAAGTGAATCTGTGACAGCAATTATGGGTGAAGAACAACCTAGAACCCTCAAGGAGTTGAATGCTCCGGATGACTATAACTCCCCTTTTAGCATTCAATTCCCTGATGTTCAGGGGAACTATGAGATAAAACCTTTAATCATCCAGATGCTGTCAGCTTTCCATGGGCTTAGGAAAGAGGACCCTTACAAGCATATTGACCAGTTCTTGGCCTTGTGCACCACTTTTAATATCACTGGTTTGGGACCTGAGGCTACTAGGCTCAGACTCTTTCCCTTCTCTCTGAAGGATAGGGCCAGTACCTGGCTGACCACTCTTCCCAACAATAGCATTGCTTCATGGAAAGACCTGCAAACCAGATTCCTAACCAAGTTCTTCCCTGAGACCAAAACTAGCCAGTTGAGGAAAGAGATTCTTGCATTTGCTCAATCCCTAACTAAGGATTTTAACCAGTCCTGGGATAGGTTTAAAGAGATGCTCAAACAATGCCCCACCACAAGATCCCTGAGTGGCAGCTTGTACAAAGCTTCTACAATGGGATTGATGAGAAAAATAGAGATATGGTCGATGCCTCTTGTGGTGGATCCTACATGCACAAGACTGTTGAGGAGGCATGGGAATTGTTTGAGGTGATTAGTGAGAATGCTTTTTAAAAGCCATCCCTGACAAGAACTAGTCAGGAATTTGAGTCAAAGGTGGGGCTTGCTGCTGGATCAAAAGGAAAATTTATGAGGTGTCTGGGAATAATGACTTGCAGCTGCAGATGGCAAACCTCTCTATGAAGTTTGATAAATTATTGACTGTGATGCAACCCAGAAGGGTTGCTCATGTGGCGGAGGCATGTCTGATATGCCAGTCCCCACCGCACAAAGTGGAGGAATGTCCATCTGCAGGATAATTTCCTGAATTGATGTTGGAACATGCTGCTGCTGCTCAATCTTATGGCCAGCAACAATCTGGGGGCTACAATAGACAGCCATATGGATACCAGCACCAAAATGCTGGTTACCAATGGAGAGACCACCCAAATCTGAGGTGGAAGCAAGACAACTACATGCAGCCCCAGCAGATGTTGGCCTTACCACAAAGACCACAGCAGCAGTTCAATCAAGGGAATGCCCCTAGGTCTACCTTCCAACACCATCAGCAGCCCCATCAGCAGCAAAATCAGTTGGTCTTACCCCCTTCTCAACCTAGAAATACTTCTTTCGAGGACCAGGTCTTGACATCAGTGCAAAACTTGGGTTCCTTGACTCAGACTGTGAACTCTCATGGTCAGAGCATCAATAAGATGGAAGAACTAATTGGACAACTAGCGAACACCTTAGCCACAAGAGAAGAGGGAAGGTTGCCCAGTCAACCAGTGGTTAATCCCAATGGCCAATTTTTGATTGGTGAAGGATCCTCCAACCCTGAGGGGGTTCTTTCATTAAATTAATGATTAAGAACTGTGCACCATTGTATGATATGTATTCTACAGTTGATAGGAATCGTTAGCAATCTTGTTAGACTCTGAGTTTAGTGCTTTAATGCCTACTTTTATACCAGCTCCCTTTGTTTGATAATTTCAAGTGATTGAATGATAATGTAGTATTTGAATGCTTTTCATGATGTATGAGTTTAATGCCTGGAAAATATGGGAATTTGTAAATGCTTTATAATGCTTGGGGGTGTCCCTGGAAGAGAGTTTGTGAGAGAATCCACTCATAAAGTTAGGGTCAAACAGCTGACTCATGGGTGAGTGAATTCAAACTCGGTTAAGCCATCGTGGGGTTATGAATAATGGGTTTGGTCCCCTCTCGTGCAGTTCATAAAGAACTACTCTGTTTTGCTGTCGCGAGTTTCAGATATAACTGGGTGGGCTGCCTCGCGCAGTTTAAAGGAACATCTAATCTCGCGACCCATTCATTCCCAGCCTGCGAGCGGACATTTTCAAAGCGCGCCGAGCCTCGCGATATTTAAATCCCACCCCGCGCTGCTTTTCCTTACTGCTTTCTCTTTCCTCTCCTACCAGTGAAACCCTAGCTCCCACTCCTCTCAACCTCTCTCCTCCAGCATCCTGTCTACAGTTCATTGTTCACTTTGAAATTCTGGATTTTTGTTCTTAAAGCTTCCATCAATAGTTGCCCCTTGCTAAGAGCTCTTGAGATCCACCATGCATCCAATTGAATAGAACCCTAACTTTTAGGGTTAGACTCAGCTCCTGGTTTTTCCTTTCAAAATTTCAACTGCACACTCACCAAGGAGAGTTGTGATGGCTCCTAAAAGTGCACCTGTGAAGAGAGCCAGGGACAAGGCCACTGTGGAGCCTACCCCTAAGAAAGCCAAGCCCTCTACGGCTCAGCACAAAGGGAAGGAGGTGGTTCCTGAGGTGGCTGCACCAACACCTAATTATTCTACACCCTCTGAGCTCCTCATTTCCATTCCCTTAGAGCCTAAAGCCATTTTCAATATCTCTTTCTTTGAATCAGAGCCGTTGTCAGCACCTGCCATCGAGTTCTTGCGCAAGGCTGGTTTGTTTCCCTTGATGCCAATGATTCTTGCACTAGCCTATCCTAGATTAGTGCAACTCTTTTACCAACACCTTAGGGTCAGACCAGACACACAGGGGCAGCCAGGCCTCCTCGTGTTAGTTGATAATTTTGAGATGTTGCTTAGCCCAGATTTAATTGCTGAAGTCTTGGGCATCCCGGCCATTTTTTATCCCAACTGCGGATATGGTGCCCCTGTGAGTCCCTCTCTCGATACCATTGCTCAAGCCATTACCAGAGGCTTGAAGGCCACAGGGGACTCCATCAGAAGAAGGGATTTGGATCCCAAGCTGTTGTTCATCGATCAAGTGCTAAGGAAGAATATCTACTGCTCCAGCCATCAGCAAGAAAGGAGGACACCAATTGCTGATGCTCTCTACTCTCTCTCTGGGCCACAGATTTAATGCTACATGGCTGATTTTTGAAGTCATGAAAGACATAATGGTGAAGCTTGGGCTGCAAAAGAAGGTCCACACTCTCCCCTATGGACGACTCATCACCAGATTACTTCTGAGGGGAGGGTACGAGATACCTGTGCGGGAGTTATCTGCTGACCTCACTCCCACCACGTTTGCCAAAAGACAATGGGGGATCAGCAGAAGTCTAATGAATCCCCAGAAGAAGAAGAAGAAGGCTGAAGCTCAGAATGTCTCCGAGCAGGGAGAGGGAGCTGCTGTGGCAAGGGCCACCCCTGCCCCCAAAAAGAAGGCTAAAACCCCTGCCCCAAAGAAGGTGGTGCGAGCCACACCGCTCTGCAGCAATCCCTCCATCCACCACACTTGCCTCTCCACTACCTTCTTCACCCATTCCATCTCTCCCTTTCCCTCTTTTATCTCCTATTTCCATTTCACCTCCCACTATTATCCATACCTGGGAAGAAAGTGTTGAACCCCAGGACAACACTCTACCTTCACCCACCATACCTCAATACACAGCCCCAGTCTCTCCCATATCATCTGATCCACACCCTGACAGCCCTCCCTTGATAACCTACCTTAAAAAGAAAACCTCTCACACTACCCCTGCCTCATCTTTACCCACTTCCACCTCCCCTGTCCTTCCCACAGACACACCCCTTATTGACCAACCCTTAGTCCCACCTCTCCATGACCTAGACTTTAGCCTAGCCACCACTTCAGGGTATCAAGCCTTCATGACCACCTTACTTGATACCTTGCCCACCCAAGACATCCCTCTCCCTGAGTCTCCTCTCCCTTCACCACATCATTCACCAGACCCTTCACCCTACCCCCCTACGACTTTCCATCGTGCCCCCACTTCCCCTTTCCAACCTGTTCCTTCTTATCCTCATACTCCACCTCAACCAACCTCAGATACCCTTACTCATATCCTTTCCCTCATATATGACCTCCAAACCCAACTATCCAACACCACACAGACCCAAGCCCAAATGCAAACTGACATAACCACCATACAATCCACCCTTCACACATTGACAAACCCACCAATCCCAACACAACCTCCTACCACCCCATTGACCCAACCCCCTTCCACCTCTGACTCCCCAGTTCCAACAGACCCCACCCACATTGACTTACCTCCATCCTTCCTCCTCCATGATACCATACTCGACCACTCCTTTCCCTCTCTACCTATCCTTCCCCCTCTAATACTACATCCCCCTCAATTTACCAACACTTCTATCCAAACTGACCCCTTTCCATTCCCATCCACCTTTCCCATTCCACCCCCCCTATTTGCCCCCCCACCCCTTCCATTTCAACCCTTCACCATCCCCTTCTTCCCTTACCCTGAACCATCCCTATTCGCTGCCCTTCCTTCATTTCACTTTCCACCCATACCCTCCATTCCCCCTCTTCTACCACCCCCTCCTCAATTCACTGACCATTCAACCCAGACCACCCCAACCATTTCTACAACCCTCACTTTTCTCTCCCAGGATCTATCACCATCTCCTCCTTTTACTTCATTTCTACCAATCTTGCCCAGACACTCCTACTACACCCCTCCCTACTTCACCCTCCTCCATGCCATGAGGGATAATCCCTATATCAAGAGGGATGTTCTCAATGGCATGGCCCAACTCTACCAAGCCATCGAATACCCCTTGCTGCAGAAACTTAGTGACTTGAAGCTTGCTCACCACGAGCAGCTGAGAGATATTTCCAAAGGGTGGGAGGCAATTTTGGAGACATCAAATGCGAACAAGGCTGCAGCAATGTATTACAGAATGACTACTGAGATTGAAAAGGCCAATGCAGAGAGGGTGAAAAAGCACAACAGGCTATTAGAGAAAAAATTGAAGAATGCTCAGGAGATCACCCGACTCAGTAAGGAGCTTGCAGATACCAATCTTCTGTGGGCTAACAAGAAAATTAAAATCTTGGAACAGAGTGTTGCTTTCTTACTGTCCCAACCTATACAGGCCACCCCCATCGCCACCGCTCCCCCTGAGGCCCCATCTTCTTCCACACAACCAGGCCCATCTTCTTCCACTGCCCCTACCCCAACCCCTACACAATCTGTAACTCCCACCCCACTCCGTAGCTCCTCCTGTCTCCTCAAATGCCTATCAGGTTCCTTCAGTAGTACCTACACACTGCTGTTCTCCCGCAATCCCTACCAGTAGTTCCTGCTCCTCCCTAAGTGCCCCCCTTATTCCCTCTCCTGCTCTCAAAAGAAAACGCACCCCTTCCAAGAAAAATCCCACTTCTAAAAGAGCCATTGCAGCCCAAAAAGGCAAAAGGTCGGCGCCTCCATCCCCACCTCCAAAGGTCACCAGAGCTTCTGCTCAGGATGATCCCCATGGGCGCCTACTTTCCAAAGAAGACCGCAGACAGGCTGCTGCTGCCCTTGGATTGGACCCTACTGAGCTCTTTCCTTCTAACTCCGACTCTGATGCTGCACCACCTACGGATCCCAAAGGCCCAACCCATCAAGGTCGCTCCTTCATCCGCCCTGCTCCACAATCCTATCCTCAGCGAAGGAAAGTTGTTGCAAAGAGGACTACTCCCCCAAGTCGCTCTTTGAAAATTGGAAAAGAAACATCTGCCCAGTCTGAGGAGGCACCACCACTAAGCCAGCCCGTGAAAGGGAAGAGCCTTGCCATTCCTACAGTCAACTTACCAGATCCATCTCCTGTGGCTCCCCCTAAACCAGAAAAAGGGAAAAGTCCTCTCTTGTCTCAGGTGCAAGCCCAAGCTAAATCCTTCCCTCCCCGAGCCAAAGACAAGCCCAATCATCTCTTATTTCCCCTCTGCCTCAGCAAGGGCAAGCCTCCAAAGGTAAGGGCCCCAAAAGAAAATCTCCCACCAAACCCCCTGAGCCAACCACTGCTAAATCTTCGGAGATCCCTCCTGAACCCAAGAAGAGAAAAATGAGGGTCCGAGCTCCAACCATACCCAAAACTCCCGAGCAAAGAAAGGCAGAGAGGGAACGAAAGAAGAAAGAAGAAGAGGCTCTCCTGCAAGAGCATGCAAGGAAGATGGGATGGGATAAGTTTTAAGACAGATTCTAACTAGACTGTACCTAAGAATTTCTCTGTTTCTTTTACAACTATTCTCTTATATTTTGTACATTTCTAATTTTTCATAGACTTTTCCCCTGTCTTTACTATCTTGCTTTGCCTGTGTGTGTTTTGTTCCCTGTTCTTTCCTTTTCTTTTAGCCTCATTAGCTATGTTGTACAGCCACCTTTGAACCAGTGAGGACGCTACTCCTCATAGGTTTGGGGGTATGGCAGGCAGACCCTGCCAATGAAATAGTTAACATAAGTGCAGCAGACTCATCTGAGCAATATGGAAATGAACCTCTGTTCACTTAAGAATCATGAAATTAAGAAGTTTAAAATTTATGCAAACCTTGAACATTATAAACTTCTAATATTCCACATTTCCATGATAATATCACCAAGGAAACCTACTTGTATCAGCACTTAGTGAATCATTAGAGAGAGAAAAAGGTGAGGACATACTTGAAAGTTCAAAGGATGACCATAACCAGTGAGAATTGAGCCTACAAAATTTTTCTATTCTTTGAGGAGTAATTAAGGCATTTCATTTAGTTCTAAGGACTGGCTGAGTCACTGTGCTCACTAGAAGTTAGGTAACTCCAAGTTGAAACAACTGACAGTACTCATGAGACCTAGGAAAGGATCAAGGCCTTCTCTTGGACAGTTTGAGCCTAAAAAGACCAATCCTAAAGCAACTGCCCTTGTCCATACCCCCTTTAAGCTTTAAATCCTAAATTTCTTCAAAATACACCTGAGTACTTGAACCTGAACCTATGAACCTGATTCCACCAACCCTCACTCTGAGAATTCAGAAGGTAAAGGAGAAAGAGTTGAAGATGGACTAGCTATGGTCAACATTAGGTGAATGGAGAAGAAGGATCTCAAAAATCTGGCAGTATGGTAACTGAGAACATGGTGGCATTTCTGAAAAGCAAAAACAAAATAAAAAGAAGGAAACTCCAGTAAAAAGAAACAAAAATAATAATGAAGAGGAATAAGAGAGAAGTCAAGAGGAACTTTCATTGGAAAATCAAAATCAAGAAGAGAAACTGATCACTTCAAATTGGAAAATCTCAAAGAAGATGAAGGGAGCTGAATTATGGAAGGTGAAGTCATGAACCACCTCTGTGACCTACTGATTTCTCAAATTGGAACCCCTTTTCAACCTTCCATTCTTTTTAACCCTACTCCATAAGCCACATTACAGCACAGTTAAAAGCCCTTGTGATCCAAAGTTGAGTGAGCTGTCATGTGAAGATAAGGAATTATCCAATCTATGGTGAGGAACTGACAATGATGTCAGCACTTAAGAACTCTGCCTATGCTCATGCTTACAAACCCAGTTGGGGGATGTAACTGCTCTTGAGCCTGTGAGAAACTGAACCCCTCAATAAACCTTTATGAGAGTATACCCTGTAAAGTTTTCTTTTGGGTCTGAACTTGAATGCATTATGTATGACCTTAACCTAATTTTTTGACATAAGGATAAGCTCAGTGCTGACACACACTTGTGCAGTTTTCTGTGATTGCAAACTATTTGGAAATGCTGTGCAATCATGAGAGTTTATGCTGTTTAAGTTACTGTGCAACCAATGAATTAAATTTCTTTTATGTGTACTGATTCAAGAGTAGACTAAATCTGATTCCTTAACTGCTCATTGGATGACATTGCACTTTTGTTAACTATTTCATTTGAGAAGTTTGTGAGTGTCTTCACTGAAAACCCTCAGGAGACTTCACTCCTCCACTAGGGATCACCTAGGAGTTTAAAAGGCTTGGTACATATACTAAATGTATCCGTGCTCCCTAAGAAAGTGGCATTTAATTTTTAGAGTAGATTTAATATAGCTTTGCTAAGGGACTAGCAAAGATTAGTTTTGGGGGTGTGTTAAGACCTGAAAAGTACCACTTTTCACCCCTTAACTTGACCTCTGATTAGACCCTTAGCCACCTAATAAGTTCTTGTTAAGTGTTTTGTGTAGGTAATAATTAGCAGTGAAATAAGGCCAGGAATCCTGTTAAGGAGCCTGCTCTGGCACCAGATATCCCTCAGAAGAATGAACTTTAAATCCAGACCGGAAATGAGCCTCGCGCAGCTGACCCAAGCTTTAGAGGATTCAGGAGAAATATGCCTCGCGCAGTTTAACAGAGCTTCCCAAGACTTTGTAGCAACCTCTCGCACAGTTGAGTGACTGAAGAGCTTCAGAAACTCAAACTCGCGCAGCTCTCGCGAAGCTCAAGAGTAGAACACATCACACAGTGTCGCGCAGTTCAAAGCAGACCTCTCTCAATCTTGCGAAGTTTACTCAGAACGGCTGAGGAGAGAGAGCTTCAGAAGATTCCTCGCACAGCTGTCGCGCAGTGGCTGTGGGATGAAATTATCAGAAGAAGAACACCTCACGCAGTTCTCGCACCATTCAAGAAAGAAAACATCCTGGCGAAGGCAAAGCCAATCTCGCGAAGATCAAGTGAGACATAGAACCTTGCACAGTTTAGCACTCAGTAGAGCCTCGTGAGGTAACTCGCTAAGTCCAGTAAAGAGAAGTGCTCACGAAGTTCTCACGCTACTGAAATTCACTCTCGTGAAGATCAGCCCAACGAAGACCGATCGACCATGTGACTGCTTGAATTTCAACCCCGCGACACTTAAGACTGTGTTTTCTATTAAACCTCGCGAAGCCTAATCCAACGAGAGCACAACTCTCTACCGCGTGACTGCCTGAAGCGCAAACCAAGGCAACCTCGCGATGGCTAAAGCTTCAGTGTCAAATCATCCTAGCGAAGAGCAAAGAGCTACCACGTGATAAGTCTGGGAAACTACAGCTACCTATCGAAGCTCTGACCCTAAACTTCCATCTCTTCAGCAGAGGACCTTCTGGGTATTTTTAGCGATTAGGGCATGCACTCCCACCCTCAAATCTCCGTGCACGTGCCCCGAGGCATCCAAGGATCATTATCAAGCCATGTGGCATCATTAAAATTAGGGTTTCCTAACCTACCCCACTGCTATATAAACCCATACCTGAGCTTAGGTTTAGGCATCTGGGAACCCATCTCAGATCATTTTTTCTTTTTTCTTTCTTTTTAGCAGTAAGTAATTTTCTTTTTCTTTCCTTCTCTCCATAGTCCAGCACTTGTTGGCTATGCCTTTGTATATGTTTTTAAATTAGATCAATGGAAGTTCTGTAATAGGATCTGTACTTTGTGGGATTGGTGTTTATGTGTGAGAAGCTCTGTGCAAGGCTGCTACCTTGTGATCCGCCATTGCTTTGGCTGTATTTCAAAGCAATGGAGGACTGATTCTAAGGGCCATTCAGATCAGTGACTGTGTATGCAGGCTATCATGGTCTCTGACCTTAGCCCCACCATAGGACCCACTAGATCTGAAATCCCCATGGGAGCTTGAGCTGATAGCCTTGTGAGCATGGTGGTAGCAGCGATAATCTTGTTTTGTTTTGGGCTCCGTGAGGAGCATAACCTCTGGGATAGTCTGTGACCATTTAAGTGGACAGATTATAGCCTTAGGGTGATTCTGATCCACCGATCCAAGATGGATCCTTCTTCTTTACACCTGAGCTTGTAGAAGCCTGGTGAGAGATTGTACAGAAGCAGACTCCCCCATATTTGTATAGATCCACCATCAGATGTTGGATCTGATCTGGTTATAAAGATTGTAGGCTGGTGACTGGACCATTGTAGCCTCACTCAAGCAATGGACTGCTAGATCGAAGGTTGTACTCAATCTCTTACTGGTTCTATGTGTCTGGGCTATCATGGTCCTACAGCCTTAGCCCCACATATAGAACTTTAGAGGTTGAGGTTCCCTATGGATTCTTGAGCTGGTAGCCTGGATGAAATAGTGCCTACAATGATTTACTTGTTATGTTTTGACCCATCCCTGGATAGTGGCTCCCCTATGGGATAATCTCTGACCATTCAAGTGGACAGGTTTAGCCTTAAGGGTGGAATCATGGTAGAGTGATGGGTTGGATCCTTTCTCCTCAGAGGTGATAATGTAGCCTCTGGACAAGATTTCTATAACATCAGATCTAAATCTGAGTTACAAAACTTCTCTGACCTTGGCTTAATAACGTACTTCTCACCCTTTTTATACTCATTTTCCACACTCCATCCATCCTCTCAACACTTTCTGTAGTTTAGATATTAAAATACTTAGAATAAGTGACCTTAAACTCCCCTCCTTCTAGGACTGCCAGATCTGTAGACAGATCTAGAGGGACTACTAGAGATGGCTCCCTTGGAGCTCTAGATCACCTTTCCCTGTGGGACAAACTCTTACTTATCAAAACTTACTACAAAGGACCTTGTATCTTGCAGGTCTAGGACTTCTGAGTTGTGCTGGATTCACCCCCTGTTTTACTCTGTCTTTGATTTTTAAATAACTTTCACCACCAACCAATAATGAAAGCACACCAGAATTATTCAACACACGCGCTTACAATAAGTGTGTTTGTGTTCAAGATTTGAAAGTAGGTGACACGGTACTCAAGAAAATCTTCCCTTCTCTCCACGCCGATTCGAGAGGGAAATTCAAGCCCAATTGGGAAGGGCCCTATGTCATTCGAGAAGTACTGCCTAGATATGCACTTCGCCTTGCCACCATGGACGAAGGACATTTTCCTGAGCCCATCAACTCTAGATACGTGCAACGATTCTACTCCTAGTCTCCCGTAGAAAGGTAAGTATTGATAAGATTGATACATGATTGCTTAAGGACCCTTTAAAAGAGGCCACATTTCAAAGCCAATTAGCCAAAAAGTGTCCCTGAATGATCATACTCTTTGTTATCCAATTTGATCCTCTAGCCTTTCTTTCATACCCCCTCCTAGGAAAAGAAAAAAAAGTGTGTATATACCAAACAAAAATAGAAGAAAAAGAGTTACCACCAAAATCTAAAAAATCAGTAAAGCAAAATCCCAAAAGAGGATGTCTGAAAAAGCAGAAAGAACAAAAAATAGAAAAGAAAAGAGATATAAAAATCATAGGGAATGTACAGTCAAAATCTCCTAAGGAAGAAGTGTATTACAACTAGAACCTTATCGAGGAAACCTTTAAATCTAAGAATACCTTTAAAATTCCTAACCTATCCCTTCTAAATCCATGGCCATGCTAAATCCCTAAAGAAAGCTCTCTTTAAGGTCTACAAGTAGTCATGGTATCCATTGAGTCAGCATGAGCCGAGCTGAGAGAAAAAAGAGCTCCATCCAGCGGGCTACGATAAAATTGACGTCCATTGCATGATCTTTGAATTTGAAAAAGAAAATATATAAGCTCAAAGCAAAATGGACGTTGGCAAAACCCGAAAGGGCGCTACGGATAAAAAGAGTGAGCTTGTATGGACCAAGTGAAAACCTGAAAAGGCGCCTGAGGTAAAAATGTAAAAAACCCATGGTCGTAGTGAAAACTCGAAAGGGCGCTACAAGTAAAAAAGAGGGGAACAACGGACATGGCAAAAATTCATCTTGGGCGCTATGAGTAAAAATGTTCAAAAGAAAGGAGAAAGTCATCGGTTACTCCCTTGGTTACAATTTTGAATTATCTGGTCGCCAGCTGGGCCGCTCATGTTAGTTCAAATCAAGTCTTGATCAGGTAGATCTTAGACTGCACTGTCAAATGCATGACCCAAGGTAAGGATGAAAGGTTGATTCAATTCAAAGAGATGGATGTTTCGACCTTGGTAAAATTTTGAACATCACTCAGGTCCGACCTCATGAATGGGTACGACTATGCTCAAAATGGAACCCATTACCTCTCCTCACGATTAAGGCATAAAAAAGAAAAGAAAAAGAAAAGAAGAGAAGAAAGAAATTTATATAAGATAATAAATTTCCCTTTCTCATTTACATGTCTGTACTTTGCTTACACCACATAATTGGTGTGACACCCTGCTTTTCCCTTTTCAAGTTTCGAAAGGAAAAGCAAAAACAACAAAAAAGAGGAAGGATACTTATATAAGATAATAGATTTCCCATTTCCATTTACATGTCTATACTTTGTTTGCAGCACATCTCAAAAAGATAATCGATGTGACACCTGTTTCCCCCTTTACAACTTGAAGAAGAAACAAAAAAACCAATATATATATATATATATATGTGTGTGTGTGTGTGTGTGTGTGTATGTATATACCAAAAAGATCTATTAGGGGTCCTTATGCCCCTTCCTATGGTATTTGATCTATGCAAAAAGTATCGGCAAGACTAGGTCAACGACCCAACTCACGCTTCAAGTACTGATCTGTATGCGCAAAGCATCTTTCCAAGTGTTCCGATCAGTCATCCATCGACCATGAAGGCTCCTATATCGCTTTCGAGAAGCATCCGCAACGCTAAGAGCATCACTTAGGGCTCCTCCAGGTGAAGGACCTCATGCTCTGCAACATTGACTTTTTTTTCTGCCGCATCAGCTCTAACGTGCTCTTTCTCTAAATGCTTGTGCAAGACCTACTTCTGATCTTCCAGCAGCTCAATTTGAGTCTAGAGCACCGCTTCCTTCCTCAGCCGACGTCCCCCTAAATCGCTGCTTTACGCGGTCAAGCAACAAGCAGAAGGCCTCTCAGATAGTAACCAAGCCTCATATTCTGGAGAAGTCAAAAGAAAATTCCCTTTCTCTAGACCACACATATGCATTGACTAATGCGTTCCCCAAAGAACAGCTATCCTATCCAAATCTGCAAAAGACCCCCGAGAGAAAATCAAGCTACATAGGGGAGATCTTATCACAGAAGGCACCTGCTAAACATAACCAAACTAACATAGCACCCGAGATGGGAAATAATGGGTACTACAAGTCAAGCCAAGAAGGGTCACACCCTCGTAATCTCTAGATCGAACTATCGGGAAGGTCCCTTCAAGCCATGGAAGCTTCCATACCAGCTCTACCTTAGTCAGCCAAAGGCACGTCTCGCTTGTACTCCCCTGAGGTAACTTGGAATATCGGCCTAAAAAGCAGCAAGCTACCTCTCCTTGGACCACATAAAAGTGGGGCACAGGTCCCAAAGTAGCAAGATGCTCCCCAAGCTAGACCTGAAGAAGAACAGGGCATCCCATGAAGCACTCCACCTTGCCCGAGACAAAGGCATCAAGACTGACATCGACCAATATAAATGCATCACGAGTGGCCCTCTCCAAGCTCGCCAATACATTGCAGAGTGCTAGAGAGAAGCTCTCTCCCCCAGTATAAAAAATGACCTTTGAGAGAAGGCAAAGAGCGAAAGCTTTCACGTTATGAATATTTTTTATCAATAATTTTCACAAACTTTCATCGCAAAAATGTTCTCTCAGGAATTTCAACGAGCACCTGGTGGGCCTGCCGGCAAGGCTTTTCTCATACTCATTTTTTCTCAAGCCTAAAGTCGTGTGGACGAACTTAGCATAACCCGGTTTTGGTACCACCTTAGAAAGGTCACGATGTAGCCTCAGTTCTGACAAAATGGAGAGTTCTTCAAGTGTTGGAGTTAGCTCATGGGTCCCAAGGTGGAAGACATGGGTTTCCGCATCCCAATGAGAAACCGCTGCATGAATGAGGTCCCAAAACAAAGGAACATCAAGGAAAGATGAGAGACGGGCCAGCCTGAGTTGATCCAAACCTGTGAGCTCGCTCTCATTGAAGCTATCAAGCCATTTCTTCATAAAGCTGGGCCCTACACCTAAGGAAGGAAGTATAAAGGTCCTAGACCCCCCTGGAGGGGCGGGGTCGTGAAGCGGATCCATGGTCATACAAAGCCGCTTAAAGGAATCACGATTCAATACAGGACAATGGACCCACCTTCGGAAGAAAAGAGATAAAAGTTGGAGCAAAATCCAAGACCAACTTAGAATGGAGAAAATAGAGTGCTTTCTTGGGCCTTATAGGCCCACCATTGCCCGAAAGCACCTAGCGTGTGTAATATATACGCTAGTTAAAAATTTCCCAGAAAATGCCTAGCATGTATATTACACACGCTAGACCAAAAACATCCCCAGAAATGTCTAGCATGTATATTACATACACTAGGCCAAAAAATTCTCAAAAATGTCCAGCGTGTATATTACACAGGCTAGGCTAAAAAATGCCCAGAAATGCGTAGCGTGTATAATATACATGGTAGACCAAAAAAGGAGAGGAAGAAAAGAGAGAGAGAGAAAGGGGAAGGTTTGTCTTCCCATACTTTAGGGCCAATCCACCTGCACACAATAAACCATCATTTTCTGTCTTTATAGATGGCACCCCAGGCCACGAATAGGGGATGCCTAAGCTCCCCACTTAAAATGTTTTACATTTCCCTTTTACAAGAACCATGCTCACAACAAATAAAGGAGGGCTGCATGGACCTTGCCCATTTCAACCGATACGTGAATTGGGGAACATTCCCCATTTTGCCAAACTTATGACCACCCTGCAGAAGAGTACAAGCCATAAAAGAAGAGTCACACCTATCTAACCTATTTTCCCATTATTTGTAGGCAAGTGTGTCATATTCAAAAGAAAAAAAAAAAAGAAAGGGAGGAAAAAGAAAGTTAAAGACATTCATTCAAAAGAATATCCAGAATGCACCAAGCAGTAGCATTGTTACTACAAGTTGTTTTCCAAGAGTACTCAAAAGATCAAATGTTCATATAAAAAAATAGAGGCAGCCTCCAATCAAGCTCCAGGTCCTCAATAGTCTTTCTTCAGCGAGCACTTAGTTCTTTGAAATGTCTGGGTATCCCCCACATGAGACCATGCCTGGGATAGCCGGCTAAGTAGTGAACGCGACTCCTTTTCCTGAGCATGCTGCAAACACCATGCCAGAAAGATCAGTTAGGAAAAGAAGCATAAGTCAACAAAATGCAGAAAGGACAAACCAACATCATACTCACAACCTTAGCCCCCCGAAGGTTAGTGATATGACGGTAATAGTTCGCCTACTGAACAAGTGACTCATAAACCTACAAAAGGGGAAGAAGGGAGAAGTCAGCAACACAGAAAGACAGAAGAGAGCATGCATGGCCCTAAAAAATAGTAAAAGACTAACCCCTGGGATCAACTCGGGGGGTGGTACTCTAACCGGCTCGGTAGAAAGGCGACCACGCTCGGCCACATTGGCACACGGACCAGAAAGGAATCGATCGTCAAGACGCCCAGAGGTCCCCTGGGACCCTACGGTAGATGTCCCTGAAGGCCCTGCACCAGAAGAAGGGTCCGACCGCCTCTCTAAAGGTCTTGCCTCTGCACCTGCATCGGGTCCCTCTGCCTCCTCAAACTAAAAAATAAAAAGAGAGGAAGAAAATTGATTAGCAAAGCACTACCTTAGTGAATCAAAAAGAGGAACCAACAAGCAAAGGAAAGGTAGGAGAAAGTACCTGGCTCCATAGCCCCCCAAATGCCAAAAAGTTGGCACCAGGAGCAAAACATGGGATTAGGGTCCGATAGGGGAGAGACTCGTACCACTGTTGGTACCCCCCATAATAGAAATGACCGTTAATAGGAATCCCATGATGGATGAGCCTCCCGGTGAGCTTCTCGATCGTATCCTCTGGCGCGATAACATCCTCGGGGAGACCCAATGGCATGGAAAAGAAATCCTAGTACTGATGCACTACCCTCTCCCCCAGATAGTAGGCTCGGACCTAAGAACTGTAGAAAAAGCCAACATGATGGTCGACGAACAGTCATGACTGCCCAACAGTAGTGCAGTCTAAAAAGGGGGAGTTGACATAGGGGTTAAATACTATCTACACAAGAAAGGAGAATCTCGTTGGTCAATCAATGCAATCAAAACTCAAAATTTTAACCAATGAAGAAAGGGGAGAGTCAAACCTACTCAGGGATCATCAAGTCAAATTGAGACCTCAGACCCAGTTCCAAGTGCTTCATCCCCGATTCCCGGCGACGGTCCATGTGTCAGTAGCTCATGTGGGGGTACGTGTACTCATCAAAGATGGTGAGGGGGCGGCCAGGTTGGGAGTGCAAATACCCCCAAATCTAAAAAGATGGACAAACAAGGAATATATCAAATAAAAAAAAAAAGTCAGAAATGACGAACCAAGAAGGGCAAAACCAAATGGGTTACCTCAATCAAGGGCCAAAAGCCAAGGACTGAAGCAACATCCCCAAACAAGTTGTCCATCAACACCACGTACCTGGCGCTACCCCAATCAAAGCGATGCACGTCCGCCCAGTTCTCCATCAGGCTGAGAAGGGACAATGTGACACGACTGCCACTGGCGTTGGCAAGAATCGTCTTGCCCATAACGTAAAGAAGTGAGATACGAGCCAGAATCAGTGCGCGCTTAGGCTCGACGACAATTTCCATATCAGGCTGGTCTGGATCAACCAGCTCGTTAGCCTCGAACAAACTCTCCAACCAAGACAACTTGACCTTAGAGCCGATCATATTGTTAGAGGGAGGGTAGTCCCCAATCAATTGGATCACCTCCTCATGATCAAGAACGCGAGGATAGACCGCTGGCACCCCTCCTATCACAATCGTCGTGATCATGGACCAGTCAGCAGGAGTAATGGTCATCTCAGCCACAGATGTATGGAAGGTCATTGTCTCCGGACGAAACCTCTCCACGAAGGCTTTCACGTAAGCCGAGTCACCCCGCATAGCAGGGTAACAAAAAAAATCCCTAAAACTGGCTGGAGCTAGAAGGAACCTCACGACATGAGGGAGGTGGGCGTAAAAATGCTAAAGGAGGAAAAAACTGCCATGAAACATGATCTGAGGGAAGGGCTGCATCAAAAGAGTGGAAGATGTCAAATCCTAAAACAAAGAAGCATGAATAAAAAGAAGCAACCAAAGAACCTATTTTTTTACCTGGTAGCGATCCCAAAATTGGAAATGTGGGTGAATTGTTGATGGAGCAACCCACTGCAGGCCACCGTGCCCTACATCTCGTACCAAATATGAGAGGAGAATTGCACCTGGATACGGTGCTTACCCCTAATACCAAAGATCACATCAGGGCTACCCTCACGGGCTTGGTCCTCATCGCTTGATTGACCATGTGCCATCCTGAAAAGAGATACACCAACAGATATTAGGAGATGATGAGCAAGAGTAAATCAAACACTTGGCTATAAACATGAAACCAAATGAAGGTAAGTATGCCTCATTCATGCAAAAATTTCCAAGAGCAATCAAAAGAGGATACGTCCCGTCATTTAAACTTAGAAAAAAAAAAAGTAAAAAAAACAACCCTCCCCAAATTTTCTGACCAAAAAAGCATACACATAGATCGAAAAATGGTCAGATTGGGTCACGTTCATGGAATAAAATACCTTTTACATGCAAGTCCACCCATTTTTATGGAGAAATAAAATTTATTTTTAAAAGGAACGGGCACAAATCGACCAATCACTTGTCGAAATCCATTCCAAGCATGCACATGCATCATAAAATCGGTCAAGGACAATGACATTCGCAAGAAAAAAAATCCCTTTTTGCCCTACATACAGACTCTCTAATGCATTGATAAATAAAATTCAAGAAAATCCAAAAAAGGGGCACAAATCACCCAGGTTTTCACCAAAATCCCTATAAATATGCACATACAATTACAATAGGGATCACAAAGGAACACATTTGCAAGAAATATCACCTTTTTGTCATCTAGATGCAAGAACCCTAGCCACATTGGTATAAAATCAAAAGAAATTCAAAAGAAAAAGGGGTTTAAAAGTGATTACATTGCTGGAAGAATAAACCCTAGATCTGGCAGAGAATGCGTGGTTAAATCGGCGATATCAACACTAGTACTAGGTCAAGATTTGAATCGGATCTATGGAACACAAGGAAGGTCTCTCCTTTCGGTTTAAGGAGAGGGAGAAGAGAGAAGTTTGAAAATTAAGCTATTTTGGGTCTCTGGTCGTGCCCGGCCATCTTAAACCATAAAATGGCCTAGCGTGTATAATATACACGCTAGGCTTAATTTTTCCAGACTTGGCCTAGCATGTATATTATACACGCTAAGCTTAATTCTTCCCCGGGTTGGCTAATATACACGCTAAGCTTATTTTTGCCCCCAAATAGGCTTTGTTTTTTTTTGGTCTGGCCCGGTAGATAGACTTGAATGGTTAAACCAAGAGTCGTACATGTTCCCAAAAAGCGCATCGACCTTCATTTGATCTGCTTGGGAAATTGCTGTAAAATAAAAATATTTAGGGTCAATGAGCACGCTCAAAAAACCTTGACCAAACATATATATATATATATATATATATACATAAAGATAACAAAAAAATGTGGCTTGTCGCTGTGGCACACACTCCCAAAAAGCGTTACGAAATTAACATTTGCCCCGGTCGGGTAAATTGTGCTAAATTAACTTCGAGATCAATGGGTATGCCCAAAGACCTCGAACCCTACCTCACGTAAAATCAAATGGAGCAATCAATGCCTCATAAGATTGGGCACAAAATGTGGATCTTCGCGTCATTGCTTTACACTCATCTTGAAGTCACTACAAAAAATAAGACTATTAGCGGTAGTTTTTTTAACAAAAAAATGCCGCTATTAATCCTGTCGCTACAAAAAACTGCCGCTATTAGTTCTACCACTACAAAAAAATGCCTTAATAGCAAGTGCCGCTGAAACTCCGTATTTTTGTAGTGAGTATAGGTTGATCACCCTCCCGCTTACGGGGCTGTCTTGTTCAAAACAAAACTTAAACATCACGCCTCATAAATCATATCGAGGAACGAAAGTTTTTTCCCAATACATTGGGCTTCCGCTCCTCGCACCATCACGGTCATGCCAGTAATGTCGCTAAGCGCTTGAGGACTGATAGCCTTGAGGAATGGACATTTTTTCCTGACATATAGGGCTTCTGTAAACTCACCATGTTACCATCTGATGTTTGAGGTTCGTTTTGAATACCTGTTAGTGTGCCTTGGCCACTTTGAATGTCTCTTTCTTTGGCATTCAATCATTAGTGATCAGATACCAAAGAGGGGCATCTATAGACACCCAAATTTGGTCCAAGGCTCGGTCGACACATACTTCGAGCAAGGCGCACCCTCAAACTTTTGAAAGTATTTCCCAAACCCTTAGGAATCATCCCGCAACCTTTAGAACCCTTTCCAAACCCTTAGGAATCAACCCTAAACCTTCCCAAACCCATTAAAACCCTTCCCGAACCCATTTCAAATCCTCCTGAATAGTGGATGGAAAGAGGGATGCCAAATTTATAGAGACCTATGATGGAGCTATGTCCTATACCATTGGAAATAGGATGTTCTCAACTTTCCAATGAGCCAAGAATCATCCAAATCGGAGTTATACATCAAAAGTTATGGCCATTTAAAAATTATGCAAAAATGCAGGAAATTACACTAGCGTGTATATTATATACGCTAGGCATATTGGGCTTTTTTTGGGCTCCAGGGCGGGTTCTGAACCTCCAGCTTTTGAACCAGGTCACTGTTCCTAAGCCTAGTGTGCAAAATATACACGCTAGGCTTAGCTACAGTGTTTTTTGGGAAAATATTCAAAAATCACTTTTAGGGTTTGACTTGTTGACTACCCCATCCATTAGGGCTGGTTTCTTTAGGACTGTTACACCCTTACTAGTTCTCTTTATAACCCTTTTTCCATTTGAAGGACCACCCTATCATCTACCATTATACCCAAGTTCCCTCTTCTCCAAACCCTTAAAAAACCCAAAAACCTTAGATTAGAGATTACCTAATGGCTCAGCCCATTAGCCTTTAAGCATCCCTCTAATCTACCATTCCTCTATAAATAGAGAGCCACCCCCCCTTGCTTAAGGGCTTGAAAAATTTTCAAAGAGAGAAAAAGATTAAGTGATCCCTATTCTCCCATTTTAGCATTTACCCATACAAATTCCAGAATTAAAGTTCACCCTTCGCAATCCATCTTCCATAATAAATCCCTTAGGTTTGCCAAGATCAAAGCCTTAGCCTACCTCTCCTACCCTCTAGCCACCAAGCCTTAGAGATTCAAACCCATCCCTCAACCCATTTGCTATCGGAAGCTCATCGAACGCACATCCACGCAAAGGTTCACAGCGGTGCTACAAGGGCCCGAGAGCTCCAGGTCTCCCTTCTATTCGTCTACCTTCTTAGGTTTTCCTTTATCCTAGAATAGAGCCGTTACCCTACTAAAATTCTGGTAAGCGGGAATGGCTCAATAGGATCGGCATGCCTTTAAGCAAGAGGAAGTGTTGCCCATTTTCCTTTCTTTCTATAGATAATTATATATCTATATTTTATATACACATCCAAACAGCCATAGTAAACACCGCTCACGAGCGGATTGATTGGGTGCCTAACACCTTTCCAATCGATAATCGAAGTCCTTACTCAAGAGTCTTTGGCGTTGACCGGTAAATCGGAGTCATATCTTGCACTTCGGTGCTTAGAATATTGATTTTGGTATCCCGGAACACCAAAAACTCAGGGTGATGTCTCCATCCTTTGTTAAAAGGGAGTGCATCGTCACGACGAACCCCGCAAAGTCCACAATTGCATATTGGCAATGGGAAGTGGTCTTTCAGACTTACCTTGTTAAGATTTCTAAAGTAGATGCACATGCAGACCTTTCCATCTTTCTTAGTAGCAGCACGATGTTGGCTAATGACTATGGGTATATGGAGACTATAAGGACACCGGCATGGTACTGCTTTATGACTTCATCCTTCACTTTTAGCATCCACTCTAGCCGGAGGCGCCTCAACTTTTGCTTGAAAAACTTGACGTCGGGATAGTGTGGCAACTCATGCTCGACCAAATCAGTGTCTAGACCAGGCATATCCTCGTACGACCAAGCGAAAACATCTTGGTATGACCGAAGGAAATCAATCATGCATTTTCTTTCCTCGGGAGGTAATAATGTTCCGATCTTAGTGATTCTGGGATCCTCATCGGTGCCCAGATTGGCATCTTCAATTTCCTCTACGATCGGGGTAAGGCCATGCTCAAAATTGGCATACCATTCAAGGAGCTCATTGGGAAGCTCCTCAGTTGAGTCCTTGTCCAGGCTCGTGACTCCTACCTCTCCTTACATTTCTATAGGAAAGAAGTTGATTTCACGTCGGATGGGTTTTTCAACTAAGGCATCATTTTCTTTACTTTTTTCGAGAATTTTGAAAGACAATATTTTTAGAGTTTTTTAGATTTTTTCTATTTTCTTATGATTTTCCTTTTCTTTCGAGATGGACACTTGGCAAGGCCGATCTCTATATACACATGGTATTGCCTGCCAAGGGCTAATATAACTTTTTATAGTTTTTTTTTTTGGGAAGCTGGTGCCGTATTTACGGCCACTTGATGCTTCGAGAGTTAGGGGCATTGACACCCAATTCCTCACCTGAGGTGCCGCACATTTAGCTGGTCTTGTGGAGGAGGCTAATTGAGATGGAATTTGAGGGTTAACCTCCATCATATTTATCATTGGTTTGTTTGGGACCCAGTCCTCAAACGTTAACATGAATTTGTGGTGGTTTATGACAGGGGTCTATATTAGAGGGGGTACCTCTTCCTTAAAAAGGGATAGGGATGCTAGGTCTATTTCAATTTATGGGAGAATGATTTGGGGAATGGCCACCTGTTTATGTGAGGCAAGCTGTGTTGCTCCATTTTGATCATTTTTTATGACCCCTGTGCTCACGAAAGTGCTTTGGATGTGAGGTCATGATCTAGGTTCATCCTCCAGGTCTATCTCCCTGGCTTTGGTTGCGGCAATGATTCAGGCCTTCCCCTTGGCTCTAAACTTCTTCTTCAGTGGGCTTATAACCTAACCCAAACTTGATCTGTTGTTCACCTCTGACTCTGACTAGGCCCTTCCTGCCCTGCAGGCGAGGGCCTAAACCCTTTCCTTTATGATAGCCCCATTTCTGGAGCATGGTGCAATCATTCCACTTCCCGTCCTCAAGGTGACTTTTTTGAGGGGTTCGGGCGCCACTGCTGACACATTATATTGAAAACTATGGAGGTCTATGTCTTGACTATGTGGGGAACATCCAACACTTTAAGGTTCTCGATGCTGTGTGTGACATTTTCTCCTTCCTCCTGTCCTTTGTCCAAAATGGTAATGACCTTCTAATCTGATATGAACTTGAGTTTTTGATGCAAGGTCGAAGGTATGGCTCCAATTTTGTGTAGCAATAGGCACCCTAGAAGCAGATTGGAGGTGGATTTGATATCCATGACTTGGAACAGGATTGAGAAGGTCATTGACCCAATGGCGAGCCCAAGATCAACTTCTCTTATTATTTCTCTCTGTGTGTTATCGAATCTTCTCGGGCTTGTTCTGGCCGGCCTAAATGTGGAGGGATCCACCCCTATCTTGGTTATAGTTCTTATAAGGCACACATTTAATGTCGATTCATTGTCTATCAGCACTAATGGGATCACCAAGTCCCCTGATTCTACAATGATGTTAAGGGGTTTGGAATGATTGTTTTCTTCATTCAAAAGATCGGCATCCGAAAATGAGATGGCATTGGGAGCCAACACCTGCCTGATTATCTGCCCTACTTCATCTGGGAACACTTGGTTGGATACGTGCGCATCTTTCAGTGCTCCTATTAGAGCCTAGAAGTGGAGTGGAGATGTCATTAATAGGTCCCAGACGGTGATGTGAGTTGGCATTCGTTTTAGCTGTGTTTCCAGTATGTGCTCTCTGCTCATCTTTTCCATGGGGTGTACTGTAGCAGGTTCCTTTTTCTCTTTTGGTTGAACTGGTACTGGTACCTTAGGTTGCTTAGAGATCCTCCCCTATCGTGTAATGAATTCAACTATCCCCTCGCTGTTGTTGTTGTGCGATAATATGCGAACAAGGCTGCAGCAATGTATTACAGAATGACTACTGAGATTGAAAAGGCCAATGCAGAGAGGGTGAAAAAGCACAACAGGCTATTAGAGAAAAAATTGAAGAATGCTCAGGAGATCACCCGACTCAGTAAGGAGCTTGCAGATAGCAATCTTCTGTGGGCTAACAAGAAAATTAAAATCTTGGAACAGAGTGTTGCTTTCCTACTGTCCCAACCTATACAGGCCACCCCCATCGCCACCGCTCCCCCTGAGGCCCCATCTTCTTCCACACAACCAGGCCCATCTTCTTCCACTGCCCCTACCCCAACCCCTACACAATCTGTTCCCCCAACTCCCACAGCCCCCACTCCGGTAGCTCCTCCTGTTCCTCCTCAAATGCCTACTGCAGTTCCTTCTGCAGTACCTACACAGCCTGTTGCTCCTGCTGCAATCCCCTCCGTAGTTCTGCCCTCCCTAAGTGCCCCCTTATTCCCTCTCCGCCTCAAAAGAAAACGCACCCTTCCAAGAAAAAGCCCACTTAAAAGAGCCATTGCAGCCCAAAAGGCAAAAGGTCGGCCCATCCCCACCTCCAAAGGTCACAGAGCTTCGTCAGGATGATCCCCATGGGCGCCTACTTTCCAAAGAAGACCGCAGACAGGCTGCTGCTGCCCTTGGATTGGACCCTACTGAGCTCTTTCCTTCTAACTCCGACTCTGATGTTGCACCACCTACGGATCCCAGTGCCCAACCTACTGTTGCTGCTCCTTCATCTGGCCCTGCTCCACAATCCTATCCTCAGCGAAGGAAAGTTGTTGCAAAGAGGACTACTCCCCCAAGTCGCTCTTTGAAAATTGGAAAAGAAACATCTGCCCAGTCTGAGGAGGCACCACCACTAAGCTAGCCCGTGAAAGGGAAGAGCCTTGCCATTCCTACAGTCAACTTACCAGATCCATCTCCTGTGGCTCCCCCTAAACCAGAAAAAGGGAAAAGTCCTCTCTTGTCTCAGGTGCAAGCCCAAGCTAAATCCCCTGTTGCCCCTCCTGAGCCAGCACAAGCCCAATCATCTCTTATTTCCCCTCTGCCTCAGCAAGGGCAAGCCTCCAAAGGTAAGGGCCCCAAAAGAAAATCTCCCACCAAACCCCCTGAGCCAACCACTGCTAAATCTTCGGAGATCCCTCCTGAACCCAAGAAGAGAAAAATGAGGGTCCGAGCTCCAACCATACCCAAAACTCCCGAGCAAAGAAAGGCAGAGAGGGAACGAAAGAAGAAAGAAGAAGAGGCTCTCCTGCAAGAGCATGCAAGGAAGATGGGATGGGATAAGTTTTAAGACAGATTCTAACTAGACTGTACCTAAGAATTTCTCTGTTTCTTTTACAACTATTCTCTTATATTTTGTACATTTCTAATTTTTCATAGACTTTTCCCCTGTCTTTACTATCTTGCTTTGCCTGTGTGTGTTTTGTTCCCTGTTCTTTCCTTTTCTTTTAGCCTCATTAGCTATGTTGTACAGCCACCTTTGAACCAGTGAGGACGCTACTCCTCATAGGTTTGGGGGTATGGCAGGCAGACCCTGCCAATGAAATAGTTAACATAAGTGCAGCAGACTCATCTGAGCAATATGGAAATGAACCTCTGTTCACTTAAGAATCATGAAATTAAGAAGTTTAAAATTTATGCAAACCTTGAACATTATAAACTTCTAATATTCCACATTTCCATGATAATATCACCAAGGAAACCTACTTGTATCAGCACTTAGTGAATCATTAGAGAGAGAAAAAGGTGAGGACATACTTGAAAGTTCAAAGGATGACCATAACCAGTGAGAATTGAGCCTACAAAATTTTTCTATTCTTTGAGGAGTAATTAAGGCATTTCATTTAGTTCTAAGGATCGGTGATCCTGCTCACTAGAAGTTAGGTAACTCCAAGTTGAAACAATCGACAAGACTCATGAGACCTAGGAAAGGATCAAGGCCTTCTCTTGGACAGTTTGAGCCTAAAAGACCAATCCTAAAGCAACTGCCCTTGTCCATACCCCCTTTAAGCTTTAAATCCTAAATTTCTTCAAAATACACCTGAGTACTTGAACCTGAACCTATGAACCTGATTCCACCAACCCTCACTCTGAGAATTCAGAAGGTAAAGGAGAAAGAGTTGAAGATGGACTAGCTATGGTCAACATTAGGTGAATGGAGAAGAAGGATCTCAAAAAAAATTCTGGCAGTATGGTAATTGAGAACATGGTGGCATTTCTGAAAAGCAAAAACAAAATAAAAAGAAGGAAACTCCAGTAAAAAGAAACAAAAATAATAATGAAGAGGAATAAGAGAGAAGTCAAGAGGAACTTTCATTGGAAAATCAAAATCAAGAAGAGAAACTGATCACTTCAAATTGGAAAATCTCAAAGAAGATGAAGGGAGCTGAATTATGGAAGGTGAAGTCATGAACCACCTCTGTGACCTACTGATTTCTCAAATTGGAACCCCTTTTCAACCTTCCATTCTTTTTAACCCTACTCCATAAGCCACATTACAGCCCAGTTAAAAGCCCTTGTGATCCAAAGTTGAGTGAGCTGTCATGTGAAGATAAGGAATTATCCAATCTATGGTGAGGAACTGACAATGATGTCAGCACTTAAGAACTCTGCCTATGCTCATGCTTACAAACCCAGTTGGGGGATGTAACTGCTCTTGAGCCTGTGAGAAACTGAACCCCTCAATAAACCTTTATGAGAGTATACCCTGTAAAGTTTTCTTTTGGGTCTGAACTTGAATGCATTATGTATGACCTTAACCTAATTTTTTGACATAAGGATAAGCTCAGTGCTGACACACACTTGTGCAGTTTTCTGTGATTGCAAACTATTTGGAAATGTTGTGCAATCATGAGAGTTTATGCTGTTTAAGTTACTGTGCAACCAATGAATTAAATTTCTTTTATGTGTACTGATTCAAGAGTAGACTAAATCTGATTCCTTAATTGCTCATTGGATGACATTGCACTTTTGTTAACTATTTCATTTGAGAAGTTTGTGGGTGTCTTCACTGAAAACCCTCAGGAGACTTCACTCCTCCACTAGGGATCACCTAGGAGTTTAAAAGGCTTGGTACATATACTAAATGTATCCGTGCTCCCTAAGAAAGTGGCATTTAATTTTTAGAGTAGATTTAATATAGCTTTGCTAAGGGACTAGCAAAGATTAGTTTTGGGGGTGTGTTAAGACCTGAAAAGTACCACTTTTCACCCCTTAACTTGACCTCTGATTAGACCCTTAGCCACCTAATAAGTTCTTGTTAAGTGTTTTGTGTAGGTAATAATTAGCAGTGAAATAAGGCCGTGAATCACATGAGCCCGCCTGCACCAGATATCCCTCGTGAAGAATGAACTTTAAATCCGGACGGAAATGAGCCTCACTGACCCAAGCTTTAGAGGATTCAGAGAAATATGCTCATGCAGCTTTATGAGCTTCCCAAGACTTTGTAGCAACCTCTCGCACAGTTGAGTGACTGAAGAGCTTCAGAAACTCAAACTCGCGCAGCTCTCGCGAAGCTCAAGAGTAGAACACATCACACAGTGTCGCGCAGTTCAAAGCAGACCTCTCTCAATCTTTGAAGTTTACTCGAACGGCCGAGAGAGAGAGCTTAAGATTCTCGCACAATTGCCGCAAGCAGGGTGGGATGAAATTATCAGAAGAAGAACACCTCACGCAGTTCTCGCACCATTCAAGAAAGAAAACATCCTGGCGAAGGCAAAGCCAATCTCGCGAAGATCAAGTGAGACATAGAACCTTGCACAGTTTAGCACTCAGTAGAGCCTCGTGAGGTAACTCGCTAAGTCCAGTAAAGAGAAGTGCTCACGAAGTTCTCACGCTACTGAAATTCACTCTCGTGAAGATCAGCCCAACGAAGACCGATCGACCATGTGACTGCTTGAATTTCAACCCCGCGACACTTAAGACTGTGTTTTCTATTAAACCTCGCGAAGCCTAATCCAACGAGAGCACAACTCTCTACCGCGTGACTGCCTGAAGCGCAAACCAAGGCAACCTCGCGATGGCTAAAGCTTCAGTGTCAAATCATCCTAGCGAAGAGCAAAGAGCTACCACGTGATAAGTCTGGGAAACTACAGCTACCTATCGAAGCTCTGACCCTAAACTTCCATCTCTTCAGCAGAGGACCTTCTGGGTATTTTTAGCGATTAGGGCATGCACTCCCACCCTCAAATCTCCGTGCACGTGCCCCGAGGCATCCAAGGATCATTATCAAGCCATGTGGCATCATTAAAATTAGGGTTTCCTAACCCTAATGCGCCGCCACCCCACTGCTATATAAACCCATACCTGAGCTTAGGTTTAGGCATCTGGGAACCCATCTCAGATCATTTTTTCTTTTTTCTTTCTTTTTAGCAGTAAGTAATTTTCTTTTTCTTTCCTTCTCTCCATAGTCCAGCACTTGTTGGCTATGCCTTTGTATATGTTTTTAAATTAGATCAATGGAAGTTCTGTAATAGGATCTGTACTTTGTGGGATTGGTGTTTATGTGTGAGAAGCTCTGTGCAAGGCTGCTACCTTGTGATCCGCCATTGCTTTGGCTGTATTTCAAAGCAATGGAGGACTGATTCTAAGGGCCATTCAGATCCAGGTGACCTGTGTGTCTGGGCTATCATGGTCCTACAGCCTTAGCCCCACCATAGGACCCACTAGATCTGAAATCCCCATGGGAGCTTGAGCTGATAGCCTTGTGAGCATGGTGGTAGCAGCGATAATCTTGTTTTGTTTTGGGCTCCGTGAGGAGCATAACCTCTGGGATAGTCTGTGACCATTTAAGTGGACAGATTATAGCCTTAGGGTGATTCTGATCCACCGATCCAAGATGGATCCTTCTTCTTTACACCTGAGCTTGTAGAAGCCTGGTGAGAGATTGCATGTATGCACTCCCCATATTTGTATAGATCCACCATCAGATGTTGGATCTGATCTGGTTATAAAGATTGTAGGCTGGTGACTGGACCATTGTAGCCTCACTCAAGCAATGGACTGCTAGATCGAAGGTTGTACTCAATCTCTTACTGGTTCTATGTGTCTGGGCTATCATGGTCCTACAGCCTTAGCCCCACATATAGAACTTTAGAGGTTGAGGTTCCCTATGGATTCTTGAGCTGGTAGCCTGGATGAAATAGTGCCTACAATGATTTACTTGTTATGTTTTGACCCATGCCTGGATAGTGGCTCCCCTATGGGATAATCTCTGACCATTCAAGTGGGCTTAAGGGTGGAATCATGGTAGAGTGATGGGTTGGATCCTTTCTCCTCGAGGTGATAATGTAGCCTGGACAAGATTTCTATAACATCGATCTAAATCGAGTTACAAAACTTCTCGACCTTGGCTTAATAACGCATTTCTCACCCTTTTATACTCATTTTCCACACTCCATCCATCCTCTCAACACTTTCTCGTAGTTTAGATATTAAAATACTTAGAATAAGTGACCTTAAACTCCCTCCTTCTAGATCGCCAGATCTGTATGCATCTAGAGGGACTACTAGAGATGGCTCCCTTGGAGCTCTAGATCACCTTTCCCTGTGGGACAAACTCTTACTTATCAAAACTTACTACAAAGGACCTTGTATCTTGCAGGTCTAGGACTTCTGAGTTGTGCTGGATTCACCCCCTGTTTTACTCTGTCTTTGATTTTTAAATAACTTTCACCACCAACCAATAATGAAAGCACACCAGAATTATTCAACACACGCGCTTACAATAAGTGTGTTTGTGTTCAAGATTTGAAAGTAGGTGACACGGTACTCAAGAAAATCTTCCCTTCTCTCCACGCCGATTCGAGAGGGAAATTCAAGCCCAATTGGGAAGGGCCCTATGTCATTCGAGAAGTACTGCCTAGATATGCACTTCGCCTTGCCACCATGGACGAAGGACATTTTCCTGAGCCCATCAACTCTAGATACGTGCAACGATTCTACTCCTAGTCTCCCGTAGAAAGGTAAGTATTGATAAGATTGATACATGATTGCTTAAGGACCCTTTAAAAGAGGCCACATTTCAAAGCCAATTAGCCAAAAAGTGTCCCTGAATGATCATACTCTTTGTTATCCAATTTGATCCTCTAGCCTTTCTTTCATACCCCCTCCTAGGAAAAGAAAAAAAAGTGTGTATATACCAAACAAAAATAGAAGAAAAAGAGTTACCACCAAAATCTAAAAAATCAGTAAAGCAAAATCCCAAAAGAGGATGTCTGAAAAAGCAGAAAGAACAAAAAATAGAAAAGAAAAGAGATATAAAAATCATAGGGAATGTACAGTCAAAATCTCCTAAGGAAGAAGTGTATTACGGCAACTAGAACCTTATCGAGGAAACCTTTAAATCTAAGAATACCTTTAAAATTCCTAACCTATCCCTTCTAAATCCATGGCCATGCTAAATCCCTAAAGAAAGCTCTCTTTAAGGTCTACAAGTAGTCATGGTATCCATTGAGTCAGCATGAGCCGAGCTGAGAGAAAAAAGAGCTCCATCCAGCGGGCTACGATAAAATTGACGTCCATTGCATGATCTTTGAATTTGAAAAAGAAAATATATAAGCTCAAAGCAAAATGGACGCTTGGCAAAACCCGAAGGGCGCTACGGATAAAAAAGAGTGAGCTTGTATGGACCAAGTGAAAACCTGAAAAGGCGCTCGAGGTAAAATGTAAAACCCATGGTCGAGTGAAAACTCGAAGGGCGCTACAAGTAAAAGAGGGGAACAACGGACATGGCAAAATTCATCTTGGGCGCTATGAGTAAAAATGTTCAAAAGAAAGGAGAAAGTCATCTACTCCTTGGTTACAATTTTGAATTATCTGGTCGCCAGCTGGGCCGCTCATGTTAGTTCAAATCAAGTCTTGATCAGGTAGATCTTAGACTGCACTGTCAAATGCATGACCCAAGGTAAGGATGAAAGGTTGATTCAATTCAAAGAGATGGATGTTTCGACCTTGGTAAAATTTTGAACATCACTCAGGTCCGACCTCATGAATGGGTACGACTATGCTCAAAATGGAACCCATTACCTCTCCTCACGATTAAGGCATAAAAAAGAAAAGAAAAAGAAAAGAAGAGAAGAAAGAAATTTATATAAGATAATAAATTTCCCTTTCTCATTTACATGTCTGTACTTTGCTTACACCACATAATTGGTGTGACACCCTGCTTTTCCCTTTTCAAGTTTCGAAAGGAAAAGCAAAAACAACAAAAAAGAGGAAGGATACTTATATAAGATAATAGATTTCCCATTTCCATTTACATGTCTATACTTTGTTTGCAGCACATCTCAAAAAGATAATCGATGTGACACCTGTTTCCCCCTTTACAACTTGAAGAAGAAACAAAAAAACCAATATATATATATATATATATGTGTGTGTGTGTGTGTGTGTGTGTATGTATATACCAAAAAGATCTATTAGGGGTCCTTATGCCCCTTCCTATGGTATTTGATCTATGCAAAAAGTATCGGCAAGACTAGGTCAACGACCCAACTCACGCTTCAAGCATCGATCCAGATGCGCAAAGCATCTTTCCAAGTGTTCGATCACCATCCATCGACCATGAAGGCTCCTATATCGCTTTCGAGAAGCATCCGCAACGCTAAGAGCATCACTTAGGGCTCCTCCAGGTGAAGGACCTCATGCTCTGCAACATTGACTTTTTTTTCTGCCGCATCAGCTCTAACGTGCTCTTTCTCTAAATGCTTGTGCAAGACCTACTTCTGATCTTCCAGCAGCTCAATTTGAGTCTAGAGCACCGCTTCCTTCCTCAGCCGACGTCCCCCTAAATCGCTGCTTTCTGCCAGGTCGAAGCAACAAGCAGAAGGCCTCTCAGATAGTAACCAAGCCTCATATTCTGGAGAAGTCAAAAGAAAATTCCCTTTCTCTAGACCACACATATGCATTGACTAATGCGTTCCCCAAAGAACAGCTATCCTATCCAAATCTGCAAAAGACCCCCGAGAGAAAATCAAGCTACATAGGGGAGATCTTATCACAGAAGGCACCTGCTAAACATAACCAAACTAACATAGCACCCGAGATGGGAAATAATGGGTACTACAAGTCAAGCCAAGAAGGGTCACACCCTCGTAATCTCTAGATCGAACTATCGGGAAGGTCCCTTCAAGCCATGGAAGCTTCCATACCAGCTCTACCTTAGTCAGCCAAAGGCACGTCTCGCTTGTACTCCCCTGAGGTAACTTGGAATATCGGCCTAAAAAGCAGCAAGCTACCTCTCCTTGGACCACATAAAAGTGGGGCACAGGTCCCAAAGTAGCAAGATGCTCCCCAAGCTAGACCAAGAAGAACAGGCATCCCATGAAGCACTCCACCTTGCCCGAGACAAAGGCATCAAGACTGCGGTACAGCTCGACCAATATAAAATGCATCACAGAGTGGCCCTCTCCAAGCTCCGCCAATACATTGCAGAGTGCTAGAGAGAAGCTCTCTCCCCCAGTATAAAAAATGACCTTTGAGAGAAGGCATTATGAATATTTTTATCAATAATTTTCACAAACTTTCATCGCAAAAATGTTCTCTCAGGAATTTCAACGAGCACCTGGTGGGCCTGCCGGCAAGGCTTTTCTCATACTCATTTTTTCTCAAGCCTAAAGTCGTGTGGACGAACTTAGCATAACCCGGTTTTGGTACCACCTTAGAAAGGTCACGATGTAGCCTCAGTTCTGACAAAATGGAGAGTTCTTCAAGTGTTGGAGTTAGCTCATGGGTCCCAAGGTGGAAGACATGGGTTTCCGCATCCCAATGAGAAACCGCTGCATGAATGAGGTCCCAAAACAAAGGAACATCAAGGAAAGATGAGAGACGGGCCAGCCTGAGTTGATCCAAACCTGTGAGCTCGCTCTCATTGAAGCTATCAAGCCATTTCTTCATAAAGCTGGGCCCTACACCTAAGGAAGGAAGTATAAAGGTCCTAGACCCCCCTGGAGGGGCGGGGTCGTGAAGCGGATCCATGGTCATACAAAGCCGCTTAAAGGAATCACGATTCAATACAGGACAATGGACCCACCTTCGGGAAGAAAAGAGATAAAAGTTGGAGCAAAATCCAAGACCAACTTAGAATGGAGAAAATAGAGTGCTTTCTTGGGCCTTATAGGCCCACCATTGCCCGAAAGCACCTAGCGTGTGTAATATATACGCTAGTTAAAAATTTCCCAGAAAATGCCTAGCATGTATATTACACACGCTAGACCAAAAACATCCCCAGAAATGTCTAGCATGTATATTACATACACTAGGCCAAAAAATTCTCAAAAATGTCCAGCGTGTATATTACACAGGCTAGGCTAAAAAATGCCCAGAAATGCGTAGCGTGTATAATATACATGGTAGACCAAAAAAGGAGAGGAAGAAAAGAGAGAGAGAGAAAGGGGAAGGTTTGTCTTCCCATACTTTAGGGCCAATCCACCTGCACACAATAAACCATCATTTTCTGTCTTTATAGATGGCACCCCAGGCCACGAATAGGGGATGCCTAAGCTCCCCACTTAAAATGTTTTACATTTCCCTTTTACAAGAACCATGCTCACAACAAATAAAGGAGGGCTGCATGGACCTTGCCCATTTCAACCGATACGTGAATTGGGGAACATTCCCCATTTTGCCAAACTTATGACCACCTCAAGAGTACAATGTTTACAAAAGAAGAGTCACACCTATCTAACCTATTTTCCCATTATTTGTAGGCAAGTGTGTCATATTCAAAAGAAAAAAAAAAAAGAAAGGGAGGAAAAAGAAAGTTAAAGACATTCATTCAAAAGAATATCCAGAATGCACCAAGCAGTAGCATTGTTACTACAAGTTGTTTTCCAAGAGTACTCAAAAGATCAAATGTTCATATAAAAAAATAGAGGCAGCCTCCAATCAAGCTCCGGGTCCTCAATAGTCTTTCTTCAGCGAGCACTTAGTTCTTTGAAATGTCTGGGTATCCCCCACATGAGACCATGCCTGGGATAGCCGGCTAAGTAGTGAACGCGACTCCTTTTCCTGAGCATGCTGCAAACACCATGCCAGAAAGATCAGTTAGGAAAAGAAGCATAAGTCAACAAAATGCAGAAAGGACAAACCAACATCATACTCACAACCTTAGCCCCCCGAAGGTTAGTGATATGACGGTAATAGTTCGCCTACTGAACAAGTGACTCATAAACCTACAAAAGGGGAAGAAGGGAGAAGTCAGCAACACAGAAAGACAGAAGAGAGCATGCATGGCCCTAAAAAATAGTAAAAGACTAACCCCTGGGATCAACTCGGGGGGTGGTACTCTAACCGGCTCGGTAGAAAGGCGACCACGCTCGGCCACATTGGCACACGGACCAGAAAGGAATCGATCGTCAAGACGCCCAGAGGTCCCCTGGGACCCTACGGTAGATGTCCCTGAAGGCCCTGCACTGTAAGAAGGGTCTGACCGCCTCTCTAAAGGTCTTGCCTCTGCACCTGCATCGGGTCCCTCTGCCTCCTCAAACTAAAAAATAAAAAGAGAGGAAGAAAATTGATTAGCAAAGCACTACCTTAGTGAATCAAAAAGAGGAACCAACAAGCAAAGGAAAGGTAGGAGAAAGTACCTGGCTCCATAGCCCCCCAAATGCCAAAAAGTTGGCACCAGGAGCAAAACATGGGATTAGGGTCCGATAGGGGAGAGACTCGTACCACTGTTGGTACCCCCCATAATAGAAATGACCGTTAATAGGAATCCCATGATGGATGAGCCTCCCGGTGAGCTTCTCGATCGATCCTCCGCGATAACATCCCTGGGAGACCCAATGGCATGGAAAAGAAATCCTAGCATCGATGCACTACCCTCTCCCCAGATAGTAGGCTCGGACCTAAGAACTGAGAAAAGCCAACATCATGACTGCCCAACACGAGTGCAGGCTAAAAAGGGGGAGTTGACATAGGGGTTAAATACTATCTACACAAGAAAGGAGAATCTCGTTGGTCAATCAATGCAATCAAAACTCAAAATTTTAACCAATGAAGAAAGGGGAGAGTCAAACCTACTCAGGGATCATCAAGTCAAATTGAGACCTCAGACCCAGTTCCAAGTGCTTCATCCCCGATTCCCGGCGACGGTCCATGTGTCAGTAGCTCATGTGGGGGTACGTGTACTCATCAAAGATGGTGAGGGGGCGGCCAGGTTGGGAGTGCAAATACCCCCAAATCTAAAAAGATGGACAAACAAGGAATATATCAAATAAAAAAAAAAAGTCAGAAATGACGAACCAAGAAGGGCAAAACCAAATGGGTTACCTCAATCAAGGGCCAAAAGCCAAGGACTGAAGCAACATCCCCAGCTGAAGCTCAAGCCAAGTTGTCCATCAACACCACGTACCTGGCGCTACCCCAATCAAAGCGATGCACGTCCGCCCAGTTCTCCATCAGGCTGAGAAGGGACAATGTGACACGACTGCCACTGGCGTTGGCAAGAATCGTCTTGCCCATAACGTAAAGAAGTGAGATACGAGCCAGAATCAGTGCGCGCTTAGGCTCGACGACAATTTCCATATCAGGCTGGTCTGGATCAACCAGCTCGTTAGCCTCGAACAAACTCTCCAACCAAGACAACTTGACCTTAGAGCCGATCATATTGTTAGAGGGAGGGTAGTCCCCAATCAATTGGATCACCTCCTCATGATCAAGAACGCGAGGATAGACCGCTGGCACCCCTCCTATCACAATCGTCGTGATCATGGACCAGTCAGCAGGAGTAATGGTCATCTCAGCCACAGATGTATGGAAGGTCATTGTCTCCGGACGAAACCTCTCCACGAAGGCTTTCACGTAAGCCGAGTCACCCCGCATAGCAGGGTAACAAAAAAAATCCCTAAAACTGGCTGGAGCTAGAAGGAACCTCACGACATGAGGGAGGTGGGCGTAAAAATGCTAAAGGAGGAAAAAACTGCCATGAAACATGATCTGAGGGAAGGGCTGCATCAAAAGAGTGGAAGATGTCAAATCCTAAAACAAAGAAGCATGAATAAAAAGAAGCAACCAAAGAACCTATTTTTTTACCTGGTAGCGATCCCAAAATTGGAAATGTGGGTGAATTGTTGATGGAGCAACCCACTGCAGGCCACCGTGCCCTACATCTCGTACCAAATATGAGAGGAGAATTGCACCTGGATACGGTGCTTACCCCTAATACCAAAGATCACATCAGGGCTACCCTCATGGGCTTGGTCCTCATCGCTTGATTGACCATGTGCCATCCTGAAAAGAGATACACCAACAGATATTAGGAGATGATGAGCAAGAGTAAATCAAACACTTGGCTATAAACATGAAACCAAATGAAGGTAAGTATGCCTCATTCATGCAAAAATTTCCAAGAGCAATCAAAAGAGGATACGTCCCGTCATTTAAACTTAGAAAAAAAAAAAGTAAAAAAAACAACCCTCCCCAAATTTTCTGACCAAAAAAGCATACACATAGATCGAAAAATGGTCAGATTGGGTCACGTTCATGGAATAAAATACCTTTTACATGCAAGTCCACCCATTTTTATGGAGAAATAAAATTTATTTTTAAAAGGAACGGGCACAAATCGACCAATCACTTGTCGAAATCCATTCCAAGCATGCACATGCATCATAAAATCGGTCAAGGACAATGACATTCGCAAGAAAAAAAATCCCTTTTTGCCCTACATACAGACTCTCTAATGCATTGATAAATAAAATTCAAGAAAATCCAAAAAAGGGGCACAAATCACCCAGGTTTTCACCAAAATCCCTATAAATATGCACATACAATTACAATAGGGATCACAAAGGAACACATTTGCAAGAAATATCACCTTTTTGTCATCTAGATGCAAGAACCCTAGCCACATTGGTATAAAATCAAAAGAAATTCAAAAGAAAAAGGGGTTTAAAAGTGATTACATTGCTGGAAGAATAAACCCTAGATCTGGCAGAGAATGCGTGGTTAAATCGGCGATATCAACACTAGTACTAGGTCAAGATTTGAATCGGATCTATGGAACACAAGGAAGGTCTCTCCTTTCGGTTTAAGGAGAGGGAGAAGAGAGAAGTTTGAAAATTAAGCTATTTTGGGTCTCTGGTCGTGCCCGGCCATCTTAAACCATAAAATGGCCTAGCGTGTATAATATACACGCTAGGCTTAATTTTTCCAGACTTGGCCTAGCATGTATATTATACACGCTAAGCTTAATTCTTCCCGGTTGGCTAATATACACGCTTAAGCTTATTTTGCCCCAAATAGGCTTTGTTTTTTTTAGTCCGCCCGGTAGATAGACTTGAATGGTTAAACCAAGAGTCGTACATGTTCCCAAAAAGCGCATCGACCTTCATTTGATCTGCTTGGGAAATTGCTGTAAAATAAAAATATTTAGGGTCAATGAGCACGCTCAAAAAACCTTGACCAAACATATATATATATATATATATATATACATAAAGATAACAAAAAAATGTGGCTTGTCGCTGTGGCACACACTCCCAAAAAGCGTTACGAAATTAACATTTGCCCCGGTCGGGTAAATTGTGCTAAATTAACTTCGAGATCAATGGGTATGCCCAAAGACCTCGAACCCTACCTCACGTAGGGGCACCCGTGCCCAATCAAATGGAGCAATCAATGCCTCATAAGATTGGGCACAAAATGTGGATCTTCGCGTCATTGCTTTACACTCATCTTGAAGTCACTACAAAAAATAACACTATTAGCGGTAGTTTTTTTAACAAAAAATGCCGCTATTAATCTCGCTGCCACAAAAAATCGCTTATTAGTTCTACCACTACAAAAAAATGCCTTAATAGCAAGTGCCGCTGAAACTCCGTATTTTTGTAGTGAGTATAGGTTGATCACCCTCCCGCTTACGGGGCTGTCTTGTTCAAAACAAAACTTAAACATCACGCCTCATAAATCATATCGAGGAACGGAAGTTTTTTCCCAATACATTGGGCTTCCGCTCCTCGCACCATCACGGTCATGCCAGTAATGTCGCTAAGCGCTTGAGGACTGATAGCCTTGAGGAATGGACATTTTTTCCTGACATATAGGGCTTCTGTAAACTCACCATGTTACCATCTGATGTTTGAGGTTCGTTTTGAATACCTGTTAGTGTGCCTTGGCCACTTTGAATGTCTCTTTCTTTGGCATTCAATCATTAGTGATCAGATACCAAAGAGGGGCATCTATAGACACCCAAATTTGGTCCAAGGCTCGGTCGACACATACTTCGAGCAAGGCGCACCCTCAAACTTTTGAAAGTATTTCCCAAACCCTTAGGAATCATCCCGCAACCTTTAGAACCCTTTCCAAACCCTTAGGAATCAACCCTAAACCTTCCCAAACCCATTAAAACCCTTCCCGAACCCATTTCAAATCCTCCTGAATAGTGGATGGAAAGAGGGATGCCAAATTTATAGAGACCTATGATGGAGCTATGTCCTATACCATTGGAAATAGGATGTTCTCAACTTTCCAATGAGCCAAGAATCATCCAAATCGGAGTTATACATCAAAAGTTATGGCCATTTAAAAATTATGCAAAAATGCAGGAAATTACACTAGCGTGTATATTATATACGCTAGGCATATTGGGCATTTTTTGGGCTCCGTATGGTTCTCGAACCTCCGCTTTTTGAACCAGGTCATCGCTCCTAAGCCTAGTGTGCAAAATATACACGCTAGGCTTAGCTACGTTTTTTTGGGAAAATATTCAAAATCACTTTTAGGGTTTGACTTGTTGACTACCCCATCCATTAGGGCTGGTTTCTTTAGGACTGCTACACCCTTTACTAGTTCTCTTTATAACCCTTTTTCCATTTGAAGGACCACCCTATCATCTACCATTATACCCAAGTTCCTCTTCTCCAAACCCTTAAAAACCCAAAAACCTTAGATTAGAGATTACCTAATGGCTCACCCATTAGCCTTTAAGCATCCCTCTAATCTACCATTCCTCTATAAATAGAGAGCCACCCCTTGCTTAAGGGCTTGAAAAATTTTCAAAGAGAGAAAAGATTAAGTGATCCCTATTCTCCCATTTTAGCATTTACCCATACAAATTCCAATTAAAGTTCACCCTTCGCAATCCATCTTCCATAATAAATCCTTTAGGTTTGCCAAGATCAAAGCCTTAGCCTACCTCTCCTACCCTCTAGCCACCAAGCCTTAGAGATTCAAACCCATCCTCAACCCATTTGCTATCTAAGCTCATCGAACGCACATCCACGAAAGGTTCACAAATGCTACAAGGGCCCGAGAGCTCCGTGTCTCCCTTCTATTCTACCTTCTTAGGTTTTCCTTTATCCTAGAATAGAGCCGTTACCCTACTAAAATTCTGGTAAGCGGAATGGCTCAATAGGATCGGCATGCCTTTAAGCAAGAGGAAGTGTTGCCCATTTTCCTTTCTTTCTATAGATAATTATATATCTATATTTTATATACACATCCAAACAGCCATAGTAAACACCGCTCACGAGCGGATTGATTGGGTGCCTAACACCTTTCCAATCGATAATCGAAGTCCTTACTCAAGAGTCTTTGGCGTTGACCGGTAAATCGGAGTCATATCTTGCACTTCGGTGCTTAGAATATTGATTTTGGTATCCCGGAACACCAAAAACTCAGGGTGATGTCTCCATCCTTTGTTAAAAGGGAGTGCATCGTCACGACGAACCCCGCAAAGTCCACAATTGCATATTGGCAATGGGAAGTGGTCTTTCAGACTTACCTTGTTAAGATTTCTAAAGTAGATGCACATGCAGACCTTTCCATCTTTCTTAGTAGCAGCACGATGTTGGCTAATGACTATGGGTATATGGAGACTATAAGGACACCGCATGGTAACGCTTATGACTTCATCCTTCACTTTTAGCATCCACTCTAGGAGGCGCCTCAACTTTTGCTTGAAAAACTTGACGTCGGGATAGTGTGGCAACTCATGCTCGACCAAATCAGTGTCTAGACCAGGCATATCCTCGTACGACCAAGCGAAAACATCTTGGTATGACCGAAGGAAATCAATCATGCATTTTCTTTCCTCGGGAGGTAATAATGTTCCGATCTTAGTGATTCTGGGATCCTCATCGGTGCCTGTGATTGGCATCTTCAATTTCCTGTACGATCGGGGTAAGGCCATGCTCAAAATTGGCATACCATTCAAGGAGCTCATTGGGAAGCTCCTCAGTTGAGTCCTTGTCCAGGCTCGTGACTCCTACCTCTCCTTACATTTCTATAGGAAAGAAGTTGATTTCACGTCGGATGGGTTTTTCAACTAAGGCATCATTTTCTTTACTTTTTTCGAGAATTTTGAAAGACAATATTTTTAGAGTTTTTTAGATTTTTTCTATTTTCTTATGATTTTCCTTTTCTTTCGAGATGGACACTTGGCAAGGCCGATCTCTATATACACATGGTATTGCCTGCCAAGGGCTAATATAACTTTTTATAGTTTTTTTTTTTGGGAAGCTGGTGCCGTATTTACGGCCACTTGATGCTTCGAGAGTTAGGGGCATTGACACCCAATTCCTCACCTGAGGTGCCGCACATTTAGCTGGTCTTGTGGAGGAGGCTAATTGAGATGGAATTTGAGGGTTAACCTCCATCATATTTATCATTGGTTTGTTTGGGACCCAGTCCTCAAACGTTAACATGAATTTGTGGTGGTTTATGACAGGGGTCTATATTAGAGGGGGTACCTCTTCCTTAAAAAGGGATAGGGATGCTAGGTCTATTTCAATTTATGGGAGAATGATTTGGGGAATGGCCACCTGTTTATGTGAGGCGTTGCTCCATTTTGATCATTTTTTATGACCCCTGTGCTCACGAAAGTGCTTTGGATGTGAGGTCATGATCTAGGTTCATCCTCCAGGTCTATCTCCCTGGCTTTGGTTGCGGCAATGATTCAGGCCTTCCCCTTGGCTCTAAACTTCTTCTTCAGTGGGCTTATAACCTAACCCAAACTTGATCTGTTGTTCACCTCTGACTCTGACTAGGCCCTTCCTGCCCTGCAGGCGAGGGCCTAAACCCTTTCCTTTATGATAGCCCCATTTCTGGAGCATGGTGCAATCATTCCACTTCCCGTCCTCAAGGTGACTTTTTTGAGGGGTTCGGGCGCCACTGCTGACACATTATATTGAAAACTATGGAGGTCTATGTCTTCAGCTATGTGGGGAACATCCAACACTTTAAGGTTCTCGATGCTGTGTGTGACATTTTCTCCTTCCTCCTGTCCTTTGTCCAAAATGGTAATGACCTTCTAATCTGATATGAACTTGAGTTTTTGATGCAAGGTCGAAGGTATGGCTCCAATTTTGTGTAGCAATAGGCACCCTAGAAGCAGATTGGAGGTGGATTTGATATCCATGACTTGGAACAGGATTGAGAAGGTCATTGACCCAATGGCGAGCCCAAGATCAACTTCTCTTATTATTTCTCTCTGTGTGTTATCGAATCTTGCTTGTTCGCGCCTAAATGTGGAGGGATCCACCCCTATCTTGGTTATAGTTCTTATAAGGCACACATTTAATGTCGATTCATTGTCTATCAGCACTAATGGGATCACCAAGTCCCCTGATTCTACAATGATGTTAAGGGGTTTGGAATGATTGTTTTCTTCATTCAAAAGATCGGCATCCGAAAATGAGATGGCATTGGGAGCCAACACCTGCCTGATTATCTGCCCTACTTCATCTGGGAACACTTGGTTGGATACGCATCTTTCAGTGCTCCTATTAGAGCCTAGAAGTGGAGTGGAGATGTCATTAATAGGTCCCAGACGGTGATGTGAGTTGGCATTCGTTTTAGCTGTGTTTCCAGTATGTGCTCTCTGCTCATCTTTTCCATGGGGTGTACTGTAGCAGGTTCCTTTTTCTCTTTTGGTTGAACTGGTACTGGTACCTTAGGTTGCTTAGAGATCCTCCCTATCGTAATGAATTCAACTATCCCTCATTGTTGTTGTTAAAGCGATAATATGCTAACAAGGCTGCAGCAATGTATTACAGAATGACTACTGAGATTGAAAAGGCCAATGCAGAGAGGGTGAAAAAGCACAACAGGCTATTAGAGAAAAAATTGAAGAATGCTCAGGAGATCACCCGACTCAGTAAGGAGCTTGCAGATAGCAATCTTCTGTGGGCTAACAAGAAAATTAAAATCTTGGAACAGAGTGTTGCTTTCCTACTGTCCCAACCTATACAGGCCACCCCCATCGCCACCGCTCCCCCTGAGGCCCCATCTTCTTCCACACAACCAGGCCCATCTTCTTCCACTGCCCCTACCCCAACCCCTACACAATCTGTTCCCCCAACTCCCACAGCCCCCACTCCGGTAGCTCCTCCTGTTCCTCCTCAAATGCCTACTATAGTTCCTTCTGTAGTACCTACACAGCCTGTTGCTCCTGCTGCAATCCCTACTGTAGTTCCTGCTCCTCCCTAAGTGCCCCCCTTATTCCCTCTCCTGCTCTCAAAAGAAAACGCACCCCTTCCAAGAAAAAGCCCACTTCTAAAAGAGCCATTGCAGCCCAAAAAGGCAAAAGGTCGGCGCCTCCATCCCCACCTCCAAAGGTCACCAGAGCTTCTGCTCAGGATGATCCCCATGGGCGCCTACTTTCCAAAGAAGACCGCAGACAGGCTGCTGCTGCCCTTGGATTGGACCCTACTGAGCTCTTTCCTTCTAACTCCGACTCTGATGTTGCACCACCTACGGATCCCAGTGCCCAACCTACTGTTGCTGCTCCTTCATCTGGCCCTGCTCCACAATCCTATCCTCAGCGAAGGAAAGTTGTTGCAAAGAGGACTACTCCCCCAAGTCGCTCTTTGAAAATTGGAAAAGAAACATCTGCCCAGTCTGAGGAGGCACCACCACTAAGCTAGCCCGTGAAAGGGAAGAGCCTTGCCATTCCTACAGTCAACTTACCAGATCCATCTCCTGTGGCTCCCCCTAAACCAGAAAAAGGGAAAAGTCCTCTCTTGTCTCAGGTGCAAGCCCAAGCTAAATCCTTTGCTCCCTCTGAGCCAAAGACAAGCCCAATCATCTCTTATTTCCCTCCTCGCCAAAGAAGGCAAGCCTCCAAAGGTAAGGGCCCCAAAAGAAAATCTCCCACCAAACCCCCTGAGCCAACCACTGCTAAATCTTCGGAGATCCCTCCTGAACCCAAGAAGAGAAAAATGAGGGTCCGAGCTCCAACCATACCCAAAACTCCCGAGCAAAGAAAGGCAGAGAGGGAACGAAAGAAGAAAGAAGAAGAGGCTCTCCTGCAAGAGCATGCAAGGAAGATGGGATGGGATAAGTTTTAAGACAGATTCTAACTAGACTGTACCTAAGAATTTCTCTGTTTCTTTTACAACTATTCTCTTATATTTTGTACATTTCTAATTTTTCATAGACTTTTCCCCTGTCTTTACTATCTTGCTTTGCCTGTGTGTGTGTTTTGTTCCCTGTTCTTTCCTTTTCTTTTAGCCTCATTAGCTATGTTGTACAGCCACCTTTGAACCAGTGAGGACGCTACTCCTCATAGGTTTGGGGGTATGGCAGGCAGACCCTGCCAATGAAATAGTTAACATAAGTGCAGCAGACTCATCTGAGCAATATGGAAATGAACCTCTGTTCACTTAAGAATCATGAAATTAAGAAGTTTAAAATTTATGCAAACCTTGAACATTATAAACTTCTAATATTCCACATTTCCATGATAATATCACCAAGGAAACCTACTTGTATCAGCACTTAGTGAATCATTAGAGAGAGAAAAAGGTGAGGACATACTTGAAAGTTCAAAGGATGACCATAACCAGTGAGAATTGAGCCTACAAAATTTTTCTATTCTTTGAGGAGTAATTAAGGCATTTCATTTAGTTCTAAGGACTGGCTGAGTCACTGTGCTCACTAGAAGTTAGGTAACTCCAAGTTGAAACAACTGACAGTACTCATGAGACCTAGGAAAGGATCAAGGCCTTCTCTTGGACAGTTTGAGCCTAAAAAGACCAATCCTAAAGCAATCGCCTTGTCCATACCCCCTTTAAGCTTTAAATCCTAAATTTCTTCAAAATACACCTGAGTACTTGAACCTGAACCTATGAACCTGATTCCACCAACCCTCACTCTGAGAATTCAGAAGGTAAAGGAGAAAGAGTTGAAGATGGACTAGCTATGGTCAACATTAGGTGAATGGAGAAGAAGGATCTCAAAAATCTGGCAGTATGGTAATTGAGAACATGGTGGCATTTCTGAAAAACAAAAACAAAATAAAAAGAAGGAAACTCCAGTAAAAAGAAACAAAAATAATAATGAAGAGGAATAAGAGAGAAGTCAAGAGGAACTTTCATTGGAAAATCAAAATCAAGAAGAGAAACTGATCACTTCAAATTGGAAAATCTCAAAGAAGATGAAGGGAGCTGAATTATGGAAGGTGAAGTCATGAACCACCTCTGTGACCCTCTTGATTTCTCAAATTGGAACCCCTTTTCAACCTTCCATTCTTTTTAACCCTACTCCATAAGCCACATTACAGCCCAGTTAAAAGCCCTTGTGATCCAAAGTTGAGTGAGCTGTCATGTGAAGATAAGGAATTATCCAATCTATGGTGAGGAACTGACAATGATGTCAGCACTTAAGAACTCTGCCTATGCTCATGCTTACAAACCCAGTTGGGGGATGTAACTGCTCTTGAGCCTGTGAGAAACTGAACCCCTCAATAAACCTTTATGAGAGTATACCCTGTAAAGTTTTCTTTTGGGTCTGAACTTGAATGCATTATGTATGACCTTAACCTAATTTTTTGACATAAGGATAAGCTCAGTGCTGACACACACTTGTGCAGTTTTCTGTGATTGCAAACTATTTGGAAATGTTGTGCAATCATGAGAGTTTATGCTATTTAAGTTACTGTGCAACCAATGAATTAAATTTCTTTTATGTGTACTGATTCAAGAGTAGACTAAATCTGATTCCTTAACTGCTCATTGGATGACATTGCACTTTTGTTAACTATTTCATTTGAGAAGTTTGTGGGTGTCTTCACTGAAAACCCTCAGGAGACTTCACTCCTCCACTAGGGATCACCTAGGAGTTTAAAAGGCTTGGTACATATACTAAATGTATCCGTGCTCCCTAAGAAAGTGGCATTTAATTTTTAGAGTAGATTTAATATAGCTTTGCTAAGGGACTAGCAAAGATTAGTTTTGGGGGTGTGTTAAGACCTGAAAAGTACCACTTTTCACCCCTTAACTTGACCTCTGATTAGACCCTTAGCCACCTAATAAGTTCTTGTTAAGTGTTTTGTGTAGGTAATAATTAGCAGTGAAATAAGGCCAGGAATCCTGTTAAGGAGCCTGCTCTGGCACCAGATATCCCTCAGAAGAATGAACTTTAAATCCAGACCGGAAATGAGCCTCGCGCAGCTGACCCAAGCTTTAGAGGATTCAGGAGAAATATGCCTCGCGCAGTTTAACAGAGCTTCCCAAGACTTTGTAGCAACCTCTGCAGCTTGAGTGATCAAGAGCTTCGTAAACTCAACTCAAGGCAGCCTCGAAGCTCAAGAGTAGAACACATCGCTCAGTGTCGCACAGTTCAAAGCAGACCTCTCTCAATCTCGCGCAGTCCGCTCAGAACGGTTGAGGAGAGAGAGCTTCAGAAGATTCCTCGCACAGCTGTCACGCAGTCGCCGCGGGATGCAATGATAAAAAGAAGAACACCTCACGCAGTTCTCGCCCCATTCAAGAAAGAAAACATCCTGGCGAAGGCAAAGCGAATCTCGCGAAGATCAAGTGAGACATAGAACCTTGCATGCTTTAGCACTCGAGAGCCTCGTGAGGTAACTCGCGAAGTCCAGCAAAGAGAAGTGCTCACGAAGTTCTCACGCTACTGAAATTCACTCTCGTGAAGATCAGCCCAACGAAGACCGATCGACCATGTGACTGCTTGAATTTCAACCCCGCGACACTTAAGACTGTGTTTTCTATTAAACCTCGCGAAGCCTAATCCAACGAGAGCACAACTCTCTACCGCGTGACTGCCTGAAGCGCAAACCAAGGCAACCTCGCGATGGCTAAAGCTTCAGTGTCAAATCATCCTAGCGAAGAGCAAAGAGCTACCACGTGATAAGTCCGGGAAACTATACCACTATCAAGCTCTGACCCTAAACTTCCATCTCTTCAGCAGAGGACCTTCTGGGTATTTTTAGCGATTAGGGCATGCACTCCCACCCTCAAATCTCCGTGCACGTGCCCCGAGGCATCCAAGGATCATTATCAAGCCATGTGGCATCATTAAAATTAGGGTTTCCTAACCCTAATGCGCCGCCACCCCACTGCTATATAAACCCATACCTGAGCTTAGGTTTAGCATCAGGAACCCATCTCGGATCTTTTTTTCTTTTTTCTTTCTTTTTAGCAGTAAGTAATTTTCTTTTTCTTTCCTTCTCTCCATAGTCCAGCACTTGTTGGCTATGCCTTTGTATATGTTTTTAAATTAGATCAATGGAAGTTCTGTAATAGGATCTGTACTTTGTGGGATTGGTGTTTATGTGTGAGAAGCTCTGTGCAAGGCTGCTACCTTGTGATCCGCCATTGCTTTGGCTGTATTTCAAAGCAATGGAGGACTGATTCTAAGGGCCATTCAGATCCAGGTGACCTGTGTGTCTGGGCTATCATGGTCCTACAGCCTTAGCCCCACCATAGGACCCACTAGATCTGAAATCCCCATGGGAGCTTGAGCTGATAGCCTTGTGAGCATGGTGGTAGCAGCGATAATCTTGTTTTGTTTTGGGCTCCGTGAGGAGCATAACCTCTGGGATAGTCTGTGACCATTTAAGTGGACAGATTATAGCCTTAGGGTGATTCTGATCCACCGATCCAAGATGGATCCTTCTTCTTTACACCTGAGCTTGTAGAAGCCTGGTGAGAGATTGTACAGAAGCAGACTCCCCCATATTTGTATAGATCCACCATCAGATGTTGGATCTGATCTGGTTATAAAGATTGTAGGCTGGTGACTGGACCATTGTAGCCTCACTCAAGCAATGGACTGCTAGATCGAAGGTTGTACTCAATCTCATCGGTTCTATGTGTCTGGGCTATCATGGTCCTACAGCCTTAGCCCCACATATAGAACTTTAGAGGTTGAGGTTCCCTATGGATTCTTGAGCTGGTAGCCTGGATGAAATAGTGCCTACAATGATTTACTTGTTATGTTTTGACCCATCCCTGGATAGTGGCTCCCCTATGGGATAATCTCTGACCATTCAAGTGGACAGGTTTAGCCTTAAGGGTGGAATCATGGTAGAGTGATGGGTTGGATCCTTTCTCCTCAGAGGTGATAATGTAGCCTCTGGACAAGATTTCTATAACATCAAATCTAAATCTGAGTTACAAAACTTCTCTGACCTTGGCTTAATAACGTACTTCTCACCCTTTTTATACTCATTTTCCACACTCCATCCATCCTCTCAACACTTTCTGTAGTTTAGATATTAAAATACTTAGAATAAGTGACCTTAAACTCCCCTCCTTCTAGGACTGCCAGATCTGTAGACAGATCTAGAGGGACTACTAGAGATGGCTCCCTTGGAGCTCTAGATCACCTTTCCCTGTGGGACAAACTCTTACTTATCAAAACTTACTACAAAGGACCTTGTATCTTGCAGGTCTAGGACTTCTGAGTTGTGCTGGATTCACCCCCTGTTTTACTCTGTCTTTGATTTTTAAATAACTTTCACCACCAACCAATAATGAAAGCACACCAGAATTATTCAACACACGCGCTTACAATAAGTGTGTTTGTGTTCAAGATTTGAAAGTAGGTGACACGGTACTCAAGAAAATCTTCCCTTCTCTCCACGCCGATTCGAGAGGGAAATTCAAGCCCAATTGGGAAGGGCCCTATGTCATTCGAGAAGTACTGCCTAGATATGCACTTCGCCTTGCCACCATGGACGAAGGACATTTTCCTGAGCCCATCAACTCTAGATACGTGCAACGATTCTACTCCTAGTCTCCCGTAGAAAGGTAAGTATTGATAAGATTGATACATGATTGCTTAAGGACCCTTTAAAAGAGGCCACATTTCAAAGCCAATTAGCCAAAAAGTGTCCCTGAATGATCATACTCTTTGTTATCCAATTTGATCCTCTAGCCTTTCTTTCATACCCCCTCCTAGGAAAAGAAAAAAAAGTGTGTATATACCAAACAAAAATAGAAGAAAAAGAGTTACCACCAAAATCTAAAAAATCAGTAAAGCAAAATCCCAAAAGAGGATGTCTGAAAAAGCAGAAAGAACAAAAAATAGAAAAGAAAAGAGATATAAAAATCATAGGGAATGTACAGTCAAAATCTCCTAAGGAAGAAGTGTATTACGGCAACTAGAACCTTATCGAGGAAACCTTTAAATCTAAGAATACCTTTAAAATTCCTAACCTATCCCTTCTAAATCCATGGCCATGCTAAATCCCTAAAGAAAGCTCTCTTTAAGGTCTACAAGTAGTCATGGTATCCATTGAGTCAGCATGAGCCGAGCTGAGAGAAAAAAGAGCTCCATCCAGCGGGCTACGATAAAATTGACGTCCATTGCATGATCTTTGAATTTGAAAAAGAAAATATATAAGCTCAAAGCAAAATGGACGTTGGCAAAACCCGAAAGGGCGCTACGGATAAAAAGAGTGAGCTTGTATGGACCAAGTGAAAACCTGAAAAGGCGCCTGAGGTAAAAATGTAAAAAACCCATGGTCGTAGTGAAAACTCGAAAGGGCGCTACAAGTAAAAAAGAGGGGAACAACGGACATGGCAAAAATTCATCTTGGGCGCTATGAGTAAAAATGTTCAAAAGAAAGGAGAAAGTCATCGGTTACTCCCTTGGTTACAATTTTGAATTATCTGGTCGCCAGCTGGGCCGCTCATGTTAGTTCAAATCAAGTCTTGATCGTAGATCAAGACTCACAAATGCATGACCCAAGGTAAGGATGAAAGGTTGATTCAATTCAAAGAGATGGATGTTTCGACCTTGGTAAAATTTTGAACATCACTGAGTCCGACCTCATGAATGGGTACGACTATGCTCAAAATGGAACCCATTACCTCTCCTCACGATTAAGGCATAAAAAAGAAAAGAAAAAGAAAAGAAGAGAAGAAAGAAATTTATATAAGATAATAAATTTCCCTTTCTCATTTACATGTCTGTACTTTGCTTACACCACATAATTGGTGTGACACCCTGCTTTTCCCTTTTCAAGTTTCGAAAGGAAAAGCAAAAACAACAAAAAAGAGGAAGGATACTTATATAAGATAATAGATTTCCCATTTCCATTTACATGTCTATACTTTGTTTGCAGCACATCTCAAAAAGATAATCGATGTGACACCTGTTTCCCCCTTTACAACTTGAAGAAGAAACAAAAAAACCAATATATATATATATATATATATGTGTGTGTGTGTGTGTGTGTGTGTATGTATATACCAAAAAGATCTATTAGGGGTCCTTATGCCCCTTCCTATGGTATTTGATCTATGCAAAAAGTATCGGCAAGACTAGGTCAACGACCCAACTCACGCTTCAAGTACTGATCTGTATGCGCAAAGCATCTTTCCAAGTGTTCCGATCAGTCATCCATCGACCATGAAGGCTCCTATATCGCTTTCGAGAAGCATCCGCAACGCTAAGAGCATCACTTAGGGCTCCTCCAGGTGAAGGACCTCATGCTCTGCAACATTGACTTTTTTTTCTGCCGCATCAGCTCTAACGTGCTCTTTCTCTAAATGCTTGTGCAAGACCTACTTCTGATCTTCCAGCAGCTCAATTTGAGTCTAGAGCACCGCTTCCTTCCTCAGCCGACGTCCCCCTAAATCGCTGCTTTCTGCCAGGTCGAAGCAACAAGCAGAAGGCCTCTCAGATAGTAACCAAGCCTCATATTCTGGAGAAGTCAAAAGAAAATTCCCTTTCTCTAGACCACACATATGCATTGACTAATGCGTTCCCCAAAGAACAGCTATCCTATCCAAATCTGCAAAAGACCCCCGAGAGAAAATCAAGCTACATAGGGGAGATCTTATCACAGAAGGCACCTGCTAAACATAACCAAACTAACATAGCACCCGAGATGGGAAATAATGGGTACTACAAGTCAAGCCAAGAAGGGTCACACCCTCGTAATCTCTAGATCGAACTATCGGGAAGGTCCCTTCAAGCCATGGAAGCTTCCATACCAGCTCTACCTTAGTCAGCCAAAGGCACGTCTCGCTTGTACTCCCCTGAGGTAACTTGGAATATCGGCCTAAAAAGCAGCAAGCTACCTCTCCTTGGACCACATAAAAGTGGGGCACAGGTCCCAAAGTAGCAAGATGCTCCCCAAGCTAGACCTGAAGAAGAACAGGGCATCCCATGAAGCACTCCACCTTGCCCGAGACAAAGGCATCAAGACTGCGGTACAGCTCGACCAATATAAAATGCATCACAGAGTGGCCCTCTCCAAGCTCCGCCAATACATTGCAGAGTGCTAGAGAGAAGCTCTCTCCCCCAGTATAAAAAATGACCTTTGAGAGAAGGCAAAGAGCGAAAGCTTTCACGTTATGAATATTTTTTATCAATAATTTTCACAAACTTTCATCGCAAAAATGTTCTCTCAGGAATTTCAATGAGCACCTGGTGGGCCTGCCGGCAAGGCTTTTCTCATACTCATTTTTTCTCAAGCCTAAAGTCGTGTGGACGAACTTAGCATAACCCGGTTTTGGTACCACCTTAGAAAGGTCACGATGTAGCCTCAGTTCTGACAAAATGGAGAGTTCTTCAAGTGTTGGAGTTAGCTCATGGGTCCCAAGGTGGAAGACATGGGTTTCCGCATCCCAATGAGAAACCGCTGCATGAATGAGGTCCCAAAACAAAGGAACATCAAGGAAAGATGAGAGACGGGCCAGCCTGAGTTGATCCAAACCTGTGAGCTCGCTCTCTCATTGAAGCTATCAAGCCATTTCTTCATAAAGTCGGGCCCTACACCTAAGGAAGGAAGTATAAAGGTCCTAGACCCCCCTGGAGGGGCGGGGTCGTGAAGCGGATCCATGGTCATACAAAGCCGCTTAAAGGAATCACGATTCAATACAGGACAATGGACCCACCTTCGAGAAGAAAAGAGATAAAAGTTGGAGCAAAATCCAAGACCAACTTAGAATGGAGAAAATAGAGTGCTTTCTTGGGCCTTACAGGCCCACCATTGCCCGAAAGCACCTAGCGTGTGTAATATATACGCTAGTTAAAAATTTCCCAGAAAATGCCTAGCATGTATATTACACACGCTAGACCAAAAACATCCCCAGAAATGTCTAGCATGTATATTACATACACTAGGCCAAAAAATTCTCAAAAATGTCCAGCGTGTATATTACACAGGCTAGGCTAAAAAATGCCCAGAAATGCGTAGCGTGTATAATATACATGGTAGACCAAAAAAGGAGAGGAAGAAAAGAGAGAGAGAGAAAGGGGAAGGTTTGTCTTCCCATACTTTAGGGCCAATCCACCTGCACACAATAAACCATCATTTTCTGTCTTTATAGATGGCACCCCAGGCCACGAATAGGGGATGCCTAAGCTCCCCACTTAAAATGTTTTACATTTCCCTTTTACAAGAACCATGCTCACAACAAATAAAGGAGGGCTGCATGGACCTTGCCCATTTCAACCGATACGTGAATTGGGGAACATTCCCCATTTTGCCAAACTTATGACCACCCTGCAGAAGAGTACAAGCCATAAAAGAAGAGTCACACCTATCTAACCTATTTTCCCATTATTTGTAGGCAAGTGTGTCATATTCAAAAGAAAAAAAAAAAAGAAAGGGAGGAAAAAGAAAGTTAAAGACATTCATTCAAAAGAATATCCAGAATGCACCAAGCAGTAGCATTGTTACTACAAGTTGTTTTCCAAGAGTACTCAAAAGATCAAATGTTCATATAAAAAAATAGAGGCAGCCTCCAATCAAGCTCCAGGTCCTCAATAGTCTTTCTTCAGCGAGCACTTAGTTCTTTGAAATGTCTGGGTATCCCCCACATGAGACCATGCCTGGGATAGCCGGCTAAGTAGTGAACGCGACTCCTTTTCCTGAGCATGCTGCAAACACCATGCCAGAAAGATCAGTTAGGAAAAGAAGCATAAGTCAACAAAATGCAGAAAGGACAAACCAACATCATACTCACAACCTTAGCCCCCCGAAGGTTAGTGATATGACGGTAATAGTTCGCCTACTGAACAAGTGACTCATAAACCTACAAAAGGGGAAGAAGGGAGAAGTCAGCAACACAGAAAGACAGAAGAGAGCATGCATGGCCCTAAAAAATGGTAAAAGACTAACCCCTGGGATCAACTCGGGGGGTGGTACTCTAACTCCTAGAAAGGCGACCACGCTCGGCCACATTGGCACACGGACCAGAAAGGAATCGATCGTCAAGACGCCCAGAGGTCCCCTGGGACCCTACGGTAGATGTCCCTGAAGGCCCTGCACCAGAAGAAGGGTCCTGCACCTGCCCTCTCTAAAGGTCTTGCCTCTGCACCTGCATCGGGTCCCTCTGCCTCCTCAAACTAAAAAATAAAAAGAGAGGAAGAAAATTGATTAGCAAAGCACTACCTTAGTGAATCAAAAAGAGGAACCAACAAGCAAAGGAAAGGTAGGAGAAAGTACCTGGCTCCATAGCCCCCCAAATGCCAAAAAGTTGGCACCAGGAGCAAAACATGGGATTAGGGTCCGATAGGGGAGAGACTCGTACCACTGTTGGTACCCCCCATAATAGAAATGACCGTTAATAGGAATCCCATGATGGATGAGCCTCCCGGTGAGCTTCTCGATCGTATCCTCTGGCGCGATAACATCCTCGGGGAGACCCAATGGCATGGAAAAGAAATCCTAGTACTGATGCACTACCCTCTCCCCCAGATAGTAGGCTCGGACCTAAGAACTGTAGAAAAAGCCAACATGATGGTCGACGAACAGTCATGACTGCCCAACAGTAGTGCAGTCTAAAAAGGGGGAGTTGACATAGGGGTTAAATACTATCTACACAAGAAAGGAGAATCTCGTTGGTCAATCAATGCAATCAAAACTCAAAATTTTAACCAATGAAGAAAGGGGAGAGTCAAACCTACTCAGGGATCATCAAGTCAAATTGAGACCTCAGACCCGATTCAAGTGCTTCATCCCGATTCCCGGCGACGGTCCATGTGTCAGTAGCTCATGTGGGGGTACGTGTACTCATCAAAGATGGTGAGGGGGCGGCCAGGTTGGGAGTGCAAATACCCCCAAATCTAAAAAGATGGACAAACAAGGAATATATCAAATAAAAAAAAAAAGTCAGAAATGACGAACCAAGAAGGGCAAAACCAAATGGGTTACCTCAATCAAGGGCCAAAAGCCAAGGACTGAAGCAACATCCCCAGCTGAAGCTCAAGCCAAGTTGTCCATCAACACCACGTACCTGGCGCTACCCCAATCAAAGCGATGCACGTCCGCCCAGTTCTCCATCAGGCTGAGAAGGGACAATGTGACACGACTGCCACTGGCGTTGGCAAGAATCGTCTTGCCCATAACGTAAAGAAGTGAGATACGAGCCAGAATCAGTGCGCGCTTAGGCTCGACGACAATTTCCATATCGTCGTGATGCGGATCAACCAGCTCGTTAGCCTCGAACAAACTCTCCAACCAAGACAACTTGACCTTAGAGCCGATCATATTGTTAGAGGGAGGGTAGTCCCCAATCAATTGGATCACCTCCTCATGATCAAGAACGCGAGGATAGACCGCTGGCACCCCTCCTATCACAATCGTCGTGATCATGGACCAGTCAGCAGGAGTAATGGTCATCTCAGCCACAGATGTATGGAAGGTCATTGTCTCCGGACGAAACCTCTCCACGAAGGCTTTCACGTAAGCCGAGTCACCCCGCATAGCAGGGTAACAAAAAAAATCCCTAAAACTGGCTGGAGCTAGAAGGAACCTCACGACATGAGGGAGGTGGGCGTAAAAATGCTAAAGGAGGAAAAAACTGCCATGAAACATGATCTGAGGGAAGGGCTGCATCAAAAGAGTGGAAGATGTCAAATCCTGAAACAAAGAAGCATGAATAAAAAGAAGCAACCAAAGAACCTATTTTTTTACCTGGTAGCGATCCCAAAATTGGAAATGTGGGTGAATTGTTGATGGAGCAACCCACTGCAGGCCACCGTGCCCTACATCTCGTACCAAATATGAGAGGAGAATTGCACCTGGATACTGTGCTTACCCCTAATACCAAAGATCACATCAGGGCTACCCTCACGGGCTTGGTCCTCATCGCTTGATTGACCATGTGCCATCCTGAAAAGAGATACACCAACAGATATTAGGAGATGATGAGCAAGAGTAAATCAAACACTTGGCTATAAACATGAAACCAAATGAAGGTAAGTATGCCTCATTCATGCAAAAATTTCCAAGAGCAATCAAAAGAGGATACGTCCCGTCATTTAAACTTAGAAAAAAAAAAAGTAAAAAAAACAACCCTCCCCAAATTTTCTGACCAAAAAAGCATACACATAGATCGAAAAATGGTCAGATTGGGTCACGTTCATGGAATAAAATACCTTTTACATGCAAGTCCACCCATTTTTATGGAGAAATAAAATTTATTTTTAAAAGGAACGGGCACAAATCGACCAATCACTTGTCGAAATCCATTCCAAGCATGCACATGCATCATAAAATCGGTCAAGGACAATGACATTCGCAAGAAAAAAAATCCCTTTTTGCCCTACATACAGACTCTCTAATGCATTGATAAATAAAATTCAAGAAAATCCAAAAAAGGGGCACAAATCACCCAGGTTTTCACCAAAATCCCTATAAATATGCACATACAATTACAATAGGGATCACAAAGGAACACATTTGCAAGAAATATCACCTTTTTGTCATCTAGATGCAAGAACCCTAGCCACATTGGTATAAAATCAAAAGAAATTCAAAAGAAAAAGGGGTTTAAAAGTGATTACATTGCTGGAAGAATAAACCCTAGATCTGGCAGAGAATGCGTGGTTAAATCGGCGATATCAACACTAGTACTAGGTCAAGATTTGAATCGGATCTATGGAACACAAGGAAGGTCTCTCCTTTCGGTTTAAGGAGAGGGAGAAGAGAGAAGTTTGAAAATTAAGCTATTTTGGGTCTCTGGTCGTGCCCGGCCATCTTAAACTGATAAATGGCCTAGCGTGTATAATATACACGCTAGGCTTAATTTTTCCAGACTTGGCCTAGCATGTATATTATACACGCTAAGCTTAATTCTTCCCCGGGTTGGCTAATATACACGCTAAGCTTATTTTTGCCCCCAAATAGGCTTTGTTTTTTTTTGGTCTGGCCCGGTAGATAGACTTGAATGGTTAAACCAAGAGTCGTACATGTTCCCAAAAAGCGCATCGACCTTCATTTGATCTGCTTGGGAAATTGCTGTAAAATAAAAATATTTAGGGTCAATGAGCACGCTCAAAAAACCTTGACCAAACATATATATATATATATATATATACATAAAGATAACAAAAAAATGTGGCTTGTCGCTGTGGCACACACTCCCAAAAAGCGTTACGAAATTAACATTTGCCCCGGTCGGGTAAATTGTGCTAAATTAACTTCGAGATCAATGGGTATGCCCAAAGACCTCGAACCCTACCTCACGTAGGGGCACCCGTGCCCAATCAAATGGAGCAATCAATGCCTCATAAGATTGGGCACAAAATGTGGATCTTCGCGTCATTGCTTTACACTCATCTTGAAGTCACTACAAAAAATAAGACTATTAGCGGTAGTTTTTTTAACAAAAAAATGCCGCTATTAATCCTGTCGCTACAAAAAACTGCCGCTATTAGTTCTACCACTACAAAAAAATGCCTTAATAGCAAGTGCCGCTGAAACTCCGTATTTTTGTAGTGAGTATAGGTTGATCACCCTCCCGCTTACGGGGCTGTCTTGTTCAAAACAAAACTTAAACATCACGCCTCATAAATCATATCGAGGAACGAAAGTTTTTTCCCAATACATTGGGCTTCCGCTCCTCGCACCATCACGGTCATGCCAGTAATGTCGCTAAGCGCTTGAGGACTGATAGCCTTGAGGAATGGACATTTTTTCCTGACATATAGGGCTTCTGTAAACTCACCATGTTACCATCTGATGTTTGAGGTTCGTTTTGAATACCTGTTAGTGTGCCTTGGCCACTTTGAATGTCTCTTTCTTTGGCATTCAATCATTAGTGATCAGATACCAAAGAGGGGCATCTATAGACACCCAAATTTGGTCCAAGGCTCGGTCGACACATACTTCGAGCAAGGCGCACCCTCAAACTTTTGAAAGTATTTCCCAAACCCTTAGGAATCATCCCGCAACCTTTAGAACCCTTTCCAAACCCTTAGGAATCAACCCTAAACCTTCCCAAACCCATTAAAACCCTTCCCGAACCCATTTCAAATCCTCCTGAATAGTGGATGGAAAGAGGGATGCCAAATTTATAGAGACCTATGATGGAGCTATGTCCTATACCATTGGAAATAGGATGTTCTCAACTTTCCAATGAGCCAAGAATCATCCAAATCGGAGTTATACATCAAAAGTTATGGCCATTTAAAAATTATGCAAAAATGCAGGAAATTACACTAGCGTGTATATTATATACGCTAGGCATATTGGGCTTTTTTTGGGCTCCAGGGCGGGTTCTGAACCTCCAGCTTTTGAACCAGGTCACTGTTCCTAAGCCTAGTGTGCAAAATATACACGCTAGGCTTAGCTACAGTGTTTTTTGGGAAAATATTCAAAAATCACTTTTAGGGTTTGACTTGTTGACTACCCCATCCATTAGGGCTGGTTTCTTTAGGACTGTTACACCCTTACTAGTTCTCTTTATAACCCTTTTTCCATTTGAAGGACCACCCTATCATCTACCATTATACCCAAGTTCCCTCTTCTCCAAACCCTTAAAAAACCCAAAAACCTTAGATTAGAGATTACCTAATGGCTCAGCCCATTAGCCTTTAAGCATCCCTCTAATCTACCATTCCTCTATAAATAGAGAGCCACCCCCCCTTGCTTAAGGGCTTGAAAAATTTTCAAAGAGAGAAAAAGATTAAGTGATCCCTATTCTCCCATTTTAGCATTTACCCATACAAATTCCAGAATTAAAGTTCACCCTTCGCAATCCATCTTCCATAATAAATCCCTTAGGTTTGCCAAGATCAAAGCCTTAGCCTACCTCTCCTACCCTCTAGCCACCAAGCCTTAGAGATTCAAACCCATCCCTCAACCCATTTGCTATCGGAAGCTCATCGAACGCACATCCACGCAAAGGTTCACAGCGGTGCTACAAGGGCCCGAGAGCTCCAGGTCTCCCTTCTATTCGTCTACCTTCTTAGGTTTTCCTTTATCCTAGAATAGAGCCGTTACCCTACTAAAATTCTGGTAAGCGGGAATGGCTCAATAGGATCGGCATGCCTTTAAGCAAGAGGAAGTGTTGCCCATTTTCCTTTCTTTCTATAGATAATTATATATCTATATTTTATATACACATCCAAACAGCCATAGTAAACACCGCTCACGAGCGGATTGATTGGGTGCCTAACACCTTTCCAATCGATAATCGAAGTCCTTACTCAAGAGTCTTTGGCGTTGACCGGTAAATCGGAGTCATATCTTGCACTTCGGTGCTTAGAATATTGATTTTGGTATCCCGGAACACCAAAAACTCAGGGTGATGTCTCCATCCTTTGTTAAAAGGGAGTGCATCGTCACGACGAACCCCGCAAAGTCCACAATTGCATATTGGCAATGGGAAGTGGTCTTTCAGACTTACCTTGTTAAGATTTCTAAAGTAGATGCACATGCAGACCTTTCCATCTTTCTTAGTAGCAGCACGATGTTGGCTAATGACTATGGGTATATGGAGACTATAAGGACACCGGCATGGTACTGCTTTATGACTTCATCCTTCACTTTTAGCATCCACTCTAGCCGGAGGCGCCTCAACTTTTGCTTGAAAAACTTGACGTCGGGATAGTGTGGCAACTCATGCTCGACCAAATCAGTGTCTAGACCAGGCATATCCTCGTACGACCAAGCGAAAACATCTTGGTATGACCGAAGGAAATCAATCATGCATTTTCTTTCCTCGGGAGGTAATAATGTTCCGATCTTAGTGATTCTGGGATCCTCATCGGTGCCCAGATTGGCATCTTCAATTTCCTCTACGATCGGGGTAAGGCCATGCTCAAAATTGGCATACCATTCAAGGAGCTCATTGGGAAGCTCCTCAGTTGAGTCCTTGTCCAGGCTCGTGACTCCTACCTCTCCTTACATTTCTATAGGAAAGAAGTTGATTTCACGTCGGATGGGTTTTTCAACTAAGGCATCATTTTCTTTACTTTTTTCGAGAATTTTGAAAGACAATATTTTTAGAGTTTTTTAGATTTTTTCTATTTTCTTATGATTTTCCTTTTCTTTCGAGATGGACACTTGGCAAGGCCGATCTCTATATACACATGGTATTGCCTGCCAAGGGCTAATATAACTTTTTATAGTTTTTTTTTTTGGGAAGCTGGTGCCGTATTTACGGCCACTTGATGCTTCGAGAGTTAGGGGCATTGACACCCAATTCCTCACCTGAGGTGCCGCACATTTAGCTGGTCTTGTGGAGGAGGCTAATTGAGATGGAATTTGAGGGTTAACCTCCATCATATTTATCATTGGTTTGTTTGGGACCCACCTCAAACGTTAACATGAATTTGTGGTGGTTTATGACAGGGGTCTATATTAGAGGGGGTACCTCTTCCTTAAAAAGGGATAGGGATGCTAGGTCTATTTCAATTTATGGGAGAATGATTTGGGGAATGGCCACCTGTTTATGTGAGGCAAGCTGTGTTGCTCCATTTTGATCATTTTTTATGACCCCTGTGCTCACGAAAGTGCTTTGGATGTGAGGTCATGATCTAGGTTCATCCTCCAGGTCTATCTCCCTGGCTTTGGTTGCGGCAATGATTCAGGCCTTCCCCTTGGCTCTAAACTTCTTCTTCAGTGGGCTTATAACCTAACCCAAACTTGATCTGTTGTTCACCTCTGACTCTGACTAGGCCCTTCCTGCCCTGCAGGCGAGGGCCTAAACCCTTTCCTTTATGATAGCCCCATTTCTGGAGCATGGTGCAATCATTCCACTTCCCGTCCTCAAGGTGACTTTTTTGAGGGGTTCGGGCGCCACTGCTGACACATTATATTGAAAACTATGGAGGTCTATGTCTTCAGCTATGTGGGGAACATCCAACACTTTAAGGTTCTCGATGCTGTGTGTGACATTTTCTCCTTCCTCCTGTCCTTTGTCCAAAATGGTAATGACCTTCTAATCTGATATGAACTTGAGTTTTTGATGCAAGGTCGAAGGTATGGCTCCAATTTTGTGTAGCAATAGGCACCCTAGAAGCAGATTGGAGGTGGATTTGATATCCATGACTTGGAACAGGATTGAGAAGGTCATTGACCCAATGGCGAGCCCAAGATCAACTTCTCTTATTATTTCTCTCTGTGTGTTATCGAATCTTCTCGGGCTTGTTCTGGCCGGCCTAAATGTGGAGGGATCCACCCCTATCTTGGTTATAGTTCTTATAAGGCACACATTTAATGTCGATTCATTGTCTATCAGCACTAATGGGATCACCAAGTCCCCTGATTCTACAATGATGTTAAGGGGTTTGGAATGATTGTTTTCTTCATTCAAAAGATCGGCATCCGAAAATGAGATGGCATTGGGAGCCAACACCTGCCTGATTATCTGCCCTACTTCATCTGGGAACACTTGGTTGGATACGTGCGCATCTTTCAGTGCTCCTATTAGAGCCTAGAAGTGGAGTGGAGATGTCATTAATAGGTCCCAGACGGTGATGTGAGTTGGCATTCGTTTTAGCTGTGTTTCCAGTATGTGCTCTCTGCTCATCTTTTCCATGGGGTGTACTGTAGCAGGTTCCTTTTTCTCTTTTGGTTGAACTGGTACTGGTACCTTAGGTTGCTTAGAGATCCTCCCCTATCGTGTAATGAATTCAACTATCCCCTCGCTGTTGTTGTTGTGCGCATTAATATTTGTCTGATTATAATTGAGCAGGACCTGGTGGGGGTCATAGGTCAGCCCTGGGATCTAAAATGGGTTAGACGAGAGTATCAGAGGTGCCTGGATTAATGACACAGGATAACTGAATAAAACATGGTCAACTTCTGCTAGAGGTGGATAGGTTGGAGGAGCGGTGAAAATGGGCCAAATGTGGTCTACGGGAATTGTGGATGACCACACTGGGAGTAATGTGGTGGAGTGAGGCCAATTGTAGCTAATCAGTGTCGGAGGGGATAATGGGGAAAAACTAGGTATCGGGCACTTGGTTGTCGTTGCCACAGCATACGGCTGATATAACAGTGATGGAGTTAGCCCGGTTTGAACATAATTGTTGAGGGCTGGCTTTGGGAAGTACATCCTCAAATCTAAGGGCTCTGCTTGAGGTGTCGGATTGGGAAAGTAATCAGCTAAGTTTAAGGGCTCGACTACTCCTATGCTTCTATCTTCTTGATTCCCTCACTTTGATGTTGTGAAGTTTCCTCGGGTGCTGATGTATTTCGACGAATCAAAATCCTCCTCATCTGCTCCTATCATGTTGATAGTGGGCCTCGAGCCTACTCCCCCTAGTGTGTGTGGTGGCAACGAAACCTGATGGATGTTGGCTGATTTGCTTGGGGAGGTGTAGGGGGGATGATTTTTGTTACCTCTATCAGGTCTTGTATTACATGCTTTAGAGGAAAGCGTCGATCAGTCAGGTGACCCGACCCTTGATGGAAATTGCAATGGGTGTTAGGATCATAATTTTTTAGGAGTGGATTTGGTGGTGATCGTGGCTGGAATTGGGTGACAAGACCCTTTTCCACCAACAGTGGTAAAAGAATATTCAGGGTTTGTCGTAGTGGCATAAACACTTGGTTAAACCAAGCCCTCCTCTGTTCTGGGGTCATCTGTTCCCCTTGCCCATTGATGGTCCATTGTACTAGCCCGATAGGTGCTGGATCCAGTTGTGCTGCCTTAAATAGGAATGTTGTGCCATGCTGGTGTTGGGCTGTGTGTTTATTATGGTCTGGACATCTTCCTCGATTCTTCTTTGCTCAACAAGTTTTCGGACCCCATTGGCCCTGCTGGTAGTACTTTTGTTCAACAGTCCTCCCAACGCATCTTTGCAACAGTTGGCGTTTCTTATCAAGTCAACGAAACTTGATTGTTGTTGATATACCAAGAAATCAGAGATAACGGGTAAGGCGGTTTTCGAGATCATGTCGATTTGCTCCTCATCCGGGATGTGGTTCCATACTTGGGCTACTAGGGCCCTCGATTTTCTAAGGTACTCACTAAATGTCTCGTCGGGCTTCTGTGTCAATCGGGCGAAATCAAATTTGCACGGCTCGATGTCCATGTTGTAGATATATTACTCTCAGAATAGGTAGGTGAGATCCTTCCAGGTTTTTAACATGGATGGTTTGAGAGAAGTGAACCATCTTAGTGTAGGTCCCGTGAGACTCTTTTGGAACACTTTAATGAGGAGTCGCTCATCTCCGTTGTATTAGCACATGTCCCCACAATAGGATTTCAGATGGGCAATGGCGTTACCCATGCCATTGTATTTATCAAAAGTAGGCATTTTGATTTTGTGGGGAAGTGGTACTTCCGCAAATAGGCACAGGTTGGAGAAATCAATAGCGTGGATTTTGGCTCCACCCATCTTCATTAGTTGCTTCTGAATTTTGTCCATCTGCTCTTTCAACAACTCTGATTCTCTGGATGGTAATGTTGGGGCTGGTCCCCCGATAGGTTGCTCCCATTCATTTTAGGCTACCTATTGGTTGGTGATTGTGGGTAGTGGGGGATTAAAGCTGGCAAATGCCCCTGCATAAGCCCCACTATTTCGGACCTCTTACTTTAGAGGAAAGCATCGATCAGTCGGGTGACTCGACCCTTGATGGAAATTACTGTGCAACCATGGGAATCAAGACGATCCCGTCGCGACGACGAGCACTCGTGAAATCAAAGAGTCGCCACCCGGAGCTTTTGGTGTCTCAGGAAACCCAAATCAAATTTAAAGAGCATCGAAGTGCTAAAAATTGACTTTGAATTCGGACTACGCCAAAAGCTCTTGGGTAGGGGCTTTGGCTATCGATTGGAAAGGTGTTAAGCAGCCAATCAACCCGCTTAATGCGGTCTCTGCCAACACAAAAATGATCTAAAAGAAATAAAAAAACCTTCCTCTTGCCCAAGGGGCATTAAAATCCTATTTGTGCCCCTCTGTTCCAACCAAAAATTCGGCGGCGTAATGGCACAAATGAGAGGATGGAGGAAGAACCGAGTAGGTAGAGGAAAAGAGGGGAGAGTCGGAGCTCTCAGGCCCTTGTTGCACCGCTGTGGAACCTTGCGTAGGCTTGTTTCGGTGAGCTTCAATGGCTTGTATGGTGAGAATCGGGGTTCTAGCTCCTAGGGATTGGTAGCTAAGATGTAGAGAGGGAAGGCTAGGGGTAGCACACACCTAACCTAAAAGATTTGGATGAAAGGCATGGTCTAAAATGAGGTTTAGAAGTTCTGGAATTTGTATGAAAAAGGGGCACTAGAGGAGAGAGAGAGAGAGAGTGAGTTCCTAATCTCTATTTTGAGAATTTTTTCAAGCCTCTCAAAAGGGGGGGTACCTCTCTATTATAGGAAAAGAAGAGGTTAGGAGGGTGTTTAGAGGCTAAATTAGGTAATCTAGCCATCTAAGGTTTCCCAGGGTTTTTGGAGCCTTAAAATATGTGAAAAGATGCTCCAATGGTGGATGATAGGTTGAGGCTTTAAACCACTTAAAGGGTTACAAATAGATAGGGAATGGGTGCAACAGAACTAACAAAATACACCCCAAAGATCAAGATGGTCAACAAGTTAGCTATTTTGGCCCCCCATTTGGCTTGGCGCAACTAATAGTTGCGCCAGGTCACTTTTGGGCTGTCTTTTGAGCCTGGTGTGGGTCACATACATAGCCCAGGCCCCCTTTCATTTGTTTTGTTGTCTCCAGTAGGTGCACATGCTTCCCAATGGCATATCAACTCTCATTTGACTTGCCCGGGAAGTTGTGCTAGAATACACGGATCGAGATCGATGAGCATGCTCAACGAATCCCGATCATACATGCATAAAATCCAAAAAAAATCCACATAAAATAACACCAAAAAATCTAAAAAGAATCACATAAAATAATAATTTAAAAATCCAAAAAGAATCACATAAAATAATAACTTAAAAATTCAAAAAAATCACATAAAATGATAAACACTGAAAAGTCCAAAAAAAATCCACATAAAATAACACCGAAAACTCCAAAACATCCATTTCTCAAGGTAATCGGTCCCCAAGCACTTATCGACATAACCAAGGTGGAATGAGTTGCGAAAGCCCAATATCTAGGAAAAATGTTCACTACTCGAGTTGCGCTTGAGTTCGAGCAAAAGAGTTATGTTTTCAAAAAAATTCTCTCCCCCCCCTTCTAAACTTAAAATAATCCTCCTCCTAGGGTTCCTTTACATTGCCTCTAAGCGTGCTTCATTGCCGGTATTTGCTTGCGCCGATTAATCGCCTGCTCCGCGCTAGATCAAGGACCCCACTTTTCTTCAAAGGTAACCATTTAAAACCCATTTTATTTAGTTTTTCTTGATTTTTCTTGCAAATGTAATCATGCTCTTGCATTTTTAGATGATAAATGGTTTATTTTCATTGTACGCATGCTTATTGATGATGAGTTTGATGTTATTGAATGGTGCCCTATATTTTTTGTTGTTTTATGGATTTTATTAGCACATAAATCTATTCTTTTGTTTTTATGCTTGTAAATAAGGTAAAGGGATTTTTGTTTTTGTTTTTTGTTTTTATTTTTATTTTTGCAAATAATAGTAAAGGGATTTTTTTTAGTTTTTGTTTTTGATTTTATTGACAAAAAGAAAGGGATTTTTTTGTTATTGTTTTTTGATTTTATAAACAAAGTGGAAGTGATTTTTTTTAGTTTTTGTTTATGATTTTTATAAACAAAGTGAAGGGATTTTCTTGATTTTGTTTTTTGATTTTATAAACAAAAAGAAAGGGATTATTTTGTGTTTTTTTTTTTTTTTAACATAAGCAAAAGAAAAAGCATACTTACCTTCCCTTGGCCTGTAGCATCATGATATCCAATTATTGATCTGCCTTGATATGATTGAGTGTATTGGCCCCAGAATGTCGAACAACGAGGAGTACGTGCAAGAGGAAGAATAGGAAGAGGGGCCAGAAGTAGTTTACGGTCCTCGAGGAGAGCAATTCTTCATGGTGGAATGTCCTGCTGGTCCTTGGTATGAGATGCAGGGTGAGGCTGCCCGTACCGGTCTTCTTCACCATCAGTACACGCATATTTCAAATTTTGGCATTGCTGGAAAGGTAAAAAGAGAGGCTCAGTTATTTTCCCTGTGCGGTTTTGCTCTATTTCTATGACCTGATGCATCTTTCTCTTTGACACAACACTTGTCCCACATTGTATTCTGAGGGGGCTGGTTAGATTTTTAGGACTTTTATCTCTATATCCCACCAGTCGTAAAGTATTTGCTCGAGCAGGCTGGCTTTGGAGAGTTCTTGTCACGCCCCTCCATGAGGGCAGATGCAACATATCTGAGAGCTTTGGTTGAGAGATTTTGCCCAGAGACCATGTCCTTTCATATGGCCTTTGCTGAGATGACCCTGACGCCCATGGACTGGGCTATGATTACAGGTATTAGGGTAGGGGTGTTTTCGTTAATTCCAGTGTGCTGATTTTATTGTGTGGTGAGAACAAATTAAAAATCAAAGTAAAATAAAAGATGGAAACAGTATAACTAAAATAATCCTAAGCCTGTAAGATACAGGGCTATTGTAGCAAGTTTTGATAAGTAAGAGTTTGTCCCATAGAGAAATTGATCTAGAACCCAAAATGGGCTATAATAGTAGGCCTCCAGATCTGGCTACAGATCTGGCAATCCTAAAGAAAGGGAGTTGGGTGTCACAACTACACTAAATTATCTATAAAAAAAAGAAAATAAATAAAGTGCAATCCTATCCTAAGAAAGGGTTATGAAGAAGGTGGTGATGGTGTGTTAAAATAAAGATAAAAGGATGTGAAGTAAGCAGTTTAGGCTAAAGTTCATTCAGTTATGTAACTCAAATTTAGGGCTGTCTCTGCAGCAAATCCTTACTGAAGTGCTATCAATAACTTTAGCAAGGTAGAAGAATCTAACTTAACCCATGCCATTTAGACTGCTCTTAAGGCTATAATATGTCCACTTAAATAGCCACAAACTATCCAATAGAGTCTGTCAAATCCCATTGATTGAGTCAGAAAAGCTAACCTAACCCAAAGGAGTGGGTTGATCAAACCTAATCCAATGAATCAAATCAGGCTATGAATACCATTGCAGACACTATGTTTGCTAGGCTAGAAGCTCCCCAGATCTGCGTATAGATCTGGTAGACATTCATAGGAGTTCCAACCCATAAAATCTTATGTGTTTGTCAAAGGCCATCAGCACAATGAGCTAACACATAGGAAAAGAAACAGGTTGAATAAGGACTTAGATTCAGCTGATCATTGCTACAAAAGGCCTGCAATGACTCAGCCCCTTAAGTCTGCAATCACTACAGAGAAGCCAGATCTAACATCTGATAGTGGTCAAGTGAAACAGAGGGGAGCCTGCTCCTGCACAATCTCTCACTAGGCTACAAGCTCAAGTGTAGAGAAAAAGAATTCATCTCAGATCTGTGGCCAAGATTTCCCTAGGGCTATAGTCTGTCCACTCTAATGGTCACAGGCTATCCACAGAGGCTCCCTTACCCACCCACAAATGATGAGATAGAACATATAAACTGTCGCTGCCACCATGGTCCCAGGGCTAAAAGCTCTAGCTTCCATGGGCCTTTCAATAAGCTCAAATCCTAAATGCATGCTATAGCCTGAACAAAACTACAGGCAAATAGGAAAATAACTGATTAAGTAATTAAAGCACAAATTCTATTGATCTAAAGTACCAACAATAAAATTTCTCAAGGCTGCAACCTTGTGCATAATAGCTCTTCACAAAAATCCAAATGTTTAAATAACCTATTACAAAACTGAAATGAAACTACACCTAAGTGCTTACCAAAGATTTAGCCAACAAGTGCTTGGCTAAGAGAGAAGAAAAAATAGAAAAGGAGGTGATCAAACCCTAACCTTAACCCTAATCTGCTTGAGGTTGCAGCCGAAAAAGGTTGAAGGAAAGTGTGATTGATAATTTCTAAGTTACAAGCACAGCTTATATACTTAGTCCGAATGTTGTGGCTGAGAGAAGAGTAAACCCTAATTTTTCAAGCAGATGTGGCACTGTTATAACCCTTGGATGTCATGGGATGTGTGCATCGAGATTCATGCCTCGGGATGTGTGCCCTAGACCTAGGAAAATCCCTAAAAGGTCCTTAAGTTAAGATTGAGAAGTGGAGGGCTCGAGTTTCGAGAGGCTAGCTCCTGCATATCACTTTTGTCACTCAATTACAGAGTGTTCGTGGGGTAGAGTTTGGCTTTGAATATTGCTATCTCGGGCAGTAGGACTTTGGATGATCGCACAACTGCTTTAGCTTTGAATGCACTCGTGCAGTAGAGCTTCAGACATTTTCTTTCACAAGGTACTCGCACAGATGTCTTTACATCTCACTCAGTTCAGGGTTAAGCTTCTAGGCGCGTGAGAGCTATGCAAGAGCTGCGCGAGAGGACTTCTGGGCGTCTCTCTCTTTCATAGCCACACGAGGTCTTTACTACTATTTGTGCCAATTGGTCTTGCGAGGTAGTGCGTGCGGCTACATTACGGCTTGATCCTTGTGAGAACTTCGCGTGCTGTCTGCGCGAGAGGACTTCTGGGCGTCTCTCTCTTTCATAGCCACATGAGGTCTTTACTACTATTTGTGCCAATTGGTCTTGCGAGGCAGTGCGTGCGGCTACATTACGACTTGATCCTTGTGAGAACTTCGCTTGCTGTCTACGCGAGAGGACTTCTGGGCGTCTCTCTCTATCATAGCCACACGAGGTCTTTACTACTGTTCGTGCCAATTGGTCTCGTGAGGTAGTGCGTGCGGCTACATTACGGCTTGATCCTTGCAAGAACTTCGCGTGCTGTATTTCTGAAGGCTTAGTGCGCGAGAGCTCCGTGAGTTTCTTCACATGTTGATTGCAGCAGAAGTGTCCGACTGCTACGCGAGAGGCTGCTTTGAGATAACCCCTTCATTGAGCTGCACAACTTCTTCATGAGCTCTAATATACTGCATGTCTTAGCTGCGCAAGGGAGTTTTGCCAGTGAATTAAACAGTGCGAGGCAGCACCTCAACTGTGTGAGATAGGTCATTGGCTCCTCTGTTGCTATGCACATGCTTCTATTGCAGCTTCCTCCACTCTCACCTATACTTGGTTCATCTGCTGGACTTTCTTGGTCCATTGTGATATGCAAAATAGTCACCATGGTGTGTACCACTACGGTGTTCCATCAATCTCTGGCTCAGTTGTCACCTTTTGCTTGAATTTCCTCTCTTTTTGGCACCAAAAGCATAGACTTTGTGTTAAGCTGCACAATTTATTACTACCTACAAAACAAGCTAAAAAGGAGTTATTAGTCAGCTTCAAGGTCTAGCAAAGGATAGGTTAGGAAGTAAAAAGTGATACTTTTCAGTGAATAATAAGGAGGCGCTCCCATAGCCAACCTAGCAGTGCCCAGCCGAGATGAGATCATCAGATTGATAGGGGATTATCTCCCTCCTTCAGTCTGCATGGTGTCGAGGTCAAGATGACTTGGCTGTCTGATCTTATTGGGTTGCATGAGTTAGTAGATATGGAGCAGCCAGATGTGCAGATTTATATTGAGCCTGAGCGTGCGATCATATTGGCCCACATCACGCTCCTCATAATGTTGGGCAAAACCCTCTTCACTAATGCTAGTAGCGGACGGGTCAACCTGGGCCTACTTAGCCTGATGGACAATTGGCTCGACGTTCGTAGGTACGATTGGGGCGGGGCCGGTTATGCTGTGTTGATGTCCAGCCTAGTCGAAGCCTCCGTGGGAAATACAAAATTTGTTGTTGGCTTTTAGCCTGCTCTGTAGGTAATCTCTCAACTCTTTTGCTTTTATCAGTCTCTTTGGATAGTCGTTGTCTACTTCTGACTTATCTTTTATGCACTACTCTCTTCAAGCATGGGGGTATCTTCATTTTCAACTCGGACGCCCGCTTCTTCACGAAATATACACCTATCCACTTTTGAGAAACTGGAACAAACACTGGCTCCGAGATGTGGGCATGAATCATTCGGAGATGGACCTTAGGTCCCAATTCGATCTGATGATCCTTAGGCCGGTAAGGCCTTTTCCCCTCTATTTATTTTAGTTCAAAAATTCTCCTTTGTTATTATGTTGTATTCTTGACTGATTGGCCACTTCTTGACTTGGGCAGGTCATATATGACCCATACATTGGCACTCTTTTTTGGGACCGGGCTGCTGTAGGTCTATCTCGCCTCTTCAATAACCGTTGTGTCGTCTTCTTCTATGGGGCATGGGCTAGGGCCTACTACCTGGGGGAGGGGGTAGTTCATCAATAACAGGGCTATCTTGCCATACCCTTGGATCCTCCCGCAGATGTCATGGATCCTGTAGGTAGTATCGGGGAGCTTACTGTGGCCTTCCTTCAAAATGGGATCCCCATCAATGCCCTTCTTATGCCTGGAGACTATCGGTTGTGG